>CM065297.1:82808551-84008551 GCA_032871835.1 Dipteronia dyeriana
GGTCCTTCAATCGAGGCTTAACTCCCTGGAATTATGAGTAGAAATCGGTTGATAACTTGGTGAAGGAATCCAAGCTACAAACGGGTTATTTCCTAAACCAGGTTTTAGCATAATCCGTGAGTTTAGTGGGGAACATTCGACACATAGCGGCCCTGAATGTGTTCTGGACCTCCATCTGTTGAATGAAGCTCTCTAAAAGGCTCAGGGGATCTTCAGTCCCAGAGAATCTGTCAGTAGGCATTTTGAACTTAGGTGGGAGCTTTGCCTCCCGGATCCTCCTGGTGAAAGGAGCATTCATTTCACTTAGAGGATCTTTCTTGTCCTTCTTGTACTTTCCCTTCTCCATCAATTGGACCTCTTTCTGAAACTGAGCAAACTAGTCCTTTAGACGTTTGCTTTCGGATTTCCTTGAGTTGATCTCGGATTCGTTACCATTGGATCCCTCTGACGTACTGGCGACCACTACCCAGTTCTTTCTTCGGGGGAGGTCCGTTCGGGGGCTTTGCTGACTTTCTTCTTCTTTACCCCGGGCTTCTCTCCTTAAAGTCGTTGGGTGGAGAAGCTCTTCCCGCTACCGGGGAAGGATGTCCGCTGTGGATTTGTCTTGCCTTGGTTGATAGCGTGGCAGCGTTTCAGGGAGAGGGGGCATGGGCCCTAGCCTATCCCGGATAGAAGTCGGGAGCCCCACTCTATTACTACCTGATTCCCGAGGGGCTGGTCCTAGACGATCGAAGGCGGGTTGCCTAACCCCAGGCCTGCTCGACTCCCCCTGATTGCAGAGACCTATAGGGAAAAACGGGTTCAAAACGCAACGGAAGCATGAGAAAATTAGAAACTTAGGGTTTGCATATAAAAAAAATTCCCTTTTAATAACAAGAACCTTAACCATAGATTAATTGATGTATATAAAAAGTATCGTAATTTTTTTTTTCTTTCGTGACGATTGAACTAGCGTCGAATTGAATCCACAAGATCTTCAAATCCAATCACGAATGTGAATCACCTAAGAGTGTGGGCTCTCTATATTTAAATTGTATACCTAAGGATGGAAGCAAACAAAATCTTCTTCTTTGTTAGTTACAATAATCCTCCAAGAGAAAAACCAAGAATGTCCAGTCACTTTTGAATTATCAATCAATTTGATTAAAACTCGCATGAACCTTGATTCAATGTTGTACACAAAACCCTTTTGATGTAACGGATACTAATGTACTATCGAAAACAAAAATGTTCTTTTTTCTCTCTTCTTGGCCGAATTCACACTATCATTATGAGTTGGTCGAATTTTGTCTAAAGTAAAAAAAAATAAAATTTTCTCCCTCAAAATTCTCTCTTGCTAGGCCAAATTCTCTTCTTGAAAATTGCTTAGCATGGCCAAAATTCCTCTCACAAAAAAACCTTAGAGCTGGCCGAAATTTCCAAACCTATATATAGGGTCATAAGTCCTCTCCTAAGAAGGATTTACTTGGTTGGGAAGAATTCTTTCCTTAGGTGGATTTATTTGGTAGTTAAGAATCTTTTTTTAAAAGGAATTCTATCCTCCTCATATATATACATAGCTGTCCGAAATTTCACTTAATATAATTAGGAGACTTAGTTTTTTCCTGAGAAGGATTTACTTGGTTGTTAAGAATCCTTTCCTTAGGTAGAATTACTTGTTGGTTAAGAATCCTTTTCAAAAAGGAATTCTATCCTACACCAAGACTCTTAATCCAACTCAATAGTGTGTTTGTAACCATATTAAAGACTTCCTAATTTGATTAGATAACTAATTTCTTTTATTTATCTACTTATCAAATATAGTCTTTAACATTAACTATACTACCAACAATAGTATAGTTTCAGGAGACCATCTCCTACTAGAAAAAATATTTTGACTTTTAATTAAATAATTAATTAATCAATAAATTAATTAATTTCCATTTAATTAAATAATAAAATAAAAATAATATATTTAAGTTATTCTTAATAGCCTTACCACCTATACCATATATATGGGCCATATATTATTTTTCTTATTTTATTAAATCCATTGGACCTTAATAAAAAGTCCATATGTGAACTAGACCTATTCTTACAAAAAGAAACAAGTGCACATGCCTTATTACAATTTTAGATGAACCCCTTAAATTGGACCGGTAGAATATATCAAGTGATCCATGCAAGTTCGTGTGGATTAGGGATCTTGGCGGACTATCTAAATTTAAGCTCCAATAGACATAACCCAATCACAATCGAAAAATGATTCAGTTAGGTCCGATCTAACTAAAATTGAACTCTTAAATAAAGATAGAATAAGTTGATGTTACTCACTCATACCCTAGACAAACTTATTGGAGAAAGTGTATCCTCGTGAAGAATGCCAGTAATCGCCAAGATCTCATAGACCGCCTAAAGCTCTCCAAGTTACCATATTTACTCATATGACCACATTTTGAACTTGAATAATTTTGACTTGTCCAGAAGTCATGTTTCAATAGACAATATTGAAAACTTAACGTTAAGATTTAATATCCAATACCTCAAAACATCCATATGATGGTATTCTACTCTCATTCAATAAATGAAGCCACGATGTCTATATCTATAAACGAAGTCCTCTATCAATTAACAAATGAATACCACCAAACTATCGAGGATAGACTATGCTATATAACCGTACTCATTGATAGCTCAAATGGTAACACTTGCAACCATAAGTCCATCATTTATCTTAGGATTGAGATAGACTCTCCGATTGTCTTCAAATAAAAACTTTTATCCATTGACGGTTCTAGATAAAGTAATTCATTTTGATCCTATTCAATGCACCCAGTGCACTAGATTCTTTGTCCCAAAGACACCACACTTTGATGATTTTAGACTCATCGTAACGCAAAAGAATCTACAACTTTGACAAGATAAAGGCGCCCAACCTTCTATCTTAAGTTATGAATATTATTCAAGACTAGCTAAAGAATTGTTTCTACCTCATACATATCTAGATGTATGGACAATTCTTCTTTTCTCATAGTCTTTTGACCTTATGATTATTTACTTTTGACAACTATAATAATTAAACTATAAATGCTATAAGATTTTTTAAACTAGAAATCACTTTATTCATATGAAAAAGATTGTTAATTACAATATTACACTCTTGCTATCGAGCATAATCCTAACAAGACCCGTTTGCTAGATAGCGATATCCTCAGCGAGTAGTTGAAGGTGGACATTTTCTACGAAGTCCGCTGCTTGTTGGTCAAGCTCGACCTGACTTCCCAGAGGGGGATCCAGAGCCTGCACAGTGGCAGGCTGGCTGGGTGGGAACTTGGCTATGGAGCTCAGTTTTTATCCCTTTTCTTGGGACCTTTCGTGTCGACGTAGCAGAAGGTTGTCCCGATGTGCCCCTGTGAAGAGCGGAGCCTCATGATTATTATTAAATAACAAACTTTTCGAATGTAAAGGTAGTGGTGTGAGAGTTTCCCGTAGATGGCGCCAAAAAGTGTTGACGGGAAATTTGCTTGGGGTTAAAAATTCCCACTAACACCCTCGAGACCACTACCACGAAAGCGGTGGTCGGGGTCGGTATCGTTGATACCTTACCTGTTGAGAGGTAAATGAGAGGTTGGATCGTAATAACAATAAATGAGAGCTTTTATTATTGACGCTTTCTTCAAAATACAAATCACTCTCTTAAATGCTCGCAGTCTCTCTAAGATGTATGGTGGTGGC
The DNA here is from genome assembly GCA_032871835.1 of Dipteronia dyeriana. Classification (NCBI taxonomy): domain Eukaryota; kingdom Viridiplantae; phylum Streptophyta; class Magnoliopsida; order Sapindales; family Sapindaceae; genus Dipteronia; species Dipteronia dyeriana. Next base: position 82,812,266 of record CM065297.1, read on the forward strand.
AACTCTGTGCCTGTCGAATAGTGGAAACAAAGGTGGCCATGTTCTGAATACAGAATTTAGGCCTTCCCCTTTCTCTTCTTTCTCTCTTCTCTTTGTTTCTAGGTATGTTTTTTTTTCTATTCTCCTTGTGGCTATTATGCTTGGCTCTATTTATACATGGTCCAGTTTGGTTTGAATTTGCTGATATCCCACAACGATCCTTTGAATCCGTTTCCCCCTTATCGGGTGGGATCCTACATTTAAAAGTAGTTGACCTCAAATAAATAGCGGAAACAATTAACGTGAATGAGTTTGTTTCTTTTTTAGAATCAAACTCTTGGTTCGCACTTATATGGGATTAATGATGGTTATCTTCTAGAAATGATCTTGTATGTTATCGCGGCATGGTTTTTCATAGAGGTCACCCAGCCAGCTGCCTGTTGCCTAGAGCGAGGTAAATCCCTACTCCGACTCTATTCTTAGAAGCTTGAGATGGATTTTCCCTGACCCTTGGGGGCTTGAGGTGCTCTTGTAGACATTCTTGGGAGGTAGCCAGGGTAGTGTAGACCTAGGCGTGATTCTTCCTTTATATCCAGCAAGAACAGTAGGCTTCTAGAGAGGTTGGCGAGCTTCTCTCGAATGTCTTTTGAGCTTGGAGACTTCTCTTGGCATTCACGGGGCGGTTGAAGAGCTCGACCTCAGAGCCGAGGTTCCCCGATAGATGGCCTGGAGGATCCCGGGTTCCGGTATTCTAGTGGTTTTGAATCCGAGCCGGCCTTCCCTGCTCCCGAGGGGTGGCTTTATGGTCTATCCGGGCTTCATGATTGTTGATTATGGGTTTCGACTTGTGGCAGGAAAGTGGGAAATTTCTCTTTGACCCCTGGCCAAATTTCACTATTAACAATAATATATATATGTTAATAGTAAAATTTGGCCAGGGGTCAAAGAGAAATTTTCCACTTTCCCGCCACAAGTCAAAACTCATAATCGACGTTCATGAAACCCGGGTAAACCATAAAGCTACCCTACAAGAGTAGGGAAGGCCAATCCAACTGGAACCTGGGCCTCTCCAGACCATCTATCAGAGAACCTCGATTCCTGAGGTCAAGCTCCTCAACCACCCCGTGAAAGCCAGGGGATTCAAAAGAAGCCTGACAAGCAAAGTAGGCCCTCTTCGGGTTAATACTTTCAGAGGACAAGCTTAATAGTAGTCTTAGACAGAAGCCCACCAACCTCTCTAGAAGCCCGCTCCCTGCGGGGTATGAAAGTGGAATCACGCCTAAATCTACACTACCCCGGCTACCTTCCAGGAATGTCTACAAGGAGACAAGGAAAATCCGTCCCAAACTTCTAAGAACAGAGTCGGAGCATGGATATACTTCGCTCTATGTGTTGACATGCAGCTAGCTCGGTGAGCTCCATGAAAAGCCATGCCGCGATAACATACAAGGTCATATCTATATGATAACCAACATTAATTCTGTATACGTGTGAGTCAAGTGTTTGATTCCTAAAATGAAACGAACTCATTTTCGTTAACAATATCATCGTTTCCACTATTTACTCGGGGTCAACAACTTTTAAATAAAATATCCCGCCCGATAAGGAGGAAATGGATTCGTAGGATCGTGGCGGGATATCAGCAAGTTCAAACCTACTTGGACCATATATAAATAGGGCCAAGCATGACACACATAAGAAGATGGGAAAAAACGAGAAGTAGAAGTCAACAAAAAATAGAAGAAGAACGACAGATAGAAGAAAAGAAAAGAAGAGGGGAATGCCTAAATTTTGTGTTCAAAACACGGCCACCTTCATTTTCACTATTTGACAAGCATAAATTTGCCACCTTCCTAGATCCTAGAGAGACTGAGCATATGAGAGAGTGTTCAGTATATCGAAGCAAGTAATCAATAAGAGCTCCAATTTGTATTGTTGCAATGCAGCCTCTCGTTTACCTCTATACAGGTCAGATATCAACGGTACTGACCCCAGTTACCACTTCCGTGGTAGTGGTCTCGAGGGTGTTAGTAGAAATTTCTCATCCTGAGCAAATTTCTAGTTAACACTTTCTGGCGCCGTCTGTGGGACACTCTCACACCACAATCTTTATATTCAAAAGTTTGTTATTTTATAGGAATCATGAGGATCCACTCCTCCCAATGACAGTCAGGCGCATCAGGACAACCTTCTACTGCGTCAACACGAAAGGTCCCGAAGAAATAGAGGAAATACGGGCTCCTTAGCAAGGTTCCAGCCTAGCCAGCCACTGTGCGGGCTCTGGATTCCCCTTTGGGGAATCAGGTCGAGCTTGACCAACATGCAGCGGCCTTCGTAGAAATCATTCACCTTCGACTGCTCGCTGAGGGTATTACTATCCAGTAAGCAGACCTTTGCAATCGGGGGTTGTCAAGCAGGCCCTGGACTAGGCAACCCGCCTTTGATCGCCGGGGACCTACTCCTCGGGAACTAGCTCGTAATAGAACGGGACTCCCAACCTCGATCTGGGATCGGTTAGGGCCCATGCGCCCCGTTCCTGAAGCGCTACCATGCTACCAACCAAGGCAAGTCAAATCCACTGCGGACGTCCCTCACTAAGATCGGAGAGAGTTTCTCCACCCAATGACTTCAAGGAGGGAAGCCCGAAGTAGGGAAGAAGAAAGTCAGCAAAGCCCTATAGCAGACCCCCTTCGAAGAAGAAACCAGGTAGAGGTTGCCAGTTCGTCAGAAGTGTCCGATGGTAAGGAAACAGAGATCAACTCAAGATAATCCGAAAGCAAACACCTAAATGACCAGTTCGCAGAGCTTCAGAAGGAGGTCCAATTGATAAAGAAGGGAAAGTACAAGAAGGACAAGAAAGATCATCTTAGTAAAATGAATGCTCCCTTCACCAAAAAGATCCGGGAGGTGGAGCTCCCGCCTAAGTTCAAAATCCCAACTGATAGATTCTCCGGGACTGGGGATCCTGAGCCACTTAGAGAGCTTCGTTCAATAGATGGAGTTCCAGAATACGACTAGGGCCACTATGTGTCGAATGTTCCCCACTACACTCATAGATTACAATAAAACCTGGTTTAGCAAACTATTTGCCGGTAGTGTGGATTCCTTCACTAAGCTATCAACCGATTTTTTTTCACAATTCCAGGGAATTAAGCCCCGATTGAATGACCCAATCCATTTATAGTACGTGATCTAGGAGAGAGGGAAACCCTCCGGGCTTATTTCGAGCGTTTCCATAAAGAGGTCATCTAGATGGGGGTCTTCACTGAGAAAGAAACCCTCACCAACTTTAGAAGGAACCTGTGGGTGGGAAAGCTCTTCCGGTCTTTTGCCAAGAGACCTCTGAAAACCTACCAAGAAGCTTATGATCTGGCTCTAGAGCAGATCGAGGTCGATGAACAGCTCAAGGTCAAGATGGAACACGATGACTTGAGAGCCGTAAAGCGATAAAAGAAGGAAGCTCCCAGACCTGAGCAAGCTCAGAAAAGCCAGAACAAACCCTCCACTAAATCAACATACCGCTTCCCCTTTTCTAAACCCAGAAAGGAAAGGTATCAAGAAAAACGAACTCCTGCTTAAGCTTTACCACTTCCCACGACAGTGGCCCCAAAAGCACACGATGAGAAGGGGTACGATCATTACACTCCCTTATATGTGTCCCGCAAAATAGTCTATCTCGCCATTCGGGACAAGGGTTTGCTACAGAAGCCCACTCCCATGAAAGCCCCGGTCGACAAGAAAAATCGTTATAAATATTGTGACTTTCACGAGGATGTGGGGCATAACACTTCAGAATGCTACAATCTATGAAATCAGATCGAGGCTTTGATAAGGGAGGATGTCTGGTGGAATTCTTATAGCAAGTCAGGGAGAACATTCACACTGGAAGGGAAGTACAAACCGAGATCCGAGAGCATGACAAGAATAGAAAGGGGGAGCAGGAGGACTTTATGCAATAGACTCAGATAATTCATACCATCAGCGAGGGGCCTACTCTGGCAGGTATCTCCAACAGTTCCAGAAAAAACCATGCGATAAAAGTCTCTCGTACGGACGAAGGGCATGATATCTTTAGAGTTGACTAGAGACCGACCAACCCCTCCTAGCTTTCCTAGATCATTTTCACAGAAGCAGATGTCTACAACACCGTGCAGCTGCATGATGACCCCATGGTGATCACGGTACAGATTGCCAACTGTATGGTACACCGTGTGCTCATCGACACATGCAGTACTGTTGACGTCCTATTTAAAGATACCTTGGAAAAGCTAAGCTTGAAACAGTGGTGTTACAATAGCTGCACTACCCCGCTATATGGGTTCACTTGGGACTCAATCACACCCGTGAGATCAAAAATCCTTCCAGTGATCATTGGAGCCACATCTCCAGAAGAATATCATGACCGACTTCGTGGTGGTGGATACCCCATCGGCCTACAATGCAATATTAGGGAGGCCATTTTTATCATCATTGAAAGGAGTCCTTTCCATTTACCACAACGTCCTAAAATTTCCAATAGGAGACAAGGTGGGGTAAGTTCGGGGTGATTAGTAAGCAACTAGGAGATGTTACGCAGTGTCGGCCAACCCAGCAGCTCTAGCAAAACAACTCACCCAGGTGACAATGATCCAAGATAAGGCAACACCTGCATTAAACCTAGGAGATGCAGGGTCCACCGATCACCCTGAAGACGACCTCATAATGCCCGACATGGAGGAAAAGAGAAGGGAATGGGCCAGCGGCAATCCAGTGGATAAGTAAGAAGAGGTTCCTGTTCGAGTGGGTGATCGCTCGAAGGTAGTCAAAATCGGATCAACCCTTGAGCCCGGACTGTAAGAGGGTTTGATCAGGCTCCTCATAGAGTTAAACGACATTTTTGCTTGGAGTCCTGCTGAGATGATAGGGACCCTGATAACATTAGCTACTCATCGATTGGCAGTGGATCCGACCTTCAAACCCATTAAACAAAAAATGTGCCACTTTAACACCGAAAAAAATGTTGCGGTTCAGGAAAAGGTGGACAAACTAACCCTGGCGGGCTTTATTCGAGAAGCACGTTATCCCAAGTGGATCGCTAACATGGTCATGGTCACAAAGGCAAATGGAAAGTGGCGCATGTGCGTAGATTACACCGACCTCAACAGGGCTTGCCCGAAGGACATCTTTTTTCTACCAAAAATTGATCAGCTGGTCGATTCTACCTCCGGAAACAAGCTATTGAGCTTCATGGATGCAATTTCAGGGTACAATAAGATTATGATGCACCCCGCGAACCAGGAAAAGACCAGTTTCATCACAGCGCAAGGCTTGTACTACTATAAGGTGATGCCTTTTGGGCTCAAGAACGCTGGAGCTACTTATCAGCGGCTAGTCAATCGATTGTTCAAGCCAGAAATCAGGAGGTCAATGGAGGTGTATATCGACAACATGATCACCAAGTTTTCAACCTCGGAAGGCCATCTAGACTTTCATAGAACCTTCATGATCCTAAGAGAGAACCAGATGAGGTTGAACCCTTCCAAATGCTCCTTTGGGGTAACTACAGGGAAGTTTCTGGCCTTTATGGTCCATAAGAGAGGCATAGTGGCTAACCAGGAAAAGATTATGGATATCCTGGATCTAGAATCCCCCACGTCTCTTAAACAGGTTCAGGCCTTGACCGGATAGGTAATAGTGCTCAATAGGTTCATATCTCGGTCTACCGATAAGTGTTTACCATTCTTCAAAGCCATCATGCGAGGAAAAAACATGAAATGGGATCAGAAGAGTGAACAAGCTTTTCAAGCCTTGAAAAAATACCTATCAAGCCCTCTACTGCTGGTTAAGCCAAGTCTCGGAGAAGAGCTTCAAATATACTTGGCCGTTTCAGAAATCACTGTAAGCGGGGCCTTGGTCAAGGAATGCGGGGATAGAGTCTAGTAACCTATTTACTACGTAAGTCACGCTCTAACCAATCCCGAAAAGAAATATACCCTGTTGGGGAAGCTCGCTTATGCCTTGGTGACCTCGGTAAGGAAGCTTAGTCCCTACTTCCATGCTCATTCAATAGCAGTGGTGACGAACCAACCCCTCCGTGAATTCTAACAAAGGCCGGATGTTTTCGGAAGGCTAGTTTTATGGGCCCTGAGCTTACCCAGTTTGATTTAAGGTACAAGCCTAGGACCGCAATAAAAGCTCAGGCACTAACAGACTTTGTAGCAAAGCTCTCCATACCTTCAGGCCAAGTAACCCACATGGTAGCAGATGTAACCCATAGAGGACTCCAAAATCTTACAACTAGCCAGAAGGTTACGAGTCGTGGACCCTCTACATTGATGGAGCTTCCTGGCAAGCTAGGAGATGAGCAGGCGTAGTCCTTATCGACCTAGAAGGAACTGAGTACTGCCACTATTTCAGATTTTAATTTAAAATCACTAACAATGAGGTAGAGTACGAGGCCCTTCTAGTAGGAATAAAGGCACCCATAGAGCTCGGGGCTGATTACCTGAATGTTAAGAGCGACTCTTTACTCGTGGTCAACCAAGTCTCCGGGGACAATCAGGCAAAAGGGGATAATATGATCGCTTACCTGAAATTGGTTCAACAACTCAAGAGAAGATTTAGGGGATTCAAAATCGAGTAGATACCTCGACAACTGAATCATCGAACTGATGTACTTGCCAAGATAGCTGCATATTGTGACCAGACCTTACCCCATGGAGTCCCTCTTCAAGTGATCCCCCTACCTAGCATAATGACAGGTAAGGAAACTTATACCTTGGATCGACAACCGTGCTGGATGGATCCGATAGTGGATTATCTACAGGATGGGAAACTTTCTAGGGAGCCCGATCAAGCTAGGAGAGTCAAAAGGCTCTCGGTCCGGTATTGTTTGGTGGATGGGCATCTATATCAGAGGGAAAGATCCCTTCCCCTGCTCTGGTGTCTACACCCTAAAGACGCCAAGTGGGCTTTAAGAGAGGTTCATTCTGGGAATGTGGGAACCATATTGGTTGGGAGACTTTAGCATATCAGGTTATTCGAATGGGATATTATTGGCCAACAATCCATCAAGATGTGTAGAACTTGGTACAAGCCTGCGAGGCATGACAGACGGCCGCAAACTTGAGTCAACTCCCTCTGGAGCGGTTGTCGTCTCTTAGCTCGCTATACCCCTTTGCTATATGGAGAGTCAACTTGATTGAACCGCTTCCTACCGCTTCAGGTCGGGCCAAGCATGCTATCGTGGCAATTGATTATTTCACAAGATGGGTCAAAATTGGAACGCTCTCCCAGATATCAGAAGAAAACACAACAAGGTTCATCAAGACTAATGTAGTTTGTTGGTTCGGAACCCCTCTTGCCATTATAGCTGACCTTGGAAAACAGTTCGATAATGGCCGATTCAAAGACTTTTACAAAGGCTTCGGAATCGACCTTCCATTTGCTTCGGTAGCCCACCCACAGACCAATGGTCTGATGGAATCCATGAACAAAACCATTAAGAAGCTGTTGAAGAAAAAACTATAGCAGAAGAAAGGCGGATGGGCATAATAGCTTCCCAAGGTCCTCTGGGCTTACCATACTATAAGGAGAATAACTACCGGGGAAAGGCCCTACTCGTTAGTCTTCGGGGTTATTGCAGTCCTACCTATCGAGCACAAATTGACCTCCTTTAGATTCAAACATTTTGAACCCGGGAGCAATGAAAGTATGCTCTGAGCTAGCTTGGACCTCCTGGAAGAGAAACAAGATCGAATAGCCGAGAAGGTAGCACTATACCAGAGCAGGATTTCCAGGTACTTCAACATGAAGGTAAAGGCACAAAACTTCAAAGAAGGGGACCTAGTTCTCAGGAAAGTAATGTTGAATACCAGGAAGAGGTCAAACGGGGTCCTAGGGCCCAACTAGGATGGACCATACCTAGTAAAAATGGTGATCTGTAATGGGGCATACAAACTCTAGGATATGAATGGCCGACTTATCTATCATACTTGGAATTCAGATCATTTAAGAAAATTCTAACCTTGAACAGGGGACTCATAAAAAGGCGGCCTCAACCTAGTTTTTTTATCTCCGACAATAATGTACTCCATCCTTCGTATCAATAAAGCCTGTTTTCTTATTTCTCCATCTTCAACTATGTTCTACAATGATTTGGGTCTAGGTGGAAAATTTGACATTATCACCCTAAGAATAGGGTAGGCCAGGGAAGCCCCCTAGCCACTCATGATGCCTCGGTCGGGCACAACCCCTCACTAAGAAGGGTCTGAGTATAAGAGCATAGTTTCCATCTAGATCTTAAGACCAAGAAATAGCTAGATAACCCTCCTGATGCCTTGGTCAGGCTACTACCTCAAAAAGGGTCTGAGTATAAGAGCATAGTTGCAATCCAGATCTCAAGAACAAGAAATATCAAGATAGCCCTCTTGATGCTTTGGTCGGGCTACCACCCCCAAGAAGGGTCTGAATATAATAGCATAGTTACCATCCAGATCTTAAGACCAGGAAATAGCTAGATAGCCCTTTTGATGCCTTAGTCGGGCTACCACCCCCAAGAAAGGTCTGAGTAAAAAAGCGTAGTTGCCATCCAGATCTCAAGACAAGGAAATAGCTAGATAGCCCTCCTGATGCCTTGGTCGGGCTCCCACCCCCAAGAAGGGTCTGGGTATAAGAGCATAGTTTCCATCTAGATATCAAGACCAGGAAATAGCTAGATAGCCCTCCTGATGCCTTGGTCGGGCTACCACCACCAAGAAGAATTCGAGTTTAAGAGCGTGAAAGCCCTGCCGATCCCTAGCCTAAGAGGGGGCTAAACAATCCTTAACTTGATGCCTCACTCAGGTTACAGCTCCCTAAAGGGGCTCAAGGATGGAGGGCTCAATTTACTTAACTCTAAATACCCCATTTATTACTTGTTACTAATTTTCCTTATACACGTAATTGCTTACTATAACAGGTCTACGATCAAACAAGGGATTATCGACTAAAGACGTTGAGCTACAAGTCTTTGTAGTTAGAAAGCCTGAGCTAACTGTCTGTGTTCACGCTTAAGAGATGTTCTTATTTTGTTATTTTGCCCAAGCTAAGTCACTTTGCAATAGAGGCTGAACCTACAGGGAGATCAGAAAATAAGCAAGTACATGTAAGTCAAAATATGAACCAGATCTCAAGTTAAGTTTTATTAATAAATGGGAGAGCCTATTCCCCAGTAAGGCTATAGTAGACAGGGAGCCCAACCCCTGATTCCGGGATGAACCTCTTCCAAAGGATGAACCTCACCCCCTGTTCCCCTTTCTGGTGGTCTCTCATTCTGGTTTACTGCCGCTACCACCTCCTCCACCTCCTCCTGAGGATGCGCCTCGACTGCCTCATGATCAGCAGGGTCCTCTTCCACCTAAACTGCTTTAGGATCAACAGGGTCCTCCTCTATGACTTCATTGATCACTGCCATAACCTCAGGCAATATGGTTGCATCAAGATGGTTGGCCATTGACTTTGGCATGCTCTTTTCCCCTGTTGTTTCTTCCTCTGAATCAATTCTGGAGAGGTCTCATGCTATCGTAAAATCTCTTTATGACTCCGTGGGCACAACCCCCCTCAAATACTCTCCGAGACTCGATGTTGGGAAGACGAAAGGAGGAGAAGGAAGGTCTAATCCAGCTGTTTGTTTCCCAGTTTTGGCCACGTTTGATGGATCCAAGTCATCACCTAAGGGGTGAGACATCTCTATGGCTTTGGCCAATATCTCCTCCATTTTCTAGTTAGAGATGGCTGATAGGTTAAAGGGAGAGGGGAGGGCTTCGGTGACCTGGTAGGAAGAGTAGAAGTAACCTTCACTGAAGGACGCATCCATCTTGACCTGGAGTTTGGCAATCCGAGCATGCATATCTTGATTCTCAGTGTCCAGCTTCTTGGCTTCGGCCTTTCAAGAGTCTCTCTGTCTAGCCCACCATTCTGACTTGAGGGTTTCTTGGTCAAAATATCTTATCATCCTCTCATGGTCGCAGCGAAGATACTACACTTTCAACTCATGTTGCATACATTGTCTTCGTATTCATATATCGAGTCGAATTATTATTTTTTGGGTTGAGTATCTTATATGTTCATGTCTATGTGAGAGTTATGGTTTGTAATCCATAAACGGATTCGAATTCCGAGTTTGAAGGATGGAGAACGGTCGAAGAACGCGAAGGAAGATCGAAGGAGAAAGAAGCAAGCAAGGACTTCTCTCCCGAGATGGCGTGTGGCCATCTCAGGGCAGAAGGCTTGCTGCCCCGAGATGCCCACATGCCATCTCAGGCAGCAAGCTTGCTTGGCTTCTTCTTGCCCCTCTTGGTAATTTCACATGTCCAAGTTTTCCACTCCTTTATAAACTCTTTCCCTCTCACATTTCATTCTAAGAAGAAATTTAAAACTTGAGTGGAGAAATTTTATCTCTAAATTTTCTCACCTTCCAAACACCATAACTTCTTCATTTGAACTCTGATTTGAGTGATTTAAAGTTGAGAGTGTTCGTCTATTCAACCTCCATCTTTTCTCTGAAGGTTTAAGTTAGTTTTACTACTGTTTTTGATGTCTAATCATACAAAACCTGGACTGCACCTAAATCAACTAAGGTATTGATTTTCTCTCAAAGTTTTCTTTTAAAACTTGGTCAATTGCCTTGGGTTTTCTTCTTCTATGTACATTTTTATATCATGAGTGTTTTGATTTGTGTTTTGAACACTTTCAAAGCTAGATGGAATTTCAATTGAAATCATACATGTTGAGTTAGGTTTTGATTTTGCCTATGTTATCACATGTTTGGGATTGTATTATGGTAGCTTTGATTCTAGGACTATTTGATGATCTTTGATTGATTGATTTTGAGAAAAATAGTTCCTCACATGTATTAGGCTTTGTTGGCCGAAATTCTCACATAATACATATGTTTATGTTCTTTTGAGCTATTCATGTGTTTTGGTTGAATTTATGATTAGGAATTTGCTCTTGAACTTTAGCTTAAATCTAATTGACATTGTCATGTGAATTTAGCATGTTTTAGGTTTATGTGATTTAAACTTGATCTTGTGATTTGTTGAACATATATTGTGATTCAAGTTTAGATGTATACATGTATCTAGGTTGTGATTATTATTGAACATATTTTACATGATTTAGATTGTTAATACATGCATGATTAACTAGACTATATGTGATTTGTGCATTCATGCTCATGTCTAGTATTTTCCATAGGATTTGTTGATCATAGCATTTTATGTTGTGTGCTTGTTTGCATTTTGCATTCATGATCACCTAGATGCCTAGTGAGAAGGTAGTCTTGACAATAGGTATGAGACATATGGTGCTGAGCAAGAAGTCTTGGCAAGAGGTGTGAAGCCGTAGATTGTCGAGCAAGGAAGTATTGGCTTGGGTCGGGAGGATCCGGATAGTCAAGCAAGAAGTCTTGCCTGGAGTTAGGAGAACTCGGATAGGTGAGCAAGGAAGTCTTGACTAGAGTCATGAGGACTTAGGTGAGCAAGAAGTCTTGCCTTGGGTCGTGAGGATCTGGATAAGGTGAGCAAGGAAGTCTTTACAAGAGGTGTGAAGCCTCAGATTGTTGAGCAGAGGGCGGCAACTTCTAGAGTAGGATAGGAGGGTAGTTTCTAGGTGAAGAGGTCACTTGAGAGATTGTACTTGTCTTATCTACTAGTGGATTTTGTTTGCCAGTGGCTGCTAGCCAATGGATGTTTCCTCTTCGGAGGTTTACCATGTTATATCTTGTGTCAAGTTTTCTCTTTCCCTATATCTCTTATATTTGTATTGTGGATAGAACTTTCTATGTATGTTGACTTCCTTTCTATAATATAGATTGTGTATATGTTACAATTACTTGCTTGTATCACACTTTGCTTGTGTTTATATATTGATTAATTGTCTTTAATTAATATATATATTGTGATACAAGCAATCTAGAGGGACAAACTTTTGTTTGTTTCTAAGGGAGTCGAAAAAGGTGTCTAACATATTCACCCCCCCTCTAGGTTAGCCTTGAGCATTTAACTGTGATTGTATTTTCAATTGGTATCAGAGCAGGACACTAGATTACACTTGGTGTGAGTCCGGGGTGATACTTTAACTGTTTTTGCAAGGCGTTTGAAGTCATGGGTTTACAAGATGAAGTAATGGCGGAAGGAGCCTCAAATACTAGGCCACCAATATTTCGTAGAACTAACTATGGGTATTGGAAGTTGAGGATTAAAGCCTACATCCACTCTATTGATGAAAGGGCTTGGATGGTAATGGAAGAAGGTTATAGTCCTCCTACCAAGGTTCAAGAGGATGGAACCATGATACTCAAGCCAAGGAGTGAATGGACAACGAATGAGTTTGAGGTTGCTAAATGGAACCATCGTGCTATGAATGCCATCTTTGGAGGAGTTGATGGGCATCAATTCTCCTATATTCAAAATCTTCAATCCTCAAAGGAAGCTTGGGATACTCTCCAAGTTACTAATGAAGGAACTTTAGCGATGAAGAAATCGAGGCTTCAAATGTTGGCATCACAATTTAAAGGTTTAAGTATGGGTGAGGAAGAAAAGTTTGAAGACTTCCAATTCCGGCTTCTTAACATAGCTAACCAATATCAAACACTTAGAGTACCTATCTCAAAAGAGCGTTTAAATTGGAAAATCCTTAGATCTCTTCCTAAGAGATTCAAATCAAAGGTGACGGTTATTGAGGAAAGCAAGGATGTGGATAGTATGAATATTGATAAGTTGTTTGGGTCTCTCTAAACTTATGAGATGTGCTTGAATCCAAAGATCAAGAGTAAGGGAATCACTCTTAATGCTATAGAGGAGGAGAGTGATGATGAAAATGAAGAAATGGCACTCTTGGTTAGTAGGTTCAAGAAGTTTCTAAAGAAGAATGCCAATCCTAAAGGCAAGTCTTCCAAGGAAAAAAGAGTCAAGAGAACATCATCTCCAAGGATTGTGAAGAATAGTCAAGCCATGAACAAGAAAGAGGTTCAATGTTATAATTATCAAGGTTTTGGTCACTTTGCTAGTGAGTGCATCAAGAAGCCATCTAAGAAAGACAAGAAAGGTAAAGTGTTAGCGGCTACTTAAAGTGATTATAATTCTAGTGACAATGAGAGCTCTAGTAGTGAGTCTTCAAGTCATGAAGAGTTGGTGAGCAACTTTGTAACTCTAATGGCTTCTCATTCTCCACTAGATGTTGGTAGTACAATATCTTTGAACAAGAACCTTGATGCAAATCATGATGGAAGCTCTAGTTCCATTCCTACTAATCTTGAGTTGTTGAAAAAGATAGAAAAGCTTGAAGAAGCTAGAGACAATGCTCAAAGAGAAGTAGTTGAGAAGGATGACTTGATCAACAAGCAACTAGATGAGTTTGTGGTTATTACTCGTAGACTTATCGGTGAAAAATGTGATATTATGAAGAAGTTTATAGAACTTGAAATGATAAACCTTGAGAAGGATAATGTGATATCTTCTTTGAAGAAGAGAGAACAAGATTTGATGGAAGAAATAGACACGGCTAAGGAGGTTATCAAGGATTTAGTAAATGATTCGGTTAATATGTCTAGTATTAGGAATCTTGTTAACTCTCATAGTGGTGAAGACGACTTGGTAGTTAAAGAGGAGCTCTTGGAAGCACCACTTCCTACACACTTTGATAAAGTCGTGATTGATAAGAAACCACACAAGAAGAGAAGATCAAAAGCCAAGAAGAAGTTGGCGAACAAGGTATCTTTGCAAACTCCTAGTGAAGCTAGTTCAACTCCAAAAGGTACAATCTCATCTTTTATTCCAATTTGCCATCATTGCAACACAATAGGTCACATTAAGCCTAGGTGTTATAAATATATTGAAAAATGCAAATTAGGAAATGAATCTAGGGATAAGGAGATTAAATTTCAACTTGAACATGCTAAGGCCTTGAAAGTTGAGAAACATGATAATATTGCTATGCATGAGAAAAAGTTATAGAGTAGAAAGAATTCTAATCTTGTTCAACTTGACAAAGCTTGTGTTGAAAATGTAAAGGAAGAGTGTGTTAATGATATTCTTGTTAATCAAATCATTGAAGGACTTTACTCTAGATTTAACATTGTTGTCAAGGATGATATTGGAAATGTTTGTGTAGGTACACCCAAGAACAAGTGGTTCAAGAGTGAGTGCTCTTATCACTAAAATAAGAAGCACATGTGAGATAGCTTTGAGGCTATATATCAATTGTGTTGAGAATTCTTGCTTACTAGCTTTGAATACTCCATGTATTGATATGAACTTGGTTATCTAATATCATGATTGTTATGATGGTCAAAATTTGTTGATTAACTTTGAAGAAGTTCTTTTGTTATATGTGTTGATTGAGTTGAGATATTATGCTTTTTATACTTTTGTTGTGAAACATTGTCAACTTTGTGTCATAAGGACATTCAAGGCAAGAGTGCTCATAAAAAGGGCAGAAGTATGATATTTGGTGAATATAATGTGCAAAAAGGCAACTCTATACTCTAATACGTGTTCTCTTAAATATTAATCTTTTGACTCAATTCTTGACATACATCTCATAGCATGTCATATTAGAGAATTTTGTATAGCATATATATGGTTCTCATTGACATTTGCTATTTTAGGATCTAAAAGTTATATTGTTCACATTGATCTTAACTTTGATGATTGTTTGTGTATAGTATATTGAGTGGCATTAATTTTGAAAATATGAGCTACATATTCTTTGAAAGCTACTCATTAGAGAAGTAATGATCTTGAATAAGTCTATACTTATTGCTCTTAGATCATGTGCTTATGAGCCATAAAATTTTGGTTTCTAAAATTTGCACTATGCTTCTCTTATATATTTTACTAGTAGGTTGAGTTTACTAATATCCAAACATCGGATACACCTTGAAGTTTTTGTGCTTAAGTACATTTAAAATGACCTATGGTTAGTATCCATTTTGCTTCGGCAATTACATAGAACTCAACGAGCACCTTCATGAAAAGGGCTACACATTGGTTGTGAAAGCTACCCAATGTTGGAAAGAGCTACACCATTGTGATGAGTGAAAGCCATCATGAAGTGAATTTTGCTTATGTAAAAAAAAAGGAAAAATAAAAGAAGTGTTGAAAGGAATTCATAAAAAAAAAAATCTTTGATTCAAAGCCTAAAAAGAAAAGGAGTAAGGCTTAAAAAGGAGTTTCGTTGAAAATCAAATGAGCTTGGGTTGAAAAACAGAAATGGGATGATGAGCCACATGCATACACACGCTCATATGTTGAAATCTATTCTCTTAATAGCAAAAATTCCGGATGATAATTGGTTTGACCTTTTATGGAAAAAGCTTAAGATGAATAGTTGTTGGAAATTGTTTGCATGTTGATTATCAAACTACTTCTTGATATATATTTGAAGCATATCTCTCTCACACACACACTTTGTTTATGAGTATGATGATATCTTTACAATTGTTGAAGAATTATGAGAGAACTTGAAAAATCTTTATGTATCTCTCTTAGCATATGAAGCTTTTTTTGTTGATATTTCTTCAAATTGCTTGAATGTGTGATTGTGTGAACATCTTTGTGAACCTTATGCTATCATGAATTTTAGTTATAGCATTTATCAAGGGGGAGCATTGTATGCTAGACATTGTTCTCTTTTATGATATTTTCACATGCTTCATTTTGTTAATGTTGGCATATTTTGACTTAATGATACTTGTAATATATTACTCACTATCTTTGTCTTGCATGATGATTCATTCTTAAGTCATATGTCATTGTGTTTATATATTTGTGACTAATATGTTTGTCTTGTCTTTCACTCACGTTTGTTGTATGTATATAGCATTGTATTTCACAAGAACAAATGGGAAGTGGAAATCAATCGAATCCCACTGTGAAAGCCAAATCTACCTCAAAGGGATCCAAAGCTTCAAGGTCAAAGGATTTAGGGATCTTTGGAACTAAGAAGATATTTCAAGAAAGAGGCATTGACTTAGGTAAATGTAAAGATTCTTATGTTCTTAAATGCATTAAGGATAGGAATTGGGAATCTTGGGTGAGCATGCTAGGAATAGTGAATGATACTATTGTTAGAGAATTTTATCATGAATATAGAGAGAGTGCCACCTTATTGGATGCTTTGATGGAGATTAGGGGTCTTGTGTTTTGAGTTAACCTGGTAAATATTAACAAGTTTCTTGGGCTATCTAGTGATATTGATTCAAACTTTCTAGATGTTGATATCATTGAGAATCTTAATATCATGGGTAGAACTCTATGTGACATTGCTTCTTTTGAGTGGAAAGGTAGAGCATATATTAGTCAACATGAGTTAACTAAGGCAAGTGCATTTTGGCATCTTTTTATTTGCAATAATATTATTGGATCTTCAAATTCAACCGAGTTGAATAAAGATAAGATCAAAAATAGTATATGCCTTGGTGACTAACCAACCTATAAACCTTGGGGATTTGCTTATGTTTTACTTAGATAATGCGGCTTTCTCAACTAGAGGAGATAAGAAGCTTGCATTACCGGGGTTTATAACTTCTTTGTGTTTAGTTCATGGTGTTAAAAGTAGTGGAGATGATGTGTTGGTACAACCCTTGGAAAAAATATAGTGATAAACGTGTGTCATACATGTCATATAAGGATAAGGGTAAGACATTTGATACTTTTGGACTATTTAGTAGTTCACAAGTTGATTGTCAAGAGAGACTAGCATAAACATTCTTCCGGATTGGGCTTTACATTTGAAGAAGAAGGTTGATGAGCTTAGTGCTATAGTTGAAAAACAAGATGCTAGAATAAAAGAGTTGGAGGAGTGTATTGCCTCAAGTTCAATACCACCTCTCAAGCATTATGTTCGGTCAACTACACGCACATCTTTCTTTGGTGGATCTAGTAGCTAGTATTTGAGTCTCATGGTATGTTTCTTACCTTTTGGCATCATTTCATGTCAAAAAGGGGGAGAAAGAGTTGTTAAGAGTTGCTAGTTACTTAGTTTCCTTTTTATGTTGTTTTTGTGAACTTTTGAACTTTCAATGGCATGTAATAATTAGTCTTAAGATTTGGTTAAGAACTCTTGTATTTGGCATGTACTTAGGGGGAGATACATGTATTTATGGACTTAAATGTATATTCTTATCCATATTATATGTTGCCATTTGTTGTTTTCTCTTGTATATGCATTGTGCTTTGAGATGATTTGTAGGTTGCTTCAAGAGAAGATCAAGATGAAGTTCAAGAGTTGGTGAAGATTAGTTTTAGGAATCTTACTCATTGTAATGTGAGGGAGTGATTTTGTGACCTATCTTCATTTTTATATTTGTAGTAAATGTATAGGTGTTTTGACATGGAATTTGCCAAAGGGGGAGATTGTTAGATTTTAGATTTTGTTGGCATTAATTCCATATCAAAATGATGTTTACTTGTAATGATTTAGATGTTTATATTCATGATGATTCAAGCTTCAAGGAAGAAGAAACAACAAGTCAAAGTAAGTTCTATGTCTTCAGGAGAAAGGATGCACTATGGTTCTTCAAAGGTATACTAAGACCTTATCTTTCTCTTACAAGGCTTAGGCACAAACACACATATCATACATTTGTGTCCCTGTATCGTTGTGCACCATTATAGGCACAAATATACAATTCATTCATATGTGTCCCTGCATCTTTGTGCACCATGTATAACACATTCACACACTTGAAGATGAATGCTCATGCATTGGTTTGGAAATAACATGTTTTGGAATATGCATGATTGGAAACTATCTCTATGTAGTTTGCATTCTAGTGTGAATTGTGTTTGTGTGTGTCTATGTTTGTGTAACATGGATATTGAACATGAATTTAGTCTTAAATCATTCTTGATTGATTTCCGGTCATTTCGGTTACTCATACTATTGATTTCAAGTTCCAAATCAAAAGATACTACACTTTCAATTCATGTTGCATACATTGTCTTCGTATTCATATATCGAGTCGAATTATTATTTTCTGGGTTGAATATCTTATATGTCCATGTCTGTGTGAGAGTTATGGTTCGTAATCCGCTAACGGAATTGAATTCCGAGCTCGGAGGCCGGTGAACAATCGAATTACGCGAAGGAAGGTCGAAGGAGAAAGAAGCAAGCAAAGACTTCTTTCCCGAGATGGCACGTGGCCATCTCGGGGCAGAAGGCTTGCTGCCCCGAGATGCCCATACACCATCTCAGGCAGCATGCTTTCTTGGCTTCTTCCTGCCCCTCTTGGTAATTTCACATGTCCAAGTTTCCCACTCATTCATAAACTCTTTCCCTCTCACATTTCATTCTAAGAAGAAATTTAAACCTAGTGCGCAGAAATTTTCTCTCTAACTTTTCTCACCTTCCAAACACCATAACTTCTTCATTTTAACTTCGATTTGAGTGATTAGAAGTTGAGAGTGTTCATCTATTCATCTTCCATCTTTTCTCTTAAGGTTTGAGTTAGTTTTTCTTCTGCTTTTGGTGTCTAATCATACAAAAATGGGACTGCACCTAAATCAACTAAGGTATTGATTTTCTCTCAAAGTTTTATTTTAAAACTTGGTCAATTGCCTTAGGTTTTCTTCTACACATATTTTTATATTGTGAGTGTTTTGATTTGTATTTTGAACACTTTCAAAGCTAGATTGAATTTCAATTGAAATCATACATGTTGAATTATGTTTTGATTTTGCCTATGTTATCACATATTTGGGATTGTATTGTGCTAGCTTTGATTCTAGGACTATTTGATGATCTTTGATTGATTGATTTTGAGAAAAATAGTTCCTCACATGTATTAGGCTCTCTTGGCCAAAATTCTCACATAGTACATGTGTTTATGTTCTTTTGAGCTATTCATGTGTTTTGGTTGAATCTATGATTAGGGATATGCTCTTGAACTTTAGCTTAAATCTAATTGACATTTTCATATGATTTTAGCATGTTTTAGGTTTATGTGATTTAAACTTGATCTTGTGATTTGTTGAACATATCTTGTGATTCAAGTTTAGATGTATGCATGTATCTAGGTTGTGATTGTTATTAAACATATCTTACATGATTTAGATTGTTAATACATGCATGATTAACTAGACTATATGTGATTTGTGCATTCATGCTCATGTCTAGTATTTTCCATAGGATGTGTTGATCATAGCATTCTATGTTGTGTGCTTGTTTGCGTTTTGCATTCATGATCACCTAGATGCCTAGTGAGAAGGAAGTCTTGACAATAGGTGTGAGACCTATGGTGTTGAGCAAGAAGTCTTGGCAAGAGGTGTGAAGACTTGGATTGTCGAGCAACGAATTCTTGGCTAGGGTCGAGAGGATCCCGATAGTCGAGCAAGAAGTCTTGCCTAGACTTGGGAGAACTCGGATAGGTGAGCAAGAAAGTCTTGACTAGAGTCGTGAGGACTTAGTTGAGCAAGAAGTCTTGCCTTGGGTCGTGAGGATCCGGATAAGGTGAGCAAGGAAGTCTTGACAAGAGGTGTGAAGCCTCGGATTGTTGAGCATGTGGCGGCAACTTCTAGAGTAGGATAGGAGGGTAGTTTCTAGGTAAAGAGGTCACTTGAGAGATTTTATTTGTCTTATCTACTAATGGATTTTGTTTGCCAGTGGCTGCTAGCCCGTGGATGTTTCCTCTTCGGAGGTTTACCACGTTATATCTTGTGTCAAGTTTTCTCTATCCCTATCTCTCTAATATTTGTATTGTGGATAGAAATTTCTATGTATGTTGCTTCCTTCTACAATATAGATTGTGTATGTGTTACAATTACTTGTTTGTATCACATTTTGCTTGTGTTTATATATTGATTAATTATCTTTAATTAATATATATATTGTGATACAAGCAATCTAGAGGGACAAACTTTTGTTTGTTTCTAAGGGTGTCGAAAAAGGTGTCTAACCTATTCACCCCCCCTCTAGGTTAGCCTTGAGCATTTAACCGTGATTGTATTTTCACCCCCCCTCCCTAGTCAATATTATCCTTGTATTTATACACGAAGTCGCTGTAGAGAAAATCACGCAATTGAAGGGTGAAAATTAAAATTAGGGTTTGATATATTTAAAAAAAAAAATCCCTTTTAAAGAAAGAACCATAACTCTAGATTAATTGATGTATATTAAAAGTGTCGTGCATTTTTTTTTCGTAACGATTAAACTAGTGTCGAATTGAATCCGCAATATCATCCGATCCAATCACGAACGTAAATCACCAAGGAGAGTGGGCTCCCTTTCTTTAAATTTTATACATGAGGATGGAAACAAACAAAATCTTCTTCTTTGTTAGTCACAATAATCCTCCAAGAGAAAAACCAAGAACGTCCGGTCAATTGTGAATTATCAATCAATTTGATTGAAACTTGCGTGAACCTTGATTCGATGTTGTGCACAAAACCCATTTGATACAAAGGATACTAGTGTACTATCGAAAAACAAAAACGTTCCCTTTTTTTCTCTAAGCTTGGCCGAATTCTTCACATAATGAGTTGGACGAAGTTTTTTTTTGCAACAATAAAAAAATTAATAAAAAACAACTCCTCACAACAAAAACTAAGGCTTGGTCGAAATTTACAACCTATAATTATAGGTTCACAAATCCTCTCCAAAAGAGGATGTTAATAGTAAAATTTAGCCAAGGGTCAAAGAGAAATTTTCCACTTTCCCACCACAAGTCAAAACTCATAATCGATGTTCATGAAACCCGGGTAGACCATAAAGCTACCACACAGGAGCAAGGAAGGTCAACCCGGCTTCAAAACAATCAGAAAGCAAGCTAGGCGCGACCAGGACGAGTCTCACTCGAACACTGGAACCTTGGCTTTTCCAGACCACCTATCGGGGAACCTCAGTTCCTAAGGTCGAGCTCCTCAACCACCAGTGAAAGGCAGGGGGGTTTCCAAGCTCAAGAGACATTCGAAAGAAGCCCGATAAGCAAAGTAGGCCCCCTCCGGGTTAAGACTTTCAAAGAACAAGCTTAATAGTAGTCTTAGACAGAAGCCCGCTGTCCTTACAGGGCATGAAAGAGGAACCACGCCTAAATCTACACTACCCCGGCTACTTTCCAGGAATATCTACAGGGACACCTTAAGCTCCCAAGGGAAAGGTAAAATCCGTGCCAAACTTCTAAGAACAGAGTCAAACATGGATCTACTTTGCTCTATGAGACGATAGGCAGCTAGCTCGATGACCTCAATGAAATGCCATGATTCGATAACATATAAGATCATATCTATGTGATAACCAACATTAATTCCGTATACGTGTGAGTCAAGAGTTTGATTCATAAATGGAAACAAACTCATATTCGTTAACAATATCATCGTTTCCGCTATTTACTCGGGGTCAACAACTTTTAAATAAAGGATCCCGCCCGATTAGGAGGAAACGGATTCGCAGGATCGTGGCAAGATATCAGCAAATTAAAACCTACTTGGACCATATATAAATAGGGCCAAGCATGACACACTGAAAGAGATGGGAAAAAAGAGAAGTAGGAGTAGACAAAAAATAGAAGGACAACGACAGATAGAAGAAAAGAAAAGAAGAGGGGAAGGCCTAAATTCTGTGTTCAGAACACGGCCACCTCGTTTCCACTATTTGACAAGCACAAAGTTGCCACCTTCCAAGATTGTAGAGAGACTGTGAGCATATGAGAGAGTGATCTGTATATCTAAGGAAGTGATCAATAAAAGCTCCCATTTTTATTGTTGCAATCTAGCCTCTCGTTTACTTCTAAATAGGTCAGGTATCAACGGTACCGACCCCAGCCACCACTTTCGTTGTGGTGGACTAGAGGGTGTTAGCAGGAATTTCTCATCATTAGCAAATTTCCCGTTAACACTTTCTGGCGCCGTTTGTGAGAAACTCTCACACCACCATCTTTATATTCAAAAGTTTGTTATTTTACTGGAATCATGAGGCTCCGCTCCTCTCAAGGACAGCCGAGCGCATTGAGACAACCTTCTGTTGCTTCAACACGAAAGGTCCCAAAGAAAGGGAGGATATCCAGGCTCTATAGCCAGGTTCCAGCCCAGCCAGCCACTTTATGGGCTCTGGATCCCCTATGGGAAATCAGGTCGAGCTTGGCCAAGAAGCGGCGACCTTCTTAGAAAACGTATGCCTTCGACTGCTCACTGAGGGTATTACTATCCAGCAAGCAGACCTTTGCAATCGAGGGGTGTCAAGTAGGCCCTGGGCTAGGCAACCCGCCTTTGATCGCCTGAGAACTACTTCTCGGGAACCTACTCGTAATATAATGGGACTCCCAACCTAGATCTGGGATAGGTTAGGGCTTATGCCCCCTGTTCCCGAAAAGCTGCCACACTACCAACCAAGGCAAGTCAAATCTGCGACGGACGTCTCTCCCAGAGAGCAGGGAGAGTTTCTCCACGTAACTACTTTAAGGAGGGAAGCCCGAGTAAGGACGAAGAAAGTTAGCAAAGCCCCCATTCAGACCCCCTCAGAAGAAGGAACCGGGTAGAGATCGCTAGTTCGTCAGAAGAGTCCGATGGTGAGAAAACTGAGATCAGCTCTTGGAAATCCTAAAGCAAACGCCTAAAGGACCAGTTGGCAAAGCTTCAGAAGGAGGTCCTATTGATGAAGAAGGGTAAGTACAAGAAGGACAAGAAAGATCCTCTAAGTGAAATGAATGCTCCCTTCACTAGAAGGATCCGGGAGGCGGAGCTCCCGCCTAAGTTCAAAATGCCAACTGATAGATTCTCCAGGACTGAGGATTCCCTGAGCCACTTAGAGAGCTTCGTTCAACAGATAGAGGTCCAGAATACGACCAGGGCTATTATGTGTCGAATGTTCCCCACTACACTCAATGATTACGCTAAAACCTGGTTTAGGAAACAGCCTGCCTGTAGTATGGATTCCTTCACCAATCTATCAACCGATTTCTACTCAAAATTCTAGTGAGTTAAGCCCTGATTAAAATACATAATCCATCTACAGTATGTGATCCAGTAGAGAGGGGAAACCCTCCGAGCTTATGTCGAGCATTTCGACAAGGAGGTCATCCAAATAGGGGTCTTCACCAAGAAAGAAACTCTTGCCAACTTCAGAAGGTACCTGCGGGCGGGGAAGCTTTTCTTTTCTTTTACCAAGAGACCTCCGGAAACCTACCAAGAAGCATATGATCAGGCTCTAGATCAGATTAAGGTCGACTAACAGCTCAAGGTCTAGATGGAACACGATGACATGAGAGCCGTAAAGCGATAAAGAAGGAAGCTCTCAGCCCCGAGCAAGCTCGAAAAAGCCAGAACAAACCCCCCAATAAATCAACATACTGCTTCCCCCTTTCTCAACCCAGATCAAAAAAGTATCCAGAAAAACAAACTCCTCTTCAAGCTTCACCACCTCCCAGGACAGTGGCCCCAATATCTCGTGATGAGTGGGGGTACGATCATTACACTCCCTTAAATGCGTCCCATGAAACAAACTATCTCTCCATTCGGGACAAGGGTTTGCTACAAAAGCCTACTTCCATGAAAGCCCCGGTCGATAAGAGAAATCGTTATAAATATTGTGACTTTCACAAGGACGTGGGGCACAACACTTCAGAATGCTACAACCTGCAGAATTAGATCGAGGCTTTGATAAGAGGAGGATTTCTGAGGGAATTCTTACAGCAAGTCAGGAAGAACATTCATACTGGAAGGGAAGTACAAGCTAGATCCGAGAGCATGCCAAGAAAAGAAAGGGGGAGCAGGCGGACGTGATTCAATAGATTCAGATAATACATACCATCAGCGGGGGGCCTACTCTGGTCGGTACCTCCAACAGTTCCAGAAAAAACCATGCGAGAAAAGTCTCTGATACAGACGAATGGCAGGATATCTTTAAGGTCAACCAGAGACCGACCAACCCCTCCCAGTTGTCACATATCATTTTCACCGAAGCAGATGTCTACAACACTGTGCAGCCGCATAATGACCCCATAGTGATCACGGTACAAATTGCCAACTTCATGGAATATCGTGTGCTCATCGACACAGGCAGCAACGTTGATGTCCTATTTAAAGATACCTTGGAAAAGCTAAACATGAAACAGTGGTGTTACAATAGCTGCACTAGCCCGCTATATGAGTTTACTGAGGACTCAATCACACCCGTGGGATCAAAAATCCGACCAATGATCATTGGAGTCACACCACTGCAGCAGAATATCATGACCAACTTCGTGGTGGTGGATACCCCATCGACCTACAATGCAATATTAGGGAGGCCATTTTTATCATCCGTGAAAGGGGTTCTTTTCATTTACCACAACTTCCTCAATTTTCCAGTAGAAGACAAGATAGGGGAAGTTTGGGGTGATCAGCAAGCAGCCAGGAGATGCTACGCAGTGTCGGCCAACCAAGCATCTCTAGAAAAACAACTCGCCCAGGTGGAAACGATCCAAGACAGGGCAACCCCTACACTAAACCTAGGAGATGTAGGGTCCACCGATCACCCTGAAGACAACCTCATAATGTCCGACATGGAGGAACAGAGAAGGGAATGGGTCAGCGGCCATCCAGTGGATAAATTAGAAGAGGTTCCTATCGTAGTGGGTGATCCCTCAAAAGTCATCAAAATCGGAGCCACCCTTGAGCCGGGAGTAAAAGAGGGTTTTATCAGGCTCCTCACAGAGTTTAACGACATTTTTGCTTGGAGTCATGCTGAGATGCTAGGGATCCCGATGACATTAGCTGCTCACCGTTTGGCAGTGGATCCAACCTTCAAACCCATCAAATAAAAAAGGTGCCACTTTAACACCGAAAGAAATATTACTGTTCAAGAAGAGGTGGACAAACTGAACCAGGCGAGCTTTATTCGAGAAACACGTTCTCTCGAGTGGATCGTCAACGTGGCCATGGTCACAAAGGCAAATGGAAAGTGGCACATGTGTGTAGATTATACCGACCACAACCGGACATGCCCGAAGGACAGCTTCCCTCTACCAAAAATTGATCAGCTGGTCGATTCTACCTTTGGAAACAAGTTCTTGAGCTTCATGGATGTATTTTCAGGGTACGATCATATTATGATACACCCCGCAGACTAGGAAAAGACCAGTTTCATCGTAGCTCAAGGCTTGTACTGCTACAAGGTGATGCCTTTCAGGCTCAAGAACGCTGGAGCTACTTATCAACGGCTAGTTAATCGGTTGTTCAAGCCCGAAATTGGGAGGTGAATGGAAGTGTATATCGATGACATGATCACCAAGTCTTCAACCTCGAAAGGCCATCTGAAAGACCTTCATAGAACCTTCATGATCCTAAAGGAGAACCAGATGAGGTTGAACCCTTCAAAATGCACATTTAGGGTAACTACGGGGAAGTTTCTGGGCTTCATGGTCCATGAGAGAGGCATAGCGGCTAACCCAACAAAGATCATGGCTATCCTGGATCTAGAATCCCCAAGTCTCTTAAACAGGTTCAAGCCTTGACCAGACAGGTAGTAGCGCTCAATAGGTTAATCTCTCGGTCTACCGATAAGTGTCTACCATTCTTCAAAGCCATCAAGCAGGGAAGAACACATGAAATGGGATCAGGAGAGCGAAGAAGCTTTTCAAGCCTTGAAAAAATACCTATCAATCCCTCCACTGCTGGTTAAGCCAAGTCCTGAAGAAGAGCTTCAAATATACTTGAACGTTTCAGAAACCGCTGTAAGCGAGGCCTTGGTCAAGGAATGCGAGGATAGAGTCCAACGACCTATATATTACGTAAGTCACTCTCTAACCAAGCCCGAAAAGAACTATACCCTATTGGAAAAGCTCGCTTATGCCTTGGTGACTTCGGTAAGGAAGCTTCGTCCCTATTTCCATGCTCATTCAATAGCAGTGGTGACGGGTCAACCCCTCCATCAATTCTTATAAAGACCGGATGTTTTCGGAAGGCTGGTTTTATGGGCCCTGGAGCTTACCCAGTTTGACTTAAGGTACATGCCTAGGACCGCAATATAAGCTCAGGCACTAGCAGACTTTGTAGCAGAGCTCTCAATACCTTCAGGCCAAGCAACCCACACTATAATTGATGTAACCCCTGAGAGGATTCCAGAATCTGACAATTGGTAGGAAGGTTACGAGTCGTGGGCCCTTTACACAGACGGAGCTTCTAGGTAAGTTGGGAGAGGATCAGGCGTAGTCCTAATCGACCCAGAAGGAACTGACTGCTGCCACGGTTTCAGATTTGAATTTAAAGTCACGAATAATTAGGCAGAGTACGAGGCCCTTCTAGTAGGAATAAAGGAACCCATAGAGCTCGGGGCTGATTACCTAAATGTTAAGAGCGACTTTTCGCTCGTGGTCAACAAAGTCTCCAGGGACTATCAAGCAAAAGAGGATAATATGATTGCTTACCTGAAATTGGTGCAACAACTCAATAGTAGATTTGAGGGATTCAAAATCGAGCAGATACCTCGATAACTGAATCATCGAGCTGACGTAACCTTGGATTGACAGGTGTGCTGGATAGATTCGATAGTGGATTATCTACAGGATGGGAAACTTCCTGGGGAGTCTGATCATGCTAGGAGAGTCAAAAGGCTCTCAATCTGGTATTGGTTGGTGGATGGGCATCTATATTTAAGAGGAAGATCCCCTCCACTGCTCTGATGTCTACAGCCTAAAGACACCAAGTAGGCTTTGAGAGAGGTTCATTCCGGAGAATACGGGAACCACATTGGCAGGGAGGCTTTGGCAAATCAGGTTATCCGCATGGGATATTATTGGCCAACCATCCATCAAGATGCGAAGAACTTGATACAAGCCTGTGAGGCATGCCAGAAGGCTGCAAACTTGAGTCACCTCCCTCCGGAGAGGTTGTCATCTCTTTGCTCGCCATACCCCTATGCTTTGTGGGGAGTCAACTTGATTGGACCGCTTCTTACTGCTCAGGGTCAGACCAAGCATGCTATCGTGGCAATTGATTATTTCACAAGATGGGTCGAAGCTGAACCGATCTCCCATATATTAGAAGAAAACACAACAAGGTTCATCAAGAATAATATAGTTTACAAGTTCGAAACCCCTCTTGTCATTATAGTTGACCTCGGAAAACAGATCAATAATGGCCGATTCAAAGGTTTTTGAGAAGGATTGGGAATCAACCTTCGGTATCCCACCCCTAGACCAACGGTCTGGTGGAATCCACGAACAAAACCATTAAGAAGCTGTTAAAGAAAAAACTACAACAAAAGAAAGGTAGATGGGCAGAAGAGCTTTCCGAGATCCTTTAGGCTTACCGAACTACAAGGAGAACAGCTACCCGGGAAATGCCCTACTCGTTAGCTTTCGGGGTTGAAGCAGCCCTACCTATCGAGCATAAATTGACCTCTTTTAGAGTCTAACATTTCGAACCAGGGAGCAATGAAAGTAAGCTCCGAGCTAGCTTGGATCTCCTGGAAGAGAAACAAGATCGAATAGCCAAGAAGGTAGCAATCTACTAGAGCAGGATTGCCAGGTACTTCAACAGGAGAGTAAAGGCCCCAAAATTTAAAGAAGGGACCTAGTTCTCAAGAAAGTAACGTTGAATACCAGGAAGAGGTCAGACGGGGTCCTAGGGCCCAACAGGGAAGGGCTATACCTAATAAAAATGGTGATCCGTAATGGGGCATACAAACTCGAGGATATGAATGGCCGACTCATCGATCATACTTGGAATGCAGATCACTTAAGAAAATTCTACCCTTGAACAGAGGACTCAAGAAAAGACGGTCTCCACCTAGTTTTTTTTATCTTCGACAATAATGTACTTCATTCTTCGTATAAATAAAGCCTGAATTTCTTATTTTCTCCATATTCAACTATGTTCTATAATGATTTGGGTTTACGTGGAAAATTCAACATTATCACCCCAAGACCAGGGGTAGGCCGAGGAAACCCCCTCGCCAATCCCGATGACTCGGTCAAGCACTACTCCTTGCCAGGAAGGGTCTGAGTATAAGAGCATAGTTGCCATCATGATCTCAAATATCTAGATAGCCTCTTGATGCCTTGGCCAGGCTACCACCCTCAAGAAGAGTCTGAGTATAAGGGCATAGGTTCCATCCAGATCTCAGGACAAGGAAATGGCTAGATAGCCCACCTGATGACTTGGTCGGGCTACCACCCCTAAGAACGGTTTGAGTGTAAAAGCATAGTTGCCATCCAGATCTCAAGACCAGGAAATAGCTAGATAGCCCTTCTGATGCTTGGTCGAGCTACCACCCCCAAGAAGGGTCTGAGTGTAAGAGCATAGTTGCCATCCAAATCTCGAGACCAGGAACTAGCTAGATTTCCCTCCTGATGCCTTGGTCGGGCTACCACCCCCAAGAAGAGTCTGAATGTAAGAGCATAGTTGCCATCTAGATCTCGAGACCAGGAAATAGCTAGATAGCCTTCCTGATTCCTTAGTCGGGTTACCACCCCCAAGAAGGGTCTGAGTGTAAGAGCATAGTTGCCATATAGATTTCGAGACCAGGAAATAGCTAGATAAGCCCTCCTAATGCCTTGGTCAGGCTACCACCACCAAGAAGGATTTGAGTTTAAGAGCGCGGAAGCCCTCCTGATCCCTAGCCTAAGAGAAGGCTAAATAATTATTTACTTGATGCCTCACTCAGGCTACAACCTCCTAAAAGGGCTCAACGATGGAGTGCTCGACGATGGAGGGATCGAATTACTTAAACTCTAAATATCCCATTTATTGTTGGTTACTAATTTTCCTTGTACATGTGATTGCTTACTATAACAGGTCTACGATCAAACAAGGGGACTATCGACTAAAGACGTTGAGCTACAAGTCTTTGTAGTCAGAAAGCCCGAGCTAGCTGTCTGCTTTCACGCTTAAGCGATGTTCTTATCTTGTTATTTTTCCCAAGCTAAGTCAATTTGCAATAGAGGCTTAACCTAGAGGGAGATCAGAAAAGAAGCAAGTACATGTAAGTCAAAATATGAACCAGATCTCAAGTTAAGTTTTATTATTAAATGGGGGAGCCTATTCCCCAGTAAGGCTACAGCAGACAGAAAGCCCAACCCCTGATTCCCGGCTACAAAAAAAATTGTAATGATGAATGATCAAGCATGGGTAAAGATAGGATGCCCACCCCCTTTTTTGGGCATTCGAAACAAACTACAAGAAAAAGAATTCAAATTGCTGCATCCTCCTGATGCCCTCTAGCCTCCTCTTCCACTGGATGAACCTAGCCCCCTGTTCCCCTTTCTAGTGGTCACTCATTCTTGTTTGCTGCCTCTCCCGCCTCTGCCACCTCCCCTTGAGGAGGCTCCTCGATTGCTTGATGCTCAGCGGGGTCCTCCTCCACGACTTCATTGATCACCGCCATAACCTCAGACGGTATGGCTGTATCAAGAAGATTGGCCACTGAATCTGGCATATTCTCACCCACTGCTGTCTCCATTCCTGAAAGCACCATGAAAGGATCTCGGGCTTCGGTAAGGCCTCCTTCTAGCTCCTTGGGTTGGACCCCCCCCCCCCCCCCCCCTCTCAAGGATTCACCAGGACCTGACACTGGGAAGGTCGAAACAGGAGGAGGCGGATCCGATATTTCAAACCTTTTCCCAGCTCCCTTCATAGTAAAAAGACCTGTTTCATCATTTTCAGGCAAAGACATCTCTGCAGCTCGAGACATAACTTCTTCCCTATCCCAGCCGACGATGCTGGAGAGATCAAATGGGAGGAGGAGAGCTTCCGCAACTAGAAATTAGGAATAGAAATACCCCTCACTGAAAGATTTTTCATCCTTGGCCAAGAGCTTGGCAACTTGGACCCGCAGATCTTGGTTATCGATATCCAGCGCTTGAGCCTCTCCCTTCTAGTCTTCCCACTGGCTAGCTTATCGCTTCGACTGAAGCATTTCCAGATCAAAGGACCACTTCAACCTCTCGTGGTAGCACTGGAGCTCAGCCAGTTATGTTTCCATTCCCCTCTGGCTAGGGGTCATCTCCTGGACCAAGGCTTTAGCCCGCACCAGAAATTTCATGGTTCGCTCAGCCTCAACGTCAGCCTTAGTTGCCTAGTCGCGGAGAGAAGCTACCTGATGTCCCATGGCTACTTGGAACTTGAAGGCCTATAAATGGAATTCATGTTAGGAAATGGTAAATCAAACTACTGAATGTAGAAGTAAAAACGACGATTACCTCAGCTAGAAGGGCAGACCTTTTGGTAACCATGACTTCCACGGGCATTGAGGTCATCCAAGAAAGCCCGCCACCCGGGTAGGACGTAACAAATTGCTTCAGAACCTCATCCAGACCCACCGAGCTCGACTGCTGGTAAAGGCGAGAGGGGGGGATCTCAAGATTACCGACCTCGGGATATCTGGGAACCTGAACTACCCTGGATGCAGATGGATCACTAGAAGAGGATAATATTACTGGGGAAGCATCAGTTGAAGAAGGAACCACTAGTGAGGGGGCAGGGGTGGATGTATTAGTGACTTAAGAAGCGGTCCCTTCTTGATTTAGAGCCTTTGCTGCCCGAGACGCAAGAAAAATTATATTGGACTTCACATGGGAAGGCGATGGAGAAGGAAACGAGCGAGGTAGCAGCCATAATGGTTGACCCCCCCCCCCCCCCCCCCCCCCCCCCCCCCCCCCCCCCCTTCGAAGTAGCCGAGAAAGCTTCCGGGCGGGCTTTGCGAGAAGCTGGAGCAACAACAAACACTAATAAGAAAAAGGTTAAGACAATTAGAACTGAACCAGTCAACAACCCAAAAGTGAGATAGAGCAAGATACTTACGAGGAGTAGCATCGGAGATCCGCATGTACTTGTTCACCCTGCGGGGGTTGAAAGGGTCAACAGTTGGAAATTTCAAATTCAGATAATTTCTGGTGAGGATAGTCTTCAGCACAACCTCAGACTCAGCAGGCAAGGAGTCCCGATCCCATGAGGGTTTGTTACTGAAAACAATGGGAACTGCGAGCTTATGACCACCGTTGAATACGGAGCTCCACCAGTCTCCCCCCGCTAGTATCCACTCTTCTTTCCAAGCAGGGTCTTTCCTTGAAGCCCAAAGGATGATGAAATTGAATTTGTTCTTAGCCTTGGCGTAAAATTGACCTCGAGGGACCCCAGCCAGGCTCTCAATCTGGAAAAGAAAAGCAAGCTATTCTATCTTGGGCTCTGGGGTTTTTTGCTTAGCTCGCACTACTCCCTCCATAGCACGAGGAAGCCGACTAGGTGCCTCCAGAAGCCTGGCATTAGTTGGAGCGGAGCCAGTTGAATGGCGTTGGTAGCCCGCCGAAGGGTAGGATGAAGATGGAGTCTTACCCTGCTCTCGAAGGCTGCAACATGGATAGGAAGTATGCCTTTGGGTGGGCTAAAGACATTGTAATTTCTGTGGGGGACTGCAAGAGAGACGGTGTCAGGGATGCCGTATTTATCCCGAAGGTGACCAATCGATTGAGGGTCAATAGTAGAATCAATAATGACCCTGGATTCTAAAGGAAAAGTCGTCACTGAAGGAAGCCCCGCCACCCTAACCTGAACCTTCCCGATAGCGTCTAACCTCTCCCTATCATCAAAATCCTAGTCAACTAAGTTTAGAGGGTTATCGGGCTGATTCGAGAAGCCAGAGCCGATGGAGACGTTCCTACTAAATCAACGGCGTAGGCTGACCGACGAGGAGTCCTCGTCACTCGGAATTCCTCACACTCGTTTCTGAGGAACCAGGTTAGAGCCTCTAGTGCCCTCGACCAGAGCTTCGATGCTATAAGAAGAGTTTGACATGGCTGAACGATGAGAGCTTGAAGGTAGATGAAAGGTGGTCTCAAGGGTGTTAGTAGGAATTTCTTATCCTGAGCAAATTTCCAGTTAACAGAGGATTTAATTGGTAGGCAGGAATCCTATTCTTAGGTAGATTTACTTAGTGACCAAGAATCCTTTTCCAAAAAGTATTCTTTCCTACACCAAGACTCCTAATCCAACTCATTAGTGTATTTGTGACCATATTAAAGATTTCCTAATTTGACTAGATAAATAATTCCTTTTATTTTTCTACTAATCAAACATAGTCTTTAATATTAATTATACTACCAACAATAGTGTAATATTAGGAGACCTTCTTCTACTAGAAAAACGATTTTGACTTTTAATTACCAAATTAATTAATTTTCAAATTAATTAATTTCCATTTAACTAAATAATACAATAAAAAACAATATATTAAGCTATTACATATGGCCTTGCCGGCCAACACATATACATGGGCCAATATATTAATTTTCTTATTTTATTAAATCTATTGGACCTTAATAAAAAGTCCACATGGGAACTAGACGCATTCTTACAAAAAGAAATAAGTCCACATGCCTTAACACAATTCTAGATGGACCCCTAAATTGGTCCGGTAGAATAAATCAAGTGATCCATGCAAGTTCATGTGGATTGGGGATCTTGGCTTGCTATCTAAATTTAAGCTCCAATAGACACAACCCAATCACAATCAACAAATGATTCACTTAGGTCAAATTTATTAATTTTAGTTCATTCCACTAAAGAACTAAAATTGACCTCTTAAATAAAGATAGAATAAGTTAATATTTCTCATTCATACCCTAGACAATCTTATTGGAGAAAGTGTATCCTCGGGAAGAATACCAGTAATCGCCAAGAGCTTATAGACCGCCTATAGCTCTCCAAGTTACCATATTTACTCATATGACCATATTTTGAACTTGGATATTTTGACTTGTCCAGAAGCCATGTTTCAATAGACATTATTGAAAACTTAATGTTAAGTTTAAATATCCAATACCTCAAAACATCCATATGATGATATTTTACTCTCATTTAATAAATGTACCCACGATGTCCATATCTATAAATGAAGTCCTCTATCGATTAACAAATGAATACCACCAAACTATCGAGGATAGACTATGCTATATAATCGTACTCATTGATAGCTCATATAATAACACTTGCAACCATAAGTCCATCATTTTTCTCAGGACTGAGATAGACTCTCCAATTATCTTCAAGTGAAAACTTTTATCCATTGATGATTCTAGATAAAGTAATTCACTGTGATCCTATTCAATGCCCTAGTGCACTCGATTCTTTTGCCTAAAGACACCACACTTTAATGATTTTAGACTCATCATAACACATTTGACCCCACTCAATTGGTAACAAAAGAATCTACAAGTTTGACAAGATAAAGGCGCCCAACCTTTATCTTAAGTTGTGAATATTATTCAAGATTAACTAAAGAATTGTGTCTACCTCATACATATCTAGATGTAGGAACAATTCTTCTTTTCTCATAGTCTTTTGACCTTATGATTATTTACTTTTGACAATTCTAATAATTAAACTATAAATGCTATAAGATTTGTTAAACTAGAAATCACTTTATTAATATGAAAAGACTGTCAAATACATTTTTATACTCTTGCTACCGAGCATAATCCCAACGATCTCCCACTTGCTACATAGCAAATGTGTCATATCTTTCATCCCCATGTTCTCTAGATGCCCATCAAAACTCTTTTGTGGAAGAGCATTTGTGAAGGGATCTGCAAGATTATCTGCTGACGCAATCTTGGTAATCTTCACATCATCCCCATGTAAAATTTCCCTCAGAAGGTGATACTTTCTTTCAATTTGTTTTCATCTCTTATGACTTCTTGGTTCTCTCGAAGTAGCGACTGCTCCATTATTGTCAAAATAGACAGTGAACTACTTATTCGCATCAGGAACCATTTTCAAGTCAATTAAGAATTGGTGGAGCCGGACAACCTCTTTAGTAGCCTCGCATGCGGCAACATACTCAGCTTCCATGGTGGAATCAACAATATAACATACTCTTTACCCTAGAAGATATAGGGCCCACAAATCACCCCAAGGGTGACCCCGTGGTGCCCGACGAAGAGGGGCAGATCCCTTCATTTACTTCGATGTTTACACTTTGAGGATGCCAAATCGGCATTGAAAAAGGTTCACTCAGAGGAATGTGGGAACCATATTGGTGGGGAGGCACTGGCCAACCATCCATCAAGATGCAAAAATCTTGGTATAAACATGCGAAGCTTGCTAGAAGACTGCAAACCTGAGTCACCTACCGCTAGAGCGATTATCATCCCTTAGCTCACCATACCCCTTTGCCATATAGGGATTCGACTTGATCGGACCCCTCCCATCTGCTTCTGGTCAAGCCAAGCATGCTATCGTGGCAATCGACTACTTCACAAGATGGGTTGAAATTCGACCACTCTCCCAGATATCGAAAGAAAATACAACTAGATTCATCAAAAATAATGTGGTTTGCAGGTTCGGAACCACTCTGTCATTATAGCTAACCTCGGTAAGCAATTTGATAATAACCGCTTCAAAAACTTTTGTGAGGGCTTGGGAATCGATCTTAGGTTCGCTTCAGTAGCTTACCCCCAGACTAATGGGCTGGTGGAATCAATCAATAAGACTACAAAGAATCTGTAGAAAAAGAAACTAAAACAGAAAAAGAGTAGATGGGTTGAAGAACTTCCCGAGGTCCTCTAGGTTTACCGCACTACAAGGAGAACAACTACCGGGGAAACGCCTTACTCACTAGCCTTCGGGGTTGAATCAGTGATTCCCATTAAACACAAACTGACATCATTTAGAGTCCAACATTTTGAACCGGGGACCAATGAGGATAAGCTTTGAGCTAGCTTGGATCTCTTGGAAGAGAAACAAGATCGGGTAGTTGAGAAGGTGCCAGTTTACCAAAGCAGGATTGCTAGATAATTTAACCGAAAGGTTGAAGCTTGAAACTCTAATGAGGGGGACCTAGTTCTCAGAAAAGTAACGCTGAATACCAAGAAGAGGTCAGACTGGTCCTGGGGAAAA
Organism: Dipteronia dyeriana; assembly: GCA_032871835.1. Classification (NCBI taxonomy): domain Eukaryota; kingdom Viridiplantae; phylum Streptophyta; class Magnoliopsida; order Sapindales; family Sapindaceae; genus Dipteronia; species Dipteronia dyeriana. The sequence continues at coordinate 82,847,074 of CM065297.1, forward strand.
AACTGGGATGGGCCATACTTGGTAAAGATGGTGGCCCGTAATGGGGCGTACAAACTCGAAGACATTAATGGTCGACTCATCGATCATACCTGGAATGCAGATCACTTAAGAAAATTCTACCCCTGAATAAGAGACTCATGAGCAAGCTACCTCCACCTAGATCTTAAACTCCAACAATAATGTACTTTTCTCTTTTTTTCAATAAAGCCTTTTTTTTCTTCATCTTCAGCTATGTTTTACAATGATTTGGATCTGCATGGAACATTTGACATTATAATCCCAAGACCAGAGATTAGCTGGGGAAGCCCCCTCACTATCCATGATGCCTCGGCCGGGCATAACCCCCCACCAAGAAGGGTCTGAGTGTAAAAGCATAATCGTTATCTAGACCTCGAGACTAGGAAATAGCTAGATAGCCCTCCTGATGCCTAGGTCGGGCTACCATCTCCAAGAAGAGTCTAAGGGTAAGAGCATAGTTGCCATTCATATCTCAAGACCAGGAAATAGCTAGATAGTCCTCCTGATGACTTGGTTTGGTTATAACCCTTCAAGAAGGACTCAAGCCAGGGATTAGCCGGGGAAGCCACCTCACTATCCCTGATGCCTTGGCCGGGCACTACCCCTCGCTAAGAAGGGTTTGAGTGTAAGAACATAGTTTCCATCCAGATCTCGAGACTAGGAAATAGCTAGATAGTCCTCTTGATGCATCGGCTCGACACCACCCCTCGCCAAGATGGGTTTGACTGTAAGAGCATAATCGCCATCCAGATCTCGTGACCAGTAAATAGCTAGATAGCCTTCCTGATGCCTTGGTTAGGCTACCACCCATTTGTGTGTAAGAACATAGTTGCTATCAAGATCTCGAGACTAGGAAATAGCTAGATAGCCCTCATGATGCCTTGGTCAGGCTACCACCCCCAAGAAGGTTCTGAGTGTAAGAGCATAGTTGCCATCCAGATCTCGAGACTAGGAAATAGCTAGATAGCCCTCATGATGCCTTGGTCGAGTTACAACCCCCTAAGAAGGACTTAAGTTTAAGAAGGCGGTAGCCCTCCCAGCCTAAAAGTTAGATGGTTCTCCTTGATACCTCATTCGGGCTATAACCCCCTAAAGAAGCTCAAGGTCTACGATCAAACAACTGGACTATCAACTAAAGTCAATGAGCTGGAAGTTTCTATTGAGAGTAAAAAGCTCAAGCTAGCTATCTACGTTCACGCTTAAGCAGTTTTCTTATCATGTTACTACAGGGGCTGAACCTATATGCAAATTAAAATTTGAACCAAGTCTAAAAGCTAAATTTCATTGATGAATTGGGGAACCTATCCCCCGGTTAGGCTACGGCAATAAAACAGGGAGCCCAACCCCTGGTTCCGGACTACAAGCAAGAAAAATGATAATAATCAAGCATGAGTAAAGAAAGGGTGCCCACCCCTCTTTCCGGGCATTCAGAGCAAGATACAAAAAGGTGTACTCAAGCTTCTGCATCCTCTTAGTCTCCTCCAGCTTCCCCTTCTTCCAAATATTCTTCGTCTTCTGCTCTTCTTTCTGGTGGTCGCTCGTCCTAGATAGCCGCCTCCTCCACCTCTTCCTAAAGATGCCCCTCGATTGCTTGATGCTCAACAGGGTCCTTTTCCATGACCTCATTGACCACGGCTATGACCTCATTAGGTATGGTTGTATCAAGAAGGTCGGCCATTGACTCTGGCATAATTTCCTTTCTTGTTGGCTCCTCCATTGAATGCACCTTAGTGGGACCTCGGGCTTCTATAAGATCTTCTTCTGGCTCTATGGGTAGAACCCCCCTTTAGTTTTCTCCGAGACCTGATGTTGGGAAGACAAGAAGAAGATGAGGAAGGTCTGACCAAACTGGATGCTTCCTAGCTTCAGCCACATTAGAGGAATCCAGGTCATCACCTAATGGGCGAGACATCTCCGTGACCTTGGCCATTATCTCCTCTTTATCCCAGTTAGCAATAATCGATAGGTCGAAGGGGGAGGGTATGGCCTCGGTGACTTGGTAGGAGGCATAGAAGTATCCCTCGTAGAAGGATGAGTCCACCTCAGCCTGAAGCTTGGCAACTTGGGCTTGAAGAGCATGATCCTCAGCATCTAACGCATTCGGTTCTTCTTTCCAGTCATCCCTCTGGTTGGCTTGTCGCTTAGACCGAAGAGTTTCTTGGTCAAAAGATCGGTTCAGCCCCTCGTGGTCGCACTGAAGCTCTGCCAGTTGTGTTTCCATTTCCCTCTAGCTGGAAGTCATCTCTCAGACAAAGGATTGAGCCTTCACCAGCAATTCTATGGCCCGTTCAGCCTCAGCTTCAGCCCTAACAGCCCAATCTCAGAGAAATGATACTTGGTGGCCCATTGCAACATTGAACTTGAAAGCCTGCAAAACATGAAACAAAGGTTAGAACGCAATCAAATCTCATAATCACAGGAAATAAAGGCAATGACTACGTCGGCTAGAAAGGCAGACCCCTTGGTAACCAGAAAATCCACGGTCATAGAAGCCATCATAGAGAGCCTGCCACCCGTGCATGAAGCAACGAACTGCTTCAAAACCTCATCCTGGCCAACCGAGCCTGACTGATGGTAGGGGCGAGAAGGGTGAATCTCAAGAATACCAGCCTCGGGATCCCCTGAAGCCTAAACTACCCAGGACGCAGCTGGATCAGCAGAATGAGAGGGTAATGTAACTGGGGAAGCAGCAGCTGAAGCGGAAGCCACTGGTGAGGGGGCAGATGTAGACATATCAGTGGCTTAGGAAGCGGGCTCTCCTTGATTTAGAGCCTTTGCTGCCCGAGATGCGAGAACAACCATATTAGATCTCATCTGGGAAGGCGATGAAGAAAGAACAGGCGAAGCAGCGACTATAATGATTGGCCCCCTTTTTTTTGAGGTAGCCAAGAAGGCTCTCGGGGAAGACCTAGAAAGAGAGGGAGGGGTCCAAGCTTTTTGGGCTTCAGGAGAAGCTAGAGCAATAACAACAACTGTTAAAAAAAGTAAGAAATGGAGGATGTCAGAGGTAAATCAGCTAATGAAACCACATTGGTAGGGAAGCTTTAGCATATCAAGTGTTCCGTATGGGATATTATTGTCCAACTATTCACCAGAACGCTAAGAGTTTCTTAAAATCTTGAGAACCATGCCAGAGGACCTCGAACTTGAGTCACTTACCGTGGAATCGACTATAATCTCTCAGTTCTCCCCACCCCTTTGCCATGTGGAGGGTCGACCTGATCGGACCACATCCTACCAGTCCTAGACAAGCTAAGCATTCTATCGTGGCAATCGACTATTTTACAAAGTGGGTCTAGGCAGGACCTCTCTCCTGAATTTTAGAAGAAAACATGACTAGGTTCATCAAAACCGATGTGGTTTATTGGTTCGTGACTCCAGTCTTCATTATAGCCGACCTAGGCAATCGGTTTGACAATGCACGATTTAAGGACTTCTGTGAAAGTTTAGGAATCGACCTCTGGTTTGCTTCAGTAGCCCACTCTCAGACTAATGGGTTGGTCGAATCCACTAATAAGGCTATCAAGAAATTATTGAAGAAGAAATTACAGTAGAAGAAAGCCAAGTGGGCTTAGAAACTCCCCGAGGTTCTTGGGGCATACTAGATTACAAATAGAACAACTACCGGAGAGACACCCTACTCCCTAACCTTTGGGGTTGAAGAGATCCTTCCCATCGAGCATAAATTGACCTCATTCAGGGTACAACACTTTTAACCTGGGATCAATAAGGTCAAGCTCTGAGCTAATCTAGATCTTCTAGAGGAGAAACAGGACCTGGTAGCTAAGAAAGTAGCGATATACTAGAGCAAGATTGCCCGGTATTTCAACAGAAAGGTCAGAGCCTAAAATTTCAAGGAAGGAGATTTGGTTCTCAGAAAAATGACCCTGAACACCTGGAAAAGATCAGATGGAGTTTTAGGACCCAACTGGGAGGGGCCATACTTGGTAAAGATGGTGGTCCGTAATAAGGCCTACAAGCTAGAAGACATGGACGGCCGACCCATCGACCATACCTTGAATGTTGATAACTTAAGGAAATTCTATCCCTAAGCAGGGGACTCTTGAGCAGACTACCTTCATTTAGGTTTCAGTAGAATTCTCAACAATAATGTACTCCATTTCGATCATCAATAAAGTCTTCCGTTAATTTTTCCATCTTCGATTGTATTCCCCATGAACTGTTAGTTTCTCCTACTAATTTCTACACTAGCAAGTTCGCCATAACCACCTCAAGACCAAGGACCAGTCGGTGAAGACCCCTTACTATCCCTGATGCCTTGACCTGGCACCACCCCCCGTCAAGAAAGGTCTGAATGTAAGAGCATGGTTGCCATCCAGATCTCGAGACCAGGATATAGCTTGATAGCCCTCCAGATGCCTTGGTTGGGATACCACTGAAGGGAAAAGAACAGTTCAAAAACGCAACGGAAGCGTGAGAAAATCAAAATTAGGATTTGCATATAAATAATTTTTTTCCCTTTTCTACAACGAGAACCTTAACCTTAGATTAATTGACGTATATAAAAGCATCGCATCTTTTTCTCGTGACGATTGAAAAAGCGCCGAATTGATTTGGCAAGATCTTCCAATCCAATCACGAACGTGAATCACCTAGGAGTATGGGATCCCATTCTTTAAATTGTATACCCGAGGATGGAGACAAAACAAAATCTTTTCTTTGTTAGTTACAAATATCCTTCAAGAGAAAAAATCCAAGAACGTCCGGTCACTTGTGAAATATCAATCAACTTGATTGAAACTCTCGTGAATCTCGATTCAATGTTGTACACAAAACCCTTTTGATGTAAAGGATACTATTGTACTATTGAAAACAAAAACGTTCCCTTTTTTTCCTCTTCTTGGCCGAATTCACACACTATTATTTAGAGATGAATGATTTTTGTCTAGAGTAAAATCAGATTTTTCTCCCTCAAAATTCCTATGATGGCTGAATTCTTCTCTTAGAATATAAGGTTGGCTAAAATTCACCTTTAATTGCCTTAGGGCTGGCCGAAATTCTCATGCACATATATATAGGACCATTAATCCTCTCCTTAGAAGGATTTACTTGACTTGCAAGAATCATTTCCTTAGGTGGATTTATTTGTTGGTTAGAATCCTTATCTAAAAGGAAATCTATCCTCTCCCATATTACATATGTGTTGGCCAAATTTTATCTCTTTGATGTAGATTATGAGAGTTTATTCTTTCCTAAGAAGAATTACTTGATGGACAAGAATCCTATCCTTAAGTAGATTAACTTGGTGGTTAAGAATCCTTTTCAAAGAAGAATTCTACCACTAAGTAGTTTTACTTGGTGACCAAGAATCTTTTTCCAAAAAAAATTCTTTCCTACACCAAGACTCCTAATCTAACTCAATAGTGTATTTGTAACCATATTAAAGACTTCTAATTTGATTAGATAAATAATTCTTTTTATTTATCTACTTATCAAATATAGTCTTGAACACTAACTATACTACTAACAATAGTATAGTTTTAGGAGACCTAAATAATTAATTAATCAACAAATTAATTAATTTTCATTTAATTAAATAATAAAATAAAAATAATATATTTAAGCTATTCATAATAGTCTTGCCGCTCATACCATATATAAGGGCCATATATTATTTTTCTTATTTTTTTAAATCCATTGGACCTTAATAAAAAGTCCACATGTGAACTAGACCTATTCTTACAAAAAGAAACAAGTTCTCATGCCTTATTACAATTCTAGATGGACCCCTAAATTGGTCTGGTAGAATATAATAAAGATAGAATAACTTAAATAAAGATAGAATAAGTTGATGTTACTCATTCATACCCTAGATAACCTTATTGGAGAAAGTGTATCCTCGTAAAGAATGCCAGTAATCACCAAGAGCTCATAGACCGTCTATAGCTCTAGAAGTTACCATATTAACTCATATTACCACATTTTGAACTTGGATATTTTGACTTGTCTAGAAGCCATGTTTCAATAGACACTATTGAAAACTTAACGTTAAAATTTAATATCCAATACCTCAAAACATCCATATGATGGTATTCTACTCTCATTCAATAAATGGAGCCACGATGTCCATATCTATAAATGAAGTCCTCTATCGATTAACAAATGAATACCACCAAACTATCGAGGATAGACTATGTTATATAATCGTACTCATTGATAGCTCAAACGATAATACTTGCAACCATAAGTCCATCATTTATCTCTAGATTGAGATAGACTCTCCGATTGTCTTCAATTAAAAACTTTTATCCGTTGACGGTTCTAGATATGTGTGACTACCTCATACATATCTAGCTGTATAAACAATTCTTCTTTTGTCATAGTCTTTTGACCTTATGATTATTTACTTTTGACAATTATAATAATTAAACTATAAATGCTATAAGATTTTTTAAACTAGAAATCACTTTATTCAAATGAAAAGATTGTTAATTACAATATTACACTCTTGCTATCGAGCATAATCCTAACAACCACCACCAAGAAGGGTCTGAGTGTAAGAGCATAATTGCCATCCAGATTTCAAGACCAGTATATAACTTGATAGCCCTCTTGATACCTTGGTAGGGCTACCACCCCCAAGAAGGGTTCGAGTGTAAAAGCATAGTTGTCATCCATATCTCGAGTCCAGAATATAGCTTGATAGCCCTTCTAATGCCTTCATCGGGCTACCACCCCTAAGAAGGGTCTGAGTGTAAGAGCTTGGTTGCCATCCAGATCTCTAGATATGGATATAGCTTGATAGCCCTCTTGATGCCTTAGTCGGGCTACCACCCCAAGAAGGGTCTGAGTGTAAGAATATTGTTACCATCCAGATCTCGAGACCAGGATATAGCTTGATAGCCCTCCTGATGCCTTGGTCAGGCAACCACCCTCAAGAATGGTCTGATTTCTAACCAGGTATCAAGACCAGGATATAGCTTGGTATCCCTCATGATGCCTTCGTCGGGGTACCACCCTCAAGAAGGGTCTGAGTGTAAGAGCATAGTTGCCAACCAGGTATCGAGACCAGGATATAGCTTGATAGCCGTCCTAATGCCTTGGTCGGGCTACCACCACCAAGAAGGGTTTGGATGTAAGTATATGGTTGCCATCTAGATCTTGAGACCAAGATGTAGCCCGATAACTTTCCTGATGCTCCGAATGGACTACCATCCGAGAAGGATCTAAGCCTAAAAAACTATTTTGTTTACAGAATCGAGGTCGCCATGACAGAATACCTTCCTGAATGATGGGAGAAGGGTTTAAAGTTTGAACAAGGAATCAACAAGGATGTTAGATACAACACAAGGAGACTCCTCCTAAAGATATAAATTCCTACCAAGTGTTAGGAATAGAAGCCAGATGTCTACTCAGCTAGTAAGCTTACACTTAATAGATTCAGAGTTTTTCTTTACCAGATTCAGTTAAGTCAAGATTATTTCAGAGGTGGTGTCCAGGTCGAGGATAAGAATAAAGCAAGAAGTTATTAGCTAATTTTAAAGCTTATAATCAAGACCAATCAAAGCAAGCGTGAAAGAAATCCTTAAAAGTTTTCATTAATGGTTAGGGAGCCTATCCCTTTGTAAGGCTACAATCATCATTCAGGTAGCCCAATCGTCATTCAGGCTACACATAAAAAAGAAGATCAAATAAAGCTGGTCATGAGTTAAACGAGTTACCCACCCCCCATTTTGGGCAATCAATACAGGCCATATCAAGATTCGGTTTCCTCCCACTGCTTCACAACCTTGCTGGTCCTCGTCCATCACCCCTCCATCCATTGGTTGCTCCTCCTGGTTGGCCATTACTTTCACCCATCTTTCTGAAGCAACTCATCTACCTGTTGCTCCACTTGGTCCTCCACTAAGACCTCATTAACTACATCCCTAACCTTAGGGGGATGGTCACTTCCCAAGTGGTAGCCGCTGCCTCCGTTCCACTCTTCTCCACCTCCAACTCTATCTAGAAGGTTCTTCCAAGTGGTCTAGGGACTCATCCAAGGTTTTTGGTTGGATATCCCTAGGATACCTGAGCTGAACCCCGCTTGAGGATTCCCCGGGACCTAAGACTGGCGGGATTTGAGGAAGAGGAAGATCTGCCATAATAAAAAGTTGCTTGGCTCCAACCATGCTTGAAAGGCCCGCTTTATCACAGTCAGGATGAGACATCTATCCGACCCTAGCCACGATCTCCTCTCTATCCCGGCTGGCAATAATGGATTGATCGAAAGGAGGAAGGAGAGCTTCTGTAACTTGATAGGAGGCATAAAAATACCCATTACTGAAGGAGGCATCCACCTCGGCTTGCAGCTTGGCAACTTGGGCATGCAGATTCTGGTTCTCGATGTCTAGCACTTTAGCCTCAGCTTTTCAAGTATCCCTTTGCTTAGCTCAGAGTTTAGAGTGAAGGGTTTCTTGATCAAAGGACCGCTTCAACCTCTCATGGTTATAATGAAGTTTGGCCAGCTCTGCCTCCATTCCCCCCCCAACTGGATGTCATCTCCTGTGGCAGAGCTTGAGCCCGCGCCAGCAACCATATGACCCTCTCATCTTTAACCTCAACTTTGGTCGCCCAGCCACGGAAAAAGGCCACCTGGTGGCCCAAAGCCACATTGAACTTTAAAGCCTGCATATCGAAAAAGTTCAGGATTAGAGAATGGTTAAGCTAGCCGTTACAAGAAAAGATAAAAGATTATGGTTACCTCGACCAAAAGGCTGGATTTCTTGGTGATCAGGATGTCTACATGCATTGAAGCCATTGGGGAAAGACTACCACCTAGGCAGAATGTGACAAACTGCCTTAAGACATCGTTAAGCATGGTAGAGCTCGATTGATGTTACGGGCGAGCGAGAGGAACCTCCTCAACACCAGTCTCGGGGTCTTTCAAAACTCGAGAAGTTGGAAGCGTAGATGGAGAGGTAGAAACATCTGACAAGTTATTCATCGAAAACGGTAAAAGTAGCATCAGCAGTGGGGGCAGCTAAGGAAGGAGCAGTAGTAGCTGCATCAGTAGCTTGAGAAACAGAGGCCCCCTTACCCCGCACCTTGAAAGCCCGCGATACGAGAAGCGCCGTCTTAGAAATAAGTTGGGCAGGGGATAGATCAAGAACAGGCGAAGACCCAGCTGGAACAGTTGGCCCCCAATTCTCTGAGAAAGCTAAAAGGGCTCCCCGATCCATCTAGTAGGAGAGAGAGGGGTGTGAGCTTGCTGGTCGTCGTGGGAAGCTAGAGCTACAACAAAAATCGTTAAAAAAAAAGAAAGACGTCAGAACCAAATTGGCCAATGAAACATAACAGGATAGCTCAGCGTTACGTACTTAAGAGGAGTAGCAGATGCGCATGTAGTGATTCACCCTGCAAGGATCAAAGAGATTAGCGGTAGGAAACTTCAGATTCATATAACTCTTAGCGAAGATGACCTTTAAAAAAAATTCAGACTCAGCGGGCAAAGAATCTCGGTCCCACAATGGTTTGTCATTGAAAGTTGTGGGGACTTCGAACTTATGCCTGCCAATAAAGATCAAGCTATCCCAATAATCCCCCACTAGAATCAGTTCGTCCTTCTAGACAGGATCTTTCTTTGAAGCACCGGGAATGATGAAGTTGAGCTTGTTTTTAGCTTTCGTATAGAACTTACCTCGGGGGGCTCCAGACAGGCTTCTAATCTGAAAGAGATTAGCCAGCTCCCTGTAACAGGCTCCCTGGCGACCTTGCTCAACTCACATTATTCCATCCATAATACAAGGAAACCAACTAGATGCCTCTAAAAGCCAGGTGTCAACTGGAGGAAAGCTAGTTGTAGGGCACAGAGAGCTCATCGCAGGGTGGGATGAAGGGAAAGCCTTACCCCATTCTCTAGAGCCATTACATGAATTGGAAGCACTCCTTTAGAAGGGTTAAGGACATCATAATTTTTTGATGGAGCTGAGATGGAAACACTGCCGGGAATGACATACTTAGACCTCAGACGATCAATCGACATCAGATCCGTGGTAAAGTCCGGGATGACCCTGAAGTCGTAGGGAAAAAGCCACTCCGGAAGTGAACCAACAACTGTATCTGGACCCTTCCCGGAAGCAACACCCTTGGTTTCCCAGTCTGAATCTTCATCCACAAAATTCAGAGGACTATCAGGTCTGTTAGAAAACCCAGTCCTGATAGCCACTATTAACTGAAAATTTACTCGTGGAGAGAAATTTCGGTTAACACCCTCGAGACCACTACCACAATGGTGGTGGCCAGGGGTTGATGCCTTAAGTACCAAGATTAAATGTGCAATGGTGAAGTATGTTACGTAGGGGTCAATGTGATAAGAATAAGATTAAGGCGGCTTTACTATAAATCATATATGTCGTACAGAAACTCTCGAACACTCTTAATCTCACTAAGATACAGTCAGATGGCAACCTCGTGCCTGTTAAATAGTAGAACCCAATGACGGTAGTGTTCCTATTACGGAATTTAGGCAAAGTATCCTTTTTTTTACTCACCCTTTTTTCCTCTCCCTTTCTCTTGCATACTTCTGCGTATTTATAGACGGTCAAAATAGGTTAAATTGGTGATTATCTCGCTGTGATTCTCTGAATCCAATCCCTCCTTATCGGGGTGGGATATCTAATTTTGAATGTTTTTGACTTTGATCAAATGATGGAGTTGAGAATATCATTTAGAGATAAGTTTTTTTCCTCTTTGGACTCAAATACTTGCCATGCACGTACACGATTCTATAAAGTGCGGATATGATCCTATGTGTCTTCATGGTGTGATTTCTTATAGAGGTCGTCGTTCATAGCGTTTAAAATTTTGTAGTGTGGGGTAGACTCATACCCTGGTCTTAGTACTATGAGTTTGCCTAGACCCTTCCATATCCCTTGGAACTTGAGGTAGACGCGCGGATGCTTTTTAGTGGTAATGGAGCTTTAACGAGCTTTGTCCCACCGGTTCAGATAGGTTCGAATCATTCTTCGTAGGGACGAAGCAGTACTGTAACACAAGATGGGCACTTAATGGGTCTCTTTCTATGCCTTGGGAGGGTGGCTGGCTTCTGGAGAGGCTACAAGGTAGTTTCGACCTTAGGGAGCCTTGATTTGGTAGAAAGAGTTCGATTTGTTTGTGTCAGGCTTCACCTTAGATGCTTCCCGAGCTTGGTGATACTTCCTTGCTTTTATTGGGTGGTTTCAAAGCTAGACCCCAGGAACCGGGGTTTCAAGGTAGGTGATCTAGAGTTTGGATTCGAGCTAGAAGAATGGAAAATTTTTCTTTGGTCCCTAGCCAAATTTAGCTATTAACTGAAGTCCCATCTGACTTGAACACCGGTGATTGAGTCGGGGTTGGAGTCAGATTTTCTATTTTAATTCGGAAATTTTCCCTCCTTTATCATTACCAAAAATCTCGGAGGAAATCTTCTCATTAATTGCACAAGTGACATGGTGAGCATTGGCCTGTACATTCCCCGAAATAGTCCGGCTACATTAAAGCTATTCCCGCTATTCGAGGCAATCCAACCGAAGATTGTGTCTATGTCATCACCTCCCTACTTCTATTTATACCCAACTGTTTCACCACCTTCCTCACGTTTGTTCTTAAACTTCAAATTTTTAAAATCCCTACTAACTACGCCTCTGTTCCTTTTCTTTTTCTTAGCCTCCAAACTTTATTCCATTATGTCGAAAGTCAGCCATGACTCCATCGATTCCCTCATTGATAGTGCAGAGGTTTCCAGTCTTGCCCAAGGAAAACGGGCTCTACGAGACCTTGACAGTGACGACTCACCTCTGCCCTCGTTGCGTCAACGGTCGAACATGAACGTAGCTATCGGGACTGGGTTTTCTAATCAACCAGATAATTCCTTGAGATTAGTTGATGAAGATTCTGGAGATGAAAATAGGGATGATGATATTGGGAAAGGCCTAGTCACAGTTACCGGTCCGTCTTTGGAGAGGCTTACTTCCTTAGATTTCAGAATTGTCCCGGACTTTACCACTGTCCCTACCTCACTCGATCGCCTACGGTCAAAGTACAACATCCTCGATAGTGTTTCTCTCTCCGTCCCTCATAGGAAATATGACTTCTTTAAACCTTCCAGTGGTATGCTCCCAATTCAAGTAGCGGCCCTCGAGAATGGGATCAAGCTTCCTCTTCATCCTTCTCTTCGACGGGCTCTCATTGCCCTACAGTTAGCTCCCCTCCAACTAATGCCCGGCTTTTGGAGGCATCTGATCGGGTTTATCGTACTGTGGAATGAATAATGCAAGCTGAGCAAAATTACCAGGGAGCTCGAATCAGAGGAGCTGGCGTACCTCATTTAGATTAGAAACCTGTCTGGAGCTCCTCGAGGTCAGTTCTATACCAAGGCAAAGAACAAGCTCAATTTCTTCATCCTTGGTGCTTCAAGGAAGAATCCTGCTTGGAAGAAGGAATGGATCTTAGCAGGAGATGAATAGGGAAGCTTGACCATCATTGACAGGCATGATTTGCGGTTCCCATGACTTTCAATGATAAATCATCATGGGGTCAGGATTTCTTGCCCGCTGAATCCGAATCTGTGTTGAAGGCCATCCTTGCTAGGAACTACTTGAACATGAAATTCCCAACCGTCGACCCTTTCGATTCTCACTGGGTAAACCACTATCTGCGAATCTCTGATGCTACTCCTCATAAGTAACACTGAATCATCATGTTTTGTTTTGTTGATTAGTTCGATTCTGACGGTTTCTCTTATTTTGTTTAATAGTTTTCGTTATTGCTCCAGCTTCCGTGAAGCCCAACAAGCTCGCACCCCTCTCCCTATCAAATCGAGTCAAGAAATTCCTTTGGCTTCCTCAGAGAAATATGGGTCAACTGGTCCAACTAGGACTTCACTCGCTCTTGCTCCGTCCTCCTCCCAGCACATGCCCATGATGTCACACCTCGCATCGCGGGCTACCAAGGTGTGGGGTAAGGAGGCTTCTGTTTCTCAAGCAACTGATGCAGTAATGACAGTTCCTCTTCTAGTTGTCCTTACTCCTGCTTCTGCTTCTAACTTGCTAGGCATTTTTATCTCTCCGTCTACATTCCCATCCCCCTGAGTTTCAAAGGACCTCGAGGCTAGTGTTGAAGGGGACCTATGTTTGCCTATAAAATCAGTCCATCTCTATCGTGCATGACGAGGTCCTAGAGTAATTCGTCTCATTTTGCTCAAGGGGCAGTCTATCTGTGATGGCTTTGTTGCCCGTAGATATCCTGATCACCAAAGGTCTGCCCTCTTGGCTAAGGTAATCATCCACTTCATCTTTTCCAGCAACAGTTTGTTGCGTCACTTTCTAACTTCAACTCCTTATAGGCCTTCAAATTCAACATGGATATGGGCTACCAAGTGGTCTTACTCCCGATTGGGCAGCCAAAGCTGAGGCTGAAGCCAAACAGGCCATAGAGTTATTGGCACGGGCTCAAGATCTAGTGCAAGAGATGAACTCTAGCAAGAGGGGGGATGAAAGCGGAGCTAGCTGAGCTTCATTGTGACAACGAGAGGTTGAAGCGATCTATCGATCAAGTAACCCTCATGTCTCAATGTCGAGCAAGCCAGCGGGATTCCTAGAAGGCCGATGCTAAGATGCTAAGATGCTAGAAGTCGGGAACCATGCCATGCATGCTCAAGTGGCCACGTTACAAACAGAAACAGATGCCTCATTCAGTGACAGATACTTTTATGCCTCATTCCAAGTTGCCAAAGACCTCCATCTTCCTTTTGACCTTTCTAGTATCACCGGCTGGGATAGAGAGGAAATCATGACCAGGGCTGCAGAGATGTCTCTCCCTAAGGGTGATGGAGTCGATCCTTCTAGTATGGCTGAAGCGGGGAGGCAAGCAGTCATGACAAATCCTTCCGTGTCTCATCCCATCTTGCCAGTCTCAGGTCCCTAGGAAACCTCTAGCGAGGTTCGGTCTGCACAATAAAAGGAGGACCTGTCAGAAAGCCATGAAGAGGTCCACTACTGCCCCGAAGAGCCCTCTAAAGAAGGGTTATAGGTTGAGCAGAACATGATCGAGTCTCTGGAAAATCTTCCCGATGCTGCCATCTCTTCTGAAGTTATGGCGGTGGTTAATGAGGTCCTGGAGGAGAATCCAACTGAGCAAGCATGCAATTGATGAGCCTCTAGAAGGAGGGATATCAGAGGAAGCCAATCAGGATGAGCAACCACAAAAAGAAAAGGCGGAGGGTGAGGGTCGTCATGGAGGAGGAGCGGATGAAGGTAATTAGGAGGATGCATGAGCTTGATACGACCTATCCTTGACTTAACTTGACTGCCCGGAAAAGGGGTTGGGCACCCCGCTTTACTCTTGACTAAAAAATAGTCTTTCTATTTTTATGTATACTTTTTTATATGTAGCCCGGAACCAGGGGTTAGGCTCCCGGTTTGAAAACCGAAGCCTTTCAAAGGGAGATGGGCTCCCACATCATTAATGAAGATTAGCTTTAGATTTCATTCATGCTTGCTTCAATGGATTTTTACTTGGCTTGCTTTATTCCTGGCCTTTACCATGACGCAACCTTCGAAATAACTTGAATTTGGTAAAAAAAAGGAGATTTAAAATTTAACTAAGTGTGGAAGTAGACAGCTAGCTCGAGCTCTCAACTCTCACCAGAAACTTGTAACTCGATGACTTTAGCGAGTAGTCCCCTTATATGATTTTAAGCTAGTTTGCACCTGTTACAACAAGCAATCATTTGCACATGGGGGATTAGTAGCCAGTAATAACTTGGACATTGGAGTTTAGGTAGGAGAAATTTCCGAACCTAGGTTCCTTTAAGGGGTTATAGCCCGATCAAGGTATCGGGAGAGCTATCTAGCTATTTTCTGGTATCGAGATCTGGATGACAACTATGCTCTTACACTCAGACCCTTCTTGGGGGTGGTAGCCTGGTCAAGGCATCAGGAGGGCTATCTAGCTATTTCCTAGTCTTGAGATCTGAATGGAAACTATGCTCTCACACTTAGACCCTTCTTGGGGTGGTAGCCCGACTAAGGCATCAAGTGGGCTATCTAGCTATTTTCTGGCCTTAAGATCTGGATGACAACTATGCTCTTACACTCAGACCCTTCTTGGCGGGTGATGGTACCTGGCCGAGGCATCATGGATAGAGAGGGGGCTTCCGTGAATAATCCCTGGTCTTAAGATGGCTATGTCGAACTTACCCGTGTAGATCCTAATTAGATACGAAGACATTACTGTAGAATATAATCGAAGATGGAGACAGAAGACTTTATTGATAAAAAATGGAGTACATTATTGTTGGGGGTTTTACTAAAGACTAAGTGGAGTTATCCTTCTCACGAGTCCCCTGTTTAAGGGTAATATTTCCTCAAGTGATCTGTATTCCATGTGTGATCGATGGGCTGGCCATCCATGTCCTCCAGCTTATATGCCCCGTTACGGACCACTACCTTTACCAAATAAGATCCTTCCCAGTTGGGTCCTAGGACCCCATTTGACCTTTTCCTGGTATTCGAGATCAACTTCCTAAGAACTAGATCCCCTTCCTTAAAGGTTCGAGCTTTAACCTTTCTGTTGATGTACCTAGCGATCTTGATCTTGCTTTGGTAGATCGCTACTTTCTCAGCTACCCAATCTTGTTTATCTTCCAAGAGATCTAGATTAGCTTAGAGTTTGTTCTCATTGCTTCCATGTTCAAAGTGCTGCACTCTGAAGGAGGTTAGTTTATGCTCGATGGGAAGAACTGCTTCAACCCCGAAGGTCAAGAAATAGGGTGTTTCTCCGGTGGTTGTTCTCTTGGTGGTCCGATAAGCCTAGAGAACCTCAGAAAGCTCCTCGGCCCATTTGTCTTTTCTCTACTGTAATTTCTTATTCAAAAGCTTTTTGATAATCTTATTGGTGGATTCCACCAGTCCATTAGTCTGAAGGTGGGTTACTGAAGAAAACCTAAGGTTGATTCCCAATCCTTTGCAAAAGTCCTTGAATCGGCCATTATCAAACTGCTTAACTAGGTCAGCTACAATGAAAAGAGGGGTTTCGAATCTACAGACTATATTGTTTTTGATAAAACCTGTTTTGTTTTCTTTCGATATCTGGGAGAGCATTCCGGCTTCAACCCACTGGGTATAGTAGTCGATCGCCACAATAGCATGCTTGGCTTGTCCAAGAGCGGTGGGAAGAGGTCCATTCAGGTCGACTACCACATAGCAAAAGGGGTAAGGCGAGCTGAGAGACGACGAACACTCCGGTGAGAGGTGACTCAAGTTCGAGGTCTTCTGGTATGGCTCACTGGATTATACAAAGTTCTTTGCATCTTGATAAATAGTTGGCCTGTAATACCCCATGCGGAGTACCTGATATTCAAGAGCTTCCCTTCCAATGTGGTTCCCGCATTCCCTAGAGTGAACATCTCTCAACGCCCATCTAGCATCATCGACCTAACTCTCCTATAGAGGTATCCGTCCACCAGGCAATACCAGACAGAGACCCTCTTGATTCTTCTGACTTGATCGGGCTCCTCAGGAAGCTTTCCTTCCTGGAGATAAACCACTATTGGATCCATCCAACATTGCTGACGATCTAGGGTATAAATCTTCTTGGCCATTGCTGTGCTTGGTTGGGTGATCACTTGGAGGGGAACTCCCTAAGGTAAGGTCTAACCACCATTCGCAACTATCTTGTCTAGGACATCTACTCGATGATTCTATTGTCGAGGTACCTGCTCGATCTTGAATCAATAAATTTATTCTCAAATAGTTGAAACAGCTTTAAGTAGACGATCATGTTATCTCATTTTGCCTGATACACCATGGAAACCTATTTGACTATGAGTAATGAGTCACTTTTGACCTGCACATAATCAACCCCGAGCTGGATGGCTGCCTTCAACTCTACTAGGAGGGCTTTATACTCCACCTCATTGTTGGTGGCCATTAACTCAAATCTGAAATAGTTTCAACATTCAGCCCCTATTGGGTCTATTAGCACTATACCAGCTCATTCCCCAGCTTGTCCGGATGCTCCATATGTGTAGAGTATCCAGGGCTTACTGTCCTCCGACTAACTGCAGAACTTTGGATTCTTCTTAGGAGCTATATTTGCCACTATGGAGGTTGCTTGGCCTGGGGGCGCTGAGAACTCTGCAACAAAGTTTGCTAAATCCTGGGCTTTGATTGTGGTCCTAGGTTTATAATTTAAATCAAATTGGGTGAGTTCCAGGGCCTATAAAACAAGTCTTCCAGATACATCCGGCCTTTGTAAGAACCGACAGAGAGGTTTGTCTGTCACTACTGCTATTAGATGAGCTTGAAAGTAGGGACGGAGCCTAGAGCATAGGTGAGCTTCTTTAGAAGAGTATAATTTTTTTCTAGCTTGATTAGGGCATGACTTACGTAGTATATAGATTATTGGACCCTATCTCCACATTCCTTGACCAAGGCCTTACTCACTACTGTTTCTGAAACAGCCAAGTATATTTGTAGCTCCTCTCAAGGACTTGGATTGACTAGCAAAGTTGGGCTCATCATATGTTTTTTCAAGGCTTTAAAGGCTTGCTTGCTTTCCAGGTCACATTTTACGTTTCTTCTCTGCTTGATAGCTTTGAAGAAAGGGAGACATTTGTCGGTAGATCGAGAAATGAACCTGTTGAGCGTTGCTATCTGTCTGGTCAAGATTTGTACCTGCTTAAGTGATATAGGGGATTCTAGATCCAAGATAGCCTTGATCTTTTATGGGTTAGCCTCTATTCCTCTCTCATGAACAATGAAGCCTAGAAACTTTTCCGTAGTTACCCCGAAGGCACATTTGGAGGGGTTCAATCTCATCTTGTTTTCCCTTAGGAACATGAAAGTTCTGCGAAGGTCGTCCTGATGTCCTTATACGGATTATGATTTCGTGATCCTGTCATCGATGTATACCTTTATCGACCTTCCAATCTCGGGTTTGAACTGTCTGTTAGCTAGCTGCTAGTATATAGCCCCACCGTTCTTGAGACCAAACGGCATCACTTTATAACAGTACAAATATTGTCCTGTAATGAAACCGATCTTATCTTGGTTGGCTGGATGCATCTTAATATGGTTGTACCCTAAGAATGCATCCATTAAGCTTAGGATCTTGTTTCCGGATGTGGATTCAACCAGCTGATCGATCTTTGGTAAAGGAAAGTTATCTTTTGGACTTGCCCAGTTAAGGTCAGTGTAGTCAACACATATACACAACTTCCCATTCGCCTTCATGACCATGACAACATTGGCGATCCATTCGGGGTAAAGCGCCTCTCTGATGAAGCCCAATGTAACTAATTTGTCTACTTTCGCCCGAACCGTGTTATTTCTTTCCGCGTTGAAGTGATACATTTTCTACTTGACTGGTTTGAAGGTTGGATCCACTGCTAATTGGTGAGCAGCCAATGACATTGGGATCCCGGACATATCGTCGTGACTCTAGGAAAAAATGTCGTTAAATTCTTTGAGAAGCCCGATCAGACCCTCCTTCACTTCTGGCTCTAATGAAGCTCCAACCTTGACGACCTTTGAAGGATCATCCATCCAGATGGGTATATTTTCAAGCATGTCCTCAGGATGCTCGCTGGCCCATTCCCTGCTCCTTTCTTCTTCATCTGGGATCACGGGGTTATCCTCTGGGTGAGCCGCGAGCTATATATCCTTCAGAGCCATCCCGGGTGTTTCCCTATTCTGGATTATTTATCCTGGACAAACTGTTTTGCTAAATTTACTGGGTTTACAGATAATGCGTAGAACTTCCTGGCTGCTTGCTGGTCACTAGGGACCTCCCCTACCTTGTCTACTACCGGAAACTTTAGGACGTTGTGGTAAATGGACATGACCCTCTTTAGGGACGATAGAGAGGGTCTTCCTAGTATTGTATCTTAAGCTGATGGAATATCTACTAGCACGAAGCCTGTCATAACATTTGTTAGAGAGGTGTTGTTCCAGCATTTACTATAAGGATCTTCGACCCAACAGGTATGATCGAGTTCCTAGTGAATCCATACAGCGGGGCTATGTAGCTATTGTAACACCACTGTTTCAATTTTAGCTTTTCGAAGGTATCTCTAAAGAGGATGTCGATACTGCTGCCTATGTCGACGAGTACACAACGTACCATGCAGTTGGCAATCTGTATCGTGATCACCATTGGATCATCATGAGGTTGCACGGTGTTGTAGACATCCACCTCGGTAAAAATAATCTGCACAGCCTGAGAGGGGTCAGTTGGGATCTGGTCGACCTTGAAGATACGTCACCCTTCATCTACACGAGGGACCTTCCTTGCATGGTTTTTACTGGAATTATTGAAGGTGCCAGCCAATGTGGGTCCTCCATTGATGGTATGTATTACCTGGATTTACTGAATTAGATCCGTCAGCTCCCTCTTTATCTTCTCGGTATGCTTACAGGTCTCTGCTTATACTTTTATCCCAGTCTGAATGTTATCCCTAATCTGTTGCAAGAACTCTATCAAGCATCCTCTCTTTATCAGAGCCACAATCTAGTTGCGCAGGTTATAACACTCTGAAGTGTTGTGACCCACGTCTTCATGAAAGTCATAGTACTTATATCGGTTCCTCCTATCGACGGGGGCTTTTAAGGGTGTGGGTTTCTATAGCAGCCCCTTATCCCGGAAGGCAAGGTATTTCGTTTCACTGGATGCATTTAAGGGGTGTAGTGATCGTATCCTCTCTCATCTCACGTTATAGAGGCTACTGTTCTGAGAGGAGGCGAAGCCCGTGGAGCTGTTCGCCTTACTAGGTACCTTTCTTGCTTAGGTTGAGAAACGGGGAAACGGAAGGTCGACCTAATGGGAGGTTTGTTATAATTCTTCAAAACTGGTTCAGGTCTGAGAGTTTCCTTTATCTGTCATTTTACCGTTCTCATATCGTCATACTCTATCTTGACCATGAGTTGCTCGTCAACTTCGACTTGCTCTAGAGTCCGATCATAGGCCTCTTGGTAAGTCTCCAAAGTTCCGTTGGCAAAGGATCGAAAAAGCTTACCTGCCCACAGGTTCCACCTAAAATTGACAAGGGTCTCTTTCTCAATGAAGACCCCCATCTAGATGAATTCCTTATGAAACCGCTACACATAAGCCCAGAACGTTTCCCCTCTCTCTTGGATCAAATACTGTAGAAGGATGAGATCCTTCAATCGGGGTTTAACTCCCTGGAATTGTGAGCAGAAATCATTTGACAGCTTCGTAAAGGAATCTACACTGCTAGCGGATAGTTTTCTGAACAATGTCTTAGCATAATCTGTTAGTGTAGTAGGGAACATCATGCAAATGGCGACCCTTGTTGTGTTTTGGACTTCTATTTGTTAGACAAAGCTATCCAAGTGTCTCAAAGGATCCTCTGTACCGGAAACTTGTCTGATGGCATCTTAAACTTCGGTGGAAGCTCTGCCTCCCTGATTCTTCTGGTAAATGAGTCATTCATCTCGTTCAAAGGGTCTTTTTTGACCTACTTACCCTTCCATCTTTTCAACTGTTGGATCTCCTTCTGTATCTTATTCAGCTGGTCCATCAAGTGCTTATTTATGTGCTTCTTACAATAGACCTCGGAACTCTCATTGTCATATCCTCTCGATGAGCTACATACATCCACGTTTTCATCTTCAGGAGCGGGCTTTGCTTGCACAGTTTGTCGATTACCTCTTGCTGCAGCACTAGGTTCTCTTTTGGCGGAACATCGGCTGTCGAGTTAACCTGTCAGGGTTTATAGTAGATCGCCTATCTGGGACTGGGGGCTTAGGCCCTAACCTGTCTCGGATAGACGTTATGGGTCCTGTTATATTATGGACAGGAACTGGTGGAGGGGGTCCCAACTGATCAAAAGTATGTGGCCTAGCAGCAGATCTACTTGCCTCTCCTCGGGTACTGAGATCTAGCAGTTGAGTAGCGATTCCTTCTGCAGCTAGACAGAGGCGGACATTCTCCACGATGGTTGCAACATGCTAGTTGATCATAGTTTGGTTCATTGTTTGAAGGGTTGGAGCCCGCTCCACGTCTGGCTGATACAAAGTTGGCTTGTGATACTTGGATTTCCTTCTCTTCTTTTGCCTTTTATTGGTCGAGGGGCCAGATTGATGTCCCGATGTTACGGGCAATCCTTGGGAGGAGCAAAGCCTCATAATTATTGTAAAACAATAAACTCGTAAATGTAAAAATGGTGGTATGGATGTTTCCCACAGACGACGCCAGAAAGTGTTAACTGAAAATTTGCTCATGGTGAGAAACTCCAGTTAAGACCCTCAAGACCACTACTGCGGAGGTGGTGGCCGGGGGTTAAAACATTAAGTTCCAAGATTAAATGTGCAATGGTGAGGTATTTTACGGAAGGGTCAATGTGATGAGAAGAAGATTAAGGCGGCTTTATTATAAATCATATATGTCGTACAAAAACTCTCAAACACTCTCAATCTTACTAAGATACAGTAGGATAGCAACCTCGTGCCTGTCCAATAGTAGAACCCAACGATGTTCGTGTTTCGGTAATGA
The DNA here is from genome assembly GCA_032871835.1 of Dipteronia dyeriana. Classification (NCBI taxonomy): domain Eukaryota; kingdom Viridiplantae; phylum Streptophyta; class Magnoliopsida; order Sapindales; family Sapindaceae; genus Dipteronia; species Dipteronia dyeriana. Next base: position 82,868,587 of record CM065297.1, read on the forward strand.
AATTTAGGCCGAGTATTCTTTTTTTTACTCTCCCTTTCTCGTGCATACTTCCACATATTTATACACAGTCCAAATAGGTTAAATTGGTGATTCTCTCACCGTGATTCTCTGAATCCAGTCCCTCCTTATCGGGCGGGATATCTTATTTTGAATGTTGTTAACTTTGATCTAATGATAGGGTAGAGAATATCTTTTAGAGATAAGATTGTTCCTCTTTGGACTCAAACACTTGCCTTGCACGTACACGGTGTTTCGATGGAGTTCTGATATGATTCTGTGTGTCTTCATGGTACGATTCCTCATTGAAGTCTTCGGGCATAGCATTCAATATTTCGTAGTGTGGGGTAGTTTCATACTCTGGTCTTAGTACTATGAGTTTGGCTAGACCCTTCCAGATCGCTTTGAACTTGAGGTGGCCCCGCATACGCTTTTTTATGGTAATAGAGCTTTGGCGAGCTTCATCCCACTGGTCTAGATAGGTTCAAATTCTCATTTGGAGAGACGAAGCAATACTGTAATGTAAGATGGGCACTTAATAGGTCTCTCTCTGTGCTTGGGGAGGATGGTTGGCAGACTTCTGGAGAGGCTACAAGGTAGTTTCGACCTTGAGGAGCCTTGATATGGTGGAAAGAGTTTGATTCATTTGTGTCGGGCTTCACTTCCTTGCCTTTACGGGGTGATTCTAAAGCTAGACCCCAGGAACCGAGGTTCCAAGATAGGTGATCTAAGGTTTGGATTCGGGCTGGGAGAGTGGAAAATTTCTCTTTGATGTCTAGCTAAATTTGGCTATTAACTGCCACGTTTCTATTTGATTGACGACGTTACGGATTGAAAGGAGAATCGTTGCTGTCAGAGCTCTTTCATGCTCATTTTCCATGGACGAGACTAGCGACCTCCTATCTGTCTACTATGGAGTCAACATAATCGTGGTTGGCCTTTGACATGATGGAGGAAGAACTTTGGGTTAAGACGAAAGAAGAGAGAAAAGTTAGAAGGTAACGAAAGGAAGGTCCGTTCTTTTAAAAAAAAATGAAATTTGAAAGAAAGAAAGCGTGAGGAAGAAGATGAAGCATCCGAGTTTAAATAAAGATGAATGAAGCAGTGACGTAGGCGAGGCGGAAGCAGAATCATCGACGGGATTGCCTCGATTCTCGTAGGCTGGCATAACGGAGCTGAATTATCATGAGAAACGTACCAGTCTTTGTTTGCCACGTCACTCGAGCATTTAATAAAAGGATTTCCATCCAGATTTTAGTAGTAACAATGGAGGGAAAATTTCACAGTTAAAACGGGAAGTCTGACTCCAACCTCAACTCAATCACTGATGTTCAAGTCAGAGTGGACTTCTGTTAATAGCCAAATTTGGCTATGGTCCAAAGGGAAATTTTTCACTCTCCTAATGTGGGTCCAAATCTGGGATTACCTACCCTGGTACCATGGTTCAGGGGGTCGAGCTACTGGGCCATCCCGCAGAAGCTGGGAAAAGTTGTCACACCTTGGGAACACCCCAAGTGAAGCCTGACACAATCTGATCGAACTTCTTACACAGAAACTAGAGCCCGAACAACCCCTGATGCATGACTAGCTAGGCTTCCCGAGGTCAAAATTACCTCGCAACCTCCCCTAAACCCCGTCGACCTCTCTAGAGGTGAAAAGGGACATAAAAGAACATCAATTTCATACTATTGTGTCGCTCCACTTCGCCAATGGAAGATTCGAATCTGTCTGGATAGGTAAATGGAAGCTTGCAGAAGCTCTGTTACCACCAAAGAGCACCCACGAGGGTCATTTCAAGCTCCAAGAGACCTGGAAAAGTCATACCAAGCTCCCATTACCAAAACCAGAACATAGGTATGTCATTGAGGAAGCAAACACCATACTCTACAGCTTCTATGTGACATCACGTCATGAAGGCAAACAGGATCATATCTATACCCCAACAAACATTAAAATACCATGTACGTGCAGGGCAAGTGATTAAGTACGAAGAGGAAAAAACTATATCTCCACCTAAGATATTCTTGAATCCGTTATTAATCAAAGTCAACAACATTCAAAATAGTAGATCCCGCCCGGTAAGAGAGGGATTGGATTCAGAAGATAATGGCGGAAGGATCACAAGTTAAACCTAGTTGGACTATGCATAAATATGTCCAAGCATGGAAGAAAAGGAAATGGGGGGAAAGGGAAAGAGTTTACTTTTTAGCCTAAATTCTGTTATCAGAGCACAACTACCATTGTTATCTACTTTTCAACCGGCACGAAGCCACCACCCAACTATACCCCGGAGAGATTGAGAGCATTTATGGGATTTTTGTATGATATACGTAACTGATAATAAAAACGTTATATTCTCTTTCTCATTGTATTAACATCTGCTTTAAACATCCACCGTTATTCGATTAAACTAGGTACACCACCACCTCCGCGGTAGTGGTCTCGAGTGTGTTAACTAGAATTCTTCACCCTGAGCGAATTTTCCATTAACAAAGACTACTTTACCTTTTAAATTAAAAATAAACAGGTATAATAATATATAAAAATATATTAAATATTAATACATAGATAATAATATATATTATAATATGTATCACAATATTATGTATTATAATATATATATCATAATATTATAATAATATATATCATAATATATATATATATATATTATATAATTATGTTATTTTATATATAAAATAAAATATTATATTATTATATAATATAACGGTGATTTCTGGATTAGGTTTAACTAACCCTGTGTCTAACAAGTTAATAAAAACCAACAATCAAGCTGTCAAGCAAGAAAAGAAATCAGACATGCAAAACGTAAAGTTTTATGTGAAAAACCCTAGAAAGAAAAAAAAAACATGGTTGCCGACGGCGAGAAAAGAATTTCACTGTGATTGATTTGTTACATACTTAATCTCTCTTGAACTCTCGTATAGTATCTTTTTGTTCACACTTTCAGTGGTGTTATTAGGGTCTATCTATATTTGGATAGAACCCTAATTCTTGGTGTATCAGTAAGGAAAGTTATCAAGGTTTAATTAAACTCAGACTTGTTGGAGTCATTTTATTCTTCTTTCCTGTTTCGTATTGATTATGTTCTAAATGCATTAGATCTCTTGCCTAATATGCACTCTGATATCTATAAGGAAGTTTGTTTCCTTATCAGAGTCAGCTTCGAGACACCTTATTTGAGTAAGACCCATTCTTTGCGTATTTGAGTCATGATTGCATTAAATTCAACGTTCGCCACGTGTCGATCAGTCGACCATCTACCACACCCGACCAGACCTCATCCTCCCCGACTAGTGATTCGATCCCGATCAGAGGCTTTGACCTGACCATTTCAATATCCCGACATGGTCATCTTTACCTGGTCAAACTAATCATCTTAGTTGAGTTATCACCATATGATCGTTCATGTAACCTCGACCTGGTGTTATGAGGTCATCTTTGGTCAACTTAGGTTGGTTCAGTTTAGTTGACTTTTGGTAACATGGCATCTCTGACTTCTGCATATTCGGGTAATCATGCTAACTCGTCACTCTGTCAGATTTTACCAAAAACAATATTACATATCATTATATATAATAACAATATATTATAGATTTTTATTATTAGCCGAAAATTCGCTTTATATGAGGAATTTCAGTCAACACCCTCATATGAGGAATTCCTAGGTAGATCACGATCAAGGTAGATACATTCGGTACCGGTTACAAGTATAAGAATGGATGAAATGCAAGAAGAAATGACAAAGACTTGAACGATGCTATTTAATTCAATTATTTGGCGTGTACAAGTGTTTAGAGTAGTTCTCTATCTCTCGCTTTCTCTTTTCTCTCTACCTAATTGGAGGTGGCGAAAACGTACATGTCAATAAGTGGACACAAATTACAAAGTCGATGGCTAGGCTTGATGCTAACTACAGAATTAAGGGACTGTTCTTTAAGGTTTTTAGCACTCGATCCTCCCCCCCTCCCTAGTCAATATTATCCTTGTATTTATACATGAAGTCGCTGTAGGGAAAATCACGCAATGGAAGGGTGAAAAATAAAATTAAGGTTTGATATATTTTAAAAAAAATCCCTTTAAAAGAAAGAACCATAACCCTAGATTAATTTATGTATATTAAAAGTGTCGTACATTTTTTGTTCGTGACGATTGAACTAGTGTCGAATTGAATCCGCAAGATCATCCAATCCAATCATGAACGTGAATCACCAAGAACGTTCGGTCAATTGTGAATTATCAATCAATTTGATTGAAACTCGTGTGAACCTTAATTCGATGTTGTACACAAAACCCTTTTGATACAAAGGATACTAGTATACTATCGAAAAACAAAAACGTTCCCTTTTTTCTCTACGCTTGGCAGAATTATTCACATAATGAGTTGGACGAAGTTTTTTTTTTCAACAATAAAAAAATTAATAAAAAACTACTTCAAACACAAAAAAATAAAGCTTGGTCGAAATTCACAAATCCTCTCCAAAAGTGGATTTAATTGGTAGGCAAGAATCCTATTCTTAGGTGGATTTACTTAGTGACCAAGAATCCTTTTCCAAAAAGAATTCTTTCCTACACCAAGACTCCTAATCCAACTCATTAGTGTATTTGTGACCATATTAAAGATTTCCTAATTTGACTAGATAAATAATTCCTTTTATTTATCTACTTATCAAATATAGTCTTTAATATTAATTATACTACCAACAATAGTGTAATGTTAGGAGACCTTCTCCTACTAAAAAAACGATTTTGACTTTTAATTAAATAATTAATTAATTACAAAATTAATTAATTTCGATTTAACTAAATAATAAAATAAAAAACAATATATTAAGCTATTTTATATGGCCTTGCCGGCAAACACATATACATGGCCCAATATATTAATTTTCTTACTTTATTAAATCTATTGGACCTTAATAAAAAGTTCACATGTGAACTAGACCCATTCTTACAAAAAGAAATAAGTCCACATGCCTTAATACAATTCTAGATGGACCCCTAAAATGGTCCGGTAGAATATATCAAGTGATCCATGCAAATTCGTGTAGATTGGGGATCTTGGCGAGCTATCTAAATTTAAGCTCCAATAGACACAACCTAATCACAATCAACAAATGATTTACTTAGGTCAAATCTATTAATTTTAGTTCATTCCACTAAAGAACTAAAATTGAACTCTTAAATAAAGATAAAATAAGTTAATATTTCTCATTCATACCTTAGACAATCTTAATGGAGAAAGTGTATCCTCGTGAAGAATACAAGTAATCGCCAAGAGCTCATAGACCATCTATAGCTCTCCAAGTTACCATATTAACTCATATGACCACATTTTGAACTTGGATATTTTGACTTGTCCAGAAACCATGTTTCAATAAACATTATTGAAAACTTAACATTAAGATTAAATATCCAATACCTCAAAACATCCATATGATGATATTCTACTCTCATTTCATAAATGTAGCCACGATGTCCATATCTATCAATGAAGTCCTCTATTGATTAACAAATGAATACCACCAAACTATCGAGGATAGACTATGTTATATAATCGTACTCATTGATAGCTCATTTGTTAACACTTGCAACCATAAGTACATCATTTATCTCAGGATTGAGATAGACTCTCCAATTGCCTTCAAGTGAAAACTTGTATCCATTGACGGTTCTAGATAAAGAAATTCACTGTGATCCTATTCAATGCCCCCAATGCACTTGATTCTTTTGCCTAAAGACACCACACTTTAATGATTTTAGACTCATCATAAGACATTTGATCCCACTCAAATGCTAGCAAAAGAATCTACAACTTTGACAAGATAAAGGTGCCCAACCATTATCTTAAGTTGTGAATATTATTTAAGACTAACTAAAGAATTGTGTCTACCTCATACATATCTAAATGTATGAACAATTCTTCTTTTCTCATAGTCTTTTGACCTTATGATTATTTACTTTTGACAATTATAATAATTAAACTATAAATGCTATAAGATTTGTTAAACTAGAAATCACTTTATTAATATGAAAAGATTGTCAAATACATTATTATACTCTTGCCACTGAGCATAATCCCAACAATCTCCCATTTGCTCTATAGCAAATGTGTCATATCTTTCATCCCCATATTCTCTAGATGCCCATCAAAACTCTTTTGTGGAAGAGCATTTGTGAAGGGATCCGCTAGATTATCTATTGATGCAATCTCGGTAATCGTCACGTCACCCTTATGTAAAATTTCCCTCAGAAGATGATATTTTCTTTCAATGTGTTTTCATCTCTTATGACTTCTTGATTCTCTCGAAGTAGCGATTACTACATTATTGTCACAATAGATAGTGATCTGCTTATTCGCATTAGAAACCACTTTTTAGTCAATTAAGAATTGGCGGAGCCAGACAACCCCTTTAGCAGCCTCGTATACGGCAACATACTCGGCTTCCATGGTGGAATCAACAATACAAGATTGCTTGATACTCCTCCATATGACTGCCCCTCCACCAATAGTTAACACAGATCCTGATGTTGATCACCTAGAATCAGAATCTTGATTGAAAATCAGAATCTGTATACTTAACGGGAATTAAATCCCCTCCAGAGTATGTAAGCATATAATCTCTCGTCTCCTAAGATACTTGAAATATGCTTGACTGTTGTCCAGTGATAAGGATCAAGCTTCGATTGAAACCTGCTGACTATGCCAACAGCAAAACAAATATCTTGTCTTGTACAGAGCATTGCATACATGAGACTTTCAACTGCCGAGGCATATGGAACCCTACTCATGAATTTCTCTTCATGCTCATTCTAGGGAACTTGTTCCTTAGAAAGTTTGATTCCATGTATGGAAGGTAACATACCTTTCTTGGAATCTTGCATGGAAAGCCTAGACAAGATTTTATCCATGTATGAAGCTTGGGATAATGCAATCGTTCTATTCTTTCTATCCCTTATGACTTGGATACCAAGAATATAACTTGCTTCTACTAAGTCCTTCATATCAAATTGTTTTGCTAACCATTCGATAACCATTCTATTACGAATCTTTATTTGTGGTTAATCTATAGCTGCGGTCCATTCCGTAATGTACGATGATTTTATCCTAAATAATTCATATGAGATATGGGAATGAAGGCACCTTGTATGATGTGATCATATAGGACTGGGCCATGATCTATATGAATCTCTCACCAAGATCCGTTTACCGTTGAGATTCATATATATCAAGTAATGATGGCTATATATGGGTGATCTTAATCCTGAGTGTCTTATCGACTCATTCAGGTTAAATCGTAGTCTTTGATATACCATGGGTGAGGTCAGATGCATTTCATGATCAATATGCTCCGTATGTTGGGATTGCGGTTTGGCTTGTGGATGGGAAGGTTTGTAAACAATAGTGGAATCCACTTCTTCTTGTGAGAAGTAGATGGTAATGCCTTTAAGGGTTGATTCGAGGCTTGGACAATATGAGCGCTCTCCTGGTTCCGTGAGGAAATAGGATTTATTGTTCATTATAGAATCAACGGTACTTAAAAGATATATGTAATTAGAGGGGTATAACGGACTTTATTACCCATCTCTAATTATGAACTATTGTGGATGATCACACCATATGTAATAGCTATATCGATGGACACCGAGTTGTATCGGTCTGTGTAAAAGCGTCTACAGTTGAGAGAGTGCAGCTTCGGATTTTTAGTGGAATAACGCCGGAGTTAATAATCAAGGAATATTAATTAAGAAGTTTAATTAATGATTCTGAGGATTGTTGGAGCTCAAAATACTGCGGGTCCATTAGGTTCCCTTGCTAGCCCGATCGATTTAGGTAACAAGGGTCACGGTAAATTATTGGATTGTCCAATTAATTGTGTTACAAAAGTGACACGTATATATTCAGGAATTAATTGAATAATGAGATTATTTAATTAATGAATGTTAATAGTTAAATTAATTAGTTAATTAGATTATTTAATTATATTGATAATTATGAATTATTAATTAACTATTAATTGAAGGGTGTTAGTTGATATATGAATTTATGTGAAGATAAAATAATATGATTTTTTTTTTACTAAATCATTTATCTAAGTATTTGAATTTAAGTTTAAAGTTAAAATACTTATTATCACTTTTAATATATTAGATATATTTTAAAATGATAATTAAAAAATATATATCAATTATAACACAAGAGATTGCATTGGATACAAATTGATGTGTGCACATATATAAGTGTTTGTATAAAGTACAAACAATGATATATATATAAAAGAGAATAATATATATAAGTTGATTTTTTATCAAACATACAACAATAGTTGAATATATATACAAAACAAAAACGCAAGGGGTCGTGTGAATTTAAGTTTGAGAAAAAAAAAAGGTTAATTTATTTTTTTGTACCATACGAGTGCAGACATTTTTTTTAAAAAGAAAAAGTTGACTTTGTTTTGTGCACCTGATTCACATGCAAAAACAAAAAGATAAAAAAAAACATAAGTTTTGCATGAGATGCAATTCATGTGTGCGTGAAATCTATACACCAAATTGAGAAGAAAGAGTTTCTTTAAGTATTTCTCTACATCCTCCATTCAAGTTTCTAAGACCGTGATGCACCCACACGCAGTTACCAGTTCCGAGAGATAGCGAGGAAGATCGAGTGGTTCAGACAGGAGCACATCATAAAGTGAAGGAGTCTTCCAAACATTGATAAGATTGGTTCAGAGAGGAGCATATCGAAAAGTGAAGGAGCCTCCAAATGTTGGTAAGATTTTCTTCTTCTGATTATATCGATTTCAATTTCCTGTGTTTACATATTGTATGTATTAGTTCCGAAAAATAATTACGATCCAAAGTTCGCTGGTCCCAGATACAGATACGATCTGTATAAAAATTTTAAAACCTAGTTACGCTGCGTGATCGGTGAACGGGGTTCCATCAATTGGTATCAGAGCCAATTTTATTTTCAGAACAGGAAATTGTTTTCGATGCTCCTGTATGTATGAATTGTGTAGGCACAATTTAAATTGACTGTATGATGTTTTTGTATGTATATTATTTTTTTTTAAATTTACAAAAACGTGATTGATCGTTAATTATATGGTAATGTAGATTTAGGGTTTATGAGTTGTATTATTATTATTACTTTTTTTTTATTTGTTTATATATTTTTTACTGTTATTGTATTATAAAAAAAAATTATAACCTATATTGAAGACCTGAAAAATCACGAAGATGGATTCATGAGATGAATCGTAGTGACCTGAAGAGACTGGAAGATATCTGAAGTTACTAGAAAACCAAGGAATGCCTTGGGATTTTTTTTGTAATTTTAGATTCCGTTTTTTTAGGTTAAATAATCCACGGTACTCGGTCAATTCATTTATGCTTTATATTATGTGATGATAAAAACATTGTCATGCATACGTATGTCATTTAGAGTAGATGTGCCTACACAAATATATTTGATATGTCATAAATGCATCATAGCCTGATATTTTATGTATTTTTTTAATGTGATTAAAATGGACAATATACATAATTGAGATTATTTTTTAATGGTTAGAAAACTTGTTAATTCTCATTAATATTAATCTAGTTATTAAAGAGTTTAATAAGTTAGATTAATAGGGTCATTTATTGTAATTAGGATTAATATGATTAATTACCTAATAATAAATGAACCGAATAAAGTGTTATAGTTTTAATAGTTAAAATTTGGTAAACACTAACATAATAATCTGACCTTAGTAAATAGTTTACAAAAGCTTAGATTATTCACTAATAGATTAGATTTTTAATTGTTAAAAATCATTAATAATTTATTAGTTAATTAGAATTTGTTTCTAATTAGTTAATGTGCTAGATAACTTGATTAAAGTTAGTCGTTTAATCTTGTAAAATCTAGGTGCATTAACGGTTAATAGAAAACCCTAATTTTAAAATAGTGAGTGGGAGAGGGATATATGACATATATATCCCGTGGTCTCCATCATTAGTTCAACACTGTGAGATCCGAGTGGGGCATCGTGACGGCTTTGATTTCGTCCTCCCTAAAGAGGGTTTCCACAAAGGTCAATACCAAGGTTGACTTTTTAACATATAGGATTTCTGAAGGTATTTCGGGATTGACCGACCCTAAGGAGGTAACTTTCGAGTTAAGCTCGTGAGATCTGAAATGATGGGTTACACTCACGAAGCTTTTGATTAAGTTTGTTAATTAAAAACCCGACTGAATGAATGATGGTTGAATGATATGGAATAAGAGTTATTCTAGAATATCATTTGATTGAGAATGTCTCGGTCCAACATGTAAAGACTTGACCGACCCTATTCTTTGTGGTATGTTGGATTGTCGTGGTATAGTAACCAGTTTTAGGGTAGTTCAAGTTCGTTAAACATGTGCATGCATCATGTTTAATTTTATGTCAAAGCACTCGCACTTGTTTTAAATAAATGACTAAATGAATATTTTATTTATTTCAGCAATAATGTCTTCTGCATTACTTCAAATTCTTGCAAACGACATATTAACTGGTGATAACTACACTAAGTGGAAACTTAACATTAATGCAATATTGGTCACCAAAGACGTTAAGTTTGTGCTTAAGGAGGAATGTCCTCCAGCGCTTGCTGCCAATGCCACACGAACTGTTTGAGAGGCATACAAGCGAAGGGTAAGCCCAAACCCTAGAAAGCCTAAAGCAAGAAGAAGTTCAAGAAAAGTAAATATGGTTTACTTGTTCTTGAGTCGTGTTTAGTGGAAGATGATTCTTCACCCTGAATAGTTGATTCGGGGGCCACTAACCATGTTTGCCTTCTCAATACATGTGTGGACAAGGGATGTCGTGTCGACAAGAGCAGTGAGCGTAATTAGATTACATTTTTGTAATAATTATATATTGTTGGACAATGTATTTTATATTCCTGGATTTTCACGAAATTTGATTTCCACTTCTAAGCTGTTAGAACAAAAATATTTTGTTTCTTTTAATAATAAGTCTATTATTATTGGAAAGAATGGTCTGAATATTTGTTCAGAAATTAATAAAAACAATATGTATGTGTTAAGACCGTTAATACATACTACACTGCTCAACACCAAAATGTTTAAGGTTGAAAAACCAAAAACTAAATGACATAAGATTTCTCCAGATAATGACACGTATCTCTGGCATCTAAGGCTTAGTCATATCAACCTTGAACGGATAAACAGACTAGTAAAAAGTGGACTTTTAAGTGAGTTAAAGGTTGGCACCTTACCTGTCTACGAATCTTGTATGGAAGGTAAGATGACTAAGAGACCTTTTACTGGAAAAAGGGTTTAGAGCTAAAGAACCGCTAGAGCTTATACATACAGACGTCTGCGGACCGATGAATGTTAAATCTAGAGGTGGTTATGAGTATTATGTCACCTTTATATATGACTACTCATGATACGGATACGTCTATCTAATGCAACAAAAGTCGGAAACATTTGAAATGTTTAAAGAATTCCGAGCTGAAGTTGAGAATCAATTAGGTAGGACTATCAAGTCAGTACGATCAGATCGTGGAGGTGAGTACCTTGACCAAGAGTTTGAAGACATCATGGTCTAGCATGGGATAGTTTTCCAACTCACAACTCCCGGTACACCTTAGTAAAATTATGTAGCGGAGAGGAGAAATAGAACCCTAATGGAAATTGTAAGATCTATGATTAGTTTCTCATCATTACCAAATTCCTTCTGGGGATATGCGTTACAAACAGCGGCATACATTTTGAATGTGGTGCCATCCAAATCTTTTCCAAAGACTTCTCTAAAGTTATGGAATGGTCGTAAAGCTAGTTTACGACATTTCCGCATATGGGGGTGTCCAGCACATGTGCTAAAGAACAGAAGTGGAAAGCTAGACTCCAAGTTTGTGGTTTTCCTGTTTGTAGGATACTCCACGGAGACCAGTGGTTGACACTTCTATAGTCCCGAAGATAACAAAGTATTTATATCGACAAATGCAACGTTTCTTGAGGACAATTATATAAGTGACCATAAACCTCATTCTAATATTTTATTGAATGAGTTGGAGCCTGGTGAGACTAGTGCTTTATCAACATGTGTTATTGTTCCACAAACATCTGAGAGTCAGATGATTCCTGATCAGGATACACCACCACCTAGACGTAGTGAGATGGTTGTGAGACAACCTGAACGCTATTTATGTATAGGTGAGGGACAAGGTGTTGTCTCTGCTGATAGTGTGGATGATCCATTGACATTTAAGAATGCAATGGAAGATCCTGATAAAGAAGAATGGCTTAAAGCCATGAATATCGAGATGGGGTCCATGTACTCTAACTCTGTCTGGGATCTTGTAAGTTCCTCAGTGTTTGATTGACTTATTTCGTTGACAACCACATTTTGGGATCCATATGTGAAGGTAGTTTAGAGCTTTATTGTTCATAAACAAGCTCAAGCATCAAAGGTAAAATCAATTATTTAAATTTCATTAAAGAGGTATTAGTGCACAAACACACTCATGCATTTTCTTTTAATTATCTTGTTTGCATGCTTATTTGCCGTTTTGTCTGCCTTGTGTGTCTTATTTTTATTTGAGTGTTGAATTATGTTTGTGCCTTAAAAAGAGGATTTTTTTCTCTAGACCGCTTTCTGTGCAGTGCCCTCACCGCGGCCTGCACAATGGTGTTTACTAGAGAATGCCCGTTGTGTCTACCGCGGTCTGTGATTGTTGCATATGCAGTGGTCTCCCAAGCGGAGTTTCACAGATGATGCATGCTTTCCAGACCGCGGTCTGTACACACTGCATGCACAGCGGCCTACAGAACGGCATTGTCCAGGCGATACACCGCTCTCTGTGCAGCGGTCTGGACACTTACCTAGACCACGGTACAGCCATCGATTCTGACAGATTTTGGTTGCCTTTTGCCCAAAACAACGCAGTTTCACTTTAGGCTTCATATAAATATACCATATTCTTTCCAACTCATTCTGAGAGCTTCCAAACCTATTTTTGAGAGAGAGATAAGGCTCTTTAGTGAGAGAAGCTCAAAGAAGTTATTTTTACTCAACAATCCCTAAAATCCAAATCATCAAGCATCTTTGAAGCATGGGTTTCTTGTGTAACTAGGTATTCTCTACATGCTCTAGACTTTATAGGTTCATTACAAAGACATGTATGCCTAGGGTTTTTGTCTTTATTGCATATTAAACGCTTGTTTGAATGTTTAATTACTTTTATGACATGCTTGTGGATTGATTGTTGGTTGAGATGCATTAATTTGTGATAGATAGAACTTAGGACGGTTTTACCCTTCTAGCTAATTCTTCTTGCCTTTGCATTTAGAACATTGATATCTAGGATTTGCATTAATATTCATTATTAATCCTAGATAAGCATGAATGTCTTGATCTATCATTTTTGCATATAGAGTATTCTTGCATATTCTCTTAGGTTGCCATTATCTCTTCATTATTGGTTAAGCTTGTGGCTATGTGATTAGTGTACAAGGTTTGTGATCCAAAATCATTGTTAAGGCCCGTTGGGTAGAGTGAAAGGGTTAGTATTTGGAGGGTTATGCGGGAGGTCAACCTAGGTTGTAAGCTTTTACTCAATAGTGGATTTGAGGATCAAGGGTGGCGCTCTAAACAGCTTGTGGTTTTTCCCATTTGGAGGGTTTCCACGTATATATTACGTGTTGTTATTGTTTTATGTTTGTTGTCTTTTATTTGACCATTTAGTAGAATGGGGTAGAATTGTTAATATTGATTAATTCACAAAATTGGTAATCTATCGAATTAAAACCTATTCACCCCCTTAAAGGTTTTAGACATACACTTTCTAGGGAATTTCAATTGGTATCAGAGCTGGTGCCTAGATATACTTAGGTGGTCCGTACATTGTGTGTGTCTTACCTTGTGCATTTTGGTTGTTTGCATTTTGTATGCTGTATTACATTTGCATCTTCATATCATTTATTACCCTCAAACACTATGAGTGGAAACGAAAATAGTCATGAGGGAGCCTCAAGCACAAGACCTCCTTTGCTCAATAGGGTGAATTATACGTCTTGGAAGGGCAAGAAGGAAGCCTATCTTTGCCAAATAGATGACCATGCTTGGATGGCTATTGAAGACGGGTATACTCCTCCAACAATGACCACTAAAAATGGTGTAGAAGCTCTTAAACCCAAGTCTAATTGGAGTACTCAAGAGTTTGAAGCATTCAAGTGGAACAACAAGGCTATGCATGCCTTCTTTTGTTTCGTGAACGATAATCAATATAAGCTGGTCCAAAACACTATGATTACAAAGGAGGCTTGGGACATTCTTCAAATGGCACATGAGGGAACTGAGCTAGTCAAGGACTCAAAGCTCCAATTCCTCCAAATGCAATTTGAGATGATTAGGATGGAGGAGCATGAATGGTTCAATGACTTCCAAGTGAAGTTGATGGATATTATCAACCAATGTCATCGACTTGGTGACCCCTATTCGGATAGGAGAGTCAAGCAAAAATTTATGAGGTCACTTTCCTCAAGGTTAGAATCAAAGGTGACGGCACTTGAAGAGAATAGTAAGTACAAGAATATGAAGTCATTGGAAGACTTCTAGCTTCTGATTCAAGATGGAACACCACACCCACACCTCCGAAGAAGCAAAAGAGCATTGCCTTGAAGACCACTAAGGTTGAAGAATAGGAGAGGACTCAGATGAAGAAATGGCCCTAATGGTTAAAAGATTCAAGATATTTATGAAGTTTGAGAGGAAAGGATTTGGGTCTTAGGGAAAGGAAGTGAAAAAGAAAACTCCATTCAAGAAGATTGAAAAGTTTCAAGAAAATGGCTCCAAGAAGAGCATTCAATGCTATAAATGCAATGGTTTTGGTCACATTGCTCCAGAATGGGCAATGGCAGCCACTTGGAGTGATAGTGAAGACTTAGAAGAGGAAGAAAAATCTTCGGATGATGAAGATAAAGTTGCTAACTTCATTGCCTTCACAACATCTCATAATGGCAGGGAAGTTGTGAGTGACAAGGAAGAAGTAGATGACTCTAGTGATGAGAGTACATCTTCTAACTCTAGGTTCGAGATTGATGAGGAAATGGACTATGTAGACTTTATGAAGTTTTTTTAAAAGTCTAGATTGAAATAGAAGAAGAAGATTCAAGAGTTGAAAAAGGTGAATCTAGAGTTGACTTTCAAGATTACCAACTTGAGTGAGAAGGTAAATAGTGGAAAAGAGTTAGAAAAAAGTTTAAAGTTGGAGCTTGTGATCACTAAGAAGAGTGAAGAAAACTTGAATATTGAGCTTAGGGAAGCGAAAGAATTGGTTACCAAGATGACATCCGGAACTGAGAGACTTGACAAGATGATATCATGTGGGAAGAGTCCTAGTGATAAAACGGGCCTAGGATATGTGGAAAGCAAGGATGCCATTGCCTTGAAGAAGACTATCTTTGTCAAGAGTCAAGAGGACAAAGAGGTTCAAGAGTCACACTAACAAATGAGATCAAATGAGATTGGTGAATCATCAAAGCAAGCTCAAACAAAGTCTCAAGCTAAAACACATTTCCCAAAAGCTAGAGCTCATCAAAAAAGACCTCAACCTCCAAGGAGCTCTCAAAGTCAACAAAAGAGTTTTAACCCACAACCAAGAAAAGAAGATAACTTGGCTCAATCACAAAGGGTGTTTCAAAGAAAAGATTCGGCTCAACACCAAAGGACAACTCAAAGGAGAGGGAAGTCTTCCATGGTTGCATAAGGATATGGTATGAATTCTTACTTTACTCCTATTTGTCATTATTGTGGTGTTGAAGGTCACATAAGGCCGAATTGTTTTAAATTTATTAAGTTGTGTCATTTTGAAAGCATGATTGAGAATAATATGCTTAGAAGGGCCAAAATGCATGTACCTAGGAATTTTAAAGCCAATGAACCCAAGGCTCCTAAAAATGACAATGTTGCTACTATGTGGACTAGAACAAATGAGTATGCTTGTCATGTATATCAAGTGACCTTGAAGGCAAAAGCCTCTAACATTTGGTATCTTGATAGTGGGTGTTCTAGGCACATGACCAGAAATAAGAGTTTCTTTGAGACTCTTGTTATGGAGGATGGTGGATTTGTCACTTTTGGTGATGGCTAACGAAAGAAGGTTTTAGGAAAAGGGAACATATCCATCCCCGGTTTTCTCTCCTTACCTAACACTCTTTATGTAGATGGCTTGCAAGCAAATCTTATTAGCATATCACATTTAAGTGATGAAGGGCTTTCGGTCATGTTTGGTAAAGTTGATTGTTCTATTCTGAGAGAAGATGGACAGGTCCTAGTGAAAGGTAAGAGATCAAGTGACAATTGTTATTGTCTTGATTCCAATGAAATCTTGAGTAATTTTTCTAGTTATGATCAAGTTGAATTGTGGCATCAAAGGTTAGGTCATATAAATTTCAATGACTTGAAAGTTCTTGAGAGGTTGAAAGTTGTGAGAGGCTTTCCTAAGTTTGGAAATAGGATTGAGGGAGTTTATGGACCTTGTCAACAAGGAAAGCAAACTAAGAGTATGCATTGATGTGCTTTAGCAGTTGACCCCATATGGGGAGCTCAAGCAAAGAGAGCGAACTTGCATTCTAATAAGCAAATAATTGTTCAATCTTATGCTCTTTAATTAATTGCTTGAGTATCTTGGATGCATATATTATTATATGTCTTTTTATTCAATAAGTGTGTTTTTGCCTTATTTGAAATGCATGTCTCATTTGTGTTCAAACATGTATTTTTGGACAAGGAAATTTTATTGGGAAGTACATTTGATTGACCCAAAGTTTATCTCCATGTTTATGAAAACTTGATCTTGACACACTTAAAGTGTTATGCAAGATGAATTTTTTGTATTCTTTCAAAATGATTGCAAATATGTGTGCAAGTGACATTTGAGACTTCATTCAATAAGGATATTGTATCCATCTAAAGGATTTCACATTCCTATAGTCTCTGTCTCTTTACTTTTTGAACAAGGCTACTATCATATAGGCATCTTGCCCGAAAAAATCTAATAGGGTGCAATAGTCCCTCATGTCGTGTTCAACTTGTAAAGTTTGATAGTTGCTTTTTTTTGGTTAAACTATATCTTGTTTTCCATTGACAATTTGTTACAAATTGGTTTGACTTCTCTTGGAACCTCATATGTTATTCCTTTGTCAAATAACATGCTTTTGGAAGTTGATGTTGCATGTACTTCATTCAAGGCAATCTTTCGCACATGTTCCAATCAATAAAACTTCAATGAATTTCTCTCTCTCTTAATTAACCTGCATAAAGTTATTGTATATGATTATGCATTTACATTGCAAATATCTCTCTTTGCTAAAATGTCCCGGTTGCGGAATACTCCTTTGCCTATCTTGTCACAAAAAGGGGGAGTAGTATTGGATTTAGGGTAGTATTGGATTTATGGGGAGTTGATATTGGCATGATTTAAGGGAAGATTGACCTATTGAGAGGGAGTGGATCTATTTAGGGGGAGCGTTTGCTATGTGCATTGTTGATTGCATGTTACTTGTTTCTAACTCATGCAAATTGCGCTTGCTTTTATTTATCTTGATCCCTCTCATACACTTGTCTTGGAAAGTGTAGTTCTTTGTTTTTTAGGGATGATCATTCTACACGAGATGAAAGATTTGAAGATTTAGCTTTAGGTATCTCTTGTAATATAGAATATTTTTTGTTGACCTCTTGTTGTTTCTTGTTGTTTATTGTGAGGATACCTTGTGAGTGAGTGGTTTTGTCACGAAATAGCCAAAGGGGGAGATTGTAAGTTCCTCGGTGTTTGATTGGTTTATTTTGTTGACAACCACATTTTGGGATCCATATGTAAGGGTAGTTTAGGGCTTCATTGTTCGTAACCAAGCTCAAGCATCAAAGGTAAAATCACTTGCTTGACTTTAATTGAAGAGGTATTAGTGTAGACACACACTCATGAATTTTCTTTTAATTATCTTGTTTGCATGCTTATTTACCATTTTGTTTGCCTTGTGTGTCTTATTTTTATTTGACTGTTGAATGTATGTTTGTGCCTTAAAAAGAGGATTTTTTCCTCTAGACCGCTCTCTGTGCAGTGCCCTCGCCGTGGCCTACACAGCGGTGTTTACCAGAGGATGCCCGCTATGTATACCGTGGTCTGTACTTGTTACATACGTCGCAGTCTCCCAAACAGAGTTTCACAGACGATGCATGCTATCCAGACCGCGATCTGTGCACACTGCATGCACAGCAGCCTATAGAGCGGCCATGTCCAGGCGATACACCGCTCTCTGTGACGCGGTCTTGACACTTACCTGGACAACAGTACAGCCAGCAGTCCTGACTGGTTTTGGTTGCCTTTCACCCAAAACGACGTAGTTTCACTTTAGGCTTCATATAAATGTACCATCTTCTTTCCAACTCATTTTGAGAGCTTCCTAACCTATTTTTGAGAGAGAAATAAGGTTCTTTAGTGAGAGAAGCCCTAAGAAGCCATTTTTACTCAACCATCCTTAAGATCCAAATCATCAAGCATCTTTCAAGTATGGGTTTCTTATGTGTTCATAACTAGGTATTCTCTACATGCTCTAGACTTTTTAGGTTCATTACAAAGACATGTATGCCTAGGGTTTTAGTCTTTATTGCATATTAAACGCTTGTTTGAATGTTTAATTACTTTTATGACATGCTTGTGGATTGATTGTTGGTTGAGATGCATTAATTTGTGATAGATAGAACTTAGGACGGTTTTACCCTTCTAGCTAATTCTTCTTGCCTTTGCATTTAGAACATTGATATCTAGGATTTGCATTAATATTCATTATTAATCCTAGATAAGCATGAATGTCTTGATCTATCATTTTTGCATATAGAGTATTCTTGCATATTATCTTAGGTTGCCATTATCTCTTCATTATTGGTTAAGCTTGTGGCTATGTGATTAGTGTACAAGGTTTGTGATCCAAAATCACTATTAAGGCCTGTTGGGTTGAGTGAAAGGGTTAGTAACTGGAGGGTTAGACGGGAGGTCAACCTAGGTTTTAAACTTTTATTCAATAGTGGATTTTGAGGATAGAGGGTGGTGCTCTAAACAGCCCGTGGTTTTTCCCATTTGGCGGGTTTCCACGTATATATTGGGTGTTGTTATTGTTTTATGTTTGTTGTCTTTTATTTGACCATTAAGTAGAATGGGGTAGAATTGTTAATATTAATTAATTCGCAAAATTGGTAATCTATCGAATTAAAACCTATTCACCCCCCCCCCCCCTCTAGGTTATAGATATACACTTTCTAGGGAATTTCAGATCTTGTAGACTTACCGGATGGAGTAAAACCCATAGGGTGTAAGTGGATCTACAAGAAAAAGAGAGGAGCAGACAAGAAGGTAGATACCTTCAAAGCAAGGCTAGTGGTTAAGGGTTATACCCAGAAAGAGAGGGTCGATTGTGAAGAGACCTTCTCACCAGTAGTCATGTTTAAGTCTATTAGGATTCTCTTATCCATTGCTGCCTATTTCGATTACAAAATTTGTCAAATGAACGTCAAGACTGCATTCTTGAATGGCAATCTTAATAAAAGCATCTATATGATGCAACCAGAGTGATTCGTGTCTCCAGATCAAGAGCAAAAGGTTTGCAAGCTGCAAAGGTCCATCTATGGGCTTAAGCAAGCATCTAGATCTTGGAACATCAGGTTTGATGATGTGATCAAAACCTATGGCTTCCAGCAGAATATCAATAAGCCTTGTGTCTACAAGCGTATCATTGATAAGAAAGTAGTTTTCTTGGTCCTATACATAGATGATATCCTACTCATTGGGAATGATGTGGGAGTGTTGTCTGATTCAAAAGGCTGGCTGGCTAGCCAATTCCAAATGAAAGATTTGGGAGAGGCGAGTTATGTTCTTGGGATCCAGCTTATAAGGAATCGTAAGAACAAACTCATAGCACTGTCTCAGGCATCATATATCGATAAGATTCTTATGCGATTTTTGATGCAAAACTCCAAGATAGGAAATTTACCTTCTAGGCATGGAGTTAACTTGTCTAAGGAACAGTGTCCTAAGACACCTCAAGAAGTTGAGGATATGAGACGTGTACCCTATGCATCAGCAGTAAGTAGTCTCATGTATGCTATATTAGGCACGAGACCAGACATCTGTTATGTAGTGGGAGTAATTAGTAGATACCAGTCTAACCCAGGATTGGATTATTTGGTTGCTATCAAGACAATTCTCAAGTATCTTCAGAGAACGAGAGATTATATACTAGTGTATTCCAGGCAGGATTTGATCCCGTTAGGATACACAGATTCTGATTTTTAGTCAGACAAGGATTCTAGGAAATCCACGTCTGGATTAGTATTCACCATAGGTGGTGGAGCCATTGTGTTGAGAAGTATCAAGTAATCTTGCATTGCTGACTCCACCATGGAAGCCGAATATGTAGCCACTTGTGAAGCTGCTAAAGAGGCTGCTTGGCTCCGTAAGTTCTTGAGTGATATGAAAGTTGTTCTAGATCTGGATAGGCCTATCATACTTTATTGTGATAACAGTGGTGCTATGGATAATTCCAAAGAACCAAGAAGCCATAAAAGAGGGAAGCATATAGAGAGAAAGTATCATCTCATTAGAGATATAGTGCAGTGAGGAGATATGATCGTCATCAAGATAGCCTCACAAGACAATCATGCTAATCCATTTACAAAGACCTTACCGGCTAAAGTATTTTCGGGTCAGCTAGATGGTCTAGGGTTACTAGACATGCCTCACATGCTTTAGTGAAAGTGGGAGATTATTGGGGTTTATGCCATAAAGATGTAATTTGTAAATGGATTTATGAAATAAATAAAAAGAAAAGTTCAATTCATTCTTGTTATGTTATTTATTTTATAAACTTGTGCATATATTTAACATCCAAGATTGTCAGATGTAATCTCGAACTGTGTATATGAGTGTCATATAAGGATGGATATAGTAAGAGATGTGCAATCTAAAGAGTCCATAGATAGCAAATAAAGTTTGGAACTTTAGTTGTGGTTAATCTATAGCTGCGGTCCATTCCGTAATGTACGATGATTTTATCCTGAATCATTCCTATAAGATATGGGAATGGAGGCACCTTGTATGATATGATCGTATAGGACCGGGCCACGATCTATATGAATCTCACACCAAGATCCGTTTACCGATGAGAATCATATATATCAACTAATGATGGCTATATGTGGGTGATCTTAATCCTGAGTGTCTTATCGACTCCATCAAGTTAAATCGTAGTCTTTGATATACCATGGGTGAGGTCAGATGCATTTCCTGACCAATATACCAGGTTAAATCGTAGTCTTTGGGATTGCGGTTTGGCTTGTGTTTGGGAAGGTTTGTACACAATAGTGGAATCCACTTCTTCTTGTGAGAAGTAGGTGGTAGTGCCCTTAAGGGTTGATTCGGGGCTTGGACAATATGAACGCTCTCCTAGTTCCATGAGGAAATTTGATTTATTGTTCATTGTAGAATCAACGATACTTAAAGGATATATGTAATTAGAGGGGTATAACGGACATTATGACCCAACTCTAACTATGAACTATTGTGGAGGATCACACCATATGTAATAGCTATATCGACGAACACCGAGTTGTATCGGTCTGTGTAAACGCGTCTGCAGTTGAGAGAGTGCAGCTTCAGGTTTTTAGTGGAATAACACTAGAGTTAATAATCAAGGAATATTAAGTAAAGAGTTTAATTAATGATTCTGAGGATTGTTAGAGCTCAAAATACTGTGGGTCCATTTGGTCCCCTTGCTATCCTGATCGATTTAGGTAACAAGGGTCACAGTAAATTAATTGGATTGTCCAATTAATTGTGTTATAAAAGTGACACGTATATATTCAAGAATTAACTGAATAATGAGATTATTTAATTAATGAATCTTAATAGTTGAATTAATTAAATAATTAGATTATTTAATTATATTGATAATTATGAATTATTAATTAACTATTAATTGGAGGGTGTTAGTTGATATATGGATTTATTTGAAGATAAAGTAATATGATTATTTTATTTTACTAAATCATTTATCTAAGTAATTGAATTTAAGTTTAAATTTAAAATACTTACTATCACTTTTAATATATTAGATATATTTGAAAAGAATAATTAAAAGATATATATCAATTATAAAACAAGAGATTGCATTGGACGCAAATTGATGTGTGCACATATATAAGTGTTTGTATAGGGTAGAAACAAGGATATATATATATATATATATATATATATATATATAAGAGAATATAATATATATATATATATATATATATAAGTTAACTTTTTATCAAACATTCAACAATAGTTGAATATATATATATATAAAACAAAAACGCAAGGGGTGGCGTGAATTTAAGTTTGAGAAAAAAGAGGTTATTTTATTTTTTTTTGCACCGTACAGGCCTTTTTTTTTAAAAAAAAGTTGACTTTGTTTTTGTGTGCACCTGATTCACAAGCAAAAACAAAAACATAAAAAAAAACATAAGTTTTGCATGACATGCAGTTCATGTGTGCATGAAATCTAAACATGAAATAGAGAAGAAAGATTTTCTTCAAGTATTTCTTTACATCCTCCATTCAAGTTCCTGAGACTGTGACGCTCCCACAAGCAGTTACCAGTTCCTGGAGATAGCGAGGAAGATTGAGTGGTTCAGACAGGAGCATATCATAAAGTGAAGGAGTCTTCCAAACGTTGATAAGATTGGTTCAGATAGGAGCATATAGAAAAGTGAAGGAGCCTCCAAACGTTGGTAAGATTTTCTTCTTCTAATTATATCGATTTCAATTTCCCGTGTTTACATATTGTATATATCAGTTCTGAAAAATAATTACGATTAAAAGTTCACTGGTCCCAGATACAGATATGATCTGTATAAAAATTTTAAATCCTAGTTCCGCTACGTGACCGGTGAACGGGGTTCCATCACCATCTGTGTATAACCTTTAGCTACCAATCTAGCTTTAAAGGTTTCCACATTTCCATCCATTCCTCATTTCCTCTTCTATACCCACTTGCACCCGATGGGTTTTTTCCCTTTAGAAAAGTCTACATAGACCAGACTTTGTTTTTGAACATAGATTCAAT
Source organism: Dipteronia dyeriana (assembly GCA_032871835.1). Classification (NCBI taxonomy): domain Eukaryota; kingdom Viridiplantae; phylum Streptophyta; class Magnoliopsida; order Sapindales; family Sapindaceae; genus Dipteronia; species Dipteronia dyeriana. The sequence continues at coordinate 82,891,763 of CM065297.1, forward strand.
TTTGGATTGCATTGGCTTTTGCCGATGGCGACAATCAACATCTTCCATTGCTTCCTTGTATGTATAAGGATCATCGTCATCTCGACAGATTCTCTACAGATTCTCCTAGACCGATGTATCTCTCGGGTTGTCTACTAACCCTCCCACTACGGCGAGGTATGGTAGATTGTTGATCTTGTGTTGGTATGGAACTTACAATTGGGTTTGGTTGTGAAACCTCTTGTGGAATTGTATCTCCCGAAAGCTCATTCAGGACAATTCTACCTTTAGGCACAAAATTATTCATATATTCCTCTTCTAGAAATTTAGCATTTGTCGAAACAAATACTTGAAGATCTGAAGGACTTAAAAATAATATCCTTTTATTCATTTTGGATACCCTACAAATATGCATGTTTCTGAACGGGACTCCATCTTTTCTGTCTTTCCTTTTAACACGTGCGCAGGACATCCAAATATCCTTAAGTGTTGTAAACTAGGCTTTCACTCGGTCCACAACTTATGCGGTGTTTTAGGAACCAACTTAGATGGTACGTCGTTTAGAATGTACATAGCGGTTTGTAAAGCATATCCCCAAAAAGAATTAGAGAGCATTGAATAACTCAACATAGACCTAACCATTTCCAAAATAGTTCTATTTCTCCTTTCTGCCACCCCAATTTGTTGAGGTGTATCGGGTGAAGAAAACTTAGAAATTATCCTATTATCAATAAGATATTGCTGAAACTTACCAAATATATATTATCCACCACGATCAGAGCTTAAGATTTTTATGCATTTCTCAAGATGATTTTCTACTTCGACTTTAAATGCTTGGAACATGTCAAAAGCATCCGACTTATGTCTCATGAGATACACATGGCCAAATCTTAAGTGATCATCTGTGAAAGTGATAAAGTACTCATATCCACCTCTAGCTTGAATGCTTATACGTCCATACACATCAGTGCGTATTAATCCTAAACATTCGATGGCTCTTGTGACTTTGGTCGTAAACGACCTTTTGGTCATTTTACCTTCCAAACAAGATTCACATATTGGTAGATACTTACCAATCTTTTAATCCTATTGAGGTTAATATGACCTAGGTACAAATGCCATAGGTAGGTTTCATCTTTTGATAATGTTAACGGCAAATTTGCTAATGATGAGAAATTCCTACTAACACCCTCGAGACCACTACCACGGAAGTGGTGGCCGAGGTCAGTATCGTTGATACCTAACCTGTTTAGAGATAAACGAGAGGCTGGATTGTAAAAAATGTTAGGTTCTAGATTTGTGTTGGCTTGATTCCATTACAAAAATTCATTTTTTTGTAATGTTTAGTTGCTTAAGTGGTTCGTGATGATAAGAGCTTCAAGGAAGAAAAGCAACTTCTCATGATGAAAAGTTCATCTTCAAGAGGATTGGTACTATTCTTGGATGCTAAGGTATCGAGATCCTTCTTCCTCTTGCAAGACATTGGTGCACACACACACAATTCATTCATATGTGTCCTTGCTTAGTTGTGCATCTTTATATAGGCACACACAAACATATCATACATTTGTGTCCCTGTATCGTTGTGCACCATTATAGGCACACACACACATATCATACATTTGTGTCCCTGCATCGTTGTACACCATTATAAAGACACACATACAATTCATTCATATGTGTCCCTGCATCGTTATGCACCATGTATAACACATTCACACAGTTGAAGATGAATGCTCATGCATTGGTTTGGAAGTAACATATTTTGGAAAATGCATGATCGAAGACTATCTCTATAAAATTTGCATTCTTGTGTGAAATGTGTTTGTTTGTTTTTATGTTTGTATAACATGGATCTTCAAACTTAATTTTAGTCTTAGATTTTTCATGATTGAGTTCTGGTCATTTCGGTTACTCATTCTATTGATTTCAAGTTCTAAGTCAAAAGATACTACACTTTCAACTCATGTTGCATACATTGTATTCGTCTTTGTATATCGAGTCGAATTCTTATTTTTTGGGTTGATTATCTTATTTGTCCATGTCCATGAGGGAGTCCTGATTCGTAATCTTCAAACACATTCGAATTCGGAGTTCGGAGTTTGGAGGCCAAAGAACGGTCGAAGAACGCGAGGAGAGCGCAAGGGGTGTGGTGTGATGGCTTAAGCCATAAGCACCATCCCGAGATAGCGCACGGCCATCTCGGCCACAAGAGTGCTCTGCCTCAAGATGCCCACGCGCCATCTCGGGGAGACACTAAGGAAGAAGGGCAAAATGGTCCTTTTAGCTTTTCACTCTTTAAAACCTCTCATTCAATCTAATTTCATAAGATAAGAACAAGTTGAGAAATTGAAGAACAAGTGGAGAATTTTTCTCTCAACATTTTGATTTTTGTTTTTGTGATAACTTCTTCATTTCTACTCTGAATCACTTGATTCAAAAACTGATTTCGAGTGTCTTCGTTGTGATCTGATCTTCAGTTCGTGATTGCATCCTTATTGGTAAAATCATCTTCTTCTTAGTTTTCTTCTTAGATCTTCTTATTGATTGATGTTATTTGATTAAGAAGCATGACTAGGATGATTTTGATATCATTTTGTGTTTTGTTGATTTGATTTTCAAGTTTAGCTAGATTTGTGATATATTGAATGATTTGTGCTAAACTTGATAAACATGAAATTGATTCTAGAAATCCATTGTTCTTATGCTTGATTGATTGTTTCTAGATCTAATTTCATTTTCTAAGAACTAGGGTTTGTTTCAATTGATGTCTATATTTTCATATCTATGTTCTTAGTTGATAACATGCTTAAGTTGTCTAGATGCATTTGTGATTGATCTTTGAAAGCATAATCTAGCTATCTTGTTGCATGTCCAAAGAATTTGTTGATCATCATTTTCTATGTTGAGTGCTTGTTTGCGATTTGCATTCATGATCACTTGGATACCTTGTGAAGAGGTAGAAAGTCTCATATCTTAGAGTGATTCTTTTATTTGAGCAATTGTAAGTCTTAGCTAGAGTCGGGATGACTTGGATAGCTAAACAAGTGGAAGTCTTGGCAAGAGGTGTGAATCCTCAGATTGTCGAGCAAGGAAGTCTTGGCTAGAGTCGGGAGGACTTGGATAGTCGAGCAAGAAGTCTTGCCTAGGGTCGGGAGGATCCGGATAGGTGAGTAAGAAATCTTCTTAGAGACAGGGAGTCTTGGATAGGAAGTCGGCTTAGTAGATCACTAGGTTTAAGATAGAGTGAGAGTGAGAGCTTGTAGAGCATGTGTGATTGCTTGAGTGTGTAACTCTATTTGAAATAGTGGATTTGCTTTTGCCGGTAGTTGTGGAATCAACCCGTGGATGTTTCCTCTTTGGAGGTTTTACCATGTAAATATTGTGTGTCTTTGTTTGCAATTTTCATTAAGCATTGTTAGAATTGCATTTTTTTAAAAATAAGATAAAAATTGGAGCATATATCTATTCATCCCACCCTCTAGGTATATTCACACTATAAAGATTAAGGGAATTTCAAAAATAATGAATGGGAGCTTTTATTATGGATTACTTGCTTCGATATACAGATTACTCTCTCATTTGCTCACAACCTCTCTAGGATTTAAGAAGGTGGCAACTTTTTGCTTGTTGAATAGTGGAAATAACGGAGGCCGTGTTCTGAATACAGAATTTAAGCCTTTCTATCTCCTTTTCTACTTTTTTTTTCATCTATCATGTGTCATGCTTGGCTCTAATTATATCTGGTCCAAGTAGGTTTGAATTCGCTGATATCTCGCCACGATCCTCCAAATCCGCTTCCTCCTTAACAGGCGAAATCCTTTATTTAAAAGTTGTTGACCCAGAGTAAAAAGCGGAAACGATGATATTGTTAACGATAATGGGTTTGTTTCCTTATAGGAATCAAACTCTTGACTCACACGTATACGAAATTAATATTGGTTATCACATAGATATGATCTTGTATGTTATCGCGGCATGGTTTTTCATGGAGGTCACCGAGCTAGCTGTCTGTCGTCTCATAGAGCAAGGTAGATCCATGCTTCGACTCTGTTCTTAGAAGCTTGGGATGGATTTTCCCTGACCCTTGGGAGCTTGAGGTGTCCCTATAGAAATTTTTGGGAGGTAGTCGGGGTAGTGTAGATTTAGGCATGATTCATCTTTCATGCCCAGCAGGGACAACAGACTCCTGGAGAGGTTGGTGGGCTTCTGTTTAAGACTACTGTTAAGTTTGTACCTTGAAAGTCTTAACCCGGATGGGGCCTACTCTGTTTGTCGGGCTTCTTTCGAATGTTTCTTGAGCTTGGAGACCCCCCTAGCTTTTACGGGGTTGTTGAGAAGCTTGACCTCAAGAACCGAGGTTCCCCGATAGGTGGCCTAAAAAAGCCTGGGTTCCAGTATTAGTGTGGGGGCTCGTCCTGTTCGCGCCTAGCTTGATTTCTGATAGTTTTGAAGTGGGGCCGGCCTTCCCTGCTCCTGTGGGGTAGCTTCAGGGTCTACCCAGGTTTCATGAACGTCGATTAAAAGGCTTTGACTTGGGGTGAGAAAGTAGAAAATTTCTCTTTGACCCCTGGCCAAATTTTACCATTAACAGAAGTCCCCTCTGACTTGAACACCGGAGGTAGAGTTGGAGTTGGAGTCAGATTCCTTTTTTAATTGGGAATTTTTCCTGTTATAAAACAATTAATGAGAATTTCGAACCAAATCTTCTCATTAATTACCCAATATTGAATTTTGAATTAGTTTGTTCTTCGGTGAAAAAACTGCTGCAATACGGCTCTCTCCGTGACTCTAGGTGATCTTCCCGAGGATATCACTGATATCATTACCCTTAACCTCTATTTAACCCCGGCTCTACCATCACTTTCTTCATGCTTTCTCTCAACTTTCAAATTTTCAGATTTCTTCTTTCTTGCTACCCTCTGTCGATTTCCCTTTATCTTTCACTTACTTTCTAGTTCTTCTCACCCATCAATGTCGAATTCCTTAGATAGCATCGAAGCCTTGGTCGAGGGCACTGGAGGCTCTGACCTGGTTCCTCAAAAATGGGTGTGAGGAATTTCGAGTGATGAGGACTCATTCCAGTCCGCCAGCACTGTCGTTCTAGTAGGAACGTCTCCATCGGCTCTGGCTTCTTGAATCAGCTCGACAACACTCTAAACTTAAATGATGAGGATTCTGATGCTGGGAGAGGGTCGATGCCACGAGGAAGGTTCAGGTTACGGTGGTGGGGTTTCCTTCTAAAACGATTCTTCCTTTAGAATCCAGGGTAATTCCTGATTCCACTGTTGACCCTCAGTCGATTAGTCACCTTCGGGATAAATACGGCATCCTGACACCGTCTCTCTCACAGTCCCCCATAGAAATTATGATGTCTTCAGCACGCCCAAAGGCGTACTTCCAATCCATGTTGCAGCCTTTGAGAGCGGGGTAAGGCTCCCTCTTCATCCTACCCTACGGTGGGCTCTCAACGCCCTTCAACTGGCTCTGCTCCAACTAACGCCCGGCTTCTAAGGCACCAAGTCGGCTTCCTCGTGCTATGGAGGGAGTAGTACAAGCTAAGCAAAATAACTAGAGAGCCCGGGGCAGAGGAGCTTGCTTTACTTTTTCAGATCGAAAGCCTGGCTGGGTCCATCGAGGTCAATTTCACGCCAAGGCCAAGAACAAATTCAATTTCATCATCCCTGGGGCTTCAAGGAAGGACCCCGCTTGGAAAGAATAGTGGATACTAATGAGGGGAGACTGGGGAGCTCCGTATTCATCGGCGCGCATGAGCTTACGGTTCCCACTGCTTTAAGTGACAAACCCTCATGGGATCAAGACTCTTTGCCCGCTGAGTCTGAGGCTGTGCTGAAGACTATCTTGGCCAGGAATAATCTAAATTTTAAGTTTCCAACTGCTAACCCCTTCGATCCCCGCAGGGTGAACAAGTACTTGCGGATCTCTGATGCTACTCTACGTAAGTATCTTGCTCTATCACGCTTTTGGGTTGTTGAATGGTTCAGTTCTGATGGTCTTAACCCCCTTCTTAACAGTGTTTGTTATTGCTCCAGCTTCTCACAAAGATCGGCAAGCTCTGACCCCTCCTCATTCTTCCGAATCATCCCCGGGAGTTTTCTCGGCAGCTTCGAAAAATGGGGGTCAACCATTATGGCTTCTACCTCGCTCATTCCTGCTTCATCGCCTTCCCAGGTGAAGTCCAAGATGGTTGTTCTTGTGTCTCGGGCATCAAAAGCTCTAAACCGAAGAGGGCCTGCTTCCCAAGCCACTAATACGTCCACCTCTGCTCTCTCACCAGTGGTTCCTGCTTCAACTGACGCTTCCCAGTCATATTATCCCCTTCTATTGATCCAATTGTATCCCGGGTAGTTCAAGTTCCTAGGGATCCCGATGCCGGTACTCTTATTATCCCCCCTTCTCGCCCCCACCAGCAGTCAAGCTCGGTGGGTCAGGACGAGGTCCTGAAGCAATTCGTTGCGTCCTGTCCGGGTGGAGGGCTTTCTAGGATGACCTCAATGCCCGTGGACGTCATGGTTACCAAAGGGTCTGCCCTTCTAGCCGAGGTAATCATCGCTTTTACTTCCTCATTCAGTAGTTTGATTTATCATTTCCTAACATGAATTCCCTTTATAGGCCTTCAAGTTTCAAATAGCTGTGGGACATCAGGTAGCTTTTTTCAGTGACCGGGCAGCTAAGGCTGAGGCTGAAGCAGAATGAGCCATGGGATTGCTTGTGCAGGCTCAAGCCTTAGTCCAGGAGATGACCTCTAGCCAGAGGGGAATGGAAACATAACTGGCTGAGCTCTAGTGCTACCACGAGAGGTTGAAGCGGTCCTTTGATTAGGAAACTCGTCTATCAAAGCGACGAGCCAGCCAGCGAGATGATAGGAAGGGAGAGTCTCAGGTGATGGATGTCAAGAACCAAGCTCTACATGCCCAAGTTTCCAAGCTCCAGACCGAGGTTGAAGCCTGTTTCAGTGAAGGGTATTTCTATACCTCCTTTCAAGTTTCGGAAGCCCTACCCCTCCCATTTGATCTCACCAGCATCGTCGGCTGGGACAAAGAAGGGGTTATGTTTCGGGCTGCAGAGATGTCTCACTCTGAAAATGATGAAGCAGGTCCTTCTACTGGGAAGGGAGCTGGAAAGCGGTTTGAAGTACCAGATCTGCCTCCTCCTGTTTCGATCTTCCCAGCGTCAGAACCTGGCGAATCCTCGGGAGGAGGTGGGAGGGGGAGGGGGGGGTCCAACCCAAGGAAGTATAAGAAGGCCTTACCGAAGCCCGATATCCTTGCATGGTGCTTTCGGGGGAGATTATGCCAGAGTCAGTGGCCAATCTTCCTGATACAGCCATACCACCTGAGACTATAGCGGTGATCAATGAAGTCGTGGAGGAGGACCCCGCCGAGAATCAAACAATCGATGAGCATTCTCATGAGAAGGTACGGAGGCGGTAAAGGCAGCCAATTAGAATGAGCGACCACCAGAAAGGGGAATAGGAGGCGAGGTTCATCCGGTGGAAGAGGAGGCTGGAGGGCATCGGGAGGAAACAACAGTTTGAATTCTCTTTCTTATAGTTTCTTTTGAACGCCTGGAAATAGGGGTGGGCATCCCATCTTTACCCGTGCTTGATCATTCATCAATTCATCAATTTTTTTCTTTTTTTTTCGTACCCCAGAATCAGGGGTTGGGCTCCTTGTCTGCTGTAGCCTTGCAGGGGAATAGCCTTCCCCATTTGTCAATGAAATTTAACTTTAGATCTGGTTCATATTTGGATTTGCATGTACTTGTTTCTTTACTAATCTCCCTCTAGATTCAGCCTCTACTGAAATTTGGCTTAACTTGGGAAAAATAACAAGATAAGAACATTGCTTAAGCGTGAAAGCAGACAGCTAGATCGGGCTTTCTGACTACAAAGACTTGTAGCTCAACGTCTTGAGTCAATAGTCCCCTTGTTTGATCGTAGACCTGTTATAGTAAGCAATCACATGTACAAGGAGAATTAGTAACAAGCAATAACTGGGATATTTAGTGTTTAAATAAGTCGAGCCCTCCATCCTTGAGCTTTTTTAGGGGGTTGTAAGCCGATTGAGGCATCAAGTAAAGAATTGTTTAGCCCTCTCTTAGGCTAGGGATTAGGAGGGCTTACGCGCTCTTAAACTCGAATCCTTCTTAGTGGTGGTAGCCCGACCAAGGCATCAGGAGGGCTTATCTAGCTATTTCCTAATCTTAAAATCTGGATGACAACTATGCTCTTACACTCAGATCGTTCTTGACGGTGGTAGCCCGACCAAGGAATCAGATGGGCTATCTAGCTATTTCTTGATCTCGAGATCTGGATGGCAACTATGCTCTTACACCCTGACTCTTCTTGGGGGTGGTAGCCCGACCAAGGAATCATGAGGGCTATCTATCTATTTCCTGGTCTCGAGATCTGGATGGCAATTATGCTCTTACACTCAGACCCTTCTTAGGGGTGGTAGCCCGATCAAGACATCAGGAGGGCTATCTAGCTATTTCCTGGTCTCGAGATTTTGATGGTAACTATGCTCCTACACTCAGACCCTTCTTAAGGGAGGTAGCGCGACCAAGACATCAGGAGGGCTATCTAGCTATTTCCTGGTCTCGAGATTTGGATGGCAACTATGCTCATACACTCAGACCCTTCTTGGGGGAGGTAGCCCGACCAAGACATCAGGAGGGCTATCTAGCTATTTCCTGGTCTCGATATCTGGATGGCAACTATGCTCTTATACTCAGACCCTTCTTGGGGGTGGTTGCTCGACCAATGCATCAGCAGGGCTATGTATCTATTTTTTGGTCTTGAGATGTGGATGGCAACTATGCTCTTATACTCAGACTCTTCTTGGCGGGGGTTAGTGCCCGGCTGAGACATCAGGAGTGGCGAAGGGGCTTCCCCGGCTTACCCCTGGTCTTGGGGTGATAATGTCAAATTTCCCACATAGACCCAAATCATTGTAGAACATAGTTGAAGATGGAGAAAATAAGAAAAGCAGGCTTTATTGATACGAATGATGGAGTATATTATTGTCGGAGATAAAAAAAACAAGGTGGAGGTCACCTGCTCATGAGTCTTTTTTCAAGGGTAGAATTTTCTTAAGTGATCTGCATTCCTAGTATGATCGATGAGTCAACCATTCATATCCTCGAGTTTGTATGCCCCATTACGGATCACCATTTTAATTAGGTATTGTCCTTGCCAGTTAGACCCTCTTCCTGGTATTCAATGTTACTTTCCTGAGAAATAGGTCTCCTTCTTTGAAGGTTCGGGCCTTTACCCTCTTATTGAAGTACCTGGCAATCCTACTCTGGTAGATTGCTACATTCTCGGCTATTCGATCTTGTTTCTCTTAAAGGAGGTACAAGCTAGCTCGGAGCTTACTTTCATTGCTCCCTGGTTCAAAATGTTGGACTCTAAAAGAGGTCAATTTATGCTCGATAGGTATGATTGCTTCAACCCCGAAGGCTAGTGAGTAGGGCGTTTTTCCAGTAGCTGTTCTCCTTATAGTGCAGTAAGCCCAGAGGACCTCGGGAAGCTCCTCTGCCCATCTGCCTTTCTTCTGCTGTAGGTTTTTCTTTAACAGCTTCTTAATGGTTTTGTTCATGGATTCCACAAAACCGTTGGTCTGTGGGTGGGCTACCAAAGTAAACCGAAGGTCGATTCTCAAGCCTTTGCAAAAATCTTTGAACCGGCCATTATCAAACTATTTCTGAGGTCAGCTATAATGGCAAGTGGGGTTCCAAACCTGTAAACTACATTAGTCTTGATGAACCTTGTTGTGTTTTCTTCTGATATCTGGAAGAGTGGTCCGGCTTCGACCTATCTTATGAAATAATCAATTGCCATGATATCATGCTTGGCCTGACCCGGAGCGGTAGGAAGCGGTCCAATTAAGTCGACTCCCCACATAGCAAAGGGGTATGGCGAGCTAAGGGACGACACCGGCTCCGGAGGGAGGTGACTCAAGTTTGTGGCCTTCTGGCAATCCTTGCAGGCTTGCACCAAGTTCTTCACTTCTTGATGGATGGTAGACCAATAATATCCCATGCAGAGAACCTGATATGCCAAAGCCTCCCCACCAATGTAGTTCCCGCATTCCCTAGAATGAACTTCTCTCAAAGCCCACTTGGCATCTTCAGGGTGTAAACATCGGAGTAGGGGAAGGGATCTTTTCCTTCGGTATAGGTGCCTATCCACCAAACAATACCGGATCAAGAGCCTTTTAACTCTCCTAGCTAGATCGGGTTCCCCGGGAAGTTTCCCATCTTGTAGATAATCCACTATTGGATCCATCCAGAACGGTTGTCGATCCAATGTATAAGCTTCCTTACCTGCCATTGTGCTAGGTATGGGGATCACTTGAAGAGGGACTCTGTGGGGTAAGGTATGGCCACCATATTCAGTTATCTTGGCAAGTACATCAGATTGATGATTCAATTGTCGAGGTATCTACTCGATTTTGAATCCTTTAAATCTGTTCTTAAGTTGTTGAACCAATTTCTGGTAAGCAATCATATTATCCCCTTTTGCCTGATAATCCCTGGAGACTTGGTTGACCACGAGCGAAAAGTCACTCTTAACATTCAGGTAATCAACCCCCGAGCTCTATAGCTACCCTTATTCAGGCTAGAAGGGCTTCGTACTCTGCCTCATCGTTCGTGACTTTAAATTCAAATCTGAAACAGTGGCAATACTTAGCTTCTTCTGGGTCGAATAGGACTATGCCCGCTCCTCTCCTAGCTTGCCCGGAAGCTCTATCAGTGTAGAGGGTCCATGATTCGTAACCCTTCTGACAGCTGTTTGATTCTGAAATCCTCTTAGGGGCTACATCTGTTAACGTGGGGGTTGCTTGGTCTGAAACTATTGAGAGCTCTGCTACAAAGTCTGCTAGTGCTTGAGCTTTTATTGTGGTCCTATGCTTGTACCTTAAATCAAACTGGGTAAGTTCCAGGGCTCATAAAACCAGCCTTTTGGAAACATCCAGCCTTTGTAAGAATTGACGGAGGGGTTGGTCCGTCACCACTGCTATTGAATGAGCATAGAAGTAGGGACGAAGCTTCCTTACCGAGGTCACCAAGGCATAAGCGAGCTTCTCCAACAGGTTATAGTTCTTTTCGGGCTTGATTAGAGCGTGACTTACGTAGTAAATAGGTCGTTGGACTCTATCCCTGTATTCCTTGACCAAGGTCCCGTTTACGACGGTTTCTGAAACAACCATGTATATTTGAAGCTCTTCTCCAAGACTTGGCTTAACCAGCAGTGGAGGGCTTGATAGGTATTTTTTCAAGGCTTGAAAAGCTTACTCGCTCTCCTGATCCCATTTTATGTTTCTTCCCTGCTTGATGGCTTTGAAGAATGGTAGACACTTATCGGTAGACCGAGAGATGAACCTATTGAGCGTTGCTACCTGTCCGGTAAAGGTTTGAACCTGCTTAACAGACGTTGGGGATTCTAGATCCAGGATAGCCATGATCTTTTCCAGGTTAGCGTCTATGCCTCTCTCATGGACAATAAAGCCCAGAAACTTCCATGCAGTTACCCCAAAGGCGTATTTGGAAGGGTTCAACCTCATCTGGTTCTCCCTTAGGATCATGAAGGTTCTACGAAGGTCACCCAGATGGTCTTCCAATGTTGAAGACTTGGTGATCATATCATCGAAATACACCTCCATTGACCTCCTGATTTCGGGCTTGAATAACCGATTGACTAGCCGCTGATAAGTAGCTCCAGTGTTCTTGAGCTCGAAAGGCATCACCTTGTAGTAGTACAAACCTTGCTCTGTGATAAAACTGGTCTTTTCCTGGTCCGCGGGGTGCATCATGAGAGCTTGTTTCTGGAGGTAGAGTCGACAAACTGATCAATTTTTGGTAGAAGGAAGCTGTCCTTTAGGAATGCCCGGTTGAGGTCGGTGTAATCTACACACATGTGCCACTTTCCATTTACCTTTGTGACCATGACCACGTTGGCAATCCACTTGGGATAACGTGCTTCTCGAATGAAGCCTGCCCGGGTCAATTTGTCCACCTCTTCTTGAACCGTAACATTTCTTTCGGTGTTAAAGTGGCACTTTTTTTATTTAATGGGTTTGAAGGTCAGATCCACCGCCAATCAATGAGCAGCTAATGTCATCGGGATCCCTGGCATCTCAACATGACTCCAAGCAAAAATGTTGTTGAACTCTTTGAGGAGCCTGATCAAACCCTCTTTAACTCCCGGCTCAAGGGTGGCTCCGATTTTGACGACCTTCGAGGGTTCTCCCACTCAGACAGGAATCTCTTATAACTTATCCACTGGATGGCAGCTGGCCCATTCCCTTCTCTGTTCCTCCATATCGGTCATTATGAGGTCATCTTCAGGGTGATCGATGGACTTTACATCTCCTAGGTTTAGTGCAGGGGTTGCCTTATCTTGGATCGTTGTCACCTGGGCTAATTGTTTTGCTAAAGCTGTTGTGTTGGCCGACACTGCGTAGCATCTCCTGGCTGCTTGCTGATCACCCCGAACTTCCCCCACCTTGTCTTCTACTGGGAACTTGAGGACATTATGGTAGATGGAAAAGACCCCTTTCAAGGATGATAAAAATGGGCTCCCTAATATTACATTGTAGGCCGATGGGGTATCCACCACCACGAAGTCAGTCATGATATTCTGCTGGAGAGGTGTGGCTCCAATGATCATTGGTAGGATTTTTGATCCCACGGGTGTGATTGAGTCCCCAGTAAACCCGTATAGCGGGGTAGTGCGGCTATTGTAACACCACTGTTTCAAGTTTAACTTTTCCAAGGTATCTTTAAATAAGACGTCAACGCTGCTACCTGTGTCGACGAGCACACAGTGTACCATGCAGTTGGCAATCTGTACCATGATCACCATGGGGTCATCATGAGGCTGTACGGTGTTGTAGATATCTGTTTCAGTGAAAATGATCTGTGACAGTTAGGAGGGGTTGGTCGGTCTCATGTCGACCTTAAAGATATCCCGCCCTTCATCCGTACAAGGGACTTTCCTCGCATGGTTTTTCTGGAACTGTTGTAGGTACCGGCCAGAGTAGGCCCCCCGCTGATGGTATGTATAATCTGAATCTGTTGCATCAAATCCGCCTACTCCCCCTTTCTTTTCTCGTTATGCTTTCGGATCTCGATTTGTACTTCTCTTCCAGTCTGAATGTTCTCCTTGACTTGCAGTAAGAATTCCACCAGACATCCTCCTCTTATTAAAGCCTCGATATGATTCCGCTGGTTATAGCATTCTGAAGTGTTGTGCCCCATGTCCTCGTGAAAGTCACAATATTTATAACGATTTCTCTTATCGATCGGGGCTTTCATGGGAGCGGGCTTCTGTAGCAAACCCTTGACCTGAATGGCGAGATAGACTGTTTCACGAGATGCGTTTAAGGGAGTGTAATGATCATACCCCCTCTCATTGCGAGCTATTGGGGCCACTGTCCTAGGATGTAGTGAAGCTTGAGGAGGAGTTTGTTTTTCTAGATACTTTTCTGATCTGGGTTGAGAATGGGGAAGCGGTATGTTGATTTATTGGGGGGTTTGTTCTGGCTTTTCAAAGCTTGCTCGGGTCTGGCAGCTTTCTTCTTTTATAGCTTTACGGCTCTCATGTCGTCGTGTTCCATCTTGACCTTAAGCTGTTTGTTAGTCAAAATAATGTTCCAATAGGAAACCCAATAACGTCCGGTCACTTTTGAATTATCAATCAATTTAATTGAAACTCGTGTGAACCTTGATTCGATGTTGTACACAAAACCCTTTTGATGCAAATGATACTAGTGTATAACGAAAACAAAAACGTTCTCTCTTTTCTCTATGCTTGGCTGAATTTATCACACAATGAGTTGGACGAAGTTTTTTTTTTTACAACTTCTCACACCAAAAACTCATACATGGTCGAAATTTACAAATATATATATATATATATATATATATATGAGACCAAATCCTCTCCCAAGAAGGATTTACTTGGTGCGCAAAAATCCTTTTTTTAGGTGGATTTACTTGGTGATTAAGGATTCTTTTCTAAAAGGAATTCTATCCTACACCAAGACTCCTAATCCAACTCAATAGTGTATTTGTAACCATATTAAAGACTTCCTAATTTGATTAGATAAATAATTCCTTTTATTTATCTACTTATCAAATATAGTCTTTAATATTAATTATACTACCAACAATAATAAAATATTAGGAGATCATCTCCTAATAGAAAAAGATTTTGACCTTTCATTAAATAATTAATTAATCACCAAATTAATTAATTTCCATTTAATTAAATAATAAAATAAAAATAATATAATTTAAGTTATTATTAATAGCCTTGTCGCCCAACACATGTATATGGGCCATATATTATTTTTCTTATTTTATTAAATCCATAGGACCTTAATAAAAAGTCCACATGTGAACTAGACCTATTCTTACAAAAAGAAACAAGTTCACATGCCTTAATACAATTCTAGATGGACCCTTAAATTGGTCTGGTAGAATATATCAAGTGATCCATGGAAGTTCGTATGGATTGGGGATCTTGGCGGGCTATCTAAATTTAAGCTCTAATAGACACAACTCAATCACAATCAACAAATGATTCACTTAGGTCTGATCTATTTAATTTTAGTTCATTCCACAAAAAAACTAAAATTGAACTCCTAAATAAAGATAGAATTAGTTGATGCTACTCACTCATACCTTATACAACCTTATTGGAGAAAGTGTATCCTCGTGAAGAATATCAGTAATCGTAAAGAGCTCATAGACCGCCTATAGCTCTCCAAGTTACCATATCTACTCATATAATCACATTTTGAACTTGGATATTTTGACTTGTCCAGAGGTCATGTTTCAATAGACATTATTGAAAACTTAACGTAAAGATTTAATATCCAATACCTCAAAACATCCATATGATGGTATTCTACTCTCATTCAATGAATGGAGCCACGATGTCCATATCTATAAATGAAGTCCTCTATCTATTAATAATTGAATACCACTAAACTATCGAGGATAGACTATGCTTTATAATCGTACTCATTGATAGCTCAAACGATAACACTTGCAACCATAAGTCCATCATTTATCTCAGGATTGAGATAGACTCTCTGATTGTCTTCAAATGAAAACTTTTATCCATGACGGTTCTAGATAAAGTATTTCATTTTGATCCTATTCAATGTACCCAGTGCACTAGATTCTTTCACCCAAAGACACCACACTTTGATGATTTTGATCCATTGACGGTTATAGATAAAGTATTTCATTTTGATCATATTCAATGCACCCAGTGCACTAGATTATTTCGCCTAAAAACACCATACTTTGATGATTTTAGACTCTCTATAACACATTTGATCCCACTTAAATTCTAGCAAAAGAATCTACAACTTTGACAAGATAAAGGCACTCAACCTTTTATCTTAAGTTGTGAATATTATTCAAGACTAACTAAAGAATTGTGTCTACCTCATACATATCTCGATGTATGAACAATTCTTATTTTCTCATAGTCTTTTGACCTAATGATTATTTACTTTTGACAATTATAATTATTAAACTATAAATGCTATAAGATTTGTTAAACTAGAAATCACTTTATTAATATGAAAAGATTGTTAATTACAATGTTACACACTTGCTATATAGCATAATCCTAACAATCTCCCACTTGCTCTATAGCAAATGTGTCATATCTCTCATCCCCATGTTCTATAGATGCGCATCAAAACTCTTTTGTGGAAAAGCCTTTGTAAAGGGATCCACTAGATTTTCTGCTGACTTGATCTTGGTAATCGTCACGTCACCCCTATGCATGATTTCCCTTAGAAAGTGATACTTTCATTCAATGTGTTTCCCTCTCTTATGACTTCTTGGTTCTCTCGAATTAGCCACTGCTCCACTATTGTCACAATAGATAGTGATCTCCTGAAGTCAGAATCTTACCGAAAATCAGAATCTGTATACCCAACGGGAATTAAATCCCCTCCAGAGTATACAAGTATATAATCTCTCGTTCTCCTAAGATAATTGAAAATATGCTTGACTACTGTCCAGAGATCAGGGCTTGGCTTCGATTGAAACCTGCTAACTATGCCCACAGCAAAACAAATATCTTGTCTAGTACAGAGCATTGCATACATGAGACTTCCTACTGCCGAAGCATATGGAATCCTAATCATGAATTGCTCTTCACGCTCATTCTTAGGAATTTGTTACTTAGAAAGTTTGATTTCTTGTCTGAAAGGTAACATACTTTTCTTGGAATTTTGCATGGAAAACCTAGACAAGATTTTATCTATGTATGTAGCTTGGAATAATGCAATCGTTCTATTCTTTCTATCCCTTATGACTTGGATACCAAGAATATAACATGCTTCTTCTAAGTCCTTCATATCAAATTGTTTTGCTAACCATTCTTTTATTGATGTCAATACACCTACATCGTTTTCGATGAGTAGTATATCATCAACGTAAAGAACTAGGAAAACCAACTTGTCGCCTTTAATCCTTTTGTATACACAATGTTCATCAAGGTTTTGAATAAATCCAAAACTTTTTACAGCTTGATCGAACCTTATGTTCCAAGATCTGGATGTTTGCTTCAATCCATATATGGATCTTTGTAACTTGCATACCTTTTCCTCTTGGCCTTTTTCAATGAATCCTTCTGGTTGCATCATGTGGATGCTTTTGTCACTACTTCCATTAAGGAAAGCTGTCTTGACGTCCATTTTCCAAATCTCTAGGTGTAGAGATGCCGCAATGGATAAAAGTATCCTAATAGATTTAAGCATGGCCACAGGAGAGAAGGTTTCTTCATAATCGATACCTTCCTTCTGTGTATAACCTTTAGCTACCAATCTAGCTTTAAAATTTTCCACCTTACCATCCATTCCTCTTTTCCTCTTGTATACCCACTTGCACCCGATGGGTTTTATCCTTTCAAGCAAGTCTACAAGAGACTAGACTTTGTTTTTGAACATAGATTCAAGTTCGGATTGCATTGCCTTTTGCCAATGGCGACAATCAACATCTTCCATTGCTTTCTTGTACGTATAGAGATCATCATCGACCGGAAGATTCTCTACAGATTCTCCTAAACCGATGTATCTCTCGGGTTGTCTAACAACCCTCCCACTACAATGAGGTATGGTAGATTGTTGATCTTGTGTTGGTACGGAACTTACAATTGGGCTTGGCTGCGAAACCTCTTATGGAATTGTGTCTCCTAAAAAGCTCATTTAGGACAATTCTACTTTTAGGCACAAAATTATTCATATAGTCCTCTTCTAGAAATTTAGCATTTGTCGAAATAAATACTTTAAGATCTAAAGGACTATAAAAATAATATCCTTTTGTTCCTTTTGGATACCCTACAAATATTCATGTTTCAGAATGGGACTCCATCTTTTCTGTCTTTCCTTTTAACACATGCGTAGGATATCCAAATTTCCTTAAGTATTGTAAACTAGGATTTCGTCCAGTCCGCAACTCATGCGGTGTTTTAGGAACCGACTTAGATGGTACATCATTTAGAATATACATGGCAGTTTGTAAAGCATATCCCCAAATAGAATTAGGGAGCATTGAATAACTCAACATAGACCTAACCATATCCAAAAGAGTTCTATTTCTCCTTTCTGCGACCCCATTTTGTTGAGGTGTGCCTAGTGAAGAAAACTGAGAAATTATTCCATTATCAATAAGATATTTCTGAAACTCACCAGATCGATATTCTCCACCATGATCGGACCTCAAGATTTTTATGCGTTTCTCAAGCTGATTTTCTACTTCAGCTTTAAATGCTTTAAACATATCAAAAGCATCCAACTTATGTCTCATGAGATACACATAGCCAAATCTTGAGTGATCATCCGTGAAAGTAATGTAGTACTCATATCTACCTCTAGCTTGAATGCTCATAGGTCCACACACATCTGTGTGTATCAATCCTAAACATTCGATGGCTCTTGCGCCTTTGGTCATAAACGACCTTTTGGTCATTTTAACTTCCAAACAAGATTCACAAGTTGGTAGATCATCAATCTTTAAGTCACTTAGAGGTTCGTCACTTACCAATCTTTTAATCCTATTAAGGTTAATATCACCTAAGCGCAAATGCCATAGGTAGGTTTCATGTTTTGATAATTTTACTCTTTTATGATTAGGTTCCGTTGATTCCGTGTCTAACAAGTGAGAGATATTTCCATGCAAATAGAATAAACTGTTTTCCAATGTACCTTTGCAAATAATTTTGTCATTCTTACTAATAATAAAAGCTTTATTAAAAGTAACCGAATAACAAAATTTATTTAAATAAGAAACTGAAATTAAATTCCTCTTGAATTGTGGTACATAATAATTGTTTATTAAAACTAAATGCCTATAAGAATCTAAATTGATTCTAATATCTCCCACTACACTAGTAGACACCAACGCTCCATTGCCTAAATGCAAGTTGAATTCATTCTTATTCAATCTATTTCCTTTGTCCCATTTCACCATAAAGGAAACACTTCCCTTTGACCTTGGTTACTTTCTTGGTCTCCTTCTAAGAAGGCCCATGTTACTTTTTTCTCTATTGTTTCTTGACCTTCTAACGGGTCTTAACAGTAGCAACTTTACCAACCATATGAATCCCTATCTAGAGACATCATAATATTGGCAGTAGTCTCCATTTCTTATTGTTGTTGTTGCAACACGTTGGAGATGATGACCATAATGTAACATACATTTAGTCATCTCATCTAAAGACTTCCACTACTGATACTCATCTCTTTGCTCCTGAGTAGATTCATTAGTTTGGTGGTTAAGGAATATACAGAATGAACTTATACTTTTCAGCTTGCAACAACAACCCAATATTCCTTTTCCATGTGACATAATTATCATCAGTTAAAATATTATCTTTTAGGATACTGATTAGGGATAGGGTCATGATTTCTTTTTAATAACAAAAATTATATAAGTAAATAATCATGATAAAGCACTTTTGAATATTTATCTTGAATTAAATAAAATAATTCAATCTAAAAATTCAACGGTGATCCAACACCCGTAAATGTCACGCCTCCTTTGTTAGTACGCACCATTTACTAGTTAGACTAGGTCCCACCTAGTTGTTAACATAACAACCAACGTTTTCTATTTTACCCTTGCAATTTTATTAACAAGAACTCTTGGGAGGATATAAATAAAATTACATTGAGCGTGTTACCAAGTTATCGACCTTCAATATAATCCCTCACGAATATCCCTCCTTTGGGAGTAGAGATTGTATGGGCTAATTGTCTAGTCTATCCTTGTAAAGAAGTATCTTGCTAAATTCCATTCATGAATACCTCTTGGGAGGTTATTCACGAAACATAAAGCTCAAATAAACTTGGAGGCCGTAGGTGTTCCAAAACACCTTCTCCCACTCAATTGTTTAAGGCGTGTGATCGAATTCCAAAGAATGATTTACCAAGTTATCTAGATGCCAATTTAGATACTTAAGCCATTCAATGCATGTTCATACCAAAAGAGATATATGAGTGGCACTCTTATTCTATATGACATGTTATCAAACAATGACAAACATGGCAATGTTTACAAAAATATAAATAGCTACAATTTTGGTCCATCCTAAAAAAATAAGTAAATTACATATGCCTTGAAATACAAAAACTCCTTTCTTGGTGAACAAGTCTTCACGCGACCTTCGTCGTTCAGACTCTCTCGGCTGCCTCCCATGGGCGTGCGCACCCTTGGCCCTTACCCATGGGTGTGCGCATGCCACAAACCTATAAAGGGCTGCCATGCGCAGCCCATGGCTTCCTTAGGGCTGCCGTGCGCAGCCCATGCCACAACAAACGTGGCTTCGTGCTCTTCGTACGCACGTTCGTTGCTACGGCTTGCATGGTCCCAAACTTGTTCCGGCTGCTTCCAATTCTTTAAATCTTCTAGTCTTCGATACTTGAATGTATTAAAGAAGAATTTAAATAAAAAAAATACTGAAGTTATTTTTTTATTAATACAACAACAAAATAAAAAAAAAACTTAGCAACTACCAAGAAGGAAATTATGGCGGTGATAGACCACCCTTCTTGTTACAATCCCAAAACAAAATACATTGAAATTCTAGGACCAAAATTGAGCAATAGCAAACTACATATAATATATATATATATATATATCCATACATTCCAAAATAAATATATATGCGAATACCTAGATGGCCATCAGATGGCCATCTCTTTCTAAAACATGCATATATACAAAAAAAAAAGATTCACGAACACATACATCAATTAATCAAGGGTACAACCAGGCTCTGATACCAATTGCAGGGAAAAAAAGGTTTCAAAACGCATCAGAAGCGTGAGAAATTTTGAAAATTAGGGTTTCCGTATATATATATATATATAATTCCTTTTAATAATAAGAACCTTAACCCTTGATTAATTGATGTATATAGAAAGTATCGTACCTTTTTTTTTCGTGACGATTGAACTAGTGTCGAATTGAATCCGCAATATCTTCCAATCCAATCACGAACGTGAATCACCTAGGAGTGTGGGCTCCCTTTCATTAAATTGTATACCTAATGATAGAAACAAACAAAATCTTCTTCTTTGTTAGTCACAATAATCCTCCAAGAGAAAAACCAAGAACGTCTGGTCACTTTTGAATTATCAATCAATTTGATTGAAACTCGCATGAACCTTGATTCGATGTTGTACATAAAACCCTTTTGATGCAAAGGATACTAGTGTACTATCGAAAATAAAACGTTCCCTCTTTTTTCTATGTTTGGCCAAATTCTTCACACAATGAGTTGGACGAAGTTTTTTTTTTATAACAATAAAAAAAACAAATAAAAAACAACTTCTCACACCAAAAACTCATACATGGTCGAAATTTACAAGTATATATATATATAGGAGACCAAATCCTCACCCAAGAAGGATTTACTTGGTGCGCAAGAATCCTTTTCTTAGGTGGATTTACTTGGTGGTTTAGAATTCTTTTCTAAAAGGAATTCTATCCAACACCAAGACTCCTAATCCAACTCAATAGTGTATTTGTAACCATATTAAAGACTTCCTAATTTGATTAGTTAAATAATTCCTTTTATTTATCTATTTATCAAATATGGTCTTTAATATTAATTATACTACCAAAAATAGTATAATATTAGGAGACCATCTCCTAATAGAAAAAGATTTTGACTTTTAATTAAATAATTAATTAATCACCAAATTAATTAATTTCCATTTAATTAAATAATAAAATAAAAATAATATAATTTAAGCTATTCTTAATAGCTTTGCCGCCCAACACATGTGTATGGGCCATATATTATTTTACTTATTTTCTTAAATCCATTGGATCTTAATAAAAAGTCCATATGTCAACTAGATTTATTCTTACAAAAAGAAACAAGTTCACATGCCTTAATACAATTCTAGACAGACCCCTAAATAGGTCCGGTAGAATATATCAAGTGATCCATGCAAGTTCGTGTGGATTGGGGATCTGGGTAGGCTATCTAAATTTTAGCTCCAATATACACAACCCAATCACAATCAATAAATGATTCACTTAGGTTCGATCTATTTAATTTTAGTTCATTCCACTAAAAAACTAAAATTGAACTCTAAAATAAAGATAGAATGAGTTGATGTTACTCACTCATACCCTATACAACCTTACTAGAGAAAGTGTATCCTTGTGAAGAATACCAGTAATCGCAAAGAGCTCATAGACCGCTTATAGCTCTCCAAATTACCATATTTACTCATATAATCACATTTTGAACTTGGATATTTTGACTTGTCTAGAGGTCATGTTTCAATAAACACTATTGAAAACTTAACGTTAAGATTTAATATCCAAGACCTCAAAACATCCATATGATGGTATTCTACTCTCATTCAATAAATGGAGCCACGATGTCCATATCTATAAATGAAGTCCTCTATCGGTTAACAAATGAATACCACCAAACTATCGAGGATAGACTATGCTATATAATTGTACTCATTGATAACTCAAATGATAACACTTGCAACCATAAGTCCATCATTTATCTCAGGATTGTGATAGACTCTCCGATTGTCTTCAAATGAAAACTTTTATCCATTGACGATTCTAGATAAAATATTTTATTTTGATCATATTCAATGCACCCAGTGCACTAGATTCTTTCGCCCAAAGACACCACACTTTGATGATTTTAAACTCTCCATAATACATTTGATCCCACTCAAATGCTAGCAAAAGAATCTACAACTTTGACAAGATAAAGGCGTCCAACATTTTATCTTAAGTTGTGAATATTATTCAAGACTAACTAAAGAATTGTGTCTACCTCATACATATCTAGATGTATGAACAATTCTTCTTTTCTCATAGTCTTTTGACCTTCTAATTATTAACTTTTGACAATTATAATTTTTAAACTATAAGTGCTATAAGATTTGTTAAACTAGAAATAACTTTATTAATATGAAGAGATTGTTAATTACAATATTACACTCTTGCTATCGAGCATAATCCTAACAGATATTCTACTCTCATTTCATAAATTGAGCCACGATATCCGTATCTATAAATGAAGTCCTCTATCGATTAACAAATGAATACCACCAAAATATCGAGGATAGACTATGCTATATAATCATACTCATTGATAGCTCAAATGATAACACTTGCAACCATAAGTTCATCATTTATCTCAGGATTGAGATAGACTCTCCGATTGTCTTCAAATGAAAATTTTTATCCATTGACGATTCTAAATAAAGTAATTCATTGTGATCCTATTCTATGCACCCAGTGGACTATAATCTTTTGCCGAAAGACACCACACTTTGATGATTTTTGACTCATCATAACACACTTGATCCCACTCAAATGCTAGCAAACGAATCTATAACTTTGACAAGATAAAGGCGCCCGACCTTTATCTTAAGTTGTGAATATTATTCAAGACTAACTAAAGAATTGTGTCTACCTTATACATATCTAGATGTAAGAACAATTCTTCTTTTTCCATAGTCTTTTGACCTTGTGATTATTTACTTTTGACAATTATAATACTTAAACTATAAATGCTATAATATTTGTTGAACTTGAAATCACTTTATTAATATGAAAAGATTGTCAAATACATTATTATACTCTTGCTATCGAGTATAATCCCAACAGTCGCTATGATTTTTTCTTAGTTTACAAGCTGAAGATCACTGGATTGTTCTCTTTTCCCCATTTGATGGAATTTTCTGTTTATTATGGTTGACGTTAGAGAATCGGCTGGCGGAGGATATCTTAGCAGGAAACGTGTTAGTTTCCTTTTTGAACTCTTTTTTATTATGGTTGTGCCTACGTGGAGCTTGTTTATAGTTTAGAGAATAATTTTGATTCCATATATTAGTGATGTGATACCTCAAAGTATCAACCTAGTTATGTGGTGTTTGACCACCTCGATGGTAAGGTAATTCGGAGTACAAGTTTTCTCGTGAGGTGTCTTGAGGTACCATTCTGATAACTTGGCACTTGTTCGATTGCGATGGTGAGGTACCTTAGGGTACCATTCCGGTAGTGAGGTGCTTGGTCGATCTCGTCGGAGCTTTGTGATCTTCTAAGAGCTTTATGGGCACCTTCCTTCCAGCTATAGAGGTGTGATATGTACATCGTCTGGGTAGTAGATCACTATCAGGGTACTTGGGTACCAATTGGGTAGCCCGTGAGGGTGCATGCGCTTCATCTTTCTCCTAGAATGATGTCGAGGTACCTAGGTTGTGCAAAACCTGGTACTTTGAGGTAAACCATTGCTTCTAGTACCTATCCGGTGTATATAGATGCCTTCTGCTAGGTACTATATAGGTGGAAAATTTTCCCTTGACCTCTTGCCAAATATGGCTGTTAACAAAAGTCCCCTCTAACTTGAACACCGGTGATTGATTTGGGGTTGGAGTCAGATTTTCTATTTTGTTTGGGAAATTTTATATTTCTGGCCTGTTACCAGAATCTGGGAGGAGATTTTTTCATTAAATGTAATAACCATGTGACAAGCGAGGGAAGGCTCCCCATTTAAAAAAGGAAATGTTTTGGGCGGCATACACATATCGAGGCAAAAATCTCATCTCTTCGATCATGCCTCTGCCAACGGTTATTGTTCCATGACGTGTATTTAAACTAGCTCTCCTCTTCAATTCTTTCACGCTTTCAAATCTTATACTTTCAAAATTAAAAAAAATCCCTAAGCTTATCTATCTTCTTCACTTCTTTCTAGACCAATCTCTACCTCTATTATGTCAAACTTTGATGGCGACAAGATAGGATGGTAGAGGGCGCCGTACCATACCATACCATACCGGGGGTATGATGTGAACACCCTTACCTCTGTGTGCTCCCGATACTTGTCGTCATTTTGATAGTGGAGTCAGGCTCCCTTTTCATTCAATCCTTCGTAGGGTGCTTCACGCTCTACAGCTAGCCCCAATTTAACTTACGTCTGGATTCTAGAGACACCTGGTGGGTTTTCTTATGCTTTGGAAAGAGTAATAAGAGAATGACAATATTTACTGGGAGCCAGGACCGGATGAGTTAAGTTTTGTCTTGCAGGTCACTAACATGTCTCCCGATCCAAAGGGATAGTTCTATGCCCGAGCTTAAAATAGCTTAAATTTCATTGTCCCTGGTGCTTCCAAGATGGATGCACACTGGAAGGATGAATGGGTCATGGTAGGTTGCGAGTGGGGGAGTTCTGATCATATCAATGATATTGAATACAAGGTTCCTACCCAGTTTAGTATCAAACCCGTCTAGGAGAAAGTCACCCATTTTGACGAATCAAGGTAGTTCTTGGAGGCTATTGTTACCGGGAACTTTGTTAACCTATAGTACCCCGCTTCTGTTCCCTTCGATACTGGCAGAGTGAACCGCTACCTATACATATCTGTTGCTTCCCCAGGTAGGATGAACCTCTCTATTTCTATTGATGCGTGTTTCCTGCTTGTCTTTGATGTATTCTAACTCTCTTTGCTGATTTCTACAATTTTTACTATCCCATTGCTGGCCAAAAGGGAGTTTAGATCGCTAGAGGATTTTTTTCATCCTCTGGTTCCTACCTTACCTGGGTTCCTTCTGCCAGAACTACTAGGACTCCTCCTTCTCCTATCATGGCAATAGGTAATGGGGTGTGTTTCTGCTGGGATTCCCAAGGCACCTCTCATTTTTCCCTCCAGTCATACATCCCAAATGGCCGTATTTGCATCTTGACTGACCAGGGTGAAAGGTAAAGGCTTTGTTGCTCATGTTACTGCTACTGTTACTACTTCTTCTACTGCTGCTACTGATTCTACTATTGCTGCTTCTACCTCTACCGTTGTTATGGCTGTTTCACCTTCCCTACCTGTATTAGTGCCTCCCAAGATAGGTGAAGGTTCAGAAACTGCTACTGCCACTACTGTTTTGGCTCCTCAAGATTGAACTCGATCTTGACCAAGGATTATCAATCAGAATGAGGTTTTGGACTGGTTCATCTTGGTCTATCCTAGTGGAAGCTTGAGTCCCCTAACCTCGATGCCTACTGACATCCTGCTTTCCAAAAGCTCCGCCCATATAACTGAGGTAAAAAGGATATCCTGCTTCACTCTATTTTATCCTACACCTTCTCGTACTTGGACAATGGATAACTTGATTTCTATGACTTGCAGACTTTTAAAGCGTGCTGAAGATACTGAAGCTAAGCTTGAGAAGGTCCAAACTGATGACGCTCAACTACAGGCTAATAACCAGAGTCTGAGCCAGACCTTGGACCAGATCATCAAATCCCTCAAGAACGCCCAAGGTAACGTGGAATGAAACAAATGAGCATATGATACCAAGGTCTTCTGGTCAAATTGTCACGCCTTGGAGAGAGACCTCACAAGGGACAAAGTCTGAGAGCTAAAAAGAGAGATCCAAGACCTGCGTGATAAATTGGTTAGCTTAGGATCCGAGGTTGATTTTTCTTTTAGAGATAGCTACTTCTACGATGCGTTTTAATGAGTTTCTCAAGAAGGGTGTAATTCCACTTTGGCTTGGTCAAAGCATGGCCCACGTAGTAAATAGACCGTTGAACCCCATCTCCGTATTCTTTAACCAAAGCTCCACTTACTGATGTCTCAGATACTGCTAGGTAAATCTATAACTCCTCCCCGGGTACCAGTTTGACTAGCAGTGGTGGGATGACAAGGTACTTTTCAATGCCTGGAAGGCCTGCTCATTATCTTTGTCCCACTTCAGGTTTTCCCTTGTTTAATTGTTTTAAAGAAGGAAAGACGTTTGTCGGTCGATCGTGATATTAAGCATTTGAGTGCTGCTATTCTACCAGTTAACACATGTACTTGTTTTAGTGAGGTATGAGATTCTAGGTCTAGTATGGCTTGGATCTTCTTTCGGTTGCCTTTTATGACCCTTTCGTGCACCATGAATCCTAGAAATTTCCCGACAGTTTCCCCGAAAGCACATTTGGCATGGTTCTGCCGCATTCAATTTTCTCTCACCATCTAAAAAGTTCGACAAAGGTGATCCTGAAGCTGCACAATCACCGAGGATTTGGTGATCATATCGTTGATATATACCTCCATCATCCTTCCTATTTCTGGCTTGAACAATTGGTTGACCAATCGCTGGTAGGTGGCTCTTGCGTTCTTAAGGCCAAAGGGCATGACCTTGTAACAGTAATGTAAATTCCTTTAACCAATTATAGTGTAAAATATACCTAAAGGGGGGGGGGGGGGGGTGTATAGGTATATGCTCAAATTTTAATCTTATTTAAAAACACAAGCAATCTTATACAACACTTAGCATAATATCCAAAATGATATATGACAAAGCAAATGACACAAATCAACTAAGTGAAGAAATTAAATATGCTAAAAATAAACAAAAGATATTTACGTGGTAAAACCTCCTAAGAGGAAAAATCCACAGATTGATACCACAACCACCTGCAAAAGCAAATCCACTATTTCAAGTAAGAGTTACACACTCAAGCAATCAACATATGCTCTCCAAGCTATCACTCTTACTCTACCCTTGAACCTAGTGATCTACTAAGCCGACTTCCTATCCAAGACCTCCTGTCTCTAGGAAGATTCTTTGCTCACCTTTCTGGATCCTCCCGACCCTAGGCAAGACTTCTTGCTCAACTATCCGAGTCCTCCCGACTCTGGTCAAGACTTCCTTACTCAACAATCTGAGGTCTCACACCTCTTGTCGAGACTTCCACTTGCTTAGCTATCCAAGTCCTCCCGACTCTAGCTAAGACTTACAATTGTTCAAATCAAAGAATCACTCTAAGATATGAGATTTTCTACCTCTTCACAATGCATCTAAGTGATCATGAATGGAAAACGCAAACAAGCACTCAATATAGAAAATGATGATCAACAAATTCTATGGACATGCAACTAGATAGCTAGATTATGCTTTCAAGGAACAATCACAAATGTATCTAAGCAACCTAAGCATGTTATCAACTAAGAACCAAATCAATGAAATGAATATACCAATTGATGTAGACCTAGTTCTTAGAAAATGAAATTAAATCTAGAAATAGTCAATCAAGCATGAGAACAAAAGATTTCTAGAAACAATTTCATGTTTATCAAGTTTATCACAAATCAATCAACTTATCACAAATCTAGATAAACTTGAAAATCAAATCAAAAAACCATAAAATGATATCAAAATCATCTTAGTCATGTTTCTTAATCAAAAGGAATCAATCAATAAGAAGATCTAAGAAGAAAACTAAGAAGAAGATGATTTTACCAACAAGGATGAAAATCACGAACTAAAGATCTGATCACAACGAAAGATCTAGACATCCTTTGGTTATGGAAATGCTTGGGTTTTGTCGAAATCTTCAAGACACTCGAAATTGGTTTTTGAATCAAGTGATTCGGAGTTAAAATGAAGAAGTTATCACAAAAACAAAAATCAAAATGTTGAGAGAAAAATTCTGCACTTGTTCTTTAAATTCGTTTTTTCTCAACTTCTTAATGAATGAGAGGGAAGGAGAGGTTTTAAAAAGAGAACAACCAAATGACCAAATTGCCCCCATTCTTTAGTGCGTCCCTGAGATGGCATGTGGGCATCTCGGGCAGAGCACCTTTGGGGCCGAGATGGCCACGCGCCATCTCGGGATGGTGCCAAGTGATGGCTTATGCCATCGCACCTCTTCCCCTGCGCTCCTCTCGCGTTCTTCGACCGTTCTTTGGCCTCCGAACTCCGAATTCAAATCCGTTTGAAGATTATGAACTGGGACTCCCTCATGTACATGGATATATAAGATACTAAACCCAAAAAATAAGAATTAGAGTTGATATATGAAGACAAATACAATGTATGGAACATGAGTTGAAAGTGTAGTATCTTCTGATTTAGAACTCGAAATCAATAGTATGAGTAACCGAAATGATCAGAACTCAATCATGAATGATCTAAGAATTAAAATCAAGTTCAAGATCCATGTTATACAAACATATAAATAAACAAACACATTTCACACAAGAATGCAAACTACATAGAGATAGTCTTCAAACATGCATTTTTTAAAACATGTTACTTTCATACCAATGCATGAGCATTCAACTTCAAGTGTGTGAAAGTGTTATACCAAATGATGCACTACGATGTAGAGGCACAAATGTATGAATTGTGTGTGTGTGCACATATAATGATGCATAACTAAGCAGGGACACATATGAATGAATTGTGTGTGTGCGCGCCTACGCCTTGCAAGAGGAAGAAGAATCTTGATACCTTAGCATCCAAGTAAGCACACATCCTCTTGAAGACGAACTTTGCATGAGAAGTCGCTTTCCATCTTTGAAGCCCGATCTAATCATGAACCACATAAGTAACTAAGCAATACAAACAAATAGCGTTTTGTTATGGAATCAAGCCAACACAAATCTAAAACCTAACAATCTCCACCTTTGGCTATTCCATGACAAAACCCCAACCTCACTATACAATGATCACTCATAGTTGATTGCATTCTCACATCCTCACAATACAATGAGAACCCTAAAATAACATATCTTCAAGTCTTCATGAGTCTTCAAGATTTTCCTCTTTAATCATCAAGGCACCTGTGAGACTAGCACAACCAAACAAACAAGAGATCTTCTACAAAGAAGATTGGTGAGATATATCCATAAACATCAAACTGTTAATAGTAAAATTTGGTCAGGGGTAAAAGAGAAATTTTCCACTTACCCGCTACAAGTCAAAGCCCTTAATCAATGTCCAGAAAGCCCGGATAGACCATAAAGCCACCCCGCATGAGCAGGAAAGGCCTGTCGAACTTCTAAACTATCAGAAAACAAGCTAGGTGAGACCAGGGCGAGCCCCCACATGAACACTGGAACTCGGGCATCTACAGGCCACCTATCGGGGAACCTCGAATCCTGAGGTTGAGCTTCTTAACCACCCCGTGAAATTCAGGGGGGTGGTCTCCAAGCTCAAGAGACATTCGAGAGAAGCCTGACAAGCAAAGTGGGTTTCCACTTGGTTAAGACTTTCGAAGGACAAACTTAACAGTAATCTTAGACAGAAGCCCGCCAACCTCACCTGAAGCCTGCTTTCCCTGCTGGGCATAAAAGAGGAATCACGTTTAAATCCATACTACCCCCGCTACTTCCTAGGAATGTCTACAAGGACACCTCAAGCTCCCAAGGATCAGGGAAAATCCATCCCGATCTTCTGAGAACAGAGTCGAAGCATGGATCTATCTCGCTCTATGGGATGACATGTAGCTAGCTCAGTGACCTCCATGAACAGCCATGCCGCGACAACATACAAAATCATATCTACTTGATAACCAACATTAATTCCATTTACGTGTGAGTCAAGAGTTTAATTCCTAAAAGGAAACAAACTCATTTTTGTTAACAATATCATCTCTCAACTATTTACTCGGGGTCAACAACTTTTAAATGAAGGATCCCGCTAGATAAGGAGGCAACGGATTGGTAGGATCATGGCGGGATATCAGCGAATTCAAACCTACTTGGACCAGATATAAATAGGGTCAAGCATGACATACAAGATATACAAAAAAAAGAGAAGTAGAATCAGACGAGAAAAACAGAGGAAGAATGATAGATAGAAGAAAAGAAAAGAAAAGAAAAGAAAAGAAAAGAAAAGAAGAGAGGAAGACCTAAATTCTATGTTCAAAACACGGTCTTCTTCGTTTCCACTATTAGACAAGCACGAAGTTACCACCTTCCTAGATCCTAGAGAGACTGTGAGCATATGAGAGAGTAATCTGTATATCAAAGCAAGTAATCAATAATAAAGCTCCCATTTGTATCCTTGCAATCCAACCTCTTGTTTACCTCTAAAACATGTCAGGTATCAACGGTACCGACCCCGGCCACCACTTTCGTGGTAGTGGTCTTGAGGATGTTAATAGGAATTTCTCATCATAAGCAAATTTCTGTTAACACTTTCTAGCGTCGTCTGTGGGAAACTCTCATACCACTATCTTTGTATTCAAAAGTTTGTTATTTTACAGGAATCATGAGGCTCCGCTAATCATAAGGACAACCGGGCGCATCGGGACAACCTTCTGCTGCATCAATGCGTAAAATCCCAAAGAAAGGGAGGAAATCTGGGGCTCCATAGCCACGTTCCTGCCCAGCCAGCCACTGTGCGAGCTCTGGATCCCCCTCTGGGAAATCAGGTCGAGCTCGATCAACAAGCGGCGGCTTTCGTAGAAAACGTCCACCTTCGACTGCTCGCAGAGGGCATTACCATCCAACAAGCAGACTTTTGCAATTAGGGATTCAAGCAGACCTGGGGCTAGGCAGCCTACCTTTGATCGCCTGGGACCTACTCCTCGGGAACTAGCTCATAATAGAACTGAACTCTCAACCTCGATCCGGGATAGGCTAGGGCCCATGCCCCCCGTTCCCGAAGCGCTGCCACGCTACAAACAAAGGCAAGCTAAATCTGCTGTGGATATCCTTCCCCGAGAGCGGGGAGAGTTTCTCCACCCAATGTTTTCAAGGAGGGAAGCCCGGGGTAGGGAAGAAGAAAGTCAACAAAGCCCCCGAGCAGAACCCCTCTGAAGAAGGAACCGGGTAGAGGTCGCCAGTTCATTAGAAGAATCCAATGGTGAGGAAACCGAGATCAACTCAAGTAAATCCGAAAGCAAACGTCTAAAGGACCCATTGGCAGAGCTTCAGAAGGAGGTCTAATTGATGAAGAAAGGAAAGTACAAGGAGGACAAGAAAGATCCTTTAAGCGAAATGAATGCTCCCTTCACCAGAAGGATCCGGGAGACGGAGGTCCCGCCCAAATTCAAAATGCCAACTGACAGATTCTCTGGGACTGAGGATCCCCTGAGCCACTTAAAGAGCTTCGTTCAACAGATGGAGGCCCAGAACACGACCAGGGCCGCTATGTGTCGAATGTTCCCTACTACACTCACGGATTTTGCAAGAACCTAGTTTAGGAAACTACCTGCTGGTAGTGTGGATTCCTTCACCAAGCTATCAACCGATTTCTGCTCACAATTCTAGGGAGTAAAGCCCCGGTTGAAGTACCCGATCCACCTACAGTACGTGATCCAGGAGAGGAGGGAAACTCTCCGGGCATAAGTCGAGCGTTTCCTCAAGGAATTCATCCAGATGGGTGTCTTCACTAAGAAAGAAACCTTCACCAACTTCAGAAAGAATCTGTGGGCAGGAAAACTTTTCCGGTCTTTTGCCAAGAGACCTCTGGAAACCTACCAAGAAGCCTACGATCAGGCTCTAGAGCAGATTGAGGTCGACGAACAGCTCAAGGTCAAGATGGAACACGACGACATGAGAGTCTTAAAGCGACAAAAGAATGAAGCTCCCAGACCCAAGCAAGCTTAGAAAAGCCAGAACAAACCCCATAATAAATCAACATACTGTTTCCCCTCTTTCTCAACCCAGATCGGAAAGGTATCCAGATAAACGAACTCCTCCTCAAGCTTCACCACCTCCCAGGACAGTGGCCCCTATAGCTCGCGATAAGAAGGGGTACAATCATTACACTCCCATCAATGCATCCCATGAAACTGTCTACCTTGCCATTCGGGATAAGGGTTTGTTATAGAAGCCCGATCCCATGAAAGCCCCCGTCGATAAGAGAAATCGTTATAAATATTGTGACTTTCATGAGGACGTGGGGTACAACACTTCAAAATGCTATAACCTGCGGAACCAGATTGAGGCTTTGATAAGGGGAGGATGCCTGGTGGAATTCTTACAGCAAGTCAGAGAGAACATTCAGATTGGAAGGGAGGTGCAAGCCATGATCCGAGAACATGCCGAGAAAAAGAAGAGGGAGCAGGTGGACCTGATGCAACAGATTCAGATAATACATACTATCAGCGGGGGGCCTACTCTGGCCGGTATCTCTAACAGTTCACGGAAAAACCATGCGAGGAAAGTCTATCGTATGGACGAGAGGCGAGATATCTTTAAGGTCGACCAGAGACCAATTAACCCCTCCCACCTGTCACAGATCATTTTCACCAAAATGGATGTCTACAACACCGTACAGCCTTATGATGACCCCATGGTGATCACGGTACAGATTGCAAACTGCATGGTACACCGTGTGCTCGTCGACACAGGTAGCAGCGTTGACATCCTATTTAAAGATACCTTGGAAAAGCTAAACTTGAAACAGTGGTATTACAATAGTTGCACTACTCCGTTATATGGGTTCACTTGGAGTCATGCTGAAATGCTAGGGATCTCGATGACATTAGCTACTCATCGATTGGCAGTGGATCTGACCTTCAAACCCATAAAAAAAAAGGTGCCACTTTAAAACCAAAATAAATTTTACGGTTCAGGAAGAGGTGGACAAACTGACCCAGGCGGGCTTTATTCGAGAAGCACGTTATCCCGAGTGGATTGCCAACGTGGTCATGGTCACAATGGCAAATGGAAAGTGGCGCATGTGTGTGAATTACACTGACCTCAACCGGGCATGCCCGAAGGACAGCTTCCCTCTACCAAAAATTCATCAGCTGGTTGATTCTACCTCTAGAAACAAGCTCTTGCAGGGTACAATCAGATTATGATGCACCCCGCGGACCAGGAAAATACCAGTTTCATCACAGCGCAAGGCTTGTACTGCTATAAGGTGATGCCTTTCGGGCTCAAGAACGTTGGAGCTACTTATCAGCGGCTAGTCAATCAGTTGTTCAAGCCCAAAATCAGAAGGTCAATGAAGGTGTATATCAACGACATGATCACCAAGTCTTCAACCTCGGAAGGCCACCTAGATGACCTTCATAGAACCTTCATGATCCTAAGGGAGAACCAGATGAGGTTGAACCCTTCCAAATGCGCCTTTGGGGTAACTACGGGGAAGTTTCTGGGCTTCATGGTTCATGAGAGAGGCATAGAGGCTAACCCAGAAAAGATCGCACACAAGATGGTAAATAAGGATGCATGCAAGATATTTAAAAGAAAATGCATTAGTGTGTGTGTGCACTAATACAACTTCAACGAAAGTTAAGCAAATGATTTTACCTTTGATGCTTGAGCTTGGTTAAGAACAATGATGCCTTAAACTACCCTTACATATTGATCCCAAATGTGGTTGTCAACAAAATAAGCCAATCAAACACCGAGGAACTTACAATCTCCCCCTTTGGCTATTTCGTGACAAAACCACTCACTCTCAAAGTATCCTCACAGCAAAACACATAAGAAACAACAAGAGGTCAACAAATACATTCTATATTACAGAAGATACCTGAAGCTAAATTTTCAAATCTTCCATCTCTTGTAGAATGATCATCTCTACAAAACAAAGAACTACACATTCCAAGACAAGTGTATGAGAGGGATCAAGAAAAATAAAAACAAGTGCAATTTGCATGAATCAGAAACAAGTAAAATGCAATCAACAATGCACACAAGCTAACAACACAAAGTCAACTCCCCCTAAAAATGACATTCTTCCCTTTTATGCAAATGCAACACAAACTCCCTCTATATCCTAAATCCAACATTACTCCCCTTTTTTATCAAAAGATAGGAAAATGAGTATTTCCCAACCGGGACGCTGTAGCAAAGAGAGATATTTGCAATGTAAATGCATAATCATATACGAAAACTTTATGGGATTTAATTAAGAGAGAGAGAAATTCATGGAAGTTTTAATTATTGGAACATGTGTGAAAAGATTGCCTTGAATGAAATACATGCAACATCAACTTCCTAAAGCATGGTATTTGGAAAAGGAAAATAGCATATGAGGTTCCAAGAGAAGTCAAACCAATTTGCACCAAATTGTCAATAGAAAACAAGATATAGTTTAACAAAAAATAAGAGCAACTATCAAGCTTTACAAGTTAAACAAGACATGAGCGAATATTGCACCCTTTTAGATTTTTCCGAGCGAAATGCCCGTATGATAATAGCATTGTTCAACAAGTAAAGAGAAAGAGACTATTGGATTGTGAAATCCTTGAAATGGATACAATATCCTTATTGATTG
Organism: Dipteronia dyeriana; assembly: GCA_032871835.1. Taxonomy (NCBI): domain Eukaryota; kingdom Viridiplantae; phylum Streptophyta; class Magnoliopsida; order Sapindales; family Sapindaceae; genus Dipteronia; species Dipteronia dyeriana. The sequence continues at coordinate 82,926,302 of CM065297.1, forward strand.
AAGTCTCAAAAGTCACTCTCACACACATTTGCAATCATTTTTTAAGCATTCAATAAATTCATCATGCATAACACTTTAAGCATGTCAAGATCAAGTTTTCATAAACATAGAGATAAACTTTGGGTCAATCAAATTTACTTCCCAATCAAATTTCCTAGTCAAAAAATACATGTTCGAACAAAAATGAGACATGCATTTTGAATAAGGCAAAAACACATTTATAGAATAAAAAGTCATATAATAATATATGCATCCAAGACACTCAAGCAATTAATTAAAGAGCATAAAATTGAACAATTATTTGCTTATTAGAATGCAAGTTCGCTCTCTTTGCTTGAGCTCTCCATATGGGTCAAACACCAAAACTCATCAATGCATATGACAAATCCCAATAGACCTACTAAGAGATTTAAACTTAGTTTAATCTAATGGTTTTATAAACAAGTCCGCTAGTTGATTATTTGTGCCCACATGTTCAAGTACAATGCATTTGCTCTCAACTAGCTCTCTAATGAAATGATGTCTAATGTCAATATGCTTAGTTCTAGAATGTTGGACAGGATTTTTTGAAATATTAATGGCACTCGTGTTATCACAATAAAGGGTTAGAGTACCTTGCTCAAAGCCATAATCCATAAGCATTTGCTTCACCCAAGGGAGTTGTGTGCAAGCACTCCCAGCAGCTATATACTCAGCCTCGGCTGTGGATAATGAGATGGAATTTCGCTTTTTTCAAAACCATGACACAAGATTGTTCCGTAGGAAGAAGCAATCGCCCGATGTACTCTTCCTGTCATCACAATTACCTGCCCAATCTGCATCACTAAAGCCAAATAAACTAGCATTAGTGTCAAAAGAGTACCTTAACCCATAGTTGGATGTCCCATTCACATATCGAATGATTCTCTTCACAGAGGAGAGATGAGATTCCTTGGGATTGGCTTGATACCTAGCACACACACCAACACTAAAGGCTATATCGGGCCTACTAGCAGTCAAGTATAGCAAGCTCCCTAACATGTCACGATATAGACTTTGATCTCATCATGCTCAGGCCAAATTTCTTTGCTAGGTTCTTGGCATATTTAGCTTGGGATATGAAGATCTCATCATGCATTTGCATGATTTGCAAGCCTATGAAATAATTGAGTTCACTAACCATGCTTATTTCAAACTCATGAGTCATAACATCAACAAATTGTTTAACTTTCAAGTTGTTTGTGGAACCCAAAACGATTTCATCAACATAAATTTGAGCTATGAATACTCATCTTTAGTACACTTGATGAATAAAGACTTGTCAACACTTCCTCTATAGTAACCATTGTCAACAAGATAAAGAGTGAGACGCTCGTACCAAGCCCTTGGTGCTTGTTTCAACCGATATAGAGCCTTTTTGAGACGATAAACATGATTTGGGTGATATGGATCCACAAACCCCTTGGGTTGCTTAACAAACACTTCCTCTTGCAAGAAGCCATTTAGGAAGGCACTCTTAACATCCATTTGATGCAATTTAAACTTATGCACACAAGAAATGGATAAGAGAATATTAATGGACTCTAATCGGCCAACGGGAGCAAAAGTCTTCTCAAAGTCGATACCCTCAATTTGTGAGTACCCTTGTGCCACAAGTCTAGCCTTGTTCCGCATAATGTTGTCATCCTTATCGGATTTATTCATATAGACCCATTTGGTGCCTATCACATTAGCGTTCTTAGGCCTAGGAACTAGAGTCCAAACCTCATTTCTTTCAAATTGATTTAGCTCTTCTTGCATAGCAAGAACTCAAAACTCATAACTTAAAGCTTCATCAACCTTTTAGGGTTCAATTTTAGAGGTGTAGCAAGTATAGCTAATTTGATTTGCTAATTGATGCCTAGTCCTAACACCTTCATTCATTTCTCCAATGATGTCACTCTTGTTGTGAAGATGTCCTACCCAATGAGCAGGTTCCTTAGAGTCCAAGTTAGAATCTTTATCAAGAAATTGAGAGACCTCTTTCTCAAGATTTAACTTTTCATCACTTGAAGTCTCATTAATCTTCTCCAAGGGAGAATCATCAACCATACTAATTTCCTCATCATGGTTACTAACCTTAGGCCTACAATCATCTATGATCACATTTGATGATTCCATAACACTTCGTGTCTTCAAATTAAACACTCTATAGACCTTACTATTTAGAGCATAGCCAAGAAAATCCCCTCATCACTTTTAGCATCAAACTTGCCAAGTTGATCACGGTCATTTAGAATGCAACACTTGCTTCCAAATGAGTGGAAGCAATGAAAATTTAGCTTCCTTCCCTTCCACAATTCATAAGAGGTTTGCCTAGTACCGGGCCTTAAAAACACTCTGTATCCTATATAACAAGTTGTATTCACTGCCTCGGCCTAAAGATTCCTAAGAACATTGTTACTAAGCAACATCACACGGGCCATCTCTTGGAGGACCCTATTCTTTCTCTCTACAACTCCATTTTGTTGAGGAGTTCGAGGTGCCAAGAACTCATGGAAGATTCCAAGACTATCATAAAAAATTTCAAAACAAACATTTTCAAATTCTCTCTCATGATCACTCATAATTCTCTTAATGCATTTTATGTGAGAATCTTTCTCATTTTGAATTTTAGTGCAAAGCTTTTTAAAAATTTCAAAAGTTTTAGATTTTACTCTAAGAAAGTAGGTTCATGTTAATCTAGAAAAATCATCAACACACACAAAGATGTACCTCTTGCCACCGAGACTCTCGGTTTGCATGGGACCCATAAGGTCCATATGAAGAAGCTCTAGTGGCTCATTGGTGGCAAGTTACTTACCCTTTTCATGCACACTCTTAGTTTGCTTTCCTTATTGACACGGTCCACACACTCCCTCAATCTTATTTCCAAAATTAGGAAGGCCTCACACAACATTCAACCTCTCAAGAATTTTCAAGTCTTACAAATTCATTTGACCTAACCTTTGATGCCACAATTCAACTTGATCACAACTAGACAAATTACAAGAGATGTCATTGGAATCAAGACAATAACAATAGTCACTTGATCTCTTGCCTTTCAATAGAACTTGTCCATCTTCTCTTAGGATAGAGCAATCAACTTTGCCAAACATAACCGAAAGCCCTTCATCACTTAAATGTGATATGCTAATAAGATTGGCTTGCAAGCCATCTACATAAAGAGCATTAGGCAAGGAGGGTAAACCGGGGATGGATATGTTTCCTTTTCCTAAAACCTTCTTACGAGAACCATCACCAAATGTGATAAATCCACCAACCTCTATCACAAGAGTTTTAAAAAAACTCTTGTTTCCGATCATGTGCCTAGAACACCCACTATCAAGGTACCAAGTATTGATGGCTTTGGCTTTCAAGGTTACTTGAGCCACATGATAATAGTATTCATCTCTTTTAGTCCACCTAGATGAAATATTACTATTCCTAAGAGCCATGGGTTCATTTTCTATAAAATTCCTAGGTGCATGCATTTTGGCTCTTCTAAGCATATTCTTCACAATCATGCTTTCAAAACGACACAACTTAATAAATTTAAAACAATTCGGTCTTATGTGACCTTCAACACCACAATAATGACAAATAAGAGTAAGGTAAGAATTCATACCATATTCTTGTGCAAGCATGGAAGACTTCCCTCTCCTTTGAGTGGTCCTTTGGTGTTGAGCCGAATCCCTTCTTTGAAACATCTTTGTGGTTGAGCCGAATTAGCTTCCCTTCTTGGTTGTGGGTGAAGAATCATTTGTTGACTTTGAGAGATTCTTAGAATTTGAGGTTTTGTTTATTGAGCTCTAGCTTTTGGTGGATGAGCTTTAACTTGAGACTTTGTTTGAGCCTTCATTTGAGCTTGCTTTGATGATTCTCCAACTTCATTCGATCTCATTTGTTGGTGTGAAGCTTGAACCTCTTTATCCTCTTGACTCTTGACAAATATGGTCTTTTTCAAAGGAGTAGCATCCTTACCTTCTATATATCCTAAGCTCGTTTTATCACTAGGACTCTTTCCATATTATAGCATCTTGTCAAGTTTCTCGGTTCCGAATGTCATCTTGGCAACCTATTCTTTTGCTTCTCTAAGCTTATTCTTCAAGTTCTCTTCACTCTTCGTAGTGATCACAAGCTCCAATTTCAAGCTCTCTTCTAACTCTTTTCCACTCTTTACTTTCTCACTCAAGTGAGTTATCTTCAAAGTCAACTCTAGATTCTTTTTTTTCTACTCTTGAATCTTCTTCTTCTTTTTTAATCTAGACTTTTTGAAAAACTTCATGAAGTCTACATAGTCCATTTCCTCATCAATCTCAAACCTAGAGTTAGAAAAGGTGCTCTCATCACTAGAGTCATCTACTTCTTTTTTATCACTCACAACTTCCGTGCCATTATATGATGTCGTTAAGGCAATGAAGTTTGTAACTCTATCTTCATCATCCAAAGATTTTTCTTCCTCTTCTAAGTCTTCACTATCACTCCAAGTGGCCATCATGGCCTTCCCCTTCTTCTTTTTCTTCAAATTTGCACATTCTGGAGCAATGTGACCAAAGCCACTGCATTCATAGCATTGAATGCCCTTCTTGGAGTCATTTTTTTGAGATTTTTCCATCTTCTTGAAATGAGTTTTCTTTTTCACTTCCTTTCTCTTGGACCCAAATCCTTTCCTCTCAAACTTCATGAATTTCTTGAATCTTTTAACCATGAGGGCCATTTCTTCATCCTCCTCCTTCTCCTCTTCTTCAACCTTGGTGGTCTTCAAGGCAAAGATCTTTTACTTCTTCGGAGGTATAGGTGTGGTGTTCCATCTTTACTCATAAGCTAGAAGTCTTCAAATGACTTCACTTGGCTTCATATTCTTGTAATCACTATTCTCTTCAAGTGCCGTCACCTTTGATTCAAACCTTGATGGAAGTGACCTCATAATTTTTTACTTGACTCTCCTATCCGAATAGGGGTCACCAAGTTCATGGCTTTGGTTGACGATATCCATCAACTTCACTTGAAAGTCATTGAAGCATTCATGCTCTTCCATCCTAATCGTCTCAAATTGCATTTGGAGGACTTGGAGCTTTGATTCCTTGACTACCTCGGTTCCCTCATGTGCCGTTTGAAGAATGTCCCAAGCCACCTTTGCAATCCTAGTGTTTTGGACCAACTTGTATTGATTATCGTTCATGGCGCAAAGGATGGCATGCATGGCCTTGTTGTTCCACTTGGATGCTTCAAATTCTTTAGTACTCCAACTAGACTTAGGCTTAAGAGCTTTTACACCATCGTCATTGGTCATTGTTGGAGGAATATACCCATCTTCAATAGCCATCCAAGCACGGTCATCTATTTGGCAAAGATAGGCTTCCATTTTGCCCTTCCAAGAAGCATAATTCACCCCACTGAGCGAAGGGGGTCTTGTGCTTGAGGCTCCCTCATGACTATTTCTGTTTCCACTCATAGTGTTTGAGAGTATTGGATGTAATGCAAATGCAGTGCCACAAAAAAAAAACAATCAAACTAAATGCACTAAGCAAGACACACACACACAGAGTAAGGATCTCCTAAGTATATCTAGGCACCGGCTCTGATACCAATTGAAATTCCCTAGAAAGTGTGTGTCTATAACCTTGATGGGGGGTGAATAGGTTTTAATTCGATAGATTACTAATTTTGCTAATTAATCAATATTATCAATTCTACCCCATTCTTCTAAGTGTTCAAATAAAAGACAACAAACATAAAATAATAACAACACGCAATATATACGTGGAAACCCTCCAAATGGGAAAAACCACAGACTGTTCAGTGTGCCACACTCCATCCTCAAAATCCACTATTGAGAGAAAGTTTACAACCTATGTTGACCTCTTGTCAAACCCTCCAGTTACCAACCCTTTCACTCTATCCAACGGGCCTTAATAGTGATTTCGGATCACCAACCTTGTGCACTAATAACATAGCCACAAGCTTAACCAACAATGAAGAGATAATGGCAACCTATGTGAATAAGCAAGAATATTCTATATGCAAAAAGGCTAGGTCAAGACATTCATGCTTATTTAGGATTAATAATGACAATTAAAGCAAATCCAAGATATCAATGTTCTAAATTCAAAGGCAAGAAGAATTAGCTAGAAGGGTAAAAACGTCCTAAATTCTAGCTATCACAAATTAATGCATCTCAACCAACAATCAATACACAAGCATGTCATAAAAGTAATTAAACATACAAACAAGCATTTAATATGCAATAAGGACTAAAACCCTAGGTATACATGTCTTTGTAATGAAACTATAAAGTCTAGAGCATGTAGAAGTTACCTAGACAAGAAGAAGATGATGCTTCATGCTTGGATGATCCTAGAATAAAGCTAGATGATCATGAGATGAAGTTGGGTTGAGTAAAAATGAGTGTTTGGGAGTCCCTCTCTCTCTAGAAAAGCTAGAACACATAAAAATGGCTTCTTGGACTCTTTAGAACCAAAGAGAGAAGAAGAGAACATATATATATGGTGTCCTACACAAAGTGGCATCGTTTTGGAAGAAAGGCAACCAAATCTCGTCAAGACCGCTGGCTGTACCGCAGTACAGGCAAGTGTCTAGATCGTGACATTGAGAGCGGTGCATCGCCTGGACAACACCGCTTTGTAGACCACTGTGCATGCAAGTGCACAGACCTCGGTCTGGACAACATGTAATGCCTGTGAAACTTTGCTTGGGAAACCGCGGTGCATGCAACAAGCACAAGCCGCGGTAGCCACAGCGTGTAGCCTCTGTTAAACACCGTTGTGCAGACCGCGACATAGGCACTGCACAAAGAGCGGTCTGAACCGCGGGTCAGAGGAAAAAAAATCCTCTTTTTAAGGCATAAAAAATGCATTCAACACTCAAACACGAATTAAGACACACAAGGCACACAAGATGGCAAATAAGAATGAATGCAGGATAATTAAAAGAAAATGCATGAGTTTGTGTGTGTGCACTAATACCTCTTCAATGAAAGTTAAACAAGTTATTTTACCTTTGATGCTTGAGCCTGGTTACGAACAATGATGCCCTAAACTACCCTTACATATTGATCCCAAATGTGGTTGGCAATGAAATAAGCCAATTAAACACCGAGGAACTTACAACAACGGGTACCGTGGCTGAGAGGCAGTAGCTGTAGTAGGGGCCACCAATGATTGGGAAAAAGTGGTCGTATCAGCGGCCTGGAAAGCAGGCCTCTCTTGGTTTAGAACTCTAGTAGACCGTGATGCAAGAATAACCATCTTAGAGCTAACTTGGGAGGGCGAAGGAACTGAAGCAGGTGAAACCCCAGCTGGATCAGCAAGCCCTCTTTTCTCCAAGGTGGCCAAGGGGGCTTCCTGAGGCAGTCTTACATGAAGAGGAAAGGTACCAACTTGTTAGGCTTCACGAGAAGTTGGAGTAAGAACAAAAACTGTTAAAAAGAAGAAAGAAGAAGGACGTCAGGAACGAACTAACTAACAGAACGAAGCATAATGGTTTGGTGTTACTTACGAGCGGTAGCATCATAGATCCGCAGGTATCGTTTCACCTTTCGAATGTCAAAGGGGCGGCAGTTGGGAACTTCATATTCAAATAGTTCCTTGTGAGAATTGCCTTCAGTATAACCTCAGACTCGACAGGCAAGGAATCCCGGCCCCATGAAGGTTTATCGTTGAAAGCAATAGGAACTGTGAACTCATGCTTGCCAATAAAGGTCAAGCTTCCCCAATCCTTTCCCGCTAGGATCCACTCCTCTTTCCAAGCAGGATTTTTCCTCGAATCGCCAGGGATGATGAAATTAAGCTTGTTCTTTGCCTTACATAGAACTGACCTCGAGGAGCCCTGGATAAGCTTTCAATTTGAAATAGATATGCTAGCTCCTCAACTTCGAGCTCCCGAGTAACCTTGCTTAACTCGGATTGTTCCCTCCACAACATGAGGAAGCCGATCAAATGCCTCTAGAAGTCGGGTGTCAACTAGAGGGGAGCTAATTGTAGGGCACTGAGAGCTCGACGAAGAGTAGGATGAAGAGAGAGCCTGACCCCATTCTCGATGACCGCCACATGGATGGGGAGCACGCCTTTAAACGGGTTGAAGACATCATAGTTTCTGTAAGGGATTATGAGGGTGCGGCTATCAAGAATGCCATATTTAGACCTCATACGACTGATGGACTGCGGATTAACGATGGAATCTGGAATAACCTTGAAGTCATAGGGAAGACGTCTCTCCAGAGAAAAAAAGGCAATTGTGACTTGGCCCTTCCCAGCAGCACCGTTCATATTCTCCTAACCGGAATCCTCATCAACCAAGCTCAGGGGGTTATCTGATCGGTTAGAAAACCCAATCCCGATAGCTACGTTCCTACTTGACCGATGACATTACGGGGTCAAAGGAGAGTCAATGTCGTCAAGGTCCCATCGAGCCCGCTTTCCTTGGGCAAGACTGGAAACCTCTGTGCCATCAACGAGGGAATCAACAGAGTCACGGCTGATCTTTGACAAGATAGAATATGGTTTAGAGGTTGGAAAAAAGAGAAAGAACGGAGATATAGTTGAAGAAGTTTGCAAAATAGAGGGATTTTTTAAAATTTAAAGTTCAAAAGTGCAGCGTGAGGAAAGTGATGAGGAAGTTAGGTTTAAATAAAGGTGGGAGAGGTAGTGACGTCAACGAAATCTTCGGAGGGATTGCCTCGAATCTTGGGAACTGCCGTAACGTAGCCGGATTATATTAGGGAATACACCAGTCTTTTCCTGCCACGTCAATGGTACAATTAAGGAGAAGATTTCCACCCATATTTGGTAACAGTAAAAGAGGAAAAAATTCCCAATTAGAATAAGGAATCTGACTCCAACCTTAACTCAATCACCGGTGTTTAAGTAAGAGGGGAATTCTGTTGATAGCAAAATTTGGCTAGGGGACCAAAGAGAAGTTTTCCACCTTCTTAACTTGAGTCAAAGCCCAAGTTTACCAGTCATTTGACCCCGGGTCCTAAGTGTGAGCCATAGAACTACCTCGCAGAAGCAAGGAAGGGTCATCGAGCTTCATAACTATCAGAAATGGAGCCCGACACGACCAAATCGAGCCCCTTACGTAGATACCGAAACTTGGGTAAAGCCCGACACGTGATTGTCTGGTCTTTTTGAAATCAAGATTACATCATAACCTCCCCAAAAGCCCGCTAACCGCTCCGGGCACAAAAAGGGGGGACCGTTAAAGATATCATATTCGTGTTATAGCTACGTTCTAGTTCACTAAAGAAGGCTTGAACCCATCTGGATGAGAAAAAGGAAGCTCGCATAATCCACGCTCCCCCCCCCCCCCATTGAGTGCCCACCAGGCGGTCTCAAGCTCTAAAAGGCTAGGAAAGGTCAGGCCGAGCTTCTGGTACCAAAGCTAAGGCAGGGTCTACCTCGCTCTACGAAACAACGAACGGCTAACTCGACGACCTCCATGAAGAATCATGCCATGAATACAAACAAGATCATATCCACACTTCAACGAACATTAAAACCCGGCATACTTGTAAGGAAAGAGATTGAGTCCAATGAGGAATCAAACTTATCTCCACCAAATTTATTCTCCACTCTGTTATTAATTCAAAGTCAAAAATGTTCAAATAAAGGATCCCGCCCGTTAAGGAGGGAACGGATTCTTAGGATCATGGCGGGTGATTTACAAGTTTAAACCCACTTGGACCATATATAAATAGGTCCAAGCATGAGAAGGAAAGAGGAAGAATTTTTTATTTTGAGTCTTCGGCCTAAATTCTGCAATTAAAACATGGCCTCCACCATTATCTACTATTCGACAGGTACAAGGTTGCCACCTTACTGTATCCCAGAAAGATTAAGAGTGTTTATGAGTCTTTTTGTACGATACTCACAGTTGATAATAAAGCTATTACATTCTCGTCTTCATTGCACTTACATTTACACATCTATCTTTATTCAATCAGGTTAGGTACCTAAGGTACCAACCCCGGCCATCGCCTATGTGGTGGTGGTCTCGAGGGTGTTAACTAGAATTTCTCACCTCGAGTAAATTCTCCGTTAACAAATTCATTTTTTGATATGTTTTTTTGAATTAATTTTTTATGTATTACTTTTGCTAAATTTAAAAATTACAATACAATTATATTGGTTAATTATGTAATCAATTTCTTTATAGTTGTAATAATATTAAACAAAATACCAAAATTGATACTTCCATTTTTTATAGTTTTTGGTTAACCTACCAGACGCTTTTTTTCCATTTCCATTTTCATTTTCAAAATACAACTTCCAGTATATGTTACCAGATGCATTTTCAAAATTCAAAACTGCAACAAAAAATACTGTTTTTATTTTCATTTTTATTTTCGGAAAACAGCAACTGAAAAACGCTTACAAGACGGACCCTAATGTTTTAAGGGCAGCAACCTCATTTTCTAAAACACTTTCCACACTTTCCACCATTGATTTAATTATTTCCCGGCAAGTTTGTAACTTTTACCAAAAATGATGTTTCTTCTTGAATTGAATTCTCAAGAAACAGTGACTTCAGTGTTCTTTATTAACGTGAACGTAAGAATAAAATAGATAGTGTTAATAGTAAAATTTGGTCAGGGGTCAAAGAGAAATTTTCTACTTTCCCGCCACGAGTCTAAACCCATAATCGACGTTCATGAAGCCCGGATAGACCATAAAGCCACCCCACAGGAGCAAGGAAGGCCGGCTCGGTTTCACAACTAACAGAAACAAGCTAGACGTGACCAGGACAAGCCCCCACACGAATACTGGAGCCCAAGCTTCAATAGCCCACCTACCTGGGAACCCAGGCTTTGAGGTCGAGCTCCTTAACCGCCCCGTCAATGCCACGAGAAGTCTCCAAGCTCAAGAGACATTCGAGAGAAACTCGCCAACCTCTCCAGAAGCCCGTTGTCGTTGCTGGACATAAAGGAAGAATCACGCCTAAATCTACACTATCCCGGCTACCTCCCAGGAGTGTCTACAGGAACACCACGCTCTAAGGGGCAACATGCAGCTAGCTGGGTAACCTCCATAAAGAACCATGCTGCGATAACATACAAGATCATATCTAGGAGATAACCATCATTAATCCCGTATAGGTACGAGCCAAGAGTTTGATTCCAACGAATTCAAGGGTGTTAATAGGGATTTCTCATCCTAAACAAATTTCCCGTAAATACTTTCTGGCGCCGTCAGTGGGAAACTCTCACACCACCATATTTGTACATTCGAAAAGTTTGTTATTTCATAATAATCATGAGGCTCTGTTCCTCACAGGGGCAGCAGGGCACGTCCGGACAACCTTCTGCTACGTCGACACGAAAGGTCCCGAGGAAAGGGAGAAAATCTGGGCTCCATAGCCAGGTTCCCAGCCAGCCAGCTACTGTGTGGGGTCTGGAAACCCTTCTGGGAAGTCAGGTCGAGCTTGATCAACAAGCGGCGGCCTTCGTAGAAAACGTCTGCCTTCTACTACTCGCTGAGGGTATCGCTATCCAACAAGCAGGTCTCTGCAATCAGAGGGAGTCAAGTAGGCTTGGTTTTAGGCAACCTACCTTCGATCGCCTAGGACTTACCCCTTGAGAATAAGCTCGTAAAAGAGCAGAGCTTCCAACCTCGATCCGGGATAGGTTAGAGCCCATGCCCCACGTTCCTGAAACGTTGCCATGCTACCAACCAAGGCAAGTCAAATCCACAGCGAACATCCTTCCTCGAAAGCGGGAAGAGTTTCTCCTCCCAACGAATTCAAGGAGAGAAGCCCTGGGTAGAGAAGAAGAATGTCAGCAAAGCCCCCGAGCGGACCCCCTCCGAAGAAGTAACCGGGTAGAGTTGGACAGTTCGTCAGAGGGATCCGATGGTGAGGAATCCGAGATCAACTCAAGGAAATCAGAAAGCAAGCGTCTAAATGACCAATTGGCAGAACTTCAGAAAGAGGTCCAATTGATGAAGAAGGGAAAATACAAGGAGGACAAGAAAGATCCTCTAAGTGAAATGAATGCCCTCTTTACCAAAAGAGTCTGGGAGGCAGAGCTCCTGCTAAGTTCTAAATGCCAACTAACAGGTTCTCCGGGACTGAAGATCCCATGAGCCATTTAGAGAGCTTCGTTCAAAAGATGGAGGTTCAAAACACAACCAGGGTCGCTATGTGTTGACTGTTCCTCACTACACTCACGGATTACGCTAAAACCTTTTTTAGGAAACTACCTACCGGTAGCGTGGATTCCTTTACCAAGTTATCAACTTATTTCTATTCACAGTTCTGGGGAGTTAAGCCCCTATTGAAGGACTTGATCCATCTACAATAAGTGATCCAGGAGAGAGGATAACCCTCTGGGCTTATGTCGAGCGTTTCCATAAGGAATTCATCCAGATGGAGGTCTTCACAGAGAAAGAAACCCTCACCAACTTCAGAAGGAACCTGTGGGCGGGAAAGCTTTTCCTATCTTTCGCTAAGAGACCTCTAAAAACCTACTAAGAAGCTTATGATCGAGCCCTATAGCAGATTGAGGTCGATGAACAGGTCAAGGTCAAGATGAAACATGACAACATGAGAGTCGTAAAGCGACAAAAGAAGGAAGCTTCCAGACCCGAGCAAACTCAAAAAAAGCCAGAACAAACCCCCTAATAAATCAACATACCGCTTCCCCCTCTTTCAGCCAGATCAGAAAGGTATCCAAACAAGCAAGCTCTTCCTTAAGCTTCACTACCTCCCAGGACAGTGGCCCCTATAGCTCGCGATGAGAAAGGGTACGACCATTACACTCCCTTAAATGTATCCCGAGAAACAGTCTACCTCGCCATTCGGGACAAGGGTTTGTTACAGAAGCTTGCTCTTATGAAAGCCCGGGACGATAAGAGAAATCGTTATAAATATTGTGACTTTCACGAGGACGTAGAGCACAACACTTCAGAATGCTACAACCTGCGGAACCAGATTGAGGCTTTGATAAAGGGAGAATGCTTGATAGAATTCTTACAACAAGTCAGGGAGAACATTCAGACTGAAAGGGAGGTGGAAGCTGAGATCCGAGAACATACCAAGAAAAGAAAGAGAGAGCTGGCGAACTTGATGTAACAGATTCAGATAATATATACTATCAGCAAGGGGCCCACTCTGGTCGGCACCTCCAACAGTTCAAGGAAAAACCATGAAAGGAAAGTCCCTCGTACGGACGATGGGCGAGATATCATCAAGGTCGACCAAAGACCGACCAACCCCTTCCAGCTGTCACATATCATTTTCACGGAAACAGATGTCTAAAACACCGTGCAGCCTCATGATGACCCTATGGTCATCACGGTACAAATTGCCAACTTCATGGTGCACCGTGTGCTCGTCGATACAGGTAGCAGCTTCGACATCCTGTTCAAAGATGCCTTGGAAAAGCTAAACTTGAAACAGTGGTTTTACAATAGTTGCACTACTCCATTATATGGGTTCACTGGGACTCAATCACACCCGTAGGATCAAAAATCCTACCAGTGATCATTGGAGTCGCACCGCTCCAGTAAAATATCATGACCGACTTCGTGGTGGTGGATACCTCATTGGCCTACAATGAAATATTAGGGATGCCATTTCTATCATCCTTGAAAGAGGTCCTTTCTATTTAACACAACGTCTTGAAGTTCCCGGTAGGAGACAAGGTGGGGGAAGTTTGGGGTGATCAGCAAACAGCTAGGAGATGCTACGCAGTGTCGGCCAACCCAGCAGCTCTAGCAAAACAACTCGCCCAGGTGACGAAAATCCAAGGTAGGATAACCCCTGCACTAAACCTGGAAGACGCGGGTTCCACCGATTGCCCCAAATAAGGCCTTGTGGTGCCCGACAAGGAAGAAGAGAGAAGGGAATGGGCCAACGACCGTCCATTGGATAAGTTAGAAGAGATTCATGTCCGAATAGGCGATCCATCGAAGGTCGTCAAGATCGGAGCTACCCTTGAGCCAGGAATAAAAGTGGGTTTGATTAGGCTCCTCACAGAGTTCAACGACATTTTTGTTTGGAGTCATGCTAAGATGTCGGGGATCCCGATGACATTAGTTGCACATCGACTGGTGGTGGATCCAACTTTCAAACCCATTAAATAGAAAATACGCCACTTCAACACCGAAAGTAATGTGGCGGTTCAGGAAGAGGTGGATAAACTAACCCAGGCAGGCTTCATTTGAGAAGCCCGTTACCGCGAGTGGATCGCCAATGTGGTCACGATCACAAACGCAAATAGAAAGTGGCGCATATGTGTAGACTACACCGATCTCAACCGAGCATGCTCGAAGGACAGTTTTCCTCTGCCAAAAATTGATCAGCTGGTCGATTCCACCTCCGGGAACAAGCTCTTAAGCTTCATGGAAGTATTTTTCTGGCTGCAATTAGATTATGATACATCCGGCGGACTAGGAAAATACCAGTTTCATCACCGCGCAAGGTCTGTACTACTACAAGGTGATGCCTTTCGAGCTCAAAAATGCTGGAGCTACTTACCAGCGGTTAGTCAATCGGTTGTTCAAGCCCGAAATTGAAAGGTCGATGAAGGTGTACATCAATGACATGATCACTAAATCATCAACCCCCAGAGGCCACCTGGACGACCTTCATAGGACCTTCATGATCCTAAAGGAAAACTAGATGAGGTTAAACCCTTCCAAATGCACATTTGGGGTAACTGCGGGGAAGTTTCTAGGCTTCATGGTCCATGAGAGAGACATAGAGGTGAACCCGGAAAAGATCATGGCTATCCTGGGTCTAGAATCCCCCATATCTCTTAAACAAGTTCAAGCCTTGACTGGACAGGTAGCAACGATCAATAGGTTCATCTCTTGGTCTACTGACAAGTGCCTACCATTCTTCAAAGCTATCAAGAAGGGAAGAAACATGAAATGGGATCAAGAGAGCGTACAAGCTTTTCAAGCTTTAAAAAGATACCTAACAAGCCCTCTACTGCTGATCAAGCCAAATCCTGGAGAAGAGCTCCAAATATACTTGGCCGTTTCAGAAACCACCGTGAGCGGGGCTTTGGTCAAGGAATGCAGGGATAGGATCCAGCGACCTGTTTACTATGTGAGTCACGCTCTAACCAAGTCCGATAAGAACTATACTCTATTGGAAAAGCTCGCTTACACCTTGATGACCTCGACAAGGAAACTTCGTCCCTACTTCCATGCTCATTCAATAGCAGTGGTGACGGACCAACCCCTCCATCAATTCTTACAAAGGCCGGATGTTTCAAGAAGGCTGGTTCTATGGGCCCTAGAGCTTACCCAATTTGATTTAAAGAATAAGCCTAGGACCGCGATAAAAACTCAGGCACTAGCAGACTTTATAGCCGAGCTCTCAATACCTTCAGGCTAGGCAACCCCCACGGCAACAGATGTTACCCTTGAGAGGATTCCAGAATCTGATAATTTGTCAGAAGGCTGCGGGTCATGGACTCTCTACACTAACGGAGCTTCTGGACAATCTGGGATAGAGCGGTCATAGTCTTCATCGACCTAGAAGGAACTGAGTGCTGCCACTGTTTCAGGTTTGAATTCAAAGCCACGAACAATGAGGTGGAATACGAAGCCCTTCTAGCAGGAATAAAGGCAGCCATAAAACTAAGGGTTGATTACCAGAATATCAAAAGCGACTCTTCACTCGTGGTCAACCAAGTCTCCAGTGATTATCAGGCAAAAGGGGATAATATGAGCGCTTACCTAAAATTGGTTCAACAACTCAATAGCAGATTTAAGGGATTCAGAATCGAGCAGATACCTCGACAGCTAAATCATCGGGCTGACGTCCTTGCCAAGATAGCTGCATATGGTGGCCAGACCCAACCTCACGGAGTCCCTCTTCAAGTAATCCCCCTACCTAGCATTATGACAGGTAAGGAAGCTTATACCTTGGATCGACAGCCATGTTGGATGGATCCAATAGTGGAGTATCTACAGAATGGGAAACTCCCCGGGGTGCCTGACCAAGCTAGGAGAGTCAAAAGGCTCTCGGTCCGGTAATATATGGTGGATGGGTATTTATACCGAAGGGGAAAATCCCTTCCCCTGCTCCGATGTCTACACCCTGGAGACGCTAAGTGGGCTTTTAGAGAGGTTCATTTTGGGGAATGCAAGAACCATATTGGTGGAGAGGTTTTGGCATATCAGGTTCTCTGCATGGGGTATTATTGGCTGACCATCCATCAAGATGCGAAGAAATCGATGCAAACCTGCGAGGCATGCCAGAAGGCCGTAAACTTAAGTCACCTTCCTCTGGAGCGCTTGACATCCCTTAGCTCGCCATACCCCTTTGCTATATGGGGAGTCGATTTGATTGGACCACTTCCTACAGCTCCGGGATAGGCCAAGCACGCTATCATAGCGATTAACAATTTCACAATATCGGTTGAAGTCGGACCACTCTCCCAGATATCAGAAGAAAACACAACAAGGTTCAGCAAGACTAATGTAGTGTGTAGGTTCGAAACCCCCTTACCATCATAGCCGACCTTAGAAAACAGTTTGATAATGGCCGATTTAGAGATTTCTATGAAAGCTTCGAAATTGACCTTTGGTTTGCCTCGGTAGCCCACCCTCAGACCAATGGTCTGGTGGAATCCATGAACAAAACCATTAAGAAGTTGTTGAAGAAAAAGCTACAGCAGAAGAAAGGTAGATGGGTAGAGGAGCTTCTCGAGGTACTCTGGGCTTACCGCACTACAAGAAGAACAGCTACGGGGGAAACGCCCAACTCGCTCGCCTTCGGGGTTGAAGTAGTCCTACCTATTGAGCAAAATTTGACCTACTTTAGAGTCCAATATTTCAAACCGGGGAGCAATGAAAGTAAGCTCCGAGCTAGCTTGGACCTCCTGGAAGAAAAACAAGATTGAATAGCCGAGAAGGTAGCAATCTACCAAAGTAGGATTGCCAAGTACTTCAATAGGAGGGTTAACCCCCGAAACTTCAAAGAAAAAGACCTAGTTCTCAAAAAGGTAACGTTGAATACCAGGAAGAGGTCAGACGGGGTCCTAGGGCCCAATTGAGAAGGACCGTACATAATAAATATGGTGATCTGTAATGGGGCATACAAGCTCGAGGATATGAATGACCGACTCATCGACCATACTTGGAATGCAGATCACCTAAGGAAATTCTACAATTGAACAGAGGACTCAGGTATAGGCGGTCGCCGACTAGTTTCTTTTCTTTTCATCGACAATAATGTGCTCCATCCATCATACCAATAAAGCCTGCTTTTCTTGTTTACTCCTTCTTCAGCTATGTCCTACAATGATTTGGGTCTACATGGAAAATTCGACATTATCACCTCAAGACCAAGGGTAGGCCAGGGAAGCCCCCACCCCCCCCCCCCCCCCCCCCCCCCCCCCGCCAATCCTGATACCTCGATTGGGAACTACCCCGGCCAAGAAGGGTCTGAGTGTAAGAGCATAATTGCCATCCAGATCTCGAGATCAGGATATAGCTAAATAGCCCTCCTGATGCCATGGTAGGGCTACCACCCCCAAAAAGGGTCTGAGTGTAAGAGCATAGTTGCCATCCATATCTCGAGACCAGGAAATAGCTAGATAGCCCTCATGATGCCTTGGTCGGGCTACCGCCCCCAAGAAGGATCTGAGTGTAAGAGCATAGTTGTCATCCATATCTCGAGACCAGGAAATAGCTAAATAGCCTTCCTGATGCCTTGGTCGGGCTACCACCCCCAAGAAGGGTATGAGTGTAAGAGCATAGTTACCATCCAGATTTAGAGACCAAAAAATAGCTAGATAGTCTTCCTGATGATCTCGAGCCCAGGAAATAGCTAGATAGCCCTCCTGATGCCTTGGTCGGGCTACAACCCCCAAGAAGGGTCTGAGTGTAAGAGCATAGTTGTCATCCAGATCTCGAGACCAGGAAATAGCTAGATAGCCCTCCGGATGCCTTGGTCAGGCTACCACCCCCAAGAAGAATCTGAGCGTAAGAGCATAGTTTCCATCCAGATCTTGAGACCAAGAAATAGCTAAATAGCCCTCCTGATGCCTTGGTCTGGCTACCACCCCCCAAGAGTGTAAGAGCATAGTTTCCATCCAGATCTCGAGACCATAAAATAGCTAGATAGCCCTCTTCATGCCTTGGTCTGGCTACAACCCCCAAGAAAGATCTGAGTGTAAGAGCATAGTTGCCATCCAGATCTCGAGACCAGGAAATAGCTAGATAGCCCTCATGATGCCTTGGTCGGGGCTACCACCCTTAGGAAAAACTGGAATTTAAGAACACGGAAGCCTTCCTGATCCCTAGCTTAAAAAGGGGGACTAGACAGTTATTTACTTGATGCCTCGCTTGGGCTACAACCCTCTAACAGGGATAGAGGGCTCGATTTACTTTAAATATACCTATTAGTTCTGGTTACTAGCCCTCCTGATACGTGGTTACTCACTATATCAGGCTTACAATCAAACAAGAGGACTATCGACTAAAGAAGTTGATCTGCGAGATTCGGTGGTCAGGAAGCCCGACGCTAACTATCAGTTTTCACTCTTAAACAGTTTACTTATCTTGTTGTTCCCCTAAGATAGTTCATTTCGCTATAAATGTTGGACCTATAGGAGATCAAGTAAGTACATGCAGGTTGAAGTGAGAGATAGATCTAAAATTGAAGCTTTATTATTAAGTGGGGGAGCCTATTCCCTAAAAAGGCTACAACAATCAGGGAACCCAATCCCTGTTTCCGGGCTACAAAAAAAAAGAATTAAATGACAAAAGGTCAAACACGGTTAAAAATGGGATGCCCACCCCCTTTTTCGGGCATTCAAAATGAATTACATGGGAGAGAACTCAAACTTCTTCGTCTACCTGAGGACCTCCTGCCTCCTCTTCTACAGAGTGAACCTTGCCCCCTACTCCCCTCTCCGGTCGTAGCTCAACCTGATCAGTGGCACCTACTGCGTTCACCACCTCCCCTTAGGGATCCGCCTCGGCTACTTCGGGATCAACAGGATCCTCCTCCACGACTTTATTTATCACCGCCATAACCTCGGGCGATATGGCTGCATCAAGGAGGCTAGCCACTGACTCAGGCATAATCATGCCTTATATTGACTCCACTCCTGATAGGATTATGGGGGGACCTCTGGCTTCAGCAAGGCCTCCTTCTACCTCTTAGGACTAGACCCCCCTCAAGGATTCGCCAAGACCATATGCCGGGAAGGTTAGAACAAGAGGAGGCAGATCTAGCACCTCCAACCGCTTCCCAACTCCCTCCCAAGAATGAAGCTCCATCATTTTTGAGGTGAGACATCTCTGTATCCCGTGACATAACCTCTTCTCTATCCTAGCAGGTGATGATGGAGAGATCAAAGAGGGGAGGAAGGGCTATTGCAACCTGGTAGAAGGTTTAAAAGTATCCCTCATTAAAAGAGGCTTCCACCTCGGCTTGGAGCTGGGTAATTTGAGCCTGTAAAGCTTAGTTCTCGACATCCAGAGCCTTCGCCTCTCCCTTCTAGTCATCCCAATGGCTAGCCCGTCGCTTCAACTGGAGAGTTTCTTGATCAAAAGTCAGTTTCAACCTCTCATGGTCACACTGGAGAGCAGCTAGCTGTGTTTCCATTCCTTGTTGGCCAGATGCCATTTCCCGGACAAGGTTTTGAGCCCGCACAAGCAACTCCATAGCTCGCTCAGTCTCAGCCTCAGCCTCAGCCTCAGCCTTGGCTGCCCAATCGTGGAGGGAGGCCACCTGATGGCTACCTGAAACTTGAAGGCCAGCAAAGAAAATTCATGTTAGAAATTGGTAAATCAAGCTACTGAATGAAGAAGTTAAAATGACGATTACCTCGGCTAGAAGAGCAGACCCTTTGGTAATCATGATAACCACGGGTATCGAGGTGATCCTAGAGAGCCTGCAGCCTGGACAAGATGCAACGAATTACTTCAGGACCCCCTCCTAACCCGCCGAGCTAGATTGCTGGTAGCGGCGAGAAGGCGCGACCTCAAGAGTTTCGGCATAGGGCTCCCCGAAAACCTGGACTTCTCGGATACAGCCAGATCAGTAGAATGGGATAATGTGACTGGAGAAGCATCGTTTGAGGTAGAAACTCATGGTAAGGGGGAAATAGTGGACTTATCAGTGGCTTGAGAAGCGGGCCCTCCTCGGTTTAGAGCCTTTTTCGCCCGAGACGCAAGGATATCCATCTTAGACTTTACCTGAGAAGGCGTTGAAGCAGGAATAAGCAAGGTAGCAGCCTTAATGGCTGACCCCCTTTTCTTCAGAGAGCTCTCGGGGATGATCTGGAAGGAGGAAGAGGGGTCCTTTCTTACCGCGCTTCGTGAAAAATTAGAGCAACAACAAACACTGTTAAAAATTTAAAAAAAAGGGGGTTCAAGATCATCAGAACTGAACCATCCAACAATTTAAAATAGGATAGAGCGAGATACTTACGAGGAGTATCATCGGAGATCTGCAGGTACTTGTTTACCCTGCGGGGATCGAATGGGTCAGCAGTTGAAAACTTTAAATTAAGATAATTCCTGGCCATGATGGTCTTCAACACCGTTTCAGACTCAGTAGGCAAGAAGTCTCGATCCCATGAGGGTTTGTCACTGAAAGCAGTGAGGACCTCGAGCTTATGCCCACCGACTAATACAGAGCTCCCCTAGTCTCCCCCCACCAGTACCCACTCCTCTTTCCAGGCGGGGTCTTTCTTTGACGCCCCGGGGATGATAAAATTAAACTTGTTCTTGGCCTTGGAGTATAATTGGCCTCGAGGAACCCCAGCCAGGCTACCTATCTGGAAAATAAAAATGAGTTCCTCAGCCCCAGGCTACCTGGTTACACTTTTCATCTCGCATTGCTCCCTCCATAACATAAGGAAGCCGACTAGATGCCTCTAGAAGCCGGGCGTCAATTGGAGCGGAGCCAACTGAAGGGCATTAAGAGCTCACCGAAGGGTAGGGTGAAGAAGAAGCCTCACCCCGCTCTCGAAAGCTGCGACGTGGATAGGAAGTACGCATTTGGGTAGGCTAAAAACATCATAATTCCTACGGAGGAAAGTGAGGGAAACGGTGTCAGGAATACAATATTTGTCCTGAAGACGGTTAATCGACTGAGGGTCGACAGTCGAATTAGGGATGACCCTGGGTTCGAAAGTAGAGGTCATCGTTGAAGGAAGAGCCGCCACTGTAACCTCAACCTTCCCAACAGCGTCGACTCTCCCCCCGAAATCAGAATCCTCATCAACTAGATTTAGAGGGTTGTCGGACTCAAGAAGCCGGAGCCAATAGAGACGTTTCTGCCAGAACTACAGCGTTGGCTGACCGGGGAAGATTCCTCATCGCTCGAAATTCCTCGTACCCGTTTACAAGGAACTAGGTTAGGGCCTCCGGTGCCCTCAACCAAGGCGTCAATACTGTCTGAGAAAATCGACATTAATGGATAAGAAGAACTTGAAAAAAAACGGAAGACGAATGGAGATCGGTTTAGAAAAACAGGAAAGAATAAATCTGAAAATTTGAGATTTGAGAAAATGTAAAGAAAATGATAGTAAGGTTAGGTTTAAATAGAGGATTAAGGTTAATGATACCGGCGATATCCTCTAGAAGATCACCTGGAGCCGTATTGCAACCGTCTTTCTTCGAATGAAACACTGTTTCAAATTCAAATATTGGGTAATTAATGAGAAGATTTCGCTCTCATTAATTATTTTTATAACGGAAAACTTTCTCAATTAAACAAGGAATCTGACTCCAGCCCCAACTCTACCATCAGTGTTCAAGACAGAGGGGACTTCTGTTAATAGTAAAT
The DNA here is from genome assembly GCA_032871835.1 of Dipteronia dyeriana. Lineage (NCBI taxonomy): Eukaryota > Viridiplantae > Streptophyta > Magnoliopsida > Sapindales > Sapindaceae > Dipteronia > Dipteronia dyeriana. The sequence goes on from CM065297.1 coordinate 82,948,082, forward strand.
TTGGCCAGGGGTCAAAGAGAAATTTTCCAATTTCCCACCACAAGTCCAAACCCATAATAGACATTCATGAAGCCCGGATAGACCATAAAGCCACCCCACAGGAGCAGAAAAGTGCGGCTCAGTTTCACAACTAACAGAAAACAAGCTAGACGTGACCAGGACAAGCCCCCACACTAATACTGGAGCCCAGGATTCAGTAGGCCACCTACAGGGGAACCCCGTGAATGCCAAGAGAAGTCTCCAAGCTCAAGAGACATTTGAGATAAGCTCGCCAACCTCTCTAGAAGTCCATTGTCCTTGCTGGACATAAAGGAAGAATCACACCTAAATCTACACTACCCCCGCTACCTCCCAGGAGTGTCTACAGGAACACCTCAAGCCCCTAAGGGTCAGGAAAAATCCATCTCAAGCTTTTAAGAACAGAGTCGGAGCAGGGATCTACCTCGCTCTACGGGGCAACAGGCAGCTAGCTAGGTAACCTCCATAAATAACCATGCCGCGATAACATACAAGATCATATCTATGAGATAACCAACATTAATCTCGTATACGTGCGAGCCAGGAGTTTGATTCCAAAAAGGAAACAAACCCATTCACGTTAATTGTTTCCGTTATTGACTCGAGGGTCAACCACTTTTAAATGAAGGATCCCGAGCGATAAGAAGGAAACGGATTCAAAGGATCAAGGCGGGATATCAGCAAATTCAAACCAGCTTGGACCATATATAAATAGGGCCAAGCAAAATAGAAACAGAGAGAGATAGAAATAGATAGAGATAGAAACAGATATACATAGAAACAGAGAGAAGAGAGAAAGAAGATAAAAGGGGAAGGCATAATTTCTGTATTCAGAACACGGCCACATTTGTTTCCACTATTCGACAGGCACAGAGTTGCCACCATCCTAAATCTTAGAGAGATTGCGAGCATACAAGACAGTGATTTGTTTTTTAAAGCAAGTATCAATAATAAAAGCTCTCATTTACTGTTACTACGATCCAGCCTCTCGTTTACCTCTCAATATGTCAGGTATCAACGGTACCGACTCCAGCCACCACTTTCGTGGTAATGATCTCGAGGGTGTTCATAGGGATTTCTCATCCTAAACAAATTTCTCGTTAACATATAGTAAAACCATGACTGAGATTGTGAAAGTAGAAAAACCAAGCCAGAAAACAAGTGAAAAAACAAAGAAGGAACCAGAACATCAACACATAACAATTATTCACCATCTCCTCCCTCTCCCTCTCCTCACGAGGGATCGGGTTCGATGATGGACTGGATCTCTATCTCCGACAAGGGAAACCATAGTTCCATTATCGACGATAGAGCCATCGTAAATGAATGGAGACCTTTGCATATCAAGGTCTTCGATTCTGACTTGAGTATGGTCACAATTACCCAAAATGGGTCTCCAATCATCTGCGACTACAAGAACATAAGACAAACACATTCATGGAAATCTCTAGATCTCCCTGGATCTAGTAGCAATACAAATATTTTTTTCTTTTTTTTAGTAATAAGATGCTATTCATGATTAGGATATGATAAATAATTATTGTTTCTTAATTGATAAATAATTATTGTTTCTCAATTGATAAATAATGTTTTAGAAATGGTTTTGATTTAAATTATATATATATTGAATAAGAGGTTTAGCAATGGTGTTAAAAGTCACAATGTGATTAATGTTTTTTTTAATCCTATATAATAGGTTAAAAAAAAAAAAATTTGTATATTATAAAAATATGATAAAATTGAAAATATATTGTCTTTAAGAGCATAATCTTGAAAGAAAATATATTAAATGCACTCCAGTGATTCAGAATTAAGTTAAAAATCAGTATTTGTCATTTTTTATTTTAAGTTGTTTGACCACTTTAAAAACAAACAAAAAACCTTAATAAATTCAATTTAGACCCGTTAAATTTTAAGTGGAAAAAACAAACCAACTTCATAGTTATTAAGGATATAATGTAAACAGCATGTTACAATTTTCTACTAACCTAACCAAAAACTTTAAGAAATCCTTCATAAATCAATTTAATTTTCATATATAATAAGGTAGAAAGCACTTCATGTTCAAAGATCTTTGAGTTAGCACACTCTCTAGAGTGATTTTGTATTTTCCTTTTCACTTATGTAATAGAAGTCCGAGTCTTATATTAACCTATTAAATCATATGCGGGTAGACCTGACCACAGTTCCAGTTCAACTTTCGGTCGGAACCAGAACTGGGGTGGATCGGTTCCGATTCCGATTCCAGTTCACTTGGTTCCATTATGGTTTCGGTTCCCAATTTCGATGGGTTCTGTTCCTATTTTTTAATTTAAAATAATTAATAGAATATTAAAAAAAAACATACTAACTAAGTTTATTGGACAACCAGAAATTTTAAAAAATAAATATATATGATAATTGATAAAATAAAATAAAATAAAATTTGAAATAAAACTAAAAAAATTAAATTTGATTGGTCTTGCACTTAATTATTATTACAATTAAGTTGTTTACGTATCTTCGGTTTAGAAGAATTAAATACTATGTAGTTCTCTTACTTTTTATTTAAGGTTTGATGTTGAAAGTTGGAACCCAAAAATGTAACTAATCTCTCCCACTGCCTTCCATTCTCGTGGTTTGGTTATTGTCGAAGAAATCGTAAACTAATTCTTGATCGATTTCTTGTTGTATGTATTACGTCTTAGTCTAATCATTAATAGACCGATTGAAAATTTGAAAGAGAATCGGAGTGTGGAGAGAAATAAAATGAGAGGGGGTATTGGTAAGGAATCAGGAAAATGTAGAATTAAAAAAAAAAAGATTGCAGCCGGAGAACAATAGTGGCCCCACAGTTTTTTTTTTTTATATATATATATAAAAGAAATTAAAAGGATTGCAAATTTGCAACAGTTGGGCTTGGGTGGTCACAAGTGGGCCTATCACCTGACTAACCAATGGCCAAACTGCCCAAACCCAACAGTTTGTTTTAGAAAATTTATTTAATGCATAAACTGTCAGTTAGAAAACGGTTGAGAACCGCCAATTCATACCCAGTTTTTTTAAATGTTAAACCCAAACTGGAATCAGTTTATACTGAAACTGGAAATTCCGGTTTCACTTTCCGGATAAAACAGTGTGCGTTTTGGTTCGACGAACCGAACTGCAATCATCTATGTATAAGGGTATACCCCCTTCCTTACCGTGAGAGTTGTATTATGGAATATGTTTACTACAAACCCTTGACCGTTGGATTTTATTTTATTAAAAAAGAAAAAAAAAACTTTTACGTCTATGTTTTTTCATTATAAAGATTTTAATTAAATTCATTTAATTTTACATTTATTTGTAAAAAGTTAATTATGATATTTTTGAGATGATACAACAGTGGGGGTTTGCTCAAAAGTTTGGTGGGGTGCCAATAACATGTGTCGATGTAAATTCAAGCCTGATATTATAAGCCCAGACCAAGTAAAGTTATTTTGGCCAGACTAAGGCCTCGTTTGATTTTTTGTCTGAAAACTGAATAGTGCTGAATGCTACTGAGAACTGAATAGTGACTGAAGACTGGAAATTGAAAAACATGTTTGTTTTTTTCACTGAAAACTGAATGTAAGTGATAAGCTGTTTGTTTTTTTAAAGTTATAAATATCTTAAAATTAATACTTTTACATCTATGTCCTTTTAACTATTTGTTATATATTTATATTTTAATATATTAAGGATAACTACAACAAATAATTTAATAATTATAAAACAAAATTATTTAGCTATTAATATATTTTAAATTTATTTTAAATTTATTTTATTAATATTATTTAGATTCAATTGAACTCTAAAATAAAATTAAAAAAATTAATTATCAAGTTATAAGGAAAAAAATAAGAATGTTTCCTTACTAAAAACCAGAATATGATAGCAAAACCAGTCTCTAATTGTTTGAGTTTTGAAATAATTAACTTTTGTGATGCTGTAGTTATTTATGGTGAGAAGAAAAAAAAAATATTTTGAATAGTAGCTTAACAAGAAACAAAATTGGAAATTAGTTAGATTGGTGAGAATAATTTTGGAAGGAAAAAATTGTATTAAATTTCAGTGGACTTGTGTTAAGTGAAAAGTGAATCTTTTTTCACTTTTCTAAACAAGTGGTTTTAAGAGTTCTTTAAGTGGTTTTATCACTGAAAAAAATAAACAAAATAACTTAATGGAGCACATTAAGTGTCATTAAGTATTAAGTGGAAAAATCAAACAGAGTCTAACACTCATTTTCTAGTGACAATGTCATTGATGATATACAAATGATCGTGGATCAAGCAAGATGAAGTTTAGAGGATTTCTAGGTACATTCGCGAGTGACTCTAGCATTTCCTGAAGTTTATACTCCATAATTGTACGAAAGAAAACTTAATTGAATATAGATACACGAAAAGTCTAAGGTCCCGTTTGATTTTTTGTTTGAAGACTGAACAGTGCTGAATGTTACTGAAGACTGAATAATGACTTAAAACTGAAAACTGAAAAACATATTTGTTTTTTTCACTGAAAACTGAATATAAGTGATAAATTGTTTGTTTTTTTAAGTTATAAATATCTGAAAATAAATATTTTTACATCTATACCCTTCTAACTATTATTTGTTATATATTTACATTTTAATATATTAAGGACAACTCTTACATGTAAATTAATTCTAAAATAAATTTATTTAGTTATTAAAAATATTTCATACATTATTCCATTTTTTGAATTACATTAAAATGAACATAATATTTGATGGTGATACATTCTAAAATTCTGAAGAAATATTAATAAAAACAAAAAAAATTAACTACTACTTGATTTTGACCCAAATAGCATAAGCCAATGCATCTTACATATATATAACTTTTTTTTTCTTCCCAAAATTAACATCTCAAAACCAAAAAAAAAAAAAACTCAAAACAAAGTCATTATGAAAATCATTCTCCAATTAATTTTTAGATCAAGTGAAAAATATGTACTCAAATTGTAATATAAAATTAATAAAACTAATTATCAAATTATGGAACCAAGAAAGAGTTATTACTGAAATATGTTAGGAAAACCGGTCGCCAATTGTTTTTATTTTGAAGAAGTTAATTTTTCTGATGTTAAAGTTTTTTATAGTGAGAAGAAAAAAAAAATTAAAATGATTTGGGCTTTAACAAAAACAAAATTGGAAATATACAAAATTAGTGAGGATAGTTTTGGAAGTAAAAGTTTGTAATTAATTCTACTGGAATTGTGTTAAGTGAAAAATGGAAAAAATTCACTTTTAAAAAATAGCGGTTTTAATGGCTCATTAAATGATTTTAGCATTTATAAAATCAAATAAAACAGTTGAATGAAACACATTAAGTATCATTTAGTGTTAAGTCAAAAAATCAAACATGGTATAATACTTATCATTGATATTTGATATTGCTTATTGGGGTGTTAATGACTTTACAATTTAGCTAAGAGTAGACCGTCTACATGTTACTACTATTAAATATTATACAATGCATTCTTAGGTCAGTCGAGATTCCTGAGCACACCTGGGAATTTAGGTATTGTTTGTTACATAGGATTGGACTAATTTTAATCCAATCATATGTTTGGAAGCAACAACAGACTAGATAAAATAATCTAGTGGGGCTTAATTTTAGTGAAAGAGTCCCATGTTATATGGGATAAATAAACCCACCAAATTGGTGGGTTTAGTTGTTCTGAGACTATTTTTTTTTAAGAATTTTTTTTAAGTTCTTTTTTTTTCCAAATTTTTAAATGCATTATTAAAAATAAAAAATATAAATCAAAACCCAGAAAAAAAAAAGCAAACCCATAACCATAATATTCTGGAAACAAAAAATAAAATCGAACCAACAAACATAATATTTTGGAAATCTAAAAAAAAAAAAATCAAACCACCGATATCTAGAATCGAACAAAAAAAAAAATCAAATTCAATATCTTTATATTCTAGATCCAAGCTAAATCTGAAATCAAACTCAACCCATATGATGGCGATGATATAGAAATGGTGATGATGATAGGCGAATTAGGAAATGAGAAAGTTTTATAGTTTTTAAATTTAATTTTAATTAGTTTTTTTATATTTTTATTTTAATTACTTTATTTTATTGTTATTTCCTTTTAAAAATAAATTATTATATTTAATCCAATCCCATGTTTCACCAAATAAAACATGGTATTAATTTAATCCAGTCCCATATTTCTCCAAACATAGCATAATATTAATTTAGTCCAATCCAATCTCATTTAATCCTAGTTCCATCTTAATCCAATCTAATCCCATAAAATAGTCTAATCCAGTCTAATCCCATAAAATAGCCTAATCCAATCCCGCGCACCAAACGGGACCTTAAGGAGTTAAAGAATTTAAGGAGTTAAAAGGTTAAGATACTTACATATATATATATATATATATATATATATATATATATTCAAGTCAGTTTGTTGGATGTGGACCATTAGATTTATATACTTTGACTCAAGGTGTATTTACTTATCAAAACTTCTCCACAATCAATAGTCCACATACATACGCACTGTAAATATAGGGTTGTGTAAAAAACTGTCTAATCGAATCAATCCATCTAATCTAATTCAAATTTTATGGGTTGGGTTGGTTTTAAATTTAAATCGTTTTGTTTACCAAACAAGCCAATCAAAGTCGGGGTATTAGGTTGTCTAAAGTAAAATCTGTGCAATCCAAACAAACTCATATTTTTAATCATCTGTAAATTTACGTTTCTGGAGTTGTTTTTTTAGTGTAGTTTCTCACTTTCTCTATAATTTTACACCTCAGTTTTTAGTTTATTGTTTTTTTTTTGATGTAGTTTCTCACTTTCTCTAGAGTTTTATGTTTTTTTCTTTAGTTTATTTTCTTCATTTACGCTAGACTAGAGGTTTGTATCATTTTCAATTGGAAAATCAAAAGGTGCTCAATACCTATAACCATTGCCGGTCCTTAGGTTTTGGAGGCACCTGGGCGAATATTTAAAATTGGACCTTTTGTTTAATTTCACATCTAAATTTTATAAAATCTTGTACTTGATAATATATATATATATATTATTTTTTAAGAAAAAATATAAAAGTTTAATTAAAGTAATTTTCATCAAGTTTATATCGTGATATATAGAAAAAAAAACCGAAAAAAACAATTACGAGCAAATAGATCTGCATGACAGTTTCCACGAAAATAAATATCATATGTAAATAAGGAGATACAAACTTATAAAATGAAAAGGGAGGAGACCTCCTCATTTTTTATTTTATTTTTTTGTAATTTTAAAAAATAAATAAAATAAAGGGTATATTTGGTAATGTTTAGGGTGTGTTTACAAAATATATTTTTTTAAAAACTCTTAATGAGATGTACATGTAAAGAGGAATGCATATACAAATTTTCATGGGTACAAATATAGCTACTCATTTACTTTTAATAATCTTGATGAAAATTCATGATTAACCTAATCTTTATATAATAAGTTGATTACCACGTCTTTTTTTTTATTTTGAACCCAAAAAAGATATAATTATACGGATCATGTTGTATGTGTCAAATGTGAACAGTACCATCATTTTCTAGACCCCTTATTTATCAAAATAAAAAATATAAATACTAAAAACAAAAAGGGCCCTTTTTTTTCTGGGCTAAAGCGGCGCCCCTAGTGCCCTGCCTCATGGCCGGCACTGCCTATAACATTTTATAGTTTGACAATCCATAGTTGATTATTATTATTACTACAATCCATAGTTGATTATTATTATTATTATTATTATTTATAAGTCATACAAGTTATCTTGATAAAATAATAACACTAATAATAATAAGAATATTATATTGTACACATATAAACATATGATTGTATGTAATCGTTTGTGAGTTACAAATGATATATCAAAGCAATAAAAAAAATTAATGTGATCATACAACATAGGACATGATCACAATGGAAGAACCGGTGAACTAAAGGAGACCTAAAAAGTAATAAAAATATAAAACTTGTTTTAAACTGATGAATATTAATTTATTGACAAATTAATAAATTATTAATTAGTCGATAAATAGATAACCTTTCTAAAATAATAATTTTCTAGGTTCAAAAATAAATGACACTTTTTGGTGGTGGTATTTCAACATTGTCACTGCTTTAATAACTTATGTTTAAAAGGCACCTATTATGGTGAACGGACAAAAATACTCCCAATAGTTGTTCCACATTAGATTTCTTTCATTCATTTTACAGTATCAGAGCTGTGTAATAGAAAGAGAAATTCTCGTTGAACCCAGACAATCACTTGAACGACGATGAAGTGACGCTACACAGACGTATTCGGGGGTCGAGCTCCCCGCCGAGCTCGTGGTGGTCGATCTGCCCAGTCAGCTTGTGAGGGGGGGGGGGGGGGGGGGGGGGGGGGGTTCTGGTCAGTACTTAAAAGGCTCTAAATGTAATTACAGAAATATCGAGGCCTTTAGTAAAATTCTCAAAGTATTTATTAAAAAGCTTGGAAGCTTTATTAAAAAGCTCGGAGCCATTACAAGAAAAGAAAAGCTCGGAGCCATTACAAAAATCTCGGAGCCATTACAAAAAAGCTCGAAGCCATTACAAAAAAGTTTGGAGCCTTTACAGAAAACTCAAAGCCATTACAAAAAGGAAAAGCTCGAAGCCAATATAAAAAAGATCGGAGCCATTACAAAAAAGAAAAGCTCGGAGCCATTACAAAAAAGCTCGGAGCCATTATAAAAAAGCTCGGAGACATTACAAAAAAGCTCGGAGACTTTACACAAAGTCTCGGATGCTATAGATAAAGTCTAGGACAGCCTTAAAAAAGGCTCGAATAGAGCTTACAAAGGCTTAGAGATTCAAACTTAAAAGGTTCAAACTTTATAATACCAGCTTCATGTTCACACAAAGACTCAGACAACAAATCATAATGAATGGATAAATTGTTACAAGACTCAGAATACCTTGTTGTGCTAAAACATGTCGACTTTCGGACAAGTTATAGATTGATTTATAGACAAGTTTATTGAAAAGAGAGAGAAGTTACTGCTTTCAGTGATTAAAGTGTGGAGATGAAAGTACAAAGAAAATAAAAAATTTATTATTTTAGGGCAATTTGGGTAGTTCACCATAAAAGATGTCTTGTAAACTTAACTTACTAAAGCAGTGACATCATTGCAACACATCAATAAAAATTTGACATTTCTCACCATTTCCACTAATTTTCTTTGGTTCCAACAATATTATTTTATAGGGTTTACTATACAACTTATTGATGTGTACGTTTTATTGCATTTTGAGATATTTTTTAAAAGAGTCATGAATGATGGATAATGAAATTTACTTTTATGAATATTTAGATGTATGATTTTGTTTAAAAAAAGATGTATGATTGAGGATTGAATATGAATTCTCTGAGTTTTTTATTGTATTTATTGAAAATTAAGTTGATTTATTTGGATGGTAGATATATGTACTATTTCTTTTGTTATTACTTTGTATTTATATTTTTTAAAAATAATTTTTATAATAATAAAAAAAATGATTTTTTGGGTTCAAACTTAAATCGATATCCAATTCAATCCGACTTTTCTTGGTTTTGTTTGAATCGGTTTGACAAATCACATTGGTTATATTTGGGTTAAAAGACAGTCAACCCGATATATATTGGTTTTGTTCGATATTGAGATTCAAACCGAACCAGCCAAAAAAAATGTACACCGCTATAGATAAGTCTGACACTAGTTGGGTGAGAGGTTTAGCGGGACTTGACGAAATCAACTGTTACAAACATTTTTCAGACTCACTCGAGCTAAAAAGTCTCTTTACTTCATTTTTCATTTTCCATTTTCCATTCTTTTTCACTCAAGGAAAATGAAGATTCTCTCAAGAAAAAAAAATGTTGATTAAAAAATGTTGAGGAATCACCATTTTATTTTTCTAGTTGAGTAATTGAAGTAATTTGAGTGAGAATAAGACGAAATAGATGAATAAAAGGGAAAAATTGTGACATCATATTGAAAATGTATCTAAGCTAGTACAAGTAACCTATAGGGAAGAATAGGTGTTGGGATTATACTCGACATCAAGAGTGTAATAATGTATTTTACAATCTTTTCATATTAATAAAGTGATTTCTAATTTAACAAATTTTATAGTATTTATAGTTTAATAATTATAATTGTCAAAAGTAAATAATCATAAAGTTAAAAGACAATGAGAAAAGAAGAATTGTTCGTACATTTGGATATGTATGAGGTAGACACAATTCTTTAGTTTGTATTGAATAATTTTCACAATTTAAGACAAAGGTTGGGCACCTTTATTTTGTCAAGGTTGTAGATTCTTCTGCTAACATTTGAGTGGGATCAAATATGTAACGATGAGTTTAAAATCATCAAATTGTGGTGTCTTTGGGCAAAAGAATCTAGTGCACCGGGTGCATTGAATATGATCACAGTGATATACTTTATCCAGAACTGTCAAAGTATAAAAATTCTCACTTGAAGACAATTGGAGAGTCTATCTCAATTCTAAGATAAATGATGGACATATGGTTGCAAATGTTATCATTTGAGCTATCAATGACTACGATTATATAGCATAGTTTATTCTCGATAGTTTGGTGGTATTCATTTATTAATCGATAGAGGACTTCATTTATAGATATGGACATCGTGGCTCCATTTATTAAATGAGAGTAGAATATCATCATATGGACGATTTGAGGTATAGGATATTAAATCTTAACGTTAAGTTTTTAATAGTGTCTATTGAAATATGGCTTCTAGATAAGTCAAAATATTCAAGTTCAAAATGTGGTCATATGAGTAAATATGGTAACTTGGAGAGCTATAAGAGGTCTATGAGTTCGTGGCAATTACTGATATTCTTCACGAGGATACACAATCTCCATTAAGATTGTCTAGGGTGTTAGTTCCTCGGTTTTTTATCGGCTTATTTCTATTGACATACCACATTTGGGGATAATTATGTATGGGTAGTTTAGGTCGGCTTTACTCGTGATAAAGTTCAAGCTTCAAAGGTATATCACTTATTTAACTCTGTGAAGAGATTTAGTTGCACACAATCACACTAAGAGATTTAGTTGCACACTAACATGCATTTGTATTGACATGCATTTATTCCTTTTTTCTCATTGCTCATGTGTGCATTCCTTCACAATCACACTTGCACTTCATGTATTTTTTAATTGCATCTATGATTGCATTTATTTTTCCATGATCATGCATTGCTTTTAATCATATGATTAATTGTTGTGTGCAATGAGTTAGATTTGGTTTGGTTATTTTGAGTAATGTGTCTAGTTTCGAAAGAATGGTTTTCAATGATTTAAGTATTTTTCAAAACTGACATTTGTATGGTCTTGTAACCATAATAATTTATACATTACCTCAAATGAGTTTTGAAAATTTCTATACAAACTAGACACCCATACCTTTCCAACGGTATATTATTCATAATATTATTACCGTTTGGATTGGTTTTGAAATCTCCAAAGTGACCATAAAAACAGGGTATGTCTGTTGTTGTCCGTTTCAGACCTTTGGTCACTCATTTGACCATAACGTTTTCTACAGTCATCCAAATCACATTTTGTTAATTGAAGTATAAATTAGACTTCTATACCTTTCCAATGGATATTACAAGAAAAGTTTAAAGTCGTTTGGTCACGTTTTGATATGCTCGAATTTCAAGGTGGAGTGCTGAGAGCAGATTTTGCTCAACGTTTAGCCCCCTCCTGGTGTGAAACAAGTAGTGAAAATTTTGGCAGCCCTTTTCGCTCCCAAACTCTACGCCCCCTCAAGGGGCGAAACTAGTAGCGAAAAATCTAATTTGGGCAAAAACATCTTTTCTTGTGCAACTCGTTTTTACACCTTATATATATCATCTTCTTCCTAAATCAGACCTAGAACTCTGAAATTAAATCCCTAAGAGAGAGAAATTGAATCCTAGAGAGAGAAAGAGCTCCAAGAACACATTTTTAGAGAGAGAAAGCTTCAAGATTTGTGTTAGACTCTTCAAACCTTAAACCCATCTTCATCTTGCATTTCAAGCATCTTTTAAAGCATGGGTTTTCATTGATTGGTAAGTAGAATCAGCATTGTTGTTCATTTATTGTTCTAGCTTGCCAAGTCATGTCATTTATTGCTTATATTAGCATTTCTTCATATTAATTGTATATTCATTGAAGTTATGACACATTTGGGGTTTGTATTGTGATAGCTAGCATTTAGGACGATTTTACCCTTCTAGCTAAATCTCTATGCTTTGCATTTAGATATTTATTAGGTCATATTGATTGCATTTTGATGATTGCATTAATGACCATGCCATGCTTAATGACAAATGGCTTTGTTTGATAACTAGATTGTAATATTTCATATCCATATCTAGTTAAGTCTTTATGAGCATTCATTTATACAATGATATCTAAGAATTGCACTTAGTGACAGTTTTTAATTCCAAGATAAGCAATTAGTGTTGCGTAGCATTATTTGCATTTAGAATATTTTTACATATTCACAAAGGTTGTTGACCTCTTCATTGAGAATTAAGTCTTATGACTACCGATGTGTAGTGCATAAGCAATTCAAGTCTTGCAACCAAAGGAAGGGTTGGCAACCAATTGGTCAGATGCCACTGTAAAAGGCCCAAGGGGGTAGAGTAGGAAGGGTTAGCAACCAATTGGTCAGATATCACTAGGGATTGAACAAAGAGTGCTGAGTGGCTGTGTCATTAGCATGAGGTTGTCAAAAGTGAGAGTTCAAGAATCACTTGAGGGTGTAACCTTTGCTCATATAGTGGATTTCTATGATCGAGAGTGGCATACTTAACAGTTCATGATTTTTTACCTATTCGGAGGTATTTCCGTATTTTTACACTTGATGTTTTATGTGGAATTGAAGAAGAAGAAGAAGAAGAAAGGAAAGGTAGGGGTTACCTCATCAAGTGATAGTGGAAGCGAAGAAGATTCCTCAAGTGATGAAGAAGTTATTCTTAACTACACGGCTTTTGGAGCCTCCTTTGTGGAAGATGTAGAAAAAGACAATAAAGCCTTAAGTAGTGACCTTGAAAAAGGAGTAGATGAAGAGGTAGCTAGAAGTAATTTTTATGAAGCTACCAAGAGGGAAAGTGATGAGAGCATCACATCCTTAAGTGATGAAAAGGTGGAAATGTCACATTTTTATTGGTGTGTTGCACTGATGTCACTACTTTAGTAAGTTAAGTTTACAAGACATCTTTTATGGTGAACTACCCAAATTGCCCTAAAATTATAAATTTTTTATTTTCTTTGAACTTCCGTCTCCACACTTTAATCACTGAAAGCAGTAACCTCATATGATTTTTCCATTGCTAAATACCATGTTTTTGGAAGTTGATGTTACATGTATTTCATTCAAGGCAATCTTTTAATACATGTTCCAAAAATCAAACTTGAATTTCTCTCTCTCTTAATTAAACTGTATAAAGTTTTTGTATATGATTATGTATTTACATTGTAAATATCTCTCTTTGCTAAAGCGTCCCGGTTGGGGAATACTCCTTTGCCTATCTTGTGACAAAAAGGGGGAGGAATGTTTGATTTAGGGGGAGTTTGTGTTGCTTTTGCATATAAGGGGAAAATGCCATTTGTAGGGGGAGTTGACTCTTTTAGGGGGAGCTTTTGCATGTTCATTGTTGATTACATGTCACTTGTTTATATTTCATTCGAATTGCGCTTGTTTTTATTTATCTTGATCACCTCACATACACTTGTCTTGGAAAGTGTAGTTCTTTGTTTTGTAGGGATGATCATTCTACTAGAGATAGAAGATTTGAAGATTTGAAGATTTACCTTAGGTATCTCTTTGTAATATAGAATGTGTTTGTTAACCTCTTGTTGTTTTTATTTTTGTGAGGATACTTTGTGAGTGAGTGGTTTTGTCATGAAATAGCCAAAGGGGGAGATTGTTAGTTCCTCGGTTTTTGATTGGCTTATTTCGATTAACAAACCACATTTGGGGATAATCATGTAAGGGTAGTTTAGGTCGGCTTTGCTCGTGATAAAGTTCAAACTTCAAATGTATATCACTTGTTTAGCTCTTTGAAAAGATTTAGTTGCACACACACTAACATGCATTTGTATTGACATGCATTTATTCCTTGTTTCTCATCACTCATGTGTGCATTCCTTCACAATCACACTTGCAATTAATTGCATTTTTTTTTTCCATGATCATGCATTGCTTTTAATCATATGATTACTTGTTGTGTGCATTGAGTTAGATTTGGTTTGGTTATTTTGAGTAATGTGTCTAGTTTCGAAAGATTGGTTTTCAATTATTTAAGTATGTTTCAAAACTGATATTTGTATGGTCTTGTTACCATAACATTTTATACATTGCTTCAAAATAAGTTTTGAAACTTTTTGTACAAACTAGACTCCCATACCTTTCCAACGGTATATTATTCGTAATATTTCATTACCATTTGGATTTGTTTTAAAATCTCTAAAATGACCATAAAAATAGGGCATCTCCATTGTTGTCCGTTTCTGACCTTTAGACACTCATTTGACCATAACTTTTTCTACAGTCATCCAAATCACATTTTGTTAAATGTAATAGAAAGTATACTTTCATATCTTTCCAATGGTATTATACAAAAGGTTTTCAAGTCGTTTGGTCACGTTTTGATATGTTTGAATTTCAAGGTAGAGTGCTGAGAGCAGATTTCGCTCAACGTTTCGCCCCTTCCTGGTGCGAAACAAGTGGCGAAACTTTTGGCAGCCCTTTTTGCTCCCAATCTCTATGCTTCCTCAAGGGGCAAAACTAGTAGTGAAAACCTGATTTGGGCAAAAATGTCTTTTCTTGTGCAGCTCGTTTTTACACCTTATATATATCATCTTCTTTCCAATTCAGACTTAGAGCTCTGAAATTAAATCCACAAGAGAGAGAGAAATTGACTCCTAGAGAGAGAGAGCTCCAAGAACACATTTTTATAGAGAGAAAGCTTCAAGCTTTGTGTTTGACTCTTCAAACCTCAAACCCATCTTCATCTTGCATTTCAAGCATCTCTTAAAGCTTGGGTTTTCATTGATTTGTAAGTAGAACCACCATTGTTGTTCATTTACTGTTCTAGCTTACCAAGTCATGTCATTTATTGCTTAGATTAGCATTTCTTCATATTAATTGCATATTCATTGAAGTTATGACACGTTTAGAGTTTGTATTGTGATAGCTAACATTTAGGACGATTTTACCCTTCTAGCTAAATCTCTATGCTTTGCATTTAGATATTGATTAGGTTATATTGATTGCATTTTGATGATTGCATTAATGACCACGTCGTGCTTAATGACAACATATGTTGAAATGGCTTTCTTTGATAACTAGACTGTAATATTTCATATCCATATCTAGTTAAATCTTTATGCGCATTCATTTAGACATTGATATCTAGGAATTTAAATTAGTGACATTCTTTAGTTCCTAGATAAAGATTTAGTGTTGCCTATCATTATTTGCATTTAGAATATTTTTACATATTCACATAGGTTGTTGATCTCTTCATTGAGAATTAAGTCTTGTGGCTACTGTGTTCAGTGTACAAGCAATTCTGGTATTTCAATTAATGGCAAGCAATTGGTCGGATGCTACAGTAAAAGGCCTAAGGGGGTAGAGTAGGAGGTGTTCACACCAAGAGTAGTGTACTAGGGGATATCACTAGGGACTGAACCAAGAGTGGTGAGCGGCGGTGTCTATAGCCTGAGGTTGTCGAGAGTGGGAGTCCGAGAATCATTGAGGGCGTAACCTTTGCTAATATAGTGGATTTCTGCGATTGAGTGTGGCGCACTTAACAGCCCGTGGTTTTTAACCGTTTGGAGTGTTTTCCACGTATACATCTTGTGTTGTTTATATTTCCGCATTTTTACACTTGATGTTTATTTTATTGGGTGTATATTGAATATTGACTAATCAAGAAAATTAGTAATTGACTTGAGTAAAACATATTCGCCCCTCCTCTAGGTTAAGATAGACATACACACTTTCTTAGGAATTTTCATAGGGTATGATTGATAAATATTAACTTCTTCTATATTTATTTAAGAGTTCAATTTTAGTTCTTTAGTGGAATGAACTAAAATTAATATATCAAACCTAAGTGAATCATTTATTGATTGTGATTAGGTTATGTCAATTGGAGCTTAAATTTAGATAGTCCGTCAAGATCCTCAATCCACACGAACTTGCATGGATCACTTTATTTATTCTACCGGACAAATTTTTGGGTCCATATAGAATTGTATTAAGGCATATGGACTTGTTTCTTTTTATTAAGAATGGGTTTAGTTCATATGTGGTCTTTTTATTAAAGTCCATATGGATTTAATTAAATAATATATATATATATATATATATATATATATAAATATTGGTCCATGTATAGGCTTTGGCGGCTAGGGCTTGTAAAATATCTTAATATATTGTTTTTTATTTTATTATTTGATTAAATGGAAATTATTTAATTATTTATTTAACAAAATTCAAAAACTTTTTCCTGGTTGGAGAAGGTCTCCTAGAGTCATATTATTGTTGGTAATATGATAAGTATCAAATACTATATTTGATAAGTAGATAAATAAAAGGAATTTATTTATCTAGTCAAATTAGAAAGTCTTTGACTTCTCCTAAAACTCTAGTTGACAAGTGGTCAAATTAAGAAGTTTTAATATAGTCACAATTTAATTATATTCAGTAATTGGTTATTGAATAAATACATTATTTGAGTTGGATTAGGAATCATGGTGTGGAAAAGAAACCTTTTTTTGAAAATGATTCTTTGTCACCAAGTAAATCCACATAGAGATAGGGTTCTTTTTTACCAAGTAAATCCTCATTAGGAGAGGATTTGAGAAACCTATATATATATCTCTAGATTGAATTCGGCCAAGGTATTATTTTTACTAGAGAAAATTCAGCAAAGGCAAGTTTTCTAAGAGTGAAATTTGGCCAAGAGAGAATTTGAGTGTAGGGAGTCCAATTCTTGCTCTAGATAAATTTTTCCAACTCTAAAGATAGATGTGTGAAAATTCGTCAAAGAGGAAAAAGAAGAAAGAACGTTTTGTTTTCGATAGTGCACTAGTAGCCTTTACATCAAAAGGTTTTGTGTACAACATTGAATCAAGATTCACGCAAGTTTCAATCAAATTGACTAATAATTCAAAAGTGACCAAACGTTCTTTGTTTTTCTTCTTGGAGGATTATTGTGACTAACAAAATAA
Source organism: Dipteronia dyeriana (assembly GCA_032871835.1). Lineage (NCBI taxonomy): Eukaryota > Viridiplantae > Streptophyta > Magnoliopsida > Sapindales > Sapindaceae > Dipteronia > Dipteronia dyeriana. Next base: position 82,965,401 of record CM065297.1, read on the forward strand.
AGAGATTTTGTTTGTTTCCATCCTCATGTATACAATTTAAAGAAAGGGAGCCCACACTCCCAGGTGATTCAAGTTCGTGATTGGATTGAAAGTTCTTACGGATTAAATTTGATGCAAGTTCAATCGTCACGAGAAATAGGTATGATACTTTTAATATACGTTGATTAATCTAGGGTTAAGGTTCTTTCTTTTAAAGGGAAATTTTTTATAATATACTAAACCCTTATTTTACTTTTCTGAAGCATTTTGAATTGGTTTTTCCCTACAATCGGTATTAGAGTCTGGTTCTATCCTTGATTAATTGATGTATATGTACGTGAATCTACTTCTTTTTATTGTTAATACGCATGTTTTAGAAAGAGATGACACTCTTGGTATTCAAATATATATATTTACACTAGAATGTATGGATATATATATATATATATATATATATATATATATATATATATATATATATATGTGTGTGTGTGTGTGTGTGTGTGTGTGTGTGTGTGTGTGTGCGTGTGTGTGTTTTATAATGTGATTTGTTATTGCTCAATTTTGATCCTAGAATTTCAATGTATTTTTATTTTGGGATTGTAACAAGAAGGGTGGTCTATCATTGACGTAATTTTCTTCTAGGTAGTTGCTAAGTTTAATTTTATTTTATTGTTGTAATAAAAAAAAACTGCAGTATTTTTTTGTTTAAAATACTGTTGTAATATATTCAAGTATCAAAGATTCGAAGATTTGAATAATTGAAAACAACCGGAACAAGTTTAGTACCGTGCGTACCATAGCAACAATCGTGTGTGCGAATGATCACGTAACCACGATTGTTGTGGCATGGGCTGCACACAGCAGCCTCATGGATGCCATGGGCTCCACACTGTAGCCCTATAGATCCCATGGGCTGCGAACGACAACCGTTTATGGAGCTAAGGGGTGCGCACGCCCATAGGAGGCAACCAAGGGGTGCAAACGGACGATGGTTGCATGAAGACTTGTTCACCAAGAAAGAATTTTTGTATTCCGAACATATGTAAATTACTTTCTTTTCTAGAATGGACCAAAATTGTAGCTATTTATATCTTCATAAATATTACAATATTTGTTGTTGTATGATAACATGCCATATAGAATAAGATTGCCACTCATATATCTCTTTTGGTATGAACATACATTGAATGGTTTAGGTATTTAATTGGCATCTAGATAACTTTGAAATCAATCTACGGAATTCGATCACACGCCTTAAACAATTGAGTGGAAGCATGTGTTTTGAAACACCTATGGCCTCCAAGTTTAGTTGAGCTTTATATTCCTTGTAATAACCCCCCAAGGGGTATTCATGAATGGAAGTTAGCAAGATACTTCCTTGTAAAGATAGACTAGACAATTGACCCAAACAATATCTACTCCCAAATGAGGGGAATTCGTGAGGGAACATTTTGAAGATCGATAACTTGGTAACACATTCAATGTGATTTTATTAATATCCTCCCAAGAGTTCTTGTTAACAAAATTACAAGGCTAAAATTGAAAATGTTGGTTGTTATGTTAACAATTAGGTTGGACCTAGTCCAACTAGTAAATGGTACGAACTCCCAATGGAGGTGTGACATTTATGGGTGTTGGATTACCGTTGAATTTTATGATTTTTTTTTTAATTCAAGATAAATATTCAAAAGTGCTTTATCATGATTGTTTACTTATATTTTTTTTTGTTATTATAAAGAAATCATGACCCCATCCCTAATCAACATCCTAAAAGATAATACTTTAACTGATAATAATTATGTCACATGGAAAAGAAAAATTGGGCCGTTGATGCAAGCTGAAAAAGCATAAGTCTGTTTTATGTACCCCTAAACCACTGACTCCTACTAATGAATCTACTGAGGTGCAAAGAGATGAGTATCAGAAGTGGAAGTCTTCAGATGAGATGGCTAAATGTTACATTATGTCCACCATCTCTGACTGTTGCGACAACAACATGAAGGAATAGATGATGCTGCCGATATAATGATATCTCAGGAAAAGATGTTTGCTATGAAGTCTAGGAAGACTAAGAGAGAGACAGTGAATGCTTTCAGAATCTTAGGATGAAACCTAGACAGGCTGTGAAAGATCACATGATGAAAGTCATAGCACATCTTAACATTGCTGAACTCAATGGTGCTGAGATAGATGGTGAGACGAAAATTGAAATGATTGTCAACTCACTGTTAGATTCCTTTGATCAGTTCAAGTTGGACTACACCTCGAACAATAAGGAATACAACATGTAGGGACTGATACAAGATGTTCAAAGTGTCGAGAAAATCCCTGTGAAAGGCAAGAGTCAAGAGATTCATATGGTAGGTAAAGTTGCTTACGTTAAGACCCGTAAGATGGTCAAGAAAATACAGAAGAAAAAACAACTAGGACTTACTAAGAAGGAGACAAATAAAGTAACCAAGATTAATGGGAAGTGTTTCCTTTATGGTGAAAAAGGTCAAAGGAATAGACTAAATGAGAATGAATTCAACTTGCGTTTAGGCAACGGAGCGTTGGTGTCTACTAGTGCAGTGGGAGATATTAGAATTAGTTTAGATTCTTATATGCATTTAGATTTAATAGACGTTCATTATGTACATCAATTCAAAATGAATTATATTTTATTTTCTTGTTTAAATAAATTTGGATATTCGGTTACTTTTAATAAAGTCTTTATTATTAGTAGGAATAAACAAATTTATTTGCAAAGGTACATTGAAAAACGGTTTATTCTATTTGCATAGTAATATCTCTCACTTGTTATACACGGAATCAATGCAACCTAATCATAAAAGAGTAAAGTTATCAAATGATGCAACCTACTTATGGCATTTGCAACTAACTCATATTAACCTTGATAGGATCAAAAGATTGGTTAATGATGGTCCTCTAAGTGACTTAAAGGTTGATGATATACCAACTTGTGAATCTTGCATGGAAGGTAAGATGACCAAAAGGTCTTTCACGACCAAAGGCACAAGAGCCATTGAATGTTTATGATTGATACACATTGATGTGTGTGGTCCTATGAGCATTCAAGCTAGAGGTGGATATGAGTACTTCATCACTTTCACAGATGATTACTCGAGATTTGGTTATGTGTATCTTATGAGACATAAGTCGAATTCCTTTGACATGTTCAAAGCATTTAAAATTGAAGTAGAAAATCAGCTTGAGAAACACATAAAAATTTTAATGTTTGATCATGCTGGAGAATATCTATCTGGTGAGTTTCAGCAATATCTTATTGATAATGGGATAATTTCTCAGTTTCTTACATCAGGTACATCTTAACAAAATGGGGTGGCAGAAAAAAGAAATAGAACTCTTTTGTATATGGTTAGGTCTATGTTGAGTTATTAAAAAATTCCTAATTCCTTTTAGGGATATGATTTACAAACCGCTATGTCCATTCTAAAAGATGTACCATCTACGTCGGTTCCTAAAACACCACATGAGTTGTGGACTAGGCGAAAGCCTAGTTTACAACACTCAAGGATATTAGGATGTCATGTGCATGTGTTAAAAGGAAAGACAAAAGATAGAGTTCTGTTTAAAAACATGCATATTTTTAGGGTATCCTAAAAGAACCAAAGGATATTTTTTCTATAGTCCTTCATATCTGAAAGTATTTATTTCAACAAATTCTAAATTTCTAGAAGAGGACTATATGAATAATTTTGTGCCTAAAAGTAGAATTATCCTGAATGAGCTTTCATGAGATACAATTCTATAAGAGGTTTCATAACATAGCCCAATTGCAAGTTTCATACCAACACAAGAACAACAATCTACCTTTCCTTATCATAGTGGGAGGGTTAGTAGACAACCCAAGAGATACATCGGTCTAAAAGAATCAGTAGAGAATCTCCTGGATGATGATGATCCCTACACGTACAAGGAAGCCATGGAAGATGTTGATTGTCGTGATTAGCAAAAGACAATGCAATCTGAAATTGAATCTATGTTAAAAAACAAAGTCTGGTCTCTTGTGGACTTGCCTAAAGGGATAAAACCCATTGGGTGCAAGTGAGTATACAAGAGGAATAAAGGAATGGATGGGAAATTGGAAACCTTTAAAGCTAGATTGGTAGCTAAAGGTTACACACAGAAGGAAGGTATCGATTATAAGGAAACCTTCTCTTTTGTGGCTATGCTTAAATCCATAAGGATACTCTTATCTATTGTAGCATGTCTAGACCTAGAGATTTGGCAGTTGGACGCCAAGACAACTTTTCTTATTGGAAGTCTTGACGAAAGCATATATTTGATGCTACCAGAAGGATTCATTGAAAAGGGCCAAGAGGAAAAGGTATACAAGTTGCAAAGATCCATATATGGATTGAAGCAAGCATCAAGATCCTGGAACTTAAGGTTCGATCAAGCTATGAAAAGTAATAGATTTATTCAAGACCTTGACGAACCCTATGGATTAAAGGTGACAAGTTGGTTTCCTAGTTCTTTACGTTGATGATATACTACTCATCGGAAACGACATAGGTGTATTGACATTAGTAAAATAATGGTTAGCAAAACAATTTGATATGAAAAACTTAGAAGAAGCAAGTTATATTCTTGGTATCCAAGTCATAAGGGATAGAAAGAATTGAACGATTGCCTTATCCCAAGCATACTTCATACATAGATAAAATCTTGCTTAGATTTTCTATGCAAGATTCCAAGAAAGGTACGTTACCTTTCAAACAGGGAATCAAACATTCTAAGGATCAAGTTCCTAAGAATGAGAATGAAGAGCAATTCATGAGTGGTTCCATATGCATCGATAGTTGGGAATCTCATGTATGCAATGCTTTGTATTAGACCAGATATTTGTTTTGTTGTTGTCATAGTTAGCAGGTTTCAATCGAAACCTGGTTCTGATCACTGGACGACAGCCAAGCATATTTTCAAGTATCTCAAAAGAACGAGAGATTATATACTTGTGTACTATGGAGGGTACTTAATTCCTGTTAGGTATACAGATTCCGATTTCCAATCGGATTCTGACTCCAGAAGATCAATATCAGGATCTGTGTTTACACTTGGAGGAGGGACAGTCACATTGAGGAGTATCAAGCAATCTTGTATTGCTGATTCCACCATGGAAACTGAGTCTGTTGCCAAACGCGAAGCTAGTAAAGAGGTCGTCTGGCTCCACCAATTCTTGATTGACTTGGAAGTGGTTTCTAAAACGAATAAGCAAATCACTATCTATTGTGATAATAGTGGAGCAGTGGCTAATTGGAGATAACAAATAAGTCATAAGAGAGGGAAACACATTGAAAGAAAGTATAACCTTTTAAGGGAAATTGTGCATAGCGGTGACGTGACGATAACCAAGATCATGTTGGTAGATAATCTAGCGGATCCCTTCACATAGGCTCTTCCATAAAAGAGTTTTGATGGGAATTGTGGCTCCATGTATTAAATGAGAGTAGAAAATCACCATATGGATGTTTTGAGGTATCGGATATTAAATCTTAACGTTAAGTTTTCAATAGTGTCTATTAAAATATGGCTTCTGGACAAGTCAAGATATTCAAGTTCAAAATGTAGTCATATGAGTAAATATTGTAACTTGGAGAGTTATAGGCGGTCTATGAGCTCTTGACGAGTACTGATATTCTTCACGATGATACACTATCTCCATTAATATTGTTTAGGATATGAATGAGAAATATTAACTTATTTTATCTTTATTTAAGAGTTCAATTTCAGTTCTTTAGTAGAATGAACTAAAATTAATAGATCGGGCCTAAGTGAATCATTTGTTGATTGTGATTAGGTTATGTTTATTGGAGCTTAAATTTAGATAACCCGTCAAGATCCCCAATCCACACGAACTTGCACAGATCACTTAATATCTTCTACCAGACCAATTTATGGGTCCATCTAGAATTGTATTAAGACATGTTGACTTGTTTCTTTTTAGTAAGAATGGGTCTAGTTCACTTGTGGACTTTTTATTAAAGTCCAATGGATTTAATAAAGTAGAAAAAATTAATATATTGGCCCATGTATAGGCTTGGGTGACTAGGGCATGTAAAACAGCTTAATATTTTTTTTTAATTTTGTTATTTAATTAAATGGAAATTAATTATTAATTAATTAATTAATTGTTAATTAATTAATTAATTGTTTAATTAAAAGTAATAATCTTTTTCCTAGTTGGAGAAGGTCTTCTAGAGTCATATTATTGTTGGTAATATGATAAGTATCAAATACTATATTTGATAATTAGATAAATAAAATAAATTTATTTATCTAGTCAAATTAGAAAGTTTTTGATTTCCCCTAAAAATCTAGTTGACGTTTGGTCAAATTAGGAAATTTTAATTTAGTCAAAATTTAATTATATTCAGTAATTAGTTATTGAATAATACACTATTTGAGTTGGATTAGGAGCCTTGGTGTGGAAAAGAAATATTTTTTGAAAAGGATTCTTTGTCACAAAGTGAATCCACATAGAGATAGGATTATTGCTTACCAGGTAAATCCTCCTTAGGAGAGGGTTTGAGAAACCTATATATATATATATATATATATATATATATATCTAGGTTGAATTCGGCCATGGTATTATTTTTACTAGAGAAAATTCGGCAAAGGCAAGTTTTTCAGGAGAGAAATTCGGCCAAGAGAGAATTTTGAGTGTAGAGAATCCAATTTTTGCTCTAGATAAATTCTTCCAACTCTAAAGATAGGTGTGTGAAAATTCAACAAAGAGGAAAAAGAAGAAAGAAAGTTTTTTTTTTCGATAGTACATTAGTAGCCTTTATATCAATAGGTTTTGTGTACAATATCGAATTAATGTTCACGTGAGTTTCAATCAAATTTATTGATAATTCGCAAGTGACCTAACGTTCTTTATTTTTCTTCTTGGAGGATTATTGTGACTAGCAAAAGAAAGAGATTTTGTTTGTTTCCATCCTCAGGTATACAATTTAAAGAAAGGGAGCCCACAATCCTTGGTGATTCACGTTCATGATTGGATTGGAAGATCTTACGGATTTAATTTGACGCTAGTTCAATCTTCATGAGAGAAAGGTACGAAACTTTTAATGTACGTTGATTAATCTAGGGTTAAGGTTCTTTCTTTTAAAGGGAATTTTTTTATAGTATACCAAACCCTAATTTTAAGCTTCTACCTCGTTTTGAATCGATTTTTCCCTACAATAGGTTGTTTATCAAATTAATTAACAATTTTTTCTTAAATTAAGCTAAAGGAAAACAACAATAAAAACCAAGTATTGAATGCATAAATTAAAAGAAACTTGATTTTTATGTGAGAAAACCCTCAAACTAGAAAAAAATCATGGGACTAGCCTCGCTAGCAACTTGGCCACATAAATCCACTGTATGAAAAGTAGGTTACACCCTCAAGTAATACAAAGACTCTCACTCTCGACAACCTCAAGTCTAGGCCACATGCCACTCACAACTCTTGGTTTAATCCTAGTGATATCTCTTGATCCACTACTCTTAGCATGAGCACCTCCTAATCTACCTCGTGGGCATTTTATAGTAGGTTTTGGCATTTTCTTGTACAATCACCACTTGTGGCTATAAGTCATGAACTCAATGAAGAGATTTAAATGCTTAAGTGAACATGTAAACGGTGTTCAATGCAAAATAGGCTAGACTAATGTATAATGATTAACTAGATGTAATAACCCCTGTACAATAATGCAATAAATATGAAGTCTAGGAAGCAAAGAACAACAAATGAGATGGAAATTTGTTCTTACCTAACAATAGAGATGTTTAATGAAGACCCATGAATGATTTGTAACTTAAATGCACATGGGAGAGGTTGGAGAGTGAATGAATGAAGCTTGAAAGCTTATTTCTCTAAAAACCATTGTTTCTCTATCTTATAGTGATATTTTCGTAAAGAGCTAATGAGAAGAGGAGAAAAGGTGTTAGGAAGTATGTCTTAAAGCAAGGGTTTTTCTATAACAAATCTTTTTTTTTGTTTACAAATAAATTGTGTAGCTTGTATAAATCATTTATTATATATGTCAAAGGCAAAATATTCTAAGGATCCAAGACTAAAAGAAACATAAATAATTATTCACATAAAGAAGTTTATGTGTGGTATACATAATTCTTTATTTAGTCTAAAAATGTTCACAACTTAAAATACAGGATGGACACCTTATCTTGATTAAAGTTGTAGGTCTTTTGTTTTCAATTGGGAAGTGATGAGTCTAGAATCACATAGTGAAAAACTTTGAACAGAAGACCTAGTACTTATGATGTATTGAATGGATCAAGTGAATATTATATTTAGATTTTACCGTTAATGGAATAATACTTTCACAATAGAGCAATTGAAATAACCATCTTAATACTGAGACAAATAATATACCATATGTATTATGAGTTGTAATGTTTGAGCTATCATTGGGTACAACCACATAATAACGATTTAATCCCGATAGTTCTTGGCATTATTTATTCATATGTCATAGCAGACATATATTTACAGATATGAACATCATGACTCTAATAATCAAATAAGAGTAAATACCACTTTATCAGGACTTTGCTAATAAATCTTGGTACCAAGTATTCAATAATTCAATAAGGAGTTATTGAATCATGATTTATGATAGATCAAAATTATCCATTAGCCGTAAGGATGGTCCTAAGGAATAATATAATTAATAATACAACGGTCAAAGATATTTTAATTACTGATCTTTTTCATGAGGATACATATTCACACAATTACTTAGAGTAAAAATATTTAATATGTTTTATTTTAATTCAAGAGGGTCATTTCAATTTTTTAGTGGACTAAACTAAAATTAATATATTTGAGTCCAATTAATTAAGAGTTACTTGGAACTTGGGCTAAATGTATTGGAGCATGTAATTAAAATAACTTGTGGATCCCCAACCATCACAAGTTAAATTGGATCATCTAAAAGGAACCTTATTGGGCTCAGATGTTGGGTTCCAAGACAAAGACCCATCTTACTTCTTTTTATTTTATTTCCCATTAGGAATGGAACATAAATCAAAATAGGATTTTGATGGAAAAATAAATAAAATAAAATAAAATGGAAAAGACTTCTAATAAGATTAGACTTACTAAATTACAATAGGATTTACGATTCTTGTTTTCTACTGTAAAACAAATTATTCTTTTCTAAACCTATAAATAGGTGGCTTAAGAGAAAGAATAGATTTACACCAAACTTGTCATTCTCATTAGCACTGACACATGCTCCTAGGTGATTTTATCTTCTGCTAAGTGTGGAAGATTTGTGGAGACTAAACTACAAAGGTAATCTCTAAATTAATTCAATTTGCATTACATTTATAATATGATCCAACGATGTTTTGAATTTTTTAATGTTCCGTAAATACATTTATCTTTAAAATGGTTAGTTTTCCCTATAGTTGGTATTAGAGCCTGGTGTTGTTATATTCTAAAGTAGTGCATTTTGAATTAAATCTTCCTACAAATCTTTAAATTTCTTTAATAAGCATGTTATGTTAGAAGAGATGGAACTCTAGGGTTTATTCTTTATGTGTGAAAATTAATATGCATGTGATGTATGAGATTAATTATTATTTCAATTTAGATCTCATCTATTGCCTAGAGTTTTATGAGTATTTTTCCATTATCAATTGTAACAAGAAGGGATGGTCTTTCATCGCCATGTTTCCTTTTTTACAGATTTAGTTTTTATTTTTTGCAAAGTTTCTATATTTCAATTATTGATACAATCAAATAAAATTTCGAGACGAATCCTATGGTGAAAATAATGAAGAAATCCAATCCTAAACCTGCCTGTATAAGCTGTTGGAAGATTGATGTGCACCACATGCGTGTTTCTACATGCCAAAGGTGTTAGGGCTTTTGTGCCATGGTTTTAAGGTGATTTTGGGTACGTGGAACTTCGTGAAGACATGGAAAAACATATAGGGAGTTGGCTTTCTTGTTAGGAAATTCCATTTCGGGAATACCTGTTTAGGAAAGACTTGTTAGGTGTTTCCAATTACTTATGGTGAACTCCTTTCACTCTAAACACAACTGGAGATGGTGAACTCGTACGTGTCGATAAGTGGCTACTTCCTCATTGGTGAAAACTCTCTGAGATGGTGAAATGCTCTATATTAATTCTTGGCTGTTTTTCCATAAAAATCATACCCTCTCCAAATGGGGATTTGGACGTTGTATTTATATCCTTCGATCCTCGCCCATCGAATCCCTATAATTTAGTCAGATTGATTGGCTGTGTTATCAGGATTGATTGGCATTGATGAAGGATGTCAATTTACATGGGAATTTCTCTTGTTGATTACGTCATATTTTTCTTAGATTAAATATGAATCAAAAGGCGACTAGTTGACCTATCTAGTCCCATTATGGCACTTTAATGGCGAAAAAGTCAGCCTTTTTATTCCACGTTGCTTGGGGGAGAATGTTAGGATTTTGAGTTGTGTTGGAATTATTCTATATCAAAACAACATTTCACTTGAATTGATTAGTTCTTTTAGATTGATGATTATTCAAGCTTCAAAAAACATTTGGCAACTTATCAAGCAAGATCAAGTCTTCAAAGAGAAATGCACTTCATTGTTCGACAAAGGTATATGTAGACCTCATTTCTCTTACAAGGCTTAAGCACACACACATTACATCCATATATGTCCCTGCATTGTTGTACTCATTTTGCATAACACATTCACACACTTGATATTGAATTCTCATGCATTTGTGCTAAATTGACTAGTTTTGGAAATTGCATGTATTTGGACTATGACTAGGAAATAGCATTCTTGTGTGTTACGTATTTTTATTTTTATGTAACATGGTCCTTGGACTTGAATTTGGTATTTTATTTTTTCTTATTAAGTTCCGGTCGTTTTGGTTACTCATACATTTAATTTTGAGTTCCGAGTCAAGAGTTATGAAACATTCCAGTCATTTTTCATACATTGTCTTTGTCTTCGTATATTGAGTTGAATTCATAATTTATTGTCTAAGTTTCATAGTCATCCATGTGCATGAGGGAGTCCCAGTTTGTAATCTAAAAATGGATTCAAAATCAGAGTTCAGAGAACGGAGAACGGTCGAAGAACGTGAAAATGCGCGAGGGAGGAAGCGAGTGGCCAATAGCCACCAAGCCACTCCTCCCTGAGATGGCGCATGGCCATCTTGTGAAGAACCTCCTTTTGCCCCCAATATGCTCACACACCAACTCAGGGATGGATAAGGCTTGGGGACGTCTTTGTCATTTGGCCTCTTCCTTTCCCTCTCATTTAAATACAATTTCCTTCTTTATTTTCATTAAGAAGAAAATTTTAAAACCTAGTGTTCGGAAATTTTCTCTCAACTTTCTCATCTCCCAAACACCATATCTTTTTTGCTTGAACTTCGATTCAAGTTGAAAATTGTTCGTATTTCAATTCTCTATCATTTTCAAGATGGTTGAGATCATTTATTCAAGTTTTTCTGGTGGTTCTCCATCAAAAACGGGATTGCACTTTTTCTTCTAAGGTATTGAAATTTTCTCCTGTTTTTATCTTCAAAGTTGTTCAATTAGCTTGGGTTTCCTTCTTCTATATATGTATGTTTAATGTGTATACTTTGATTAGAGTTTTAGACTCTAGAAAAGCTAGATTGAGCATGATTAGAATCACACATGTTGAGTTAGGTTTTTTGAATAAGCCTATGTTTTCACATGTTTGGGAGTTGTATTGTGCTAGCTTTTATTTTAGGACTATTTTGGACTTTGATTGATTGATTTTGATAAGAAATAGTATTTACATCTGTTAGGTCTCTGTAATTGAATATATTTTGGAAAAATACATTTGATTGAGTGCTTAGAGCTATTTAAGCTTTTAATTGAATTTTGTGATAAAAATATGCTCTAAGTTGTAGCTAGAATTTTTGATTGATATTATCTCATGATTCTATCATATGTTTGTGTGTGTTACTATAACCTTGAATATGTGCTTAATATGTATACTTTTGATTTAAGTTTTAGTCACATGAATGATTCTAGGATTTTAATGTGTTTGTGGTGTTTCACATGATTCTAGAATATTATTCATCTTTAATAACTAGACAACATTTATTCTATGATCTTTCATGCATATGTCTAGTTCCCATCCGATATATTTGATCATTATATTCTATGTTGAGTGCTTGTTTGAATTTATGCATTCATTGATCACATTTAGGAAGTCCTTGTAAATGGCATGAAGTCTTGGCTAGGACATGTGGTTCGGATAGCTAAGCAAGGAATCTTGATTAGGACATGTGGTCCAGATAATCAAGCACGGGAGACTTTCTAGAGGCATGGGCGCCTTTGATAGAAAGTAGAATTTATTATTGGTAGAATTGGGATATTAAGATTTGATGGAGTCTAATAGAGGGTGAGTCATTTGTTGACCATTCTTGAGGAATTTCAACTTCTTAATGGTGTTGGTTAGAGTGGACTCCAATATATAGTTAGTCATTTGTTGATCACTTTTTAGGAATTTCCAATCGACCAATAGGGATTGGGTAGATGTAGAGTCGAATAGAGAGTGTGTCATTTGTTGGTCACTTTTGAGGAATGTCTTATCAACTTTCTAATAATAAAAGTACTCGATGCTTGTATTCAACCCGTGGATGATTCCTCTACGAAGGTTTTACCACGTAAAAATATCATATGTCTATTTTTTGAAAGAATGTGTACAAGGTTATACTAAAAAATCTAGAGGGGGGGAGGGGGGGTGAATAGGTTGTCTCTCACTTATGACAAATCTTTTGAGACGAGTACAAAACCTTTGATAAGCATACAAATTAATATTCAACATGATTGTTATGAGAAAAAAATATATTCATGTATGCTCAAATCTCCACTCTTAGTCTACAAAACATACAACAAGAATCAATGTAGATAACATTCCATAAGTTGTACTTAGAGTATTACAATGTGATACTTTACAACTTGAATAAAATATCACAAGTTATAAAGTTATCTAACATACACAAACAATATTGAATAAGGAAGTCAACTTACATATAAAGTTCTATCCACATTATTCAAATAAAAATTAGCAATATAAGAGAGATAGGGATAGATAAAAGTTGACACAAGATATAACGTGGTAAACCTCTGAAGAGGAAACACCCAAGGGCTAGTAGCCACCGGCAAACAAAATCCACTAGTAGATAAGATAAGTACAGTATCTCAAGTGCCTAGAAACTACCCTCATATCCTACTCTAGAAGTTGTCGCCCTATGCTCAACAATCTGAGGTTTCACACCTCTTGTCAAGACTTCCTTGCTCACCTTATCCGGATCCTCACGACCCAAGGCAAGACTTCTTGCTCAACTATCCGAGTCTTCCCGACTCTAGTCAAGACTTCCTTACTCATCTATCCGGATCTTCACCACCCTAGGCAAGACTTCTTGCTTGACTATCCAAGGCCTCACGCCTCTAGCCAAGACTTCCTTGCTAGACAATCCGAGGCTTCACACCTCTTCCCAGGACTTCTTGCTCAACACCATAGGTTTCACACCTATTATCAAGACTTCCTTCTCGCAAGGCATCTAGGTGATCATGAATGCAAAACGCAAACAAGCACGCAACATACAATAAGATGATCAACAAATTCTATGGAAACTAGAATTAATCAATGAGCACATAAAGTATATTTTTCTAGTTTAAAATCCAAAAATGACACCACACAAGATGATGCATGAACATATGAAATGTATAGATTAGGTACACTCCATCAAGATCTAGACATAGACAATAAAGTTCACAAAACAAGATTTTCTAGATCTTATGCATGAATAAAAATCTAGAGCATGCCAAATTTCCAAACACATACTTTAAACCTAGATTTTATTCATGTTACAAAAGCTTGAAACAAACATGTTCATGAAGTACATATTCAAGACTTTAGTACTAACACAAAAAATGCTAGAAACATAATATATGATCAATCAAATCTCTAGCAATCATTTAGAGCATATATTCACAAAATAGTCAATTAAACTCTAATAAACTCTAAATTTAAAATCAAATATGCTAATTCTATATCTATTCAACAAATGAGTTCTAGCATATGATAAGACTATTAATCTTGAAAATAAAGTCAATCAAAGCACAAATAGTCCTATATAAGATGCTAGCACAATACAACTCACAATCATGTGAAAACACAGGTTTGATTGAAACCTAACTCACAATCAAGTATCTAATAAAGCACAACTAGCATTTAATTGAATATCTATCACTCATCAACATATGTTCAAGTCAAATAAACACAAGTAGGAAGAAGACCCAAGGTATTTGAACATTAGAATCAAGAAAATCAAAAGATAAACAAATACCTTGACAATTTCGAGCACGAAAATGGTGCGATCCACTAGAAAACTTGAACAAATGACTTCAAAGTTGCTTGGAGATGATAGAGGAATTCAATACAAAACTTCTCCAACTTGAATCACTCAAATCGGATAAGAAATGAGAGAGAGATATGGTGATTCAAAGTAGAGAGAAAAAACCTGGAAATTTTCTGCACTACATTTTCTTTTTCCTTGAATTCAAATGAAAGAGAGAAGAGATATATAAAGGAGAGGGAAGAGATATATGTAAAAGACCAAAGCTACCCCTTCAAGATGCTTCCCCGAGATGGTGCATGGGCATCTAGGGGCTGCAAGGAGTTGCAGCCAAGATGGCCACGCGCCATCTCGGGATTGCACCTCTTGTTGGCCTTTCGGCCATGGTGCAACTCCTATGCGCTTCCCTCGAATTCTTCGACCGTTCTCCGGCCTCCAAACTCAGAATTTGAATCCGTTTGCGGATTACGAACCGTAAATCTCTCACGGACATAGACATATAAGATACTAAACCCAGAAGATAATAATTCTACTCAATATATGAAGACGAAGACAATGTACGCAACATGACTGGAAAATATCATAACTTTTGACTCGGAACTTGAAATCAATAGTATGAGTAACCAAAATGACCAGAACTCAATCAAGAATAATTTAAGACTAAATTCAAGTTCAATATCCATGTTATACAAACATATACACACACAAACACAATTAACACTAGAATGCAAACTACATAGAGATAGTTTCGAATCATGCATTTTCCAAAACATGTTATTTTCATACTAATGCATGAGCATTCATCTTCAAGTGTGTGAATGTGTTATAGATGGTTCACAACGATGCAGGGACACAAATGTATGATATGTGTGTGAGTGCCTAAGCCTTGAAAGAGAAAAGAAAGGTCTTAATATACCTTTGTAGAATCATGAAGCACTTTTCCCTTTGAAGACTTGAACTTGCTTTAATAGTTGTCATTTCTTCTTTGAAGCTTGAATCATCATGAATCCTAGACAACTAAACAATAAAAAGTAAATGTTGTTTTGATATAGAATACTACCAACAAAACTCATAGACCTAACAATCTCCCCTTTTGGCAAATTCTATGTCAAAACACCTATACAAAATACTAAAACACACAAAATGAAGATTGGTCACAAAATCACACCCTCACATTTCAATGAGTTAGTTCCTTAAGACTAATCTTCAACAAGTCTTGAACTTCTTCTTGATCCTCTCTTGTAGCCACCTAAAATCAACTTAAAGCACAAAGCAAATCCAAGAGAAAGACACGCATGGCAATATACAATTATGGCAAGAATTAAACATTTAAATCCAAAATTAATCATGTATCTCCCCCTTAATACATGCTATCTCAAAGATATTCTTAACCAAATGAAATCACAATATTACGTGCCATAAGAAGTTCAATACTTGAAAAATATTCAAAGAAGATATGCTAAAACAATATCATTTTTCTCCCCCTTTTTGACATAAAATTATGCCAAAGAAAAAAAAATGATATCTTGAGATCAAATAATGAAACAATTGGAGATCTCACATAATGTTCGGAGATGGATGCCTTACTTAAAGAATTGATTTATTTCAAGCATCTGGCTCCCATATCTTCTCCCTTGATTCTAGTTTGCTTTTCCATGTTAACCTATCAAAGGTTATTCAAATCTATACACCACAAAAAACTCATCAAGGTATAGTGAATCACAAATGCATAAATTTTAATCTTAAGCATATAGGTCATTTCTACCAAGTTCAACAATTGCATTAACAATCATATTAACCCCAAATATGAAGGAATTGGTATCAACGGCAATCATATCAACCTCAAACAAGAAAATATTTTATTACAACCACAACTACTATCATTCAAAGTAAGGAGGAATTTTTTGCAATTACAATCAATTAAATTGATTAAGACTACAATTACTATCGCCCTATGCAAGGAGGAATTTTCTGCAGCTATAACCAATTGGATTGATTACAACTACAATTACTATCTACCCCAAACAAAAAGGGTTTCACTGTAACTACAATCAATAGAATTAATTACAATTACAATTACTATCGACTCGAAAACAAAGAAGAATTCATTACAACTATTCTCATTTCAATTTCAACAATGAGGGAATTGATTGCAATCTCAACTACAATACAACCCCAAATAAAGAGAAGTTGACTGCAAATACAATCATACAATTATTGCAAAAATGTTTCATGCATACTAAGTCTAGCATACTATGCTCCCCCTTGATAAATGCTCCATCTAAGATCAAGATAGAATAATGTTCACAATAAATCCACACAATCACACATTCAAGCAATTTTAAAGAAATCCAACATAATAAGCTCCACAAACTATGAGAGATACACCAAGATTTTCAATCTCTCTCATAATTCTTCTAAAAATTGCTAGAATATCAAAATACTCTATAAGCAAAAGTATGTGTGAATTTTTGCTTCAAACATATATAAAAGGAGTGATTGTGATATCAACATGCAAACCACTTCAACACCTATCCATCTAAAGCTTTTCCAATCAAGGTCAAACCGATTATCATCCGGATTTTTGCTTTAAAGAGAATAGATTCAACATGTGAGCATGTGTGTGCATGTGGATTGTCATTCCATTTCTATTTTTCAACCCGAGCAATCACAGTTTTCAACTATACTCCATTTTAAGCCTTCCTCCATTTCTTTTTAGGCTTTGAATCAAAAAATTTTCTTTTATTGATTCTTTTTCAACACTTCTTTGATTTTGCATACATAAACATAAATTATTCATGGCAACTTTCACTCATCACAATGGTGTAGCCCTTTCCTACATTGGGCAGCTTCACAACCAAAGTGTGTAGCCCTTTCCATGAAGGTGCTCGTTGAGTTCTATGTAGTTGCCGAAGCAAAATGAATACTAACCATAGGTCATCTATCATGTACTAAGCAATAAAATTTTAGATGCATCCATAATCTACACATTTTCAAACTCAACTACTCAAACTTAAACATATAAGAGAAGCAAAGTGCAATTTTAGAAAACCAAGTTTTTATGGCTCATAAGCACATGATCTTAGAGGTATAAGTAAAGACTTATTCAAGATTATTACTTCTCTAATGAGTAGCATTCAAAGAATATGAAGCTCATATTTTCAAAAAGTATGCCACTTATCATTCAAGCAAGCATTTCAAGCATCATGAGTAAGATCTTTGTGAACATCACTAAAAGATCTTTAGAGAGCAAATGTCAATTAGGACCATATGAATGCTATACTTGTTCTCTAATATGACATGTTATATGATGCAATGCAAGAGTAGAAATGACTTGCTCCAAAAGTCTTAACAAGATAATCAACAAATAGATTTCATAAGAGTAACTTCTCAAAAGTTAATCAAAGGATTTTGACTATCAAAACAAAGTTAAGTGAGATAGCTAAGTTCATGTCTAGACGTGGAGTATTCCAAGCTAGCTAGCTAGAATTCTCAACACGCTTTACACTTAGCCTTAAAGCTAACTCACATGTGCTACTTGCACTAGAGGTAAAAGCACTCACCCTTGAACCATTTGTTCTTGGGTGAAATTTCACACAAAATACATGATCATTTCTCATAGCAAAAATATATCTAGAAGATAAATCATCAACTATCTTCTCTATAAAGATATTACTCATGTAAAACACATCATTATTGCCATCAACAAAGATATCATCAAGACTATACATATGATCATGTGGAACTCATTTTCACCCAAATCTTCTCAATTATTTTCTTCACACGATTATCATTATCACATACAAGATTCAAAGTATTATCATGCAAGAAACATTCATAGAAGATTTTCACATATCATTAGCATGCATCACATTCCCTAGTTTGCATCATCTAATATACTCACGGCAATATAGCAAAATTAGCAAACCGGAATAAATTTTGAGATGTTACTATTTAGGTGAGAGTGTACCGATGGTGAAGACTCCTTAATTTCCTTGATTTTGCACTTGACCTTGGAAGACATGGCCTTTGAAATCCTCTTGTTCCTTAGTGACTTGCCTTTAGTTGTAGGAGACTCTACTTGCTCATCTACAATGCTTAAGTCACTTGAATCTCCATGAAGAATACCAAAACTCTTTGGCCTTCATGATTGCCAACTCCTCTTCCTTGCCTTTGATAATTACCTTCAAGAAACAAAAGCAAATTATTTGCAAAATCATATGTTAATCTATATACCAAACGAGCTTCTTCAACCATCTTCTTTTCTAGACATTTGATGACTTCATTCTTCACTTCAACTTCCTTTAACGCTTCATCTCTTTCCTTGTAAAGAGTTTGAACTCTAGCCATCAAGTAGAAGTTGGTGGTCTTTGACATGCAATTCTATTCATTGAGTTGCAAAGACAAGTAATCATGTCTAGATCAATCATCCTCCGGAAAAAATAAACTTCTTGATCTTTGCTTTTGTCACCAACTTTCTTTTCAAGCTTATCAACAAAATTGTTAGTAGACAAATAAAATATAAAACAAGAAGAACCATTTTCACAACCAACGAAGGAGGACAAGGAAAAATAAACAATTATAGACTAGACGTTGATATCCATAATTAGTAAATAACCTTGTAGATCCCAAATCACACTAACTACTTTAAGTGACCCGCTCTGATACCAATTGAAAGAATGTGTACAAGGTTATACTAACAAACCTAGAGGGGGGGGGGGGGTGAATAGGTTGTCTCTCACTTATGACAAATCAGTGACAAAACCTTTGATAAAGATACAAATTAACATTCAACATGATTGTTATGAGAAAACAATATATTCATGTATGCTCAAATCTCCACTCTTAGTCTACAAAACATACAACAAGAATCAATGTATCTTATGAAAAAACATATTCAATGTAGATAACATTCCATAAGTTGTACTAAGAGTATTACAATGTGATACTTTACAACTTGAATGAAACATCACAAGATACAAATTTATCTAACATACACAAATAATATTGTATAAGGAAGTCAACTCACATATAAAGTTCAGACATAGACAATAAAGTTCAGAAAACAAGATTGTCTAGATCTTATGTATGAATAAAAATCTAGAGCATGCCAAAATTCCAAACACATACATTAAACCTAGATTTTATTCATGTTACTAAAGCTTGAAATAAACATGTTCATGAAGTACATATTCAAAACTTTAGTACTAACACAAAAAATGCGAGAAACACAATATATGATCAATCAAATCTCTAGCAATCATTTAGAGCATATATTCACAAAATAGTCAATTAAACTCTAATAAACTCTAAATATAAAATCAAATATGATAATTCTATATCTATTCAAAAAATGAGTTCTAGCACATGATAAGACTATTAATTATGAAAATAAAGTCAATCAAAGCACAAATAGTCCTATATAAGATGCTAACACAATACAACTCACAATCATGTGAAAACATATGTTTAATTGAAACATAACTCACAATCAAGTATCTAATTAAGCACAACTAGCATTTAATTGAAGATCTATCACTCATCAACATATGTTCAAGTCAAATACACACAAGTAGGAAGAAGACCCAAGGTATTTGAACCTTAGAATCAAGGAAATCAAAAGATAAACAAATACCTTGACAATTTCGAGTGCAGTCATGAAAATGGTACGATCCTCCAGAAAACTTGAACAAATGACTTTAAAGTTGCTTGGAGATGATAGAGGACTTCAATACAAAACTTCTCCAACTTGAATCACTCAAATCGGATAAGAAATGAGAGAGATATGGTGATTCAAAGTTGAGAGAATAAACCTGGAAATTTTCTGCACTACATTTTCTTTTTCCTTGAATTCAAATGAGAGAGAGAAGAAATATATAAAGGAGAGGGAAGAGATATATGTGAAAAGACCAAAGCTGCCCCTTCAAGATGATTCCTCGAGATGGCATGTGGGCATCTTGGGGCAGCAAGGAGTTGCAGCCGAGATGGCCACGCGCCATCTCGGGCTTGCACCTCTTGTTGGCCTTTCGGCCATGGTGCAACTCCCGTGTGCTTCCCTCCCGTTCTTAGACCGTTCTCCGGCCTTCGAACTCAGAATTTGAATCCGTTTGTGGATTACAAACCTTAACTCTCTCATAGACATTGACATTTAAGATACTCAACCCAGAAGATAAGAATTCGACTCGATATATGAAGTCGAAGATAATGTACGCAACATGACTAGAAAGTATCATAACTTTTGACTCGGAACTTGAAATCAATAGTATGAGTAACAGAAATGGCCGGAACTCAATCAAGAATGATTTAAGACTAAATTAAAGTTCAATATCCATGTTATACAAATATATACACACACAAACACAATTCACAGTAGAATGCAAACTACATAGAGATAGTTTCCAATCATGCATTTTCCAAAACATGTTATTTTCATACTAATGCATAAGCATTCATCTTCAAGTGTGTGAATGTGTTATACATGGTGCACAACGATGCAGGGACACAAATGTATGATATGTGTGTATATGCCTAAGCCTTGAAAGAGAAAAGAAAGGTCTTAATATACCTTTGTAGAATCATGAAGCACTTTTCCCTTTGAAGACTTGAACTTGCTTGAATAGTTGTCATTTCTTCTTTGAAGCTCGAATCATCATGAATCCTAGACAACTAAACAATACAAAGTAAATTTTATTTTGATATAGAATAATGCCAACAAAACTCAAAGACCTAACATTTTTTTATATCCTTCTCATATATGTCTATGTTGTAATCTTGTTTCACATTGTTCATTTCTAGATATTCTTGAAAACTTGATTTTTCTAATATGTGATATACAAGGACTTCATAATGATTAAAGTTGTAAATATCATTTTAATTGTACTTAGATTTATTTGTACATAATCATCTTTGATAAAGTACCTGCACATATTGAACAATATTGTAAATACAAGTGTTCTTTGTTTTAGTACATTTGTCTTTTGTATCTTTGTAAGTGTTTGAATATTGTATCTTGTGATATTCCAATTCAAGTTGTAAAGTTTCACCTAGTGAATTTACATTGTAATATTCAAAGTACAAACTGTGGAATGTGCTTGGAATTGAATTTATTTGTTTGTAAGATACTTTGTTTCTTGTTATATATTTTATGGACTAAGGGTGGTGAATTAAGCATACATGTGTTAATTGTTTACTCATAATAATCATGTTAAAGGTTAGTTTGTATGCTCGCCAAGGTTTTGTCAAAAGTCTCGAAAGAGTTTTTAAAAATAGAGTGACAACCTATTCACCCTCTCTAGGTTGTTTAATATAACCTTATAGGTATTTTAAGAGAAATATAGCTATGTGTCCCGATGGCGCGACACCCTGATGTACTGTTATATTGGCGTGGTGTTTGTTTTATCATACTAGCGCTTTCCTGGCATCTTCTTTCTTACTAGGCAGGTAGGATTTATACCTCGGATGGGTCACAAACCGGTGTCAAGGTGCTTAGGAACCAGATAGAGGCCACAGTACCCTGGTACCAAGTAGCATATACCGTGATACCGACTCTGCCTGATTTCTAGTAGTCTTGTAGAGGTGATGCTGGCTTTTAACTTGGAAGTAGCATCGATGTTCCTAGGTTGTATGGAAAATGGTCCCGATATAATCCTACCAGGTATGATTTACTAGGTACCAGACAAGTGGAAAATTTTTCTTTGGTCATTTATAATAAATAGCTAATAACAGAAATCCCCCCTGACTTGAACACTGGTGATTGGTTAGGGTTGGAGTCAGGTTCCCTGGAATATTTGAGGAATTTTCCATCTTCAACCGGATACCGAAATCTGGGAGGAGATTGCATTAATTGCTTGATCCACCTATCGAGTTGGGAGACGCTATTTATTTTAAAAAAAATGAGAGGGTTTCAATGTCACGGGTTTATCAAAATTTTCCTTTCCTCTACCTGAAAATCTCGCCTTCCAGATCATGTTTCTATTATCGATAACTACAACTCTTTTTCTATTTAAACCCAAAGCCTCTCTACATTCTTCATGCTTTCTCTTCTTCTCCAAAACCCTAGCTATCTTAAATCTCTACCCTCTTTGTCTTCTTCAAACCACTATCTTTCAATCTTCTTCTTCTTCTAATCGCCATGTTTTCATCTGATAGCTTGGAGAAAATCTTTACGGTGACTCGACGAGTTTGGCTCATAAAAAGTAGGCCCGTAAAGACAACAATGGCTGAAGCGACGTCCCTATTTCCCAACGTCGTCGTTCAAACCAGAATGTCACCATCGAGGTGGGCTATTCAAACAACCCCGACACCCCGATCAATGTCCCGAGCAAGGAATCTGGGGGAGCTAGGGGAGGCGAGTCCTGGTTATGGAAGCCACGAGCTTACTAGGAGGGCATTCATTCTCCTTTATGATTTCCAGTGTATTCCAGACTCCACCACCACTAACATCACTATTTTTGAAAGTGGGGTTACACCCCACTGCTTTTGAAAGTGGGGTCAGGCTACCAGTGTACCAAACTCCTTACAGAACACTTCATGCTTTACAACTTATTCCCCTCCAGTTGACATTGGGATTTTGGAGGCATCTGGTCGGATTCCTTGTGATGTGGAAGAAGCAATGCAAGAAGGAAAATATTACTTGGGAGTTAGAGTTGGAAGAGATGAGGTACGTCTTCTAGGTTTCCAGCATGTCTTCTGGTCAAAGGGGGCCATTTTATGCTCAAGCGAAGAATAACTTGAAGTTCATGGTATCAGAGGCTGTGAAGGAAGATACCTTCTGTAAGGAAGAGTGGACATGGTCAGTGGCGACTGAGGTAGTTCGATCCAAATCATAGGAACAGAGTTTGAGGTCCCTACCTGGTTTAGTGGCAAGCCTACGTGGGAGAGAAACACTCTCACCTTTGAATCAGAGACGATTTTGAAGGCTATTATCGACTAGTCTTATGCCAATTTTTAGTATCCTACCTCAAATGCTTTTGATGCTAAAAGGGTAGACTGCTACCTCTATGTCTCTCTTTCTTCCCCATGCAAAATTCAGTTTCTACCTCTATTTATCCCAACATTTTATGGATTTTGTAGATACAAACCCTTCTTGTCTCTTGCAGTCTCTACAGTCCATTCCCTTGTCCAAGATGAAACCTATCAGTTTAAAGTCTTGACCTTCTCTCTAAATGCTTCTCCACCTGGGTCTCCTACCACCAGGCTTCATCTCACTACAAGAACTGCTAGAACTCCCCCACCTCCTACCAGAACTTTCTCTTCCACCAGAACTTATTCTCCTCTCGAAGTTCTTTCTATCTTAGGAGGGCAAGACAGACGTGTATTAATCCCAATCGTGGCGTCTATTGTACTTCCACCTTTAACTCTTGCTCCTAGATCCCAACTGGTAAGAATTCGTAGCCAGAATCTCCAAGGTGAGGAGTCAAGACCCTACTGCTCCTGTTGTTACTGTTTCTACTGCTACTTCTGCTACCGCAGCTGTTCCACCAATGCCCCATCATCCTTCTACTACAACAGTTGAAACATCTACCAGTTCAGAAAGGGGTTTTGATCTTGCTGCTGCTACAACTGCCATGACTCTACGAGAACATCCCCGACCACAGCCAATAAGTGACGACTAGGATAAGGTCCTGGATCGGTTCATGGCTTCTTTTCCAGGTGGGGGGTTATGAGCCATGACCTCCATGTCAGTGGACATCCTGATCACTAATGGCTCTACTCTCTTGGCCGAGGTAGACTATCATGCTGAAAACTTCTTTCACATGTATATGCTTGGTGCCATGGTGGATGCTAAAACATGTTTTATTTCTTGCAGGCCTTCAAGTTCAATATGGCCATGAGCCACCAGGTCGGCTCTCTCCGAAGGCTTGCTAAAACTACTATGGTCGATCTCAAAATGGTCTGGAGGGAGCTCCCCAAATTGCAGTGGGTCATACAGAGATTGAACCAAGATTTGGATAAAACTAAAAAGACTTTGGATGAGGCTCAATATGACATGTGGCGGTTGAAGCACTCTTAGGATCAGAAAGTCCTTAGGTCAAAGCATTGTGCCCTCGATAGGGATGGCTAGAAAAAGAGAGTCCAAAAGTTAGAAGAAGAGAATCGAGCTCTGCGCGCTAGCATAGCTAGCCTGAAAAACAAGGTTGTTGCCTCATTTAGGGATGGCTACTTCTTTGTAGCCTTCAAGATCGTCCAAGATTTACCTCCTCTATTTGATCTGAGTACCATTGAGAAATGGAATTGGGAGTTGATAATGGAGAAGGACATGAAGATGGCTATACATGCTTCCACCGGGGAAGACCCCTTCCAGACTGTTAGTAGGATTGATAAGAAAGATGATGATGAAGTCAAGTGGCCCATATCTTCTCTTGCAAGGTGTTGCTAGAACTAATCTTGGTTTGAGGGCTCCCGGTGTCACGAAGGTTTGGGCAGATGGTGGAGCTTCTGACTTGCCAACCTCGCTATTATTTCCTGTTGAGATGGTGGAGGACCAATCTATTCCTAAAGATAGAGACCCTAACATGCCCACATCTCTTTCTGGACCTGCTAAGGATGTAGTGGACCAAAATGGTCTCACAAAGGAGGTGGTAGGAGAGTAATCTTACCTGGCTGCCATGAAGGAGGTTATTACCAATCTAGTCAAGATGGGGACCCTAGCCGATACGGCACAAGTAGAGGTGGTGGAATAGATAGCATGCAAGCCCCTAGCGGATCTGAAAGTGGGAGCTCTAGATGGTGATGTTGCACTTGCAGAGGGGGTCGAGCCAGGTGTTGGAAGAGGAGTATAAGGAGTTGTCAACCAGGAAAAGGCAACTGCATGATCTTTCTTGAAACAAAACTTCTTTGTATGTAGCTTGTGAAAAGAGGGTGGTCTCCCTGTTTGATAAGTGAGACAACTTTTTTTTCTGTATGTTGCCCATAACGGGGGGATGGGCACCCTGCTAGATCAATAGAACAATTTTTTTTTAAATGGTTTACTCCTACTCTGGTTGAGCTTGCATGACTTTAAATTTGCCAAAATCTTGTTATGGGAAGCAGTCCCCTATATACACATGACTTAACAATATCTAGCAACACAAGAAAACTTAAAATCTAACAAATATAAGAAATTAAGCGTAACAGGTGACTGGTACCAGGTTATAGAGGTACTTAGTCAAAATGAGTCTTAGAAAATTTCCATAAGGAACATTATCAATGGTGATTATCCTTTCTAAGAGAATCAAGGTATCAAGCATCGTAACTCTGGAAACATTAATACTTATGTGAAAATTTAGTCGAAAGAAATTCTAGGTATCGAGAATCCTCAAGTACATGGTACCTCGGTACCTAGTCAATATCAAGATCGAGAGGTACCTAGAGTCCCCGTGTCAGGAATCATTGTACTTAGGTGATAATTCCATCGGGGTACCTAAAGGAAAACTGGCACTCAGGCACAATCGATCCTTGTAGGTAACTATGCCATCCAGATCCTTCTTGGCAGGGTTATCCCGGCCAACACAACTGGACGACCATTTAGCTGTCCTGGTCTTGAGGAAGCAACAGACAACTATGGCCATAACTTTACAACTTTGGTCTGGCAGACTATTATACCTTTAAAAACCAGACCCTTCATAGGGGGGTGGTCACCTGATAAAAGGCATCAAGATGGCCATATGGTTGCCTTAGTCTTCGAGGAAGTGACAGGCAACAAGGGCCACAACTTCACAACCTACGACTGGTATGCAACTATGTTTTTAAAAACCTGACCATTCTTGTGGGTGGTAGCCCGACCAAGGCAACAGGAATGCCATATGGTTGTCTAGGTCTTCGAGAAAGCGACGTGCAACTAAGGCCATAATTTCGTAACCTTAGACTGGAAGGAAACTATGCCTTTAGAAACAAGACCCTTCTTGGGGGTGGTAGCCAAGGCAACAAGATGGCCTTATGGTTATCCTGGTCTTCAAGGAAGCGATGAGCAACTAAAGCCATAACTTTGCAACCCTGGACTGGTAGGCAACTATACCCTTACAAAACAGACCCTTTTTCGGGGTGGTAACCTGACCAAGAAAACAAGATGACCATATGGTTGTCCTGGTCTTCGAGGAAGCGACATGCAACTAAGGCCATAACTTTGCAACCTTGGACTAGTAGGCAATTATGCCATTACAAACCAGACCCTTCTTTGGGGTGGTAACCCAACCATGTCAACAAGATGGCCATATAGCATTTCCCGGTTCATGGCAATCATGACAAACTTTTGTGATGATAAAATAACACGAGATGGAGAAAATTGGAGAAATCTTTATTGATAGTCAAATGGCGATACATTTTCATTTAGGAGATATACATTCTGGTACCTATCTGGGTGATACCGATAGGATTCCACTTGGAACCTTGACTTTTCTACGGGAAGAACTTCTTCAAATGGTCTGCATCCTAGTTTTGGTCTAAAGGACGCGTATCTATACCTTCCAACTGTAGGCCCCGCTACGAATTACCATTTTTATCAACTAAGGACCATCCCAATTTGGTGCTAGTACCCCGTCCAACCATTTTTGGGTGTT
Source organism: Dipteronia dyeriana (assembly GCA_032871835.1). Lineage (NCBI taxonomy): Eukaryota > Viridiplantae > Streptophyta > Magnoliopsida > Sapindales > Sapindaceae > Dipteronia > Dipteronia dyeriana. The sequence goes on from CM065297.1 coordinate 82,992,320, forward strand.
CTGGATTACCTTTATGTGTACCAAGTCCCCCTCTTTGATGCTACGAGTTCTTAGCCTGTTGTTGAAGTTCCTCACAATCCGGCTCTGGTAGATTGCTACCCTTTCTGCTACCCTATCCTGATTTTCCTCCAGGAGGTCCAGTTTGGCCTTCAGTTTGACCTCGTTAATTTCTGGCTTGAAGTGCTTGACCTTGAAAGAGCTCAACTTATGCACGATAGGTAGGACAAATTTCACCCTGAAAGTCAATGAGTAGGAAGTTTCACCGGTGGCGATCCTCTTGGTAGTGCGGTAGGCCCAAAACATATTAGAGAGCTCTTTTGTTGAAGCTTCATCCTTTGGAACTTCTTGATAGTCTTGTTCGTAGCTTCTACCAATCCATTGGTCTGGGGATGAGCCATAGATGCGAAATGGAGGTTAATACCTAGGTTCTTATAGAATTCCTAGAACCTCACATTGTCAAATTATTTACCGAGGTTGGTGATGATGGCCATCGAGGTACCAAACCTGCAAACAATGTTCTTCTTGATTAATTTGGAAGAATTTTCCTCCGTTATCTTAGAGAGTGGTTCTACTTCTACCCATCTAATGAAGTAGTCGATGACAACTATGGCATGCTTAGCTTGACAGGGTGCAGTAGGGCACTGTTGGATCAAGTCAACCCTTCAGATGGCAAATGGGTATGGTGAACTGATAGAGGATAGAAGCTCGGGTGGAAGATGGTTAAGATTGGTCATCCTTTGGCATGACTCACATGATTGAACGAACTGTCTTGTATCATGGTGTAGAGTTGGCCTGTAGTACCCTATGTGAAGTACATTATAAGCTAGAGCCTCTCCCTCTGCGTGGTTCCTATAATCCCCAAAATGTACCTTTCAAAGCACCCGGCTAGCATCATCGGGATATAGGTATCGGAGTAGGGGAAGAGATATTCCTCTGCAGTAAAGGTATTCTTCTAATGGGCAGAATCGAGATGAAATCCTCTCAAGCTTGCAGGCTTGGTCAGGATCTTCAGAGAGCTTATCATTTTGGAGATAATCCATGATTAGGTGCATCCATCATGGGAGGTGATCCTCCGTGCTGACCTCTTTTCCTTTTGCTAAACTCGACTGGTATATTACTTGGAGAGGTACCCCTTTGGGTAGCGATTGTTCTCCGCTGGCAGTTATCTTCGCAAGGATGTCTATCCGATGGTTCTACTGTCAAGGTATCTGCTCTATTTTAAAACCATGGGCCTTGAGCTTCTAGACCCGTTTGAGGTAGGCTGCCATGCTATCACCTTTAGCTTGATAGAGCCCAGTTAGATGATTTACCTCCAACTATGAGTCACTTCTGACGTTGAGGTAATCAGCCTGAAGTTCTGTTGCCACTCTCAACCCTACCAATAAAGCCTCATACTCTGCTTCATTGTTGGTGGTGATGAACTCAAACCTGAATTCGTGGCAGCATTCAACCTTTTCTGGATCGGTAAGGACGATTCTAGCTCCGCTACCTTCTTAACTGGATGCTCCATCTATATAAAAAGTCCAGACTCCTCGATCAGTTGGTCAATCCGCATGTTCATAACTTTTAGGGAGACTAGGTCAATGCTCGGAGTCATACCGGGATTGAAAATTATGGAGAACTCAGCCACGAAGTCTGTTAGAGTGTGGGCTTTGATGGTGGTTCTGACCTGGTACTTGATTTTATACTGGGTGAGCTCGATGGCAAATATTACCAGTATTTCTGATACATCTGGTATGTGTAGGAATTGACAGGGAGTTTGATTAGTAACCACTACGATTTTGTGTGCCTGGAAGTAGGGGCAAAGCTTTGTAGTCAAGGTTACCAAGGCACATGCCAGCTTTCCAAGAGAGTGTAATTTCTCTCAAGTTTGGTTAAGGTATGGCTCACGTAGTAGATATGTTGTTGGACCCCATCTTCACATTCCTTAACTAGGGCCCCGTATCCACTGTCTCAGATATAGCCAAGGATATCTGTAGATTTTCTCTTGGTACCGGTTTGACCAGTAGTGGTGGGCTAGCCGGGTATTCCTTCAGAGACTGGAAAGCCAGCTCGTTTTTTTGGTCCTTTTTTATGTTCTTCCCCTACTTGATAGCGTTGAAGAAGGGGAGGCACTTATCGGTGGACCGCGATATGAAGCGGTTGAGATCTATTATCGAACCGGTTAAAGCATGTACCTCTTGAGGGAGATGGGAGACTTGAGATCCACATGGCTTGTTTTTTTTTAGATTGGCTTCTATTCCTTATTTGTGGACCATAAATTTAAGGAACTTCCCTACTTCTACCTCGAAGGTGCACTTGGCAGGGTTTAACTGCATGTGGTCTTCTCTCATTATTTGGAAGGTGCGATGAAGGTGGTCTTGGTACTGTTTATCCACTTTTGACTTGGTGATCATGTCATCGATTTACACCTCTATTGTCTTCCCTATCTTGTTTTTAAAACCCAGTTGACAATGCGCTGGTAAGTGGCACCTACATTCTTGGGACCAAAGGGCATTACCTTGTAGCAGTAGAGGCCTGCCCGGTAATGATGCTGGTCTTGTATTGGTAAGTAAGGTGCATCATGATCTGGTTGTACCCCGAGAATGCATCCATAAATCTGGGGAGCTTGTTCCCTATAGTTGAGTCTACCAGCTAGTCAATCTTCGGTAAGGGGAAACTGTCATTTGGGTTGGCGTGATTAAGATATGAGTAGTCGATTCACATGTGCCATTTTCCATTAGCTTTGGTGACCATTACCACAATAGCGATCCATTTAGGGTATCGATATTCCCTAATTAATCCAACTTTTAGTAACTTATCAACCTTCTCCAATACCGTGGAATTCCTTTCATGGTTGAAGTGTCGCGACTTTTGTTTGACCAGTTTAAAGATGGGGTCAACTGCTAGTCTATGAGTTGCCAAGAAGATAAAGATACCTGGCATCTCTTCATGGCTCCAGACAAAGATATCGTTATACTCTCAAAGAAGTCTAACCAGACCCTCTTTCACTCCCGCTTCCAGCATTGTTCCTATTTTGACCTTTTTTGAGGTGTCTTTCTCCCTAATCGGTATCTCCTCCTTCATCAACTAGGTGGCCACTGGCCCACCTCATGTCTTCCTCCTTTTTTTCCTCTATAGCCAGGATGTCTACATCGGGTTCTTCTGTTCATCCATTCTTCTTCGAGGTATCCTGAATCTCGAGCACTCTTCTTGATGGTTCCTATTCCTATATAACAGTTACTTGTGGACACTGCTTGGCTATTGCCACTGGGTTGGTAGACAATGTGTAGCATTTACGTACTGCAGGTTGTTCTCCTTGTACCTAACCCACTTTGTCACCTATCAAAAACTTCAGGACATTGTGGTAGATTGACAGGACCTCCTTGAGGGCTGACAGGACCTCCTTGAGGGCTGACAGGAAAGATCTCCTTGAGGGCTGATAGAAAAGGCCTCCCAAGGATGGCATTGTAAGCAGACGGGATATCCACCAAGACAAAATTTGTCAAAGGGTTTTATTGGAGTGGAGCATCTCCCACTATTACCGGTAAGATCTTTTACCCTACAGGTATCAATGAGTCCCCAGTAAACCTGTACCATGGTGTAGTGTAGCTATTGTAGAAGCACATCTTTAAGTTGAACTTCTCCAAGGTGTCCTTGAAGAGGATGTCCACATTGTTACCTGTGTCTATCAGGATGCGGTGGACTAAGCAGTTGGCAATCTACACAATGACAACCGTGGAGAGGACCCTGATGATCCATGTATGGCTTTGAGAACGTCCGGTCTTCCCTCAATCCGTGGTACCTTTCTCGCCATGGTAGGACCTTCACTAATAGTATGGATGATCTGGATCTATTGCATTAGATCCTTGCCTTTTGTCTTCTTTCTCTTTGTATCCATCTTGATTTCGACCTGTACCTCTTTCTTTGTATGGATGTTGTCCCATACTTGCTGTAGAAACTCAACCGAACAACCGCCCCTCACTACAGACTCAATCTAGATGCACAGGTTGTATTATTCCGAGGTGTTGTGTCCAACGTCCTCGTGGAAGTCATAGTACTTTTAGCGATTCCGTTGATCAACTTGTGCTTTGATGGGATTAGGCTTCTTGAGTAGCCTCGTGTCACGGATGGCAAGGTATATATTCTCGCGAGATGCATTAAGAGGGGTGTAATATATGTACGTCTATTCCTCTCAGGCTATCCGCGCTACTTCACTAGGGGGAGGCATTGCTCGAGCTAGGGTCTTTCTTGCTAGGTGCCACTCCCGCTGAGGATGGAATTGTAGGGGGTTGTACATAGACCGGTTGGAAGGTCTGTTCTGGGCCTTTTGAACTGTTACATACTTGGATGATTCCTTCGTTTGGCACTTAGCAATTCTCAGGTCATCATGCTCTATCTTTTCCCGAAGCTGTTCTTCGATCCCCACCTGCTTCAGAGGCCTGTCGTAGGCCTTCTAGTATGTCTCTAGTGGATGTTTGGTGAATGATCGAAATATCCTACCAGCCTATAGGTTCCTCTTGACGTTTGCCTGGGTTTCTTTTTCATTAAAAACCCCCACCTGAATCACTTCCTTATGGAACCTCTTCACATATGATCTGAGCGATTCACTTCGCTCTTGGATCATGTACTGCAAGTGGATGGGATCCTTGGGACATGGCTTGATACCCTGGAATTGAGTGCAGAAGTCACAAGTAACTTAGTAAAGGAATCAAAACTAAATGCTGGTAAATTCTTGAACCATGTCTTGGCGTAGTTTGTGAGCGTGGTTAGGAACATTTTGCACATGGCGGCTCAGGTAGCATTCTAGACTTTTGAAACAAATATTATGGTGTGTATAATATTAATCTAGAGGGGGGTGAATTTATTTTAAACAAATTTACCTATTTTTTGTTAAAGGTCAAGTTGACAAAAATGCCCCTAGCTAATTACAACAAAATCACAAGTGTAAAGATTGCAGAAATATTAAAGACACTTGAGATGTACGTGGAAACCCTCCAAATGGAAAAAACCACGGGCTGATAAGTGCGCCACACTAGAACCTCGAATCCACTAATGGCAAGAGAATTACAACCTAATCCCGATTTAAATTCACCACCACTACCTAATCCTGGTATAAGTGAACCTAGTCTATCTTGCTTGCGATTTAAGCTACCTACTCCCGGAAGCAACACAAGTCTTACTTCTCAATGAAGATATAAAATGCACTAAGTGAATATATGATGATATTCAATGAACAAACAAGGCCAGGAAACCCTACATGCTTATCTAGGATAATGAGATGACAATTAATGCAATCCTAGATATCATGAGCTAAATGACATGTTCAAAAAGGTTAGCTAAACATAGATCAAAAAATCCTAGGAATCTATCACAATACAACACTCAATCATATCATCACAACAATCTCTAATTTGTATCTAGAATATGTTCTAAGAGCATACAAATAATTAAAGAGATGGCTTAGCAAGTAAAACATTTAACTTGTAAGAAGATAGTGATGAACTTACAAAACAAGATATGATGAAGCAAACCTATCCATTGATGCACTCTAAATGAACTTAGATGATGCAAGATGAAGTTTTTATGCACATGGAATGCTTTGAGCATTTATAGATGAGTTTTTGGAAGAGTTTTTTCTTTGAAATGTGTTCTAAGGAAAATATGTGATGTTCTAAACTCTTACACGACCTTAAACCAAAGAGTTATATATATATATATATATATATATATATATATATATATGAGATCCAAACAAAGTGAGGTCATTTTGGAAAAAAACGTTCCAGCTTCCACTATGTGAGCTGGTCGAGTAGCGCACCACCAGTGCACATCCTAGTTTTTTCAATAGGCACTGGTCGATTGGCGCAGCTCAGTGGCGCAACACATGTGACGATCAACTAGAACGTTGCGCTGGTGAGGCTGCGCTAGTCGAGTAGCGCACCACCAGCGCACTGCCCATTTTTGCATATTTACGCGGGTGTATCAGCTCAACTCAGTGGCGCAACACATGCAACAATCCACTGGAATATTGCGATTGTGAGGTGCACTGGTCGAGTAGAGCACCACCAGCGCAATGCCTATTTTCAACACTCAAATACACACAATCAATAAGTTCAAGAGATGAAAAATGCATCCTATTCTAATGCCAAACATGACATAAAAGATTTAATTCCAAGATGCAAATAAATCAACAAGAGTCATTTAAACTAAAATGCACACAAGAATAAACACACAACATATATGAATAAGAGTTATGCATGAATTTGTGAGTGTCAAAGCAAGTTAGCACAAGAATTTTACCTTTAGTGCTTCTCCTCATGAGGTCTTGAAAGCCTAAGTTACCCTTTCATAATACCCCATAAATGTGGTTTGTTCACGAAATAAGCCAATCAACAAATACGGACTTTATAACTTTTATATATTGCATGTAACTCTTTAGGTAGCTCATGGGATCCTCTATTCTGGAGTACTTGTTAGTAGGCATTTTAAAATTTAAGGGGTGCTCTGCCTTCTTGATTCTTCTGGATAAAGGATTGTTCATCTCGCCCAAGGGACCCTTCCGGCTCTCCCGGTGCTTTCCCTTCTTTAGCTCCTGGTTCTCCTCTACCATCCTTACTACATGGTCTCGTAGGCGTCTATTCCTAGGGATCTTAGACTAGACCTTAAAATCTTTGTTGTTAGACTTCTCTGATGGTACGAAGGTCGTATCCCAGTTCTCTTTCTAAGGAGACTTTCCCCATCGCTTTTTCAGTTTCTTTCTGTAGAGAATCGTAGTAGCCTTCTAACAACTGCTTGTTGGGCCAAGTGGTGAAGCTCCCTATGTGGGATGTTAAAAGTTGACTTTACCTATCGGGGTTGATAGCTCGCAGGTCTGTCTAGAACTGGGGGCATGGGCCCTAGCCTTCCATTAACTAGGGACAAGGGCCCTTAGCCTATCGTGGAACTATACCGGTGGTAGAGGTCCATCTATCGAATGTAGGTAGCTTGGAACCTAGTATACTGGTATCTTCCCATGCATCCAAGGCCTCAAGCTGGAGGGGAAGGGTGTTACCTTCTACGGCCAATCTGAAACTAACGCTCTCTATAAAAGTTGTGACCTATTGCTATATGATGGCCTGGCCAATAACTGGGGCAACTAGAACCTGAGGTGTAGCCCGTGTGATAGCTGGTTGTACAGATGCCGGATTCTGATGCTTCAATCTCCCTTTTTTAAGCCTTCCGGGTGGAAGTGATAGACTTATGCCCCGATGTTTTGGGCTACCCATGGGAAGATCAAAGTCTCTCACTGATATGCTGTAAAAACAAATAAGGATTCATAGGCTTTCAAAATAGGTGTGGAAACTACCCACATATGGCACAAAAAAGTGTTAACTAAAAATTTGCTCTAGGTGAAGAATGTCAGTTAACACCCTCAAGATCGCTACCTGGTAGGTGCCCCATACCTAAGAGATTGAGTGGAAATAGAGATAAGAAGTAAAAGTGAGCAATGTGAATGGTATGAGGGGTACTGCTTTATTGAATTTTGAATGATACGATTACAGATGGAGTACAACAAAGGGGATATTCATCCCTTGATTTTTCCTCTCAAACTCTCTTCTCTCTACTCTAAACACAATAGGAGTTGGCGAACTCGTAAGTGTCGATAAATGCCTATTTCCTCAATGGTAAAAACTCTCTGAGATGGTGAAATGCTCTGTTCTAATTCTTGGCTGTTTTGCTATAGAAATCAAACCCTCTCCAAATGGGGATTTGGACTTTGTATTTATATCCTTCGATCCTTACCTATCAAATCCCTATAATTTAGACTGATTGATTGGTCATGCTATCAAAATTGATTGGTGTTGATGGAGGATGTCAATTTATGCGAGAATTGCTCCAGTTGATTGCGTCCTATTTTTGTTTGAGTTTCAATATGAATCAAAAGGCGAATCAGTTTACCTGTCTGGTCCCATTATGGTGCTTTAATGGCAAAGGAGTCAACCTTTTTATTCCACGTTGCTTGGAGGAGAAATCTAGCTCTGTGTCACGATGGCACGGTACCCTGATGTACCAGTCTATTGGCGTGGTGCTTATTCTACCATGCTAAAGCTTTCCTGGCGTTTTCCTTCTTGCTAGGTAGATAGGATTTATACCCTAGATGGGTCACGAACTGGTGTCGAGGTGCTCAGGTACCAGATTAAGGTTCTAGTACATTGGTATCAGGTAGTAGATATCGTGATGCCGACTCTGCCTGATTTCTAGCAGTCTTGTAGATGTGATGCTAGCCTTTTTATAGGTAATAGCGTCGGGGTTCCTAGGTCGCGTGGAAAACGGTCCCAATACAATTCTACCAGGTAGGATCTACCAGGTACTAGGCAAGTGGAAAATATCCCTTTGGTCCTTTGTAAAAAATAGCAATTAACATATTGAATTATTAATTATTATAGGTGTATGCAAATCCCAATTCAAGATGAAAACGGAGATGAAGACATAGAGCTTCAAGTTTTTGTAATATTTGTAATTTCTTTTTGGGATGACCATTGATAAGATTATTATTTGTTTGTTTATTTAGCATTTATTTTATTGTTTGGATGATTATATGAATGCTATGCGAAAAATAACATTTCAAATAGAATAGTGAGTGCCACTCATATCTCTTTTATGTCATGACATGCATCAAATGTTTTAGGTTTCTAACGGCATATAGAAAACTTGGTAAATCATTTGAGTGTTAATCCACAAAAGCCAAAAATTGAGTGGGAGAAGGTATAAGATACCTGTGACCACCAAAGTTGATCAAATAATATGTTTCATTGATACTCTCCTAGGAGATCGTATGAATGGAATCTTAAGAGATCTCGTAAAGTGATAGACTAGATGTTAACCTGATCAAGATTATACTCCCCTATGAAATAATTCTTATGATAGAAAATTGAGGGTCGAAACTTTTGGTTATACACTCAATATGGATTTATTAATATCCTCACTAGAGTTCTTGTTAATAAAATCCATAATGTTAAATTGATGGTGATAATTAATGTTGAATATTGGATATTCAAGATATATTATTAATAAAAGATTTCAAATCCAATTAATAAATGTAAAGTTGGAAACGTATGTGTCTAGGATAGTTCTAGCAAGGAAAGGATTGGTTCTTAAATGGATTGTCGTGTCCCACCACCCTTTCCTAGGTACTAGCAGATGTGTTGTAACAGACGAGCATTTATAAAAAAGGATATAAGAAATCTTCAACTAATTAAAAAAAAATGTACTCCCCTTGGATGCATGTTGTTTATTGAGTTAGATCACCAATGAATAATAATTATCATAAACTATTGTATGTATTCAAAATAAATTTATTATTCTAAAGAAAGTTATGATTTTTTTTTGCTTATATGTGGTTTATTTGTTTTCATCAAATTGACTAAGTCATCTCTATTTTACATCTTCAAAGATAACTATTTAAATGGAAATAACATTGTGCAATGGAAACATAAGATTGGCATTGTGCTATAAGCTGATGAACACACTTGGGTATTAGACACTCCATACCCTCTTGCTCTTAATGAAAACCCTACTGATGTAGATAGGGAAGCATATAGTAAGGTGTAGAGAAACGATGAAATGGCAAAGTGCTATATTCTAACTACCATGAACGATGTGTTGCAACAACAACATGAAGGGATTGGTACTGCTGCTATCTTTATGCTATCCCTTAGAAAGATGTTTACTATTAGGTCTAGAAATGCTAAAATAGAAGCTGTAGTGGCTTTTATAAATCTTAGGCAGAAACCTAGACAGGCTGTTAAGGATCATACGATGAATGTCATATCACATCTCAACACGGCAAAGATCTATTACACTGAGATAGATAGTGATACACAAATCGACATGGTCATGTATTCACTTTCGGAATCCTTGAACAATTCAAGTTAGACTATACCTTGAGTAATAAGGATTACACTTTGCAAGGATTGATACAAGATGTGCAAAGTGTTGAGAAGATTCTTGTTTAGAACAAGGATAAGAAGGTCCACACTTTTGACAAGCATGAATATAAGTCTTCTGCTAAGCCCAATCACAAAAGAAAATGCAAGTAGCAAAATAAGAATAAAGGTTCCTATGTCTATCAAAAAGTTGACCGAGAAGGATGGGAAAGACAAAGGAAAATGTTTCCAATATGGGATCAAGGGGCATTGGAAAAGAAATTGCCTCAAGAACTTAGTGAGCAAGAAGGGAAAATGTAATTTGTGTTACCTAGAAACATGTTTTCTGGTAGATTCCAAGGAATCCTTGATTGTATATTTTTTATCTTCTAATCATGTTTATAATTCCTTATAGATGCTCCAGAAAACGAGAAAGCTAGGTAATGAAGAAAGTAGTTTTTGGTTGGGCACTAGAGCACAAGTGTTGGCAGAGCAATGAGAGAAGTCGTTCTTAAGTTTAACAGTTTTAGAAGTTTGATTTTAAAAGACGTTTATTTTGTATCAAAGTTTATGAGAAATTTGATTTCCTGTTTTTAGCTTGATTAGACTTGGTTATTCGATTGTTTTAATAAGAAATTTATTTTTAGCAGGAAAGGTAAAGTCTTATGCAAAAGTACATTACTGAATGGTTTTATCATATTCAAACAAAAAATTTCTCACTGCTTAACACTAAACAAGATGGACCTAATTAAAAGAGAATAAAATTGTAGCAATTGAGATTAGGACATATTAATCTAAACAGGATCAAAAGGTTGGCATGCAATGGAATTTTAAACGAGATAAAAATCCAAGAGCTTCCAACATGTGAACCTTGTTTCGAAGGTCAGATGTTTAAAGGTCGATTACGGTAAAAGAAGCAAGAATCACTGAATGTCTAGGACTCGTACATACAGATTTATGAGGTCCGATAAACATTCAAGCAAGGGGAGGATACCAGTACTTCATCACTTTCACAGATGATTTCAAGAGATTAGTGTGTATCTCATGCCACATAGGTCGGATGCTTTTGACATGTTCAAATAATTTAAAGTTGAAACTGAAAATCAACCTTAGAAACGTATTCAGATCTTGATATCCGATCGTGGTGGGGAGTATCTCACTAGTGAGTTTCAGCAATAACTTATAGACAATGGAATACTATCTCAACTTTCTGCATCAAGAATGCCTCATTAAAATGGCATGGCAAAAAGAAGAAATTGAACTCTCTTGAATATGGTTAGATCTATGATCATCTATTCAACACTTCAAAAGTCATTTTTAATATAAACAGCCACATTGATCTTGAACAATGTATCATCTAAATTTGTTCTTAAAACACCACATGAGTTATGGAGTGGGTGAAAGTCTATTCTACGACACAAGAGGATATTTGGATATCCAAAACATGTTTTGAAAGGTGTTAGAAAATTAATCCACCAAACATCCATACATACCATCAATAACAACAATAACCATCAATAAACACAAATAACATACTCTCGGTTTAAAGGAGAAAACCAGAGAAATCGCTCAATATTTTGGAGTAAAAAACTTTGATAACTTTCATTCATTCGTCCATACAATATAAACTGACATAAAAGGTTATACAAAGTACATGGGCAATGTGCAACTATTTGGTCACACCTAACACTATCATTGGATTGATAATATGCTATCATAAACTGGCACAACCATACATTGAACCATGCTACAAAAGCTGACACGGCCATACCTAAAACTATAACATTACCAACTAAAGTAAACTAATACATTACAAAACAACTAAAGATAAACTAACTATTACAACCATAAGCAATTAATTTGATCAACCATAAGCTATAAAGTACTTAGAAAAGTTTCAATATTCAACACTCCTCCTTGAAACTTTTCTTAGAGACTCCAAGCTTACTTCTTAATATCAAGAATGGACCTGAGGCCAAAGCCTTGGTAAAAATATCAGCAACTTGATCATCATACTTGCAGTGTTACATTGCAATTTCTCCATTCCTTTCAGCCTCTCTAAAAGCATGAAATTTAGCATTGATGTGTTTTGTCTTGCCATGATGCACAAGATTCTTAGCCATAGCAATGGTAAACATATTGTCACACATAATCACACAAGCACTGGTCTGTAGAAGCTGCAAATCAGTAAGAATCTTCCTCAACCATAAGGCTTGATTTGAAGCAACAGCTGCTGCAATATACTCAGCCTCTATAGTATATTGAGCAATAACCTCCTGCTTCTTAGAATTCCATGAGAAGACCCCACAACCTAAAGAGAATGCAAAACTAGTTGAGCTTTTTGAGTCGTCCAGCGATACTGCCTAATCACTGTCAACATAACCAATCAACTTGCCATCTGTTGGTATTATGCTCCATAGCAAGAGTATAATAATGTTTTTGACAATATTTTCATATTAATAAAGTGATTTCTAGTTTAACAAATCTTATAGCATTTATGGTTTAATTATTATAACTGTCAAAAGTAAATAATCATAAGGTCAAAAGACTACGAGAAAAGAAGAATTGTTCATACATCTAGATATGTATGTTGTAGACACAATTCTTTAGTTAGTCTTGAATAATATTCACAACTTAAGATAAAGGTTGGGCACCTCTATTTTGTCAAAGTTGTAGATTCTCTTGCTAGCATTTGAGTGGGATCAAATGTGTTCTGATGAGTCTAAAATCATCAAAGTGTGGTGTCTTTGGGCAAAAGAATCTAGTGCACTGGGTGCATTGAATTGGATCACAGTGAAATACTTTATCTAGAACTATCAATGGATAAAAGTTTTCACTTGAAGACAATCGGAGAGTCTGTCTCAATCCTGAGATAAATGATAGACGTATGGTTGCAAGTGTTATCATTTGAGCTATCAATGAGTACGATTATATAGAGTAGTCTATCCTCAATAGTTTGGTGGTATTCATTTGTTAATCGATAGAGGACTTCATTTACAGATATGGACATCATGGCTCCATTTATTAAATGTTAGTGGAATACCATCATGTGGATATTTTGAGCTATTGGATATTAAATATTAAAGTTAAGTTTTCAAAAGTGTCTATTGAAACATGGCTTTTGGACAAGTCAAAATATCCAAGTTCAAAAATTGTAACTTGGAGAGCTATAGGCGGTCTATGAGCTCTTGGCGATTAATGGTATTCTTCATGGGGATACACTATCTCCAATAAAGTTGTCTAGGGTATGAATGAGCAATATTGACTTATTCTATCATTATTTAAGAGTTCAATTTTAGTTATTTAGTGGAATGAACTAAAATTAATAGATCAGACCTAAGTAAATCATTTGTTGATTGTTATTGGGTTATGTCTATTGGAGATTAAATTTAGATAGCCCGCCAAGATCCCCAATCCACACGAACTTGCATGGATCACTTGATATATTCTACCGGACCAATTTAGCGGTCCATCTAGAATTGTATTAAGGCATGTGGACTTGTTTCTTTTTGTAAGAATGAGTCTAGTTCACATGTGGAATTTTTATTAAGGTCCAATAGATTTAATAAAATAAGAAAATTAATATATTGGCCCATGTATATGTGATGGGCGGCAAGGCTAAAATATAAAAGCCTAAATATTTTTATTTTATTTTATTATTTTATTAAATGGAAATTAATTAATTTGTTGATTAATTAATTATTAAATTAAAAGTAAAAAAAAATTCTAATAGGAGAAGGTCTCCCAATATTAAACTATTGTTGGTAGTATAATTAATATTAAAGACTATATTTGACAAGTAGATAAATAAAAGGAATTATTTATCTAGTCAAACTAAGAAGTCTTTAATATGGTCACAAATACACTAATGAGTTGGATTAGGAGTCTTGGTTTAGGAAAGAATTCTTTTTGGAAAAGGATTTTGGTCACTAAGTAAATCCATCTAAGAATAGGATTCTTGCCTACAAAGTAAATCCTCTTTTGGAGAGGATTTGTGAACCTATAAATATAGGCTCTAAATTTCGGCCAAGGAGGATCTGAAGCCATAATTTTTGGTGTGAGAAGTTGTTTTTTATTATTATAAAAAAAACATCTTCCAACTCATTATGTGAAGAATTCGGCCAAGCATAGAGAAAAGAGGGAACGTTTTTGTTTTCGATAGTACACTAGTATCCTTTGCATCAAAAAGGTTTTGTGTACAGCATCGAATCAAGGTTCATTGATACTTCACAAGTGACCAGACGTTCTAGGTTTTTCTCTTAGAGGATTATTGTGACTAACAAAGAAGAAGATTTTGTTTGTTTCCTTCCTCAGGTATACAATTTAAAGAAAGGGAACCCACACTCCTAGGTGATTCATGTTCGTGATTGGATTGGAAGATCTTACGGATTCAATTCGACGCTAGTTCCTTCGTCACAAAAAAAAGGTACGACACTTTCAATATACATCAATTAATCTAGGGTTAAGGTTCTTTCTTTTAAAGTAAAGGGAAATTTTTTAAAATTTATCAAATCCCTACAATTGGTATCAGAGCTGGTTGTACCCTTGATTAATTGATGTATGTGTTCGTGAATCTTTTTCTTTTTATTGTTTATATGCATGTTTTAGAAAGAGATGACACTCTCGGTATTCACATATATATATTTACATTGGAATGTATGGATATATATAAGTTTTATATGTCGTTTATTACTGCTCAATTTTGGTCCTAAAATTTTAGTGTATTTTTGTTTTGGGATTGTAACAAGAAGGGTGGTCTATCATCGCCATAATTTCCTTCTTGGTAGTTGATATATTTTTTTGTAGTAATATAAAAAAACTGCTCTAATATAATAAAAAAAACTGCAATATTTTTTTAATTTATAATTCTTCTGTAATACATTCAAGTATCGAAGACTCGAAGGTTTGAAGAATTGGGAGCAACCGGAATAAGTTTGGGACCGTGCGAATCATAGCAACAAACGTGCGTGCGAAGAGCACGCTGCCATGTTTCACGTTTGTTGCGGCATGGGCTGCGCACGGCAGCCCCATAAAATCCATGGGCTGCGCATGGCAGCCCTTTATGAGGTTGTGGCGTGCGCACGCCCGTAAGAGGAAGCCAAGGGTGTGCAAGCCCATGGGAGGCAGCCGAGGTAGTCCAAACGACGAAGGTCGTGTGAAGACTTGTTCACTAAGAAAGGAGTTTTTTTTTTATTCCAAGACATGTAATTTATTTGCTTTTCTAGGATGGACCAAAATTGTAGCTATTTATATTTTTGTAAATATTGCAATGTTTGCCATTGTTTGATAACATATCATATAGAATATGAGTGCCACTCATATATCTCTTTTGGTATGAACATGCATTGAATGATTTAGGTATCTAATTGGCATCTAGATAACTTAGTAAATCATTCTATGGAATTCGATCACACGCCTGAAACAATTGAGTGGGAGAAGGTGTTTTGGAACACCTACAGCCTCCAAGTTTAGTTTTGGCTTTATGTTTTGTGTAATAACCTCCTGAGAGGTATTCATAAATGGAATTTAGCAGAGTTACTATATTCTTCATTCATAGATGTTAGCCATCTAGAATCTGTCATGGCTTCCTTCACATTCTCAGGCTCAACTGAGACACTTGCATCAGCTATATAAGTATAAATCTGACGTGGTTTGAAGGCACCACTCTTAGCTCTAGTTACCATAGGATGATTGTTTTGACATGTAGGAGGTAACATAGCTGACATACTATTTGAAGAGTTACACATATCTTGACTCATTTGTGGGTTTTGAAACAAAACATTTGAATCATCCGAATTAGAATCATGGAAGGATTGTTGGTTAAGAGAGACTAACTCAGATAATGAGCCAGTTGATGAAGAATGTGAACTGGTACCAGGTTGAGTTCGACATCTAGAGACAGCAGAAGACCTGTTATTAACCTAGTGGAGTATAGAAATAGGAAAACAGGAAGATATGTTGGATTGAGAATGGGATTGTGGGGACCTAAATAGCTATTTGTATGGGAATCCTAACTCATTGAAAAGGACATGTCTAGAGATAAAAACTTTTTCTGTGGGATGGAGACATCTATATCCTTTATGAAGGAGGCTATAACCTATGAATACACATTTTGAGGAATGAAAAGCAAGTTTATGTTTGTTGTAATCTCTAAGATATGGAAAGCAAGCACTACCAAATGCTTTAAGAAACATGTAATTCAGTTTCTTATGAGAAATTTTTTCTTAAGGTGAGATAAAATTCAAGACAGTCGAAGGAAGATTATTTATCACAAATGCAGCAGTGGAAAAAATGTCAAACTAGAAAGATAGAGGCATATTTGCTTGAGCTAAAAGAAACCAATCTCTATAACATGCCTATGTTTCCTCTCAACCACCCCATTATGTTGATAGGTACAAGGACATGAAAATTGAACTTGTACACCTTGTTGAGACAAGAAAGGTACAAAGCTAAGATACTCTCCTCTCATATCAGTTTGAAGGCATTTTAATTTCTTGTCCAGCAGAAGCTCAACCCTCTTTTGAAAAGTTTTTTAACACTCCTAATGCATCAGATTTCAACTTCAACGGAAAGATCCACACAAACCTTGTAAAATCATCTATAAAAGAGATATAATATCTATATCCTTCAGTGGATAACATAGATGATGGACCCCAAATATAATTGTACAACAGTTCTAGTGGAGCCTTTGTTCTAGAACCAGATTTAGAGAATGGCAATTTATGCATTTTGCCTAATTTGCGAGAGTCACAAAAATCAATATCATTTGTATTGCAAGTCAACTGTAATGAATTCAATATTTTCTTCAATATTAAAGGAGCAGGATGTCCTAGTTTAGCATGCCATATACTAGAATTGATTTTTGAAGCCACATCAGAGTAAACAACCCTATTGCCACTATCAGAACCATTATTCAGTTTTTGTGTATTATCACACCTAAGGACTATACCAGTACAACACTAATTACAATCATTATTGACATAACCCGGCTTCATTCTTGAAACCACAGCCTCATTTGACATGTTTTTTTGAGAGGACAATCCATAAAATCCAACTAGTTTCAGCTGTTAGAGACCATCTCTAAGAACACCTTGAAGAAGAACTCTCATCCTTTTCTGATCCTTTATCACACAATGGTTAGTAGTAAATTCAGCTATTGCATTGTTATCCTTAGTAAACCTAGAGATGCTTAATAAATTTTTGGTTATCGTGGGAACATGTACATATGCTTCATATGCAACTTGCTCCCAGGACTAGTATGAGAATCATTGTAGGAATCGCCTAGGTTATAAATGCTTAATTGACTGCCATTACCAACTACTAGTTTTTCATTACCTCTGTATGCATGTTTGAGTGAAAGAATTTTCAGATCAGCAGCTACATAATTCGTAGCTCCAATGTCTATATACCATGCAGGATCATTAACTGTCTCTGGAGAAGCAAAGTATACTAAGGAAGACTAATGATAGGTTGGTTGCTGGTCTTGAAAATTATTGTTACAAGAGGCCTGTACTACTCCAAAACCTTCGCGTTGTTGAGCCATATGAGCCTGAGAATTATGTTAAGCTCCTTGAAAATCTTGATCAAAACGGTTGTAGCACTTGAGAGCCCTGTGTCCAGGCTTTGAGCAGAGCTGACAGTAGATTCTTGATTTATTATTGTTCCTACCTCCTCTTCCTCTTTAGTTGTTGTTGTTACCACAACCATTTCCATGATAAGAGCTTGTATTGTGTTGTACTCTATTAAAATTGTTGTTAGAAGCATAGTTTGCTGAGACTTCAGGTAAACAAAGCTGAGTAGAGGAATTTAGTTGTTCAATGCGTTGTTCATGCATTAAACACAAGAAATGAGCTTCTTCAAAGGTCATATTTTCTACTAAGAAGTGACAAGAGTTACAATTGAATCATACTAGTGGTCAATACCTCTTATTAAAGTCAGAATTAGATCTTTATCCTTGACCTGTTCTCCACCCGCCATCAAAGCATCATAAATCTCTTTGATTTTTAGCAAAAAATCACTCACATATGCAAAACCTTTTTTGACATTTTGAAGCTAATGCCTAAGTGCCATGACCTTAGCCATTGACTGTTGGGAGTAGAGATTTTCTAGCCTTGACCAGAAATCAAGAGAAGATTTACTGTAAGTGACTTGTCCAATCACTTTTTCACTTACAGTAGAAAGCAACTAACATAAAAGCCATTGATCAGACTTTTTCCAAGAATAGAAAGCTTCATTGATTCACTGTTCAATAACAGTTTCTCCAGCAGAGTTAATAATATGAACCTCAATAAGCTTGTTTGGAGGTTTCTTTGTAGAATCGATAAAGTCTTCCAGATCCAAAGTGGATATAGCAGGAGAAACTTGAGTTTTCCTGTGAATATAATTATTCCTATCAAGCTTGATAGGATTGAACTTCAACGTTTTTGCAAGATTTGAGAAGTCCATCTTTTTGGTAACCGAAGTGTGAGAATGATCTTCAACAGAGTCAAAATCCCTGTTAAGAAGGCATGAGTAGTCATTTGATGTTTGTCAAAAGCTCTGATACCATGTAAAGTTACAAAAACAGAGTAAAGAAATGTGCACAGAAGGTGTTTGTTAAAAAGTCTAAAAGAAAATTTTAATGAGAACACAAATTGTTGAATCACAGAACATACTCTGTTTTCATTTTTCATTTTTTTTTTCTTTTCAATTAATGAGCTTATAAACTTGGCTAACCATTTATACAACATTCGTTAGAAGAGTCATAATAGAATTCCTAGAATTCAAGATAACTAAAAATGTATTTCCTAACTGATTCTTACATCAGCAGACTAACTAATCTTATAACTAATTTATTCTCAGCTACCTCCTCAACAGATTGACTAACTAACTTTTTTCTAGTCTTCATTGCAACCATTAACAGACACTCTGAGATGTTGATCATGATGGTCATGATTAAAGTCGTGAGTGTTATTACAATAGGCACAAGGTATAGAGACTGAATTAGGCAGTTGAGAATGCTGTGATTTGTTCTTTTGCTTTTGCACATTAGTAGAAGTTGATCCAGTAGCTACCACAGATTGTAAGCTCTTATGAGTATTATCATTGACATGCTCAACATCGTATAAAACAATATGTTGATGCTTATCGCTTTGAACGATCTTTTAATGTTGGAGACATGGTGTATTTGCGCCTCCGACCGTATCGCTAAGTTTCAGTTGCTCTACGTAGGAATCGGAAGTTTACCCCATGGTTTTATGGTCTATTTAGAGTGTTAGAGCAAATTGATCCAATTGCCTACCGAATTGAGCTCCCTTCGACTTTTCAAATTCATCCAGTTTTTCATGTGTCTTTTTGGAAGAAAAATATTGGAAAAAACAATTCTTTAATGCCGCAGTTGTCAGTAGTTAATGTGGATGAAGAAGTTCAGTTGAAACCTGTTCAAATTTTAGGTCGTCGAATGGTTAAAAAGAGAAATCAAGTTATCACTCAAGTTTCGGTGAATTGTTTGAATTTCTTTCCTGAAGATGCGACTGGGGAGGAGTGGGAGTCCCTGCATACAATCTTTTTCTTTAAAAAAGACACAAAGAAAACTTGATGAATTTAAGAAGTCTAATGGAGCTCTATTCGGTAGGCAACTGGACCAATTTTCTTCAACATTCTAGATGGACCAAAAAACCGCTGGCCAACTCTTTTTTCATGCATAGAGCAACTAAAACTTGGGGATACAATCGAAGGTGTAAATACATAACGTCTCCAACATCAGAAGATCGTTCAGAGCAATAAGCATCATCATATTGTTTCATACGATGTCGAGCATTTGGCATTATGAAGCATGAGGTGAGCCAATATGTTACAGAGTGTAAAGTGTGTCAGCGTAATAAGTTTGAAAATATGGCAACTTCAGGCCTGTTACTACTTCTTCCTATACCAATGCGGATTTGGAGTGATATTTCCATGGATTTTATTGAAGGCCTGCCTAAATCCTACGGTAAGGATGTCATTTTTATGGTGGTAGACCATTCAAGTAAGTATGCTCATTTCATACCTTTAAGTCATCCTTACACAACCATAAATGTGTCTTTTCATTCATGAAAAATGTCTTTAAGCTGCATGGTATACCATCTAAAACTGTTAGTGATAGGGATCCGGTATTTACTAGAGCCTTTTGGCAAGGTCTATTTAAACTTCAAGGCACCCAGCTATGTATCATCCTCAGACTGATGGCTAAACGAAAGTAGTGAATAGAATCTTGGAAACTTATTTAAGATGTGTAACCAGAGATCAACCAAAACAATGGGCCAAATGGATCTCCCAAGCAGAGTGGTGGTGTAATATATTGTTTCACACCACTACCAAAATGACCCCTTATGAAGCTTTGTAAGTGAAATATACAAACATGGTTAAATTTTCGAAAGCTAACCGAAAGTTGTGTATAGCCAAGTGAAATATACGAACATGGTTAAATTGTTGAAAGCTAACCAGGGGGGAGGAGTGAATAGGTTTTTGTAAACATCTTTTCATTCTCTTAGAACAAATAAGAGTTTGTCTGTCTAGATAGCTTGAATCACAACACTTGAAAAATATGCAAGCATATGTAGAATTTTTTAAAACGCATATTCAAATGCACTTGTCAATTAAAGTATACTATTTGCAAGTGAAGGAATCAAAATGAACCAAAATCAACTAACACTTGTATTAATATATATGTTCAATATACACAAGTACATACGAATGAAAACCTATATACAAACAAGTAAATTACAAAGATAAATGATATATACAACTTTGATCAAACTAGTGTATGCATTTCAAACTTTACAAAGATCTTGTTTACAAAGGTGTGAAGAACTAATGATCTAAACAAGATAGAAACAAACACATATACAAATGTAAAAGAGATAAAAATAGAGACATTCAACACATTATTTTTTATGTTGTAAAACCTCTGAAGAGGAAACATACACGGGTTGATTTCACAACCACCAGCAACACCACCTTTCATTTGTTAGATAAAAGTACAACCTCAAAAGTGACCAATCCACGTGATACACTTCCTATTGGATATCTCTTTTACCCTAACAGCAAGCTTTTTACTAATGAAAGACTTGCATACTTTTTATCCAAGACACTTCACATGTCTCTAGAAAGTTTCCTTGCTCAGCTATTCGGATCATCCCAATCCTAGCAAAGACTTCATTGCTCAGATATCTAGATCATCCCGATCCTAGCCAAGAGTTCATACCTTTTACAAGGACTTCCTAAACATGACAAAATGTATGAAAATGAAAACATATGCAATATAGAATATGTGATCAAATGTACGTAAATGCAAACATATGCAACATAGAATGCATGATCAAAATATCCTATGGAAACTATAAATGATCTATGAGCACATAGTGTATATTTTTCTACTTTTCAATCCAAACAAATGACATTACACAAATGATGCATGTAACATATAAAATGTATGGATTAGGTACACTTCAAGAAGAACTGGACTTAGGCATGATAGTTCACAAACAAGGTTACATAGTTGTTATACACGAACAAAAAACCAAGAATATGCAATTCTAATCAATAAACAAATAAATCATAGATATTGTTCATGCAAACTAAATCTTGAATCATAACATATTCATTAAGCACATATTCAAGTCTTTAGAACTAAAACCAAAAATGCTAGAATCACAAGATATGTTCAATGAAATTCTCTAGCAGATATTTAGTACTCATATTTACAAAACAATCAATTAAATCTCAAAAGGATGTAAATATAAAATTAAATGTGCTATTTCGAAATATATTTATCTAAAGAGTCCTAGCATACGTAAAGGCTATCAAACATCAATATAAAGTCAATTAACACACAAATATACCTATATTATTAGCTAGTCACAATACAACTCATAAACATGTGATATTTTAGATTTAAGAAAACCTAAATCATATTTAATTCTTTAATTAGACAACTTTAGATTATAATTGAAGCTCTATCTTCTAACAAAATTTTTTCAAGTCATTTACACTAAAATGATAAGAAGACCCAAGGTATTTGAGCATTAAAAAGCATAAAACACAAAGGATAAACAAATACATTGTCAATTTGAGTGCAACCGTGAAATTGATGTAGGATTCCAAAAATACTTGAACAAAAGACTTCCATAAAGCATAGAAAAGATAGAAGACTTCAAAATAAATTCTCTCCTTCTGAATCACTCAATTTCGATAGTGAGATATGAGGATTTGAAGTTAAGAGAAAAACTTTTTTTTTGCACACAAGTCTTCTTTAAAATGAAAAAGAGAGTGGTAAAGTATTTAAAAGAGAGAAATGAGGGATTCTTATATGGCTTCTGATGAGGCCATGGGTGAGAGAGTGTGTAATGCCACATCAACACCCTATGAAGGCATGTGGCCTCCATGGGGTAGAGGACATCCCTTCCCGTGGAGGCAACGCGCCTCCACAAGAGAGGGGTGTTTGTGGCGCTTTGCCACTCCTCTCTCCCTCACGTACTTCTCACTTTCTTTGATCGTATTTTAGCCTCCGAACTCCGATTTCAAATATGATTTCAGATTACAAACCAGAACCCTCTCACGAACATAGACGCTCACTTAAAAATATGGAATTTGACTTGATAAGTAAGAACAAAAACCATGTACGATAAACACACGGAAAATTTCCTAACTTTCAACTCTGAACTTGAAAACTAATGAATGAGTAACTGAAACGTTCGGAACTCAGAACAATATGAGAACATATTCAAGTCCAATATTAGTAAAAACACAAATAAATAAATACAAGAACATACAATTATGCCATTTCTTAGAGAATTTGTCAATTTAAATATAATGCATATACATACAATAATATTTGTGTGAATGTGTTATACTAATTGAGTACAACGATGCATGGGCACATATAGATACAATGTGTGTGTGTGCCTCAACGCCTTGCAAGAGGAATGAGGTCTAGATATACCTTTGATATACAATAAAGCTTGTTCCTCTTGAAGACTTTTATTTGCTTGACGAGTTGTCAATCTTCTTTGAAGCTTGAATAACTACGAACCTAGACAACTAATCAATACAAATAATATATCATTTTGATATGGAATTATGCCAATATGATTTGAAAACCTAACAATCTCCCCATTTGGTAACTTTCATATCAAAACACCTACACAAATATTTAAACATACAAAATGAAGATTGGTTACAATTACACCCTCACATTATAATGAGTTTGTATAACCAAAGATTAATCTTCAACAATTCTTGAACTTCTTCATTAGGTCATCTCTTGATTTCACCTAAAATCAACCTGAAGAACAATGCATATGCAAGAAAATAAATGTGGCAATATACATACTTGACAAGAATAAAACAATAAAGTTCAAATGGATACATGTATACTTCCCCTTAATACATGTATAATATCCATCCCAAAAAAAAAAGTATCCCATCAAAGTTATTACATGCCATAAGAAGTTCAAAGTACTATACCAATTAAAAAAATAAACTTAAAACAAGATAGAAACAAGCTAATCTAAGTATCATATATCTGCCCCTTTTTGACACGAAATTAACCCAAAAGGAAAAGAAAAGATACCTCAAGATCAAATGAGCCTTTGCTAGCCACTTGTGATCTAAAAGAACTTTGCACGGTTTGATGATCTCACGTAACATTTGGAAGTGGATGCTTTCTTGAAGAAATACTTTCTTCCAATCCCTTGATCTTTGCATCTTGTTGAACCACTTTCATATTTAGCTCTTCTATCTTCTTCCTTAATTCTACAAGCTCTTCTTGCATTTGTAAGGTCCAATCCAGATGATAGGTGTTTCTTGATACCTTGCTTGACTCTTGAGTATCACCAAAAGGCCTAAATGTATCATTAGATCCACATTTACTCTTTTACGACATTAATGTCATACGTTTATCACTAAACTTCTCCAATGGTTGTAAAATCACATCTCTCTCAAGCTTCTCAATACCTAATGTTGTACACAAGTGAGTGATAAATCTCGGATAAGCTAGTTTTTTGTCCAACCCAATTGAACAAGTCGGGCTTTCTATATGTTCCATTAAGATCTCTCTACAATTTATGGGCTTGTGAGTCACCAAGGCATAAATAATCTTGATTTTCCCCTTGTTCTATTCAGTTGCATTTGAAGAATGTACAAGATTTGCACAAACAAAAAGATGCCAAAAGTCACTCACTTTGGTAAACTCATTTTGACAAATGAAAGACGCTTACCCTACTCAATATCATTATCTTCACAAAGAGTTCTCCACATTTCATTAAGATGCTCCATATTTTCCACATGAAGGAAGTCCTATGAAATGTTGTTAGGAAGCTCAAGAAACTTGTTGATATCTTCTGAGCAAACTCTACATACAACATCTCTCATATTTATCAAGGCATTTTCAAGAGTGGTGTTATGCTTATACTCATGGTAGAATTCTCTAACCATACTATCATTAACAACTCCAATCATATTGATCTGTGAACCCTAATGCCTATCAATAATAATTTGATGAACATAAGAACATCAATAATCTCCCCTTTCAAAAACAAGCTTTTTAGTCCCCATCACACCTAAAGGATTCAACATATTGGTATTGGATTTCTTAGAGGTTGATTTAGTGGATTTTTGTTTTTCTACGGGTTTTGGAGTGTTACCAAGTCTGTCTAGTTTAGATCTTACCATATCTTGATTAGAGTAGAAACTAACACAAAAACAAACATGAGTGGAAATAATAAAACATGTTAACGATAAAAAATGTAGAGGCATATAATAAAATAATGAATCATAATGCAAATCAAATGAATATGAGATTAGTGTCTTGCATTATCAAGATCCAATATTTAAACAAATAATATGCCAATATTTATCAAAGTAAATCATGTGAACATATCATAAAAGAGAAAAAAGTTTAATATACAATACTCAACTCAGTAAATGCTCTATCTAAGATCAAGATAGGATATTAATCACAATGATATCCACAAAGTCACATAATCAAGAAATTTTAAAGAAACTCAATTAAATAAGTTGCACAAACTATGAGAAATACACCAAGATTTTCAATCACTCTCATAATTCTTCTAAAATTGCTAAAAAATCAATTTCACTTAAAAGCAAAACAAGTGTGTGTGTGTGAGTGTATATTTGCTTCAAGCATATGTAAAGGACTATTGGATCATCAACATGCAAGCTATATCAACATTTGTTCATCTAAAGTTTTTCCATTCAGTGTCAAACAGATTATCATCAGAAAATTTTGCTTTAAGAGAATAGATTTCAACATATGAGTGTGCGTGTGCATGTGGCTCGTCAACCTATTTCTATTTTTCAACCCGAGCAATTCCAATTTTCAACTAAATTTTTTTAAGCTTTAATAAAATATTTTTTTATTGATTCATTGCAACACTTCTTTGATTTTTTTTTTGTTGCTTCATGATTGCTTTCACTCATCATATTGGTGCAGGCCTTTCGTACATTGGGCGGTTGCAGAACCAACATGTGTAGCCTTTTCATGAAGGTGCTCATTGAGTTCTATGTAGTTGCCGAAGCAAAATGGACACAAACCATAAGTCATCTTTCTTGTACCAGTCAAAAGACTACTAGGTGCATCCATAACTTACATATTTTCAAACGTAACTTACTCAAACAAGACAAATAAGAGAAGCAATATGTGCACTTTTAAAAACCAAGTTTTAAAGCTTAAAAGCGCATGGTCTAAAAGCAATACAAAGAGATTTACTTAAGATCATTTTTTCTCAAGAGAGTAGCTCTCAAGGAATATGAAGCATATATTTTTAAAAGATGCCACACATCAATCATACAGGTACAAGAAATAATTCGTACGACATGTAAAAGATCTTTGTGAACAGTTTCACTAAATGATCTCTTGGATACAACTATTAATGAGAACCATAAATAACTTGAACAAGTTCTAGAAAATAACATGCCACATGATATCATGCACACCAAGAATTGAAAGATGTAATGCGAGAGCAAGCTTTGGAGTAAAGATATACCTTGCAAGCTTTTATCATTGTAAAGTCGCCACTCTTTTTAAGAGCTCGTTTGGCTTGTTTATCCTTATTACAACAAGTTGTTGGTGTGTCTTCCCAAGAGAAAAAGTTTTAAACACTTCAACTAAAAAAACATACAAAACCGACTTTCTCTATAAGTGTTAACACATATCACCAAAAAGATTTTAACAATAGACTTTTTTTAAATTCAATCAACAAATTTGACAAACATAGCTAATATATGTGAGATAGCTAAGTTCATGTCAAAGTCATAGAGAGACAAAGATAACTAGCTAAGTTACTCAAACTTGACACTAATCTTAAAGCTAACTCACATGTACAACTTACACAAATGATAAGAGCACTCACCCTTGACCCATTTGGTCTTAGGTGTAGTAACATAAACACCATCACGATCTTTCTTGACTACAATATTGAACATAGAATCAGGATTATCTACAATTAGATTCATAAGCATATCATTGATGCTCATCTCCACAACATTGTTAGCAACACATGAAATTTGCCTTACCACTTATAGTGTTCAATATACCTAGGGGTGAATAGGTATATACTAAAATCCTTTCCTTCTTTTTACACGATAAAATTTGAAGCATATATTTAAGAGAGTAGCTCTTAAAGAATATGAAGCACATAATTTTAAAAGATGCCACTCATTAATCATAGAAATATAAGAAATAATTCATGCTTCATGTAAAAGATCTTTGTAAACAATTTCACTAAACGACCTCTAGATGACAACTATTAATGAGAACCATATATAACTTGAACAAGTTCTCTAAAATAACATGCCACATGATGTCATGCACACTAAGAATTGAAAGATGAAATAAGAGAGCACTCTTTTGAGCAAAGATATACCTTAGAAAGTTTTCATCAATGTAAAGTCTGCGCTCTTTTTATGAGCTCTCCTGGCATATTTGTCCTCAAAATGTACAAAATACACTAATCATAAAGCTAACGCACATGTACAACATACACTAATGTCAAGAGCACCCATCCTTGACCCCTTCAGTGCAGTAACATAAAAATCATCACGATCTTTCTTGACTATAACGTTGAACATAGAATAGATATTATCTATAATTTGATTTATAAAAATATCATTGATGCTTATCTCCTCAACCTTATTAGCAACACATGAAATTTTGCTTTCCACTTTTAGTGTTCAATATACCTGGGGGTGAATAGGTATATACTAAAATTCTTTCTACTTCCTTTTACGCAATAAAATTTTGTACACAAAAGGACTTTAAAAAGGAAATTACTTTAACAAGCAATTATGAATTCATTTAAGCAAGTGTTAAAACAATACAAATAAAGGTAGCTGGAAAAAAAACAAGAAAATCAACACAAGTGATTTTTTTAACGTGGTAAAACCTCAAATTGAGGAAACATCCACTGGTTGATTCCACAACCATGGGCAAACTATATAATCATACTAATTGATAGCTCAAACGATAACACTTGTAACCATGTCAATCATTTGTCTCAGAATTGAGATAGACTCTCCGATTGTTCTCAAGTGAAAACTTTTATCCATTAACGGTTTTGGATAAAGTATTTTAGTGTGATCCTATTCAATGCACCTAGTGCACTCGATTCTTGTACCCAAAACACCATATTTTGATGATTTTAGAATCATCATAGCACATTTGATCCTACTCAAATGCAAGCAAAAGAATCTACAACTTTAACAAGATAATGTGTCCAACCTTTATCTTATGTTGTAAATACTATTCAAGACTAACTAAAGAATTGTGTCTATCTCATACATATCAAGATGTACGAACATCTCTTCATTTCTCATATTCTTTTGACCTTATTATTATTTACTTTTGACAATTATAAAAATTAAACTATAAATGCTATAAGATTTGTTAAACTAGAAATCACTTCATTATTATGAAAAGATTGTCAAATACATTATTACACTGTTGTTATTGAGCATAATCCTAACAATCTCCCACTTGCACTAGCAAGTGTGTCACATTTATCATTCCCATATCCATTAGGTGCCCATCAAAACTCTTATGTGGTAGAGCTCTTGTGAAAGGATCCACTAAATTTTTTGATGATGCAATCTTAATAATTATCAAATCACCTATATGCACAATTTCCCTCAGAAGATAATATTTCCTTTCAATGAGTTTTCCTCTCTTATGGCTTCTTGGTTCTTTCAAATTAGCCACTGCTCTACTGTTGTCACAGTAGATAGTGATCTACTTATTCACATAAGGAACCACTTCTAAGTCAATCAAGAATTGACGAAGCCAGCAGCCTCTTTAGCAGTTTTGCATGCTACTAAATACTCAGCTTCCTTGGTGGAATTAGTAATGTAGGATTGCTTGATACTTCTTTATATGACTGTACCTCTTCCAAGAGTAAATATAGATCCTGATATGGATCTCATGGAGTCAAAATATGACTGGAAATCAGAATCTGTATTCCAATTGGGAATTAAATCCTCTACATGTTATACAAGCATATGATCTCTTGTTCTTCCAAGATACTTGAAAATATGCTTGACTGATGTCCAGTGATCAGAATCAGGTTTCGATTGAAACCTGTTAGCTATGCCAACAATAAAATAAATATCTGATATAATACAGAGCATTGCATACATGAGACTTCCAACTGCCAAGGCATATGGAACCCTACTCATGAATTGCTCTTCATTCTCATTCTTAGGCACTTGTTCTTTAAAAAGTTTGATTCCATGTCAGAAAGGTAACTTACCTTTCATAAAATCTTGCATGGAGAACCTATACAACATTTTATCTATGTATAAAGCTTGGGATAATGCAATCTTTCTATTATTTCTATACCTTATTACTTGGATACCTAGAATATAACTTGCTTCTCATAAGTCCTTCATATCAAATTGTTTTGCTAACCATTCTTTTATTGATGTCAATACACCTACATCATTTCCGATGAGTAATATCATCAACGTAAAGAATTAGGAAAACCAACTTGTCACCTTTAATCCTTTTGTATACAAAAGGTTTGTCAAGGTTCTGAATAAATCCAAAACCTTTCAAAGCTTGATCAAACTGTATGTTCTAGGATCTGAATGCTTGCTTCAGTCCATATATGGATCTTTGCTACTTGAATACCCTTTCCTCTTGGTCCATTTCAATGAATCCTTCTGGTTACATCATATAAATGCTTTCGTCAAGACTTCCATTACATAAAGTTGTCTTGACATCCATTTGCCAAATCTCTTGGTCTAGAGATGTTGCAATGAATATGAGTATCATAATGGATTTATGCATGGCCACAAGAGAGAAGGTTCCTCATAATCGATACCTTCCTTCTGTGTGTAACATTTAGCTACCAATCAAGCTTTAAAGGTTTCCACCTTCCATCCATACCTTTCTTCCTTCTATATACCCACTTGCACCTAATAAGTTTTATCCCTTCAGGCAAGTCTACAAGAGACAAGACTTTGTTTTTGAGCATAGACTGAATTTCAGATTACATTGCCTATTGCCAATGACGGCAATCAACATCCTCCATAGTTTTTTTCTACATGTAGAGATCATCGTCGTCCAAGAGATGCTCCACTAATTCTCCTAGATCGATGTATCTCTCGAGTTGTCTACTAACCCTCCAACTATGACGAGGAATGGTCGGTTTTTGATCTTGTGATGGTATATAACTTATAGTTTGGCTAGGTTGTGAAACCTCTTGTGGAACTGTATATCCTGAAAGCTCATTCAGGACAATTCTACTCTTACGCACAAAATCATTCATATAGTTCTTTTTCATAAATTTAGCATTTGTCAAAGCAAATACTTAAAGATCAGAAGGACTACGGAAATAATATCCTTTGGTTCATTTTAGATAGCCCACAAATATGCATGTTTCTAAAAGAGACTCCATCTTTTTTCTTTCCTTTAACACGTGCGCAGGACATCCAAATATTCCGAAGTATTGTAAACTAGGCTTTAGTTCAGTGCACAATTCATGTTGTGTTTTAGGAACCGACTTAGATGGTGCATCGTTTAGAATGTACAACGCAGTTTGTAAAGCATATTCTTAAAAGGAATTAGGAAGCGTTGAATAACTCAACATAAACATAACCATGTCCAAAAGAGTTCTATTTCTCTTTTCTATCAGCCCATTTTGTTGAGGTGTACCTAACGTAGAAAACTGAGAAATTATACCATTATAAATAAGATATTGCTAAAACTCACCAGATAGATACTCTCCACTATGATCAAACCTCAAGATTTGTATATGTTTCTCAAGTTGATTTTCTACTTCAGCTTTAAATGCTTTAAACATGTCAAAAACATCCTACTTATGTCTCATAAGATACACATAGCCAAATCTCTAGTAATCATCTGTGAAAGTGATGAAGTACTCATATCCACCTCTAGCTTGAATGCTCATAAGACCACATACATCAGTAGGTGTTAATTCTAAACATTCAGTGGCTCATGTGCTTTTGGTTGTAAACGTTCTTTTGGCCATCTTACCTTCCAAATAAGATTAAGAAGTTGGTAGATCATCGACCTTTAAGTCCATCACTAACCAATCTTTTGATAAGTAGGTAGATTATCAAGTTGGTAGATTAACAAGGTTAATATGATCGAGGCACAAATTCCATAAGTAGGTTTCAACTTGTGATAATTTTACTCTTTGATAAGGTTCCATTGATTTCGTGTCTAACAAGTGAGAGATATTTCTATACAAATAGAATTAACCATTTTCCAAAGTACCTTTGCAAACAAATTTGTTATTCCTACTAATAATAAAACCTTTATTAAAAGTAACCGAATATCCAAATTTATTGAAACAAGAAACTAAAATTAAATTCGTCTTAAATTGAGGTACATAATAAACGTCTATCAAATCTAAATACCTACTAGAATCTAGATTAACTCTAATATCTCCCACTGCACTGGCAGACACCAACGCTATGTTGCCTAATCGCAAGTTGAATTCATTGTGATTTAGTATTTTCTTTTCCTAGAACCCTTGTATGGAATAAAAAACATGATTAGTGGCTCCAGAGTCTATGATATAAGAATCTATAGAACCTGCTGGAGAACATGTTTCAAGATAATTAATATTACCTTCTTCCTTCTTTTTCTGAGACTTTATGAAATTTCATTTCTAATGTCCCTTTTCACTATAAAGGAAACACTTCCTTTTGATCTTGGTTACTTTCTTGGTCTCATTCTTGTTAGGCCCAAGTTGTTTTTTCTTCTGTTATTTCTTGATCTTTTTTACAGTTCTTAATAGTAGCAACTTTACCAACCGTATAAATCTCTTAACCCTTGCCTTTCACAAGAATTTTCTCAGCACTTTGAATATCTTACATCAATCCTTGAAATTTATATTCCTTATTGTTCAAGGTGTAGTCCAACTTGAACTGATCAAAGGAATCTGATAATGAGTTGACAATCATGTCAATTTTCATCTCACCATCTATCTCAGCACCATTGAGTTCAGCAATGTTGAGATATGCTATGACTTTCATAATATGAACTTTCACAGCCTGTCCAGGTTTCATCCTAAGAATCATGAAAGCAGTCACTACCTCTCTCTTATTCATCCTGGAATTCGTAGCAAACATCTCCTCTAGAGACATAATATATTAGCAGCAGTCCCTATTCCTTCATGTTGTTGTTCCAACATGTTGGATATGGTGGCCAGAAACGTAACATTTGGCCATCTCATCTGAGGCCTTCCACTGCTCATACTCGTCTCTTTGCACCTTAGTAGAATCATTAGTAGGAACAGGTGGTTTTTGGGTAAACAGAATAAACTTACGCTTTTTAGCTTGCAACAACAACCCAATTTTCCTTTTCCATGTGACATAATTATCACCAGTTAAAGTATTATCTTTTAGAATGTTGATTAGGGATTGGGTCAATATTTCTAAATATAACAAAACTTATATATAAGTAAGCAATCATGATAAAGCACTTTTGAATATTTATCTTGATTATTATTGATTTAGTCCCTATATTTTTTTAAATTGTTTTTTTTTACTTATTTATCCAATTTTCACAGGTTTAGGCCTATATTTTCAAAACCACTCATTTTGGTCCTTCTGACCATATTATTAACGGTCAACGGTTAAAAAAATTGAAATGACTACTTTACTCCTATATGTTTATTTTATTTAAAAAATAAAGAAAATTTACAAACACAAATTAACATCATCTTTCATCATCCGAAATCATCATCAATTCATCATCATTAATCATCATCTGAAATCATTCATTATCATCTCAGTTAATCATCATTCATAATTCATCTCAGTTCATCATCCCTACCGTCCAGAAAACCAAATTATCGTCATTCACATCCATTTCAATTCATCATCATCATTTGAAATCATAATCAATCTGAATCTCAAACAAAATAACCTCTAACTATACCAGAAAACAAAATACCAATCTTATTCATGGAAAACAAAATTTATCAAAATTAAAATCAAACCCATATAAAATTGACCACAATCACACCATAAAAAAAAATCGACCCTATTTTTAACACATTCCCAATAAACCCAAATCAAAACAAAACCAAACCCAAAAACTCTCTACTTCTCTGTCACCAATAATCCAACCAAAACAAACCTAAAGAAGATGGTGAGTTTTCATGGAGGTTAGAAATGATTAGGTTTCGAGATGAGAACGACGAGAACGAAGAAGAGGAATAGAAGCGGTGAGTGGGTGGGTTTCAGTTTGGTTGTGTTTTACAGTGGAATCGAAGATGAGAATGAAAAAGAAGATTAATCGAAGCAACAAGTGGATAGGTTTGAGTTTGGTTGTGTTTGACAGTGGAATTGAAGCAAGGAAATGAAGACGAGAATGAAGAAGAAGAGGGATCAAAGCAAGGGCAATGGTGTGTTGGGATTGTGCTCGATACCAAAAGTGTAATAATGTATTTGACAATATTTTCATATTAACAAAGTGATTTCTAGTATAACAAATCTTATAGCAATTATAGTTTAATTATTATAATTGTCAAAAGTAAATAATCATAAGGTCAAAAGACTATGAAAAAAGAAGAATTGTTCATACATCTAGATATGTATGAGGTAGACACAATTCTTTAGTTAGTCTTGAATAATATCCACAACTTAAGATAAAAGGTTGGGAGCCTTTATCTTGTCAAAGTTGTAGATTATTTTGCTAGCATTTAAGTGGGATCAAATGTGTTATGATGAGTCTAAAATGATCAAAGTGTGGTGTATTTAGGCAAAACAATCTAGTGCACAGGGTGCATTGAATTGGATCAAAATGAAATACTTTATCTAGAACCGTTGATGGATAAAAGTTTTCATTTGAAGACAATCGAAGAGTCTATCTCAATCCTGAGATAAATGATGGACTTATGGTTGCAAGTGTTAACATTTGAGCTATCAATGAGTACGATTATATAGCATAGTCTATCCTCGATAGTTTGGTGGTTTTCATTTGTTAATCGATAGTGGACTTCATTTATAGATATAGACATCGTGGCTCCATTTATTAAATAAGATTAGAATATCATCATATGGATGTTTTGAGGTATTGGATATTAAATCTTAACTTTAAGTTTTCAATAGTGTCTATTGAAACATGGCTTCTGGACAAGTCAAAATATCCAAGTTTAAATTGTGGTCATATGAGTAAATATGGTAACTTGGAGAGCTATAGGTTGTCTATGAGCTCTTGGCGATTACTGGTATTCTTCACGAGGATACACTTTCTACAATAAGGTTGTCTAGGGTATGAATGAGTAACATCAACTTATTCTATCTTTTTTTAAGAGTTCAATTTTAGTTCTTTAGTGGAATGAACTAAAATTAAATAGATCGGACCTAAGTGAATCATTTGTTGATTGTGATTGGATTAAATCTATTGGAGCTTGAATCTAGATAGCCCGCCAAGATCCCCAATCGACACGAACTTGCAGGGATCACATGATGTATTCTATCGGACCAATTTATGGGTCCATCTAGAATTGTATTGAGGCATGTGGACTTGTTTCTTTTTATAAGAATGGGTCTAGCTCACATGTGGAATTTTTATAAAGGTCAAATGGATTTAATAAAATAAGAAAATAATATATTTGCCCATATATATGTGTTGGGCGGCAAGGCTATTTAGAATAGCTTAATTATATTATATTATTTTATTATTTAATTAAATGGAAATTAATTAATTTGGTGATTAATTAATTATTTAATTAAAAATCAAAATCTTTTTCCTGGTAGGAGATGGTCTCCTAAAATTATACTATCGTCGGTAGTATAATTAATATTAAAGACTATATTTGATAAGTAGATAATTAAAAGGACTTATTTATCTAATCAAATTAGGAAGTCTTTAATATGGTTACAAATACACTATTGAGTTGGATTAAGTATCTTGGTGTAGGATAGAATTTCTTTTTGAAAAGGATTCTTAACCACCAAGTAAATCCACCTAGGGAAAGGAATCTTAACTACCAAGAAAATCCTTCGTAGGAAAAGATTAAAATGGATTCTTAACTACCAAGAAAATCCTTCTTAGGAAAAGATTAAGTCTCCTAATTAAATTCTATGAAGATTTCGTCTAGTCCATATATATATATATATATATATAAAGATAGAATTTCTTTTAGATAAGGATTCTTAACTACCAAATAAATCCTTCTTAGGAGAGGATTTATGATCCTATATATATGTTTGTTAATTTCAGCCAGCCTAAGGTAATTTCATAGAGAAATTACGGCCAGCTATAGGGAATTCAACTTGGAGAATTCGGCTACCATAGAATTTTGAGGGAGAAAATTCTGTTTTTGCTCTAGACAAAATTCAATCAACTCTAAGAAATAGTGTGAGATTCGGCAAAGAATAAAAGGAAGAAAGATCATTTAGTTTTTGATAGTACACTAGTAGTCTTTATATTAAAAGGTTTTGTGTACAACAACGAATCAAGGTTCACACGAGTTTCAATCAAATCATTGATAATTCACAAGTGTCCAAACGTTCTTTGTTTTCTTCTTAGAGGATTATTGTAACTAACAAAGAGAAAGATTTTGTTTCTTTCCATCCTCAGGTATACAATTAAAAGAAGAGGGAACCCACACTCTTAGGTGGTTCACGTTCATGATCGGATTGGACGATCCTACAGAATTAATTCGTCGCTTGTACAATCGTCACGAGAAAAAAGTACGCTACTTTTACTATACATCAATTAATCTAGGGTTAAGGTTCTTGTTAGTCAAAGAGAAATTTTTTATTTATAAGCAAACCCTAATTTTTCTTATTTTTCACCCTTCCGTTGCGTTTTGAACCATTTTTTTCCCTACAATTGGTATAAGAGTCTGGTTGTACCCTAGATTAATTGATGTATGTGTTCGAGAATCTTATTCTTTTTATTGTATATATGCATGTTTTAGAAAGAGATTGCACTCTAGGTATTTGCATATATATTTACATTGGAATGTATGGATATATATATATATATATATATATATATATATATGTATATATATGTTTTATATGTTGATTGTTATTGCTCAATTTTGTTCCTATAATTTCAATGTTTTTTTTTATTGTAACAAGAAGGGTGGCCTATCATCTCCATAATTTCCTTCTTGGTAGTTGCTAAGTTTTTTAAATTTTGTTGTTGTAATAAAAAAAAAACTGCATAATTTGTATTTATAATTCTTTTGTAATACACTCAAGTATCGAAGACTCGAAGGTTTGAAGAATTGGGAGCAACCGGAACAAGTTGGGGACTGTGCAAGCCGTAGCAACAAACGTGCATGCGAAGAGCACTCAAACATGTTTGTTGTGGCATGGGCTGCACACGGCAGCCCTATGGAAGCCATGGGCTACGTATGGCAGCCCTTTATGGGGTTGTGGCATGCGCACACCCATGGGTAGGGGCTAAGGGTTCACACGCCCATGGGAGGCAGCCGAGGGAGTCCAAACGATGAAGGTCGCGTGAAGATTTGTTCGCAAAGAATGGAATTTTTTGTATTTCAAAACATGTAATTTACTTGCTTTTCTATGATGGACCAAAATTGTAGCTATTTATATTTTTATAAATAATACAATGTTTGTCGTTGTTTGATAACATGTCTTACAGAATAGGAGTGCCACTCATATATCTCTTTTGGTATGAACATGCATAGAATGGTTTAGGTATCTAAATTGACATCTAGATAACTTGGTAAATCATTCTTTGGAATTCGACCACACGCCTTAAATAATTGAGTGGGAGAATGTGTTTTGGAACACCTACGACCTCCAAGTTTAGTTGAGCTTTATGTTTCGTATAATAACCTCTCGAGAGGTATTCAATACTGGAATTTAGCAAGATATTTCCTTACAAGGATAGACTAGACAATGAGCCCAAACGATATCTACTCCCAAACGAGGGATATTCGTGAGGGATTATATTGAAGGTCAACAACTTGGTAACACACTCAATGTAATTTTATTAATATCCTCCCAAGAGTTCTTGTTAATAAAATTATAAGGCTAAAATTGAAAACGTTGGTTTTTATGTTAACAATTAGGTAAGGCCTAGTACAACTAGTAAGTCGTGCGAACTCCCTGAAACAAATATTATGGTGTGCTTAATATTAATCTAGAGAGGGGGCGGTGAATAGATTATAAACAAATTTATCCAAATTCGTTAAAGGTCAAGATTACAAAAATACCCCTAGCTAGTTACAATAAAATCACAAGTGTAAAAATGCGGAAATATAAATGACACTTGAGATATACGTGGAAACCCTCTAAATGGGAAAAACCGGGCTGATGAGTGCGCCACACTAGAACCTCAAATCCACTAATGGCAAGAGAATTACAACCTAATCCCGGTTTAAATTCACCACCACTACCTAATCCCGGTATAAGTGAATCTAGTTCATCTTGCTTGCGATTTAAGCTTCCTACTCTCGGAAGCAACACAAGTATTACTTCTCAATGAAGAGATAAAATGTCCTAAGTGAATATATGATGATATTCAATGAACAAACAAGGCTAGGAAACCCTATATGCTTATCTAGGATAATGAGATGACAATTAATGCAATCCTATATATCAAAAGCTAAATGACATGTTCAAGAAGCTTAGCTAACCATAGATCAAACAATCCTATGAAGTTGTCACAATACAACACTCAATCATGGCATCACAACAATCTCTAATTTTATCTAGAAAATCTTCTAAGAGCATACAAATAATTAAAGAGAAGGTTTAGCAAGTAAAACACTTAACTTGTAAGAAGATAGTGAAGAACTTGCCAAACAAGATGTGATGAAGCAACAATATCCATATATGCACTCTATATGAACTTAGAAGATGCAAGATGAAGTTTTGATGCATATGGGAATGCTTTGAGTGATTAAAAATGAGTTCTTGAAAGTGTTTTTCCTTTGAAATGTGTTTTAAGGAAAATATATGATGTTTTGAACTCTTACACGACCTTAAGGCACTGAGTTATATATATAGAAGATCCAAACAAAGTGAGGTCGTTTTGGAAAAAATATTCCAGCTTCCTCTGTGTGCGCTGGTGACGTTCGCTGGTCGAGTAGAGTACCACCAGTGCACAGCCTAATTTTATAAAAGGCACTGGATGAGTGGCGCAACACAAGCGCTGATTCTGTGGGATGTTTGCGCTGGTGAGGTTACGCTAGAGGAGTAGCGCACACCCACATTTTTCAACTGCGCGCGGGTGCAGCAGCACAACTCAGTGGCACATGACTAGCGGCGTTCCACTGGAATGTTACCCTGGTGAGGTGCGCTGGTCGAGTAGCGCACCACCAACGCAAAGCCTATTTTCAATCGCTCAAACAAACAATTTCAACAAGTTCAAGAGTGATGAAACTTGCATCATATTCAAATGCCAAACATTACATAAAACATTTAATTACAAGATGCAAGTAAATCAATAAGAGTCATCAAAATGCACACAAGAAGACACTCAACATATAAGAATTAAAGTTATGCATGAATTTGTGAGTGTTCAACTATCTCTTCAAAGTAAGTAAGCACAAGAATTTTACCTTTGGTGCTTCTCCTCTTGAGGTCTTGAGAGCCTACCCTTACATAATACCCCAAAAATGTGATTTGTTCACAAAATAAGCCAATCAACAATTGAGGACTTTACAATCTCCCCCTTTGGCTGTTTCGTGACAAAAACACCACTCACATTGATCCACACAAAACAAAATAAAACACCGGGAAGATATTCAACATTACAAAGAGATAAACATAAAAAAAAAAACTTCAAATCTTCAATCTTTTGTAGAACTATCAACCTTACACACAAAGAAAGCATGAATACACTTTCCAAACCAAGTGCATGTGAGATGATCAAGTGAATATAAAACAAAAGCAATTGCATTCAATAATATGAGTATGACATCATGAAATGCTCATGCAATGCTCCCCTCAACTGATTAATCCCCCTATATGTAATCTCCCCCTCAAACAAGTACACTCATGTAATGATCCCCCTCAAAGCCAACACTTGCTACTCTAACATCACAATGCTAGGTCAATGCTACTCCCCCTTTTTGTCATGATATAGGCAAAGGAGAAGTTCTCAACCGGGTCACTCAAGGCAAAGAAAGAAAAGAGCATACAAGATTGTTGCATAATTATATAAGCCATATTTATGCATCTCTATTAATAGGAGAGAAACAAGGAGATTTATTTGAAAGAAAATGTGTGAATAAAAAAAATGTTTTGCATACAAGACATGCTGCATTCAAGTCCAAAAAAGAATGGTATTTGGCAAAGCAAATGACAAAGGTTTCCATTATAATTCAAACCAATTTCACCATTTGTCATGAGAGAAGCAAGGATATAGAGTTTTATAGATTCATGTTTTAAATGGCACTATATCCAACTTTATAAGCTAAACATGGCATGAGCAACTTTGCACCCTACTTGATTTTTCCGGGAGGATACCCGTATGATAGTAGCCATGTTCAACCAATAAAGAAATAGAGACATTGATTCAACATTTTAGTCTCACTAGCTTCTTTTCACACAAAATTTTGCATTTAACAATTGCAATCAAAAATTCATGCTTTATCATATTTCATTAGCATGTCTTTTAAGAATCATCATGTCATGGAGATAATTATAGGTCATTCAACATGTACTTCCTATGTAAATCTCCTAGTCAAAAAATGCATGTTTTAACATGAATATGACATGGATTGTAATCAAAGCAAAGTTCACACTTATTGAAGAAAATACGTAATATATAAGTGCAATCAAGCTACTCAAGTAATCAATAAAGGAGTATAAACATTTAAAGAAAAATGTGGATGCAACAAGTATACAATAGCTCTCTTTGCTTGAGTTCCCCTT
This sequence comes from Dipteronia dyeriana, assembly GCA_032871835.1. Classification (NCBI taxonomy): domain Eukaryota; kingdom Viridiplantae; phylum Streptophyta; class Magnoliopsida; order Sapindales; family Sapindaceae; genus Dipteronia; species Dipteronia dyeriana. The sequence goes on from CM065297.1 coordinate 83,031,586, forward strand.
ATGGGGTCAAAGACCACAACACATCACTCCATTAAACCAATCCCAATAGATCTACTAAGAGTCTTGAATCGAGTAGCATCTAAGGGTTTAATAAATAGATCCGCTAGTTGATCATTAGTACCTACAAGCTCAAGTATTATGCATTTGTTCTCAAATAGTTCCCTAATGAAATGATGACGGATGTCAATATGCTTGGTTCTAGAATGTTGAACCGGATTCTTGGAAATATTAATTGCACTCATGTTATCACAAAAGAGAGTAAGAGTACCTTGATTGAATCCATAGTCGACTAGCATTTGCTTCATCCAAAGGAGTTGTGTGCATCCACTCCCAGTAGTAATGTATTCGGCCTCAGCCGTGGACAAGGAAATTGAATTTTGCTTCTTGCAAAACCAAGAGACAAGGTTGTTCACAAGGAAAAAGCAACTGCCCGAAGTATTTTTCCTATCATCATAATTTCCTGCCCAAACTGCATCACTAAAGTCTACAAGACTAGCATTAGTGTCAAAAGAGTACCAAATTCCATAATTAGATGTCCCATTCACATATCGAATGATTCTCTTAACGGAAGAGAGATGGGAATCCTTAGGATCCGATTGGTACCTAGCACACACACCCGCACTAAAAGAGATATCGTGCCTACTTGCAGTCAAATAGAGCAAGCTACCAATCATACCACGACATAAAGTTTGGTCCACACTCTTACCGCTAGCATCCTTGCTTAGCTTTAAAGTGGTACTCATGGGTGTATCACAATGTTTGGCACTTTCAAGGCCAAATTTCTTCACTAGGTTTTTGGCATATTTAGCTTGAGATATGAAAATCCCATCATCCATTTGCTTAATTTGTAAACCTAGAAAGTAACTTAGCTTACCAACTAGACTCATTTCAAACTCACGAGACATGACATCAACAAATTGTTGGACTTTGGTGTAATTTATGGAGCCAAAGACTATATCATCAACATAGATTTAAGCTATAAAGAGCTCATCCTTGTCTTTCTTAATAAATAGAGTATTGTCAACACTACCCCTAGTGTAGCCACTATCTATGAGAAATAGAGTGAGACGCTCATACCAAGCCCTAGGTGCTTGTTTCAACCCATATAAGGCTTTCTTGAGGTGATAGACATGATTAGGCTTTGGGTTGCTCAACAAACACTTCCTCATGTAAGAACCCATTGAGGAAGGCACTTTTAACATCCATTTGATATAATTTGAACTTGTGCAAACAAGAAATTGACAAAAGAAGCCTAATGGACTCAATCCTAGCAACATGAGCAAATGTATCCTCAAAGTCAATGCCCTTAATTTGAGAGTACCCTTGTGCTACAAGCCTAGCCTTGTTTCGCACAATGTTGCCATCCTCATCGGATTTGTTCCTATATACCCACTTGGTGCCTATCACATTGGAGTTCTTGGGTCTAGGAACTAGAGTCCAAACCTTATTCCTTTCAAATTGGTTAAGCTCTTCTTGCATAGCAAGAACCCAAAATTCATCTTTTAAAGCTTCATCAATTTTCTTGGGTTTTATTTGAGAGGTGTAACATGTGTAGCTAATTAGATTAGCCATTTGATGCCTAGTCCTAACACCTTCACTAACCTCACCAATGATGTCCTCTTTGTCATGGAGTTTCTTAACCCATATAGCATGTTCTTTTGAGTTCAAGAGAGGAATCCTATCAATAGGTTGTGTTATGTAATCATCAAGGTTAGTCTTTTCAACATTACAGACATCAACAACCTTCTCCAAAGAGGAGTTATCAACTAAATCTACCTCCTCCTCATGGTCATTAGATTTGAGCCTAGTATCATCAATGGCAACATTAGATAATTCCATTACGGTCTTAGTTCTTAGATTGAAAACTCTATAGGCTCTACTATTCAAGGCATAGCCAATGAAGATAACCTCATCACTTTTAGCATCAAATTTTCCAAGTTGATCACGGTCATTCAAAATGTAGCATTTGCTTCCAAAGGTGAGGAAGTAGCTAACATTTGGCTTTTTCCTAGTGTGAGGCCTAAGAAAAACTCTATTTTCTATGTAGCATGCCGTGTTGACGGCTTTGGCCCAAAGATTCCTAGGAACATTGTTGATAAGCAACATCACACGGGCCATTTCTTGAATAACCCTATTTTTCCTCTCAACAACTCCATTTTGTTGAGGTGTCCTAGGAGCCAAAAACTCATGAGAGATGCCTAGACTATTGCAAAAGTTTTCAAAATGGGCATTCTCAAATTCCTTCCCATGGTCACTCCTAATTCTCTTAATGCTTTTAATCTTGGAGTTCATTTCATTTTGAATTTTAGAACAAAGCATTTTAAACTTGTTAAAAGTTTCAGATTTTTCTCTAAGGAAATAAGTCCATGTGTACCTAGAGAAGTCATCTACACACACACAAATGTATCTCTTTCAACCTAAACTCTTGGTTTGCATAGGACCCATAAGATCCATGTGGAGAAGCTCTAGAGGTTCCTTGGTGGTTACATACTTGCCCTTTTTGTGCATACTTTTGGTTTGCTTCCCTTGTTGGTAAGGTCCACAAACACTATTAACCTTTTTCCCAAGCTTGGGAAGGCTTCGCGCAACATTGAACTTATCTTAGATTCTTAAATCCCTAAAGTTGATGTGACCTAGTCTTTCGTGCCATAACTCAATTTGTTCATCCTTGGACACATTACAAGAGATACCTCTAGCTTCAAGACAATAGCAATTGTCACTAGATCTCATACCTTTTAACAAGGTTTGTCCATTTGGCAATAGGACAGAACAATCATTTTTCCTAAACAAGACGGAAAGTCCTTCATCACTAAGATGTGAAATGCTTATCAAATTGGCTTTTAAACCATCCACATACAAGGCATTAGACAAGGAGGGTAATCTGGGAATGGAAATGGTTCCCTTTTCTTTTACCTTCTTTTTGGATCCATCTCCAAAGGCGACATTTCCTCCATCTTCCATTACAAGAGTCTCCAAGAAACTATTGTTTCCAGTCATGTGCCTAGAGCACCCACTATCCAAATACCAAAAATCACAAGAATGAGCATTCAAGGCAATTTGTGCAAATATTTTTCTTCTTAGTGGTCAATGGCACATGGGCTCTAAGTGTCCTAGGATCATGCAAAGTTGTTCCATTTTTCCTAGTGGCATGCATCATGGCTTTAGTCTTTTTTTTTTCTCTATCATGCTTTCAATTCTACACAATTTAATATATCTAAAGCAATTTGGTCTAATGTGACCATCAATACCATAAAAATGACATGTAGGAACGAAGTTAGGGATCATACCATAACCTTGGGGATACATTGGAGGCATCCCATGTCTATGTGGTTGTCTTGTTTGTTGTTGAGGAGCTTTCCTTCTTCGTTGTTGAGCAAGACTTGATTACTTCCTTGATTGAGCTTGCATGATATTCATCTTCCCTCTGTGAGCTTTCGGTTGAGGAAAGTTAGCTTGAGGAGCTCTTGTAAGAGGAGCTTGAGGTAGGCTTCTTGGTGCCACCTTCACTTGAGCACTAGTTGAACACTCTTCTATGTCTAGTTTCTTCCTAGGTAATTGATGAGATGAGGTCCCATTTAAGTTCATGCTTCTTACAAAGATGGTCTTGCTTAGAGTGGAGGACACCTTGTCATCTTCAAACCCAAGCTCCTTCTTGTCACTTGGCATTTTTCCAACATCTAGCATATGGTCAAGTTTTTTGGTGCTAGAGTTCATATTGGCCAACAATTCTCTAGCATCTTCAAGCTCTTTCTTCAATCCTTCTTCACTCTTCTTAGATCTCACCAACTCTTCATTTAATTGGTCAACTTCAGTTAAGAGGTATAGGTTTTCTTCTTTTAATCTTTTAATCTCATTCTTGTTCTTTAATCTTGAACTCTCAAACTTAGCCATGTAGTCCTTGAGATCCATCCTATCCACACTTCCATTTGTGGATTGTGATGAAGATCCATCATCACTTGAGGAGTCTTCCTCTTGACTTTCATTCTCTTCTTCACTAGCATATTTGCTCATAAGAGAGGATGTAAATGCTATGAAGTTAGCCATGAGTTCTTCACCATCCGAAGACTCATCTCCTACATGAGAGTTGTCACTTTCACTCCATGTGGCAGCCATCACTTTTCCCTTCTTCTTCACCTTGTGATTTGCACATTCCGGGGCAAAGTGTCCTATCCCACCACATTCATAACATTGGACTCCTTTCTTGTTGGTCTTTTCTTGCCTAGGCTCAAACTTCTTGAAGGGAGCCTTTTTCTTCAAGTCTTGACCCTTGGATCCAAAACCTTTCTTCTCGGACTTGTAGAATTTTTTAAACTTCCTCATTAGCAAGGCCATTTCTTCATCTGAGTCATCACTTTCCTCATTCTCAACTTTAGAGGCTTTCTAAGTAATATCTTTTTGCTTTTTCGATGGTGTGGGGTTAGGACATTTCCTAGATTTATAAGCTAGAAGCCTTCCAATCACTTCACTCGGCTTCATGTCCTTGTAACCACTATTCTCTTCCAAAGCCATCACCTTAGACTCAAATCCATCGGGTAGAGATCTCATAATCTTCTGATTGATCTTCCTATCTGAATAAGGATCACCAAGTTGATGACGTTGGTTCACTATGTCCATCAACCTTACTTCAAAGTCATTGAAGCACTCGTTCTTATCCATCTTAAGCAACTCAAATTTTGTTTGGAGAACTTGAAGCTTCGACTCCTTAACCACATCGGTTCCCTCATGTGCAACTTCTAGGATATCCCATACCTCCTTAGCTAGCCTAGTATTTTGAACCAACTTGTATTGGTTATCATCCACTGCACATAGGATGGCATGCATTGCCTTCCTATTCCACTTTGAAGCCTCAAACTCCTGTGCATTCCACTGTGCCTTTGGCTTGAGTACATCATCTCCTCCATCTGCAAGAGTCATCATGGGTGGAGTGTAGCCATCTTCAATCGCCATCCATGCTATGTCATGAATTTGGAAAATATACGACTCCATCTTGCCTTTCCATGAGGCATAATTCAACCCGGCGAGAAGTTAATGTCTAGTGCTAGAAGCTCCATCGTTGCCACAGTTTCCACTCATTGTGTTTAATGAATGAATGATATGAATGCAAATGTATGAATGATCAATACACACGTAAAATGCAACACACACCAAAATGAGCAAGGATCACCTATGTATGTCTAGGAACCACCTCTGATACCAATTGAAACAAATATTATTGTGTGCTTAATATTAATCTAAAGGGAGGGTGAATAGATTATAAACAAATTTACCCAATTTTCGTTAAAGGTCAAGATTACAAAAATGCCCCTAGCTAGTTACAATAAAATCACAAGTGTAAAAATACGGAAATATAAATGGCACTTGAGGTATACGCGGAAACCCACCAAATGGGAAAAACCACGGGCTGATGAGTGTGCAACACTAGAACCTCGAATCCATTAATGGCAAGAGAATTACAACCTAATCCCGGTTTAAATTCACCACCAATACCTAATCCTGGTATAAGTGAACCCAGTTCATCTTGTTTGCGATTTAAGCTACCTACTCCCAGAAGCAACACAAGTCTTACTTCTCAATGAAGAGATAAAATGTCCTAATTAATATATGATGATATTCAATGATCAAACAAGTCTAGGAAACCCTATAGGCTTATCTAGGATAATGAGATGACAATTAATGCAATCCTAGACATCAAAAGCTAAATGATATGTTCAAGAAGCTTAGCTAACCATAGATCAAACAATCCTATGAAGCTATCATAATACAACACTCAATCATGGCATCACAACAATCTCTAATTTGTATCTAGAAAATCTTCGAAGAGCATACAAATAATTAAAGAGAAGGTTTAACAAGTAAAACACTTAACTTGTAAGTAGATAGTGAAGAACTTACCAACATGATGTGATGAAGCAACCCTATCCATAGATGCACTCTATATGAACTTAGAAGATGCAAGATGAAGTTTTGATGCACATAGGAATGCTTTGAGTGATTAAAAATGAGTTCTTGAAAGTGTTTTTCCTTTGAAATGTGTTCTAAGGAAAATATATGATGTTCTGAACTCTTACACGACCTTAAGTCACTGAGTTATATATATATATATATAAGATCCAAACAAAGTGAGGTCGTTTTGGAAAAAACGTTCCAGCTTCCTCTGTGTGCGCTGGTGACGTACGCTGGTCGAGTAGCGCACAACCAACGTACAACCTAATTTTATAAAAGGCGCTGGAAGAGTGGCGCATCCTAGTGATGCAACACAAGCGCGGATTCTCTGGGATGTTTGCGCTGGCGAGGTTGCGCTAGACGAGTAGCGCACCACCAGCGCATACCCATATTTTTCAACTGCACGCGGGTGCAGCAGCGTACCTCAGTGGTGCATTACTAGCGGGTTCCATTGGAATGTTGCGCTGGTGAGGTGTGCTAGTCGAGTAACGCACCACCAGCGCAAATCCTATTTTCAATCACTCAAACATACAATTTCAATAAGTTCAAGAGTGATGAAACATGCATCCTATTCTAATACCGTACATGACATAAAACATTTAATTACAAGATGCAAGTAAATCAATAAGAGTCATCAAAATGCACACAAGAAGACACTCAACATATAAGAATTAAAGTTATGCATGAATTTGTGAGTGTGTGCAACTATCTCTTCAAAGTAAGTAAGCACAAGAATTTTACCTTTGGTGCTTCTGCTCTTGTGGTCTTGAGAGCCTAAGCTACCCTAACATAATACCCTAAAAATGTGATTTGTTCAGGAAATAAGCCAATCAACAGTTGAGGACTTTACACTCCCAAAGGAGGCGTGACATTTATGGGTGTTAGATCACCGTTGAATTTTTTACGATTGAATTATTTTATTTTATTCAAGATAAATATTCAAAAGTACTTTATCATGATTGTTTAGTTATATAAATTTTGTTATTAAAAAGAAATCATGACCCCATCCCTAATCAATATCCTAAAAGATAATACTTTAACTGATGATAATTATGTCACATGGAAAAGGAATATTGGGTTGATGTTGCAAGCTGAAAAGTATAAGTTCATTCTGTATACACCTAAACCACATACTCCTACTAATAAATCTACTCAGGAGCAAAGAGATGAGTATCAGTAGTGGAAGTCTTCAGATGAGATGGCTAAATGTAAGTTACATTATGGCCATCATCTCCGACGTGTTGCAACATCAACATAAAGGAATGGGGACTGCTACCGATATAATGATGTCTCTATAGGAGATGTTAGCTATGAGGTCTAGGACGACTAAGAGAAAGGTAGTGACTGCTTTCATGAATCTTAGGATGAAACCTAGACAGGCTGTGAAAGATCAGATGATGAAAGTAATCTCTACATTGCTGAACCGAATGGTGCTGAGATAGATGGTGAGACAAAAGTTAACATGATTGTCAACTCACTGTCAGATTCCTTTGATTAGTTCAAGTTGGACTACACCTTGAATAATAAGGAATACATCTTTCAAGGCCTGATGCAAGATGTTCAAAGCACCAAAATGATTCTTGTGAAAGGCAAGGGTCAAGAGATTCATATGGTTGGTAAAGTTGTTACTGTTAAGACCCGTAAGAAGTTTAAGAAACAACAGAAGAAAAGGCAACTTGGGCCTAACTAGAAGGGGTTCCGGGAGAAGAAGAGACTGAATGAGAATGAATTCAACTTGCGTTTAGGCAACAGAATGTTGGTGTCTACTAATGTAGTGGGAGATATTAGAATCAATTTAGATTCTATTTGGCAATAGATTTAATAAACGTTTATTATGTACCATAATTCAAGAGGAATTTAACTTCGGTTTCTTGTTTAAATAAATTTGGATATTCGGTTACTTTTAGTAAAGGTTTTATTATTAGTAAGAATAACAAATTTTTTTATGAAAAAACATTGGAAAACAGTTTATTCTACTTGCATAGAAATATGTCTCACTTGTTTGACACGGAATCAACAGAACCTAATCATAAAAATGTAAAATTATCAACAGATGAAACCTACCTGTGGCATTTGCTCCTAGATCATATTAACCTAAATAGGATTAAAAGATTGGTTAGTGATGGACCTCTGTTAGGTTTTAGTTTGTATTGGCATTATGTCCATATCAAAGTGATGTTTACTTGTAATGATTTAGTTGTTTAGATTCATGATGATTCAAGCTTCAAAGAAGAATGAACAACATGTCAAAGCAATTTCAAAGTCTTTAAAGAGAAAGGATGTAATATGGTTCTACAAAGGTATACTAAGACCTTATCTTTCTCTTACAAGGCTTAGGCACACACATATACAATTCATATATTTGTGTCCCAGCATCATTGTGCACCATTATAGGCACACACATACAATTCATTCATATGTTTCCCTGCATCATTGTGCACCATGTATAACACATTCACACACTTGAAGATGAATGCTCATGCATTGGTATGGAAATAACATGTTTTGGAAAAATGCATGATTGGAGACTATCTCTATGTAGTTTGCATTCTAGATTGAATTGTGTTTGTTTGTTTATATGATTGTATAACATGGATATTAAAATTTAATTTAGTCTTAAATCACTCCTGATTGAGTTCTAGTCATTTTGGTTACTCATACTATTGATTTCAAGTTCTAAGTCAAAAGATACTACACTTTCAACTCATGTTGAATACATTGTCTTCTTCTTCGTATATCGAGTCAAATTATTATTTTCTGGATTGAGTATCTTATATTTCTATGTCCGTGAGAGAGTTATTGTTCTTAATCCGGAAGCGGATTTTAATTTTGAGTTCGAAGGCCAGAGAACGGTCGAAGAACTCGAGAGGAGTGCAAGGGAGTTGCACCTTGGCCAAAGGCCAACAAGAGGTGCAAGCCCGAGATGGCGCGTGGCCATCTCAGCTGCAACTCCTTGCTGCCCCGAGATGCCCATGCACCATCTCGGGGAAGTAATAACAAAGAAAGGAAATTTCATCTTTTGGATTCTTTCTTTCCCTCTCCTTTATATTCCTCATCCCTATCACATTTCATTCTAAGAAGAAATTCAAAACTTGAGTGCATAAATTTTCTCTCTACATTTTCTCACCTTCCAAACACCATAACATCTTCATTTAAACTCTGATTTGAGTGATTCAAAGTTGATAGTGTTTGTCTATTCATCCTACATCTTTTATCTGAAGGTTTGAGTGAGTTTTATTGCTGTCTTTGGAGTCTAAAATCATAAAAACGAGACTGCACCAAAATCAACTAAGGTATCGATTTTCTCTCAAAGTTTTCTTTCTAAACTTGGTCAACTGCCTTGGTTTTTCTTCTTTATCATATATATGTGTATTGTGAGTGCTTTCATTTGAGTTTTGAACTCTTTTAAAGCTAGGTTGAGTTTTAATTGAAATCTTACATGTTGAGTTAGGTTTTGATTTTGCCTATGTTTTCACATGTTTGGGATTGTATTGTGCTAGCTTTGATTCTAGGACTATTTGATGATCTTTGATTGATTGATTTTGTGAAAACATAGTTCCTCACAAGTATTAGGCTCTCTTTGCCGAATTCTCACAATGATACATGTGCTTATGTTCTTTTGAGCTATTCATGTGTTTTGTTGAATCTATGTATAGGAATATGCTCTAGAACTTTAGCTTTAATCTAAATGACTTTGTCATATGATTTTAGCATGTTTTCGGTTTATGAGATTTAAACTTGATTATATGATTAATTGAACATATCTTATGATTCAAGTTTTAGATCTATGCATGTATCTAGGTTATAATTAATATTGAACATATCTTACATCATATAGATGGATTAAACATGCAGGATTGACTAGGCTACGTTTGTTTTGTGCATTCTTGCTCATGTCTAGTATTTTTCATAGGATGTGTTGATCATAACATTCTATGTTGCGTGCTTGTTTGCGTTTTGAATTCATGATCACCTAGATGCCTTGTAAGAAGGAAGTCTTGACAATAGGTGTGAGACCTATGTTGTTGAGCAAGAAAGTCTTGGCAAGAGGTGTGAGACCTTGGATTGTCAAGCAAGGAAGTCTTGGCTAGAATCGGGAGGACTCGGATAGTCGAGCAAAAAGTCTTGCCTAGGGTAGTAAGAAACTGGAAAGGGTGAGCGAGGAAGTCTTGACTAGAGTCGGGAGGACTCGGATAGTTGAGCAAAAAGTATTTCCTTGGGTCGTGAGGATCCGGTAAGATGAGCGAGGAAGTCTTATTAAGAGTTGTGAGGCCTCGGATTGTTGAGCATGAGGGCAACATCTTTATGAGTAGGATAAGAGGGTAGTTTCTAGGTGAAGGGGTCACTTGAGAGATTATACTTGTCTTATCTACTACTGGATTTTGTTTGCTAATGGTTGCTAACCCGTTGATGTTTCCTCTTTGGAGGTTTACCACTTTATATCTTGTGTTAACTCTTCTCTATCCCTATCTCTCATATATTTGTTCTTGTTATTTGAATACTAAGGATAGAACTCTTTATGTAAGTTGACTTCCTTTCTATAATATAGATTGTGTATGTGTTACCATTACTTGTTTGTATCACACTTTACTTGTTTTATATATTGATTAAGTGTCTTTAATTGATATATAAATTGTGATACAAGAATCTCGAGGGACAAACTTTTGTTTGTTTCTAAGGGAGTCGAAAAAAGTGTCTAACCTATTCACCCCCCCACCCCCCCTCTCTAGGTTAGCATTGAGCATATAACCGTGTTTGTATTTTCAATTGGTATCAGAGGAGGACACTAGATTGTACTTAGTGAGAGTCCAGGTGATACATTCACGGTTTTTGCAAAGCTTTTGAAGTCATGGGTTTACAAGATGATGTAATAGGGGAAAGAGCCTCAAATACTAGGCCACCATTACTTCGAGGCACTAACTATGGGTATTGGAAGTTGTGGATGAAAGCCTACATCCGTTCTATTGATGAAAGGGCTTTGATGGTAGTGGAAGGAGGTTATAGTCCTCCTACAAAGGTTCAAGAGGATGGAACCATAATACTCAAGCCAATGAGTGAATGGACAACGAATGAGTTTGTGGTTGCTAAACGGCACCATCGTGCTATGAATGCCATCTTTGGAGGAGTTGATGGGCATCAATTCTCCTACATTTAAAATCTTGAATGTGTAAAGGAAGCTTGGGATACTCTCCAGGTTACTAATGAAGGAACCTTAGCGGTGAAGAAATCGAGGCTTCCATTGTTGGCATCACAATTTGAAGGTTTAAGTATGGGTTAAGAAGAAATGTTTGAAGATTTCCAATTCCGGCTTCTTAACATTGCTAACCAATGTCAAGCACTTGGAGTACCTATCTCAAAAGAGTGTTTAAATTGGAAAATCCTTAGGTCTCTTCCTAAGAGATCCAAATCAAAGGTAACGGCCATTGAGGAAAGCAAGGATGTGGATAGTATGAACATTGTTAAGTTGCTTGGGTCTCTCCAAACTTATGAGATGTGCTTAAAGCCAAAGATCAAGAGTAAGGGAATCGCTCTCAATTCTATGGAGAAGGAAAGTGATGATGAAAACGAAGTGATGGCTCTTTTGGTTAGAAAGTTCAAGAAGTCTCTAAAAAAGAATGCCAAGCCTAGAGGCAAGTCTTCTAAGGAAAAGGGAGTTAAGAAAACATCATCTCTAAGGAATGAGAAAAATAGTCAAGCCATGAATAAGAAAGATGTTCAATGCTATAATTGTCATGGTTTTGGTCACTTTGCTAGTGAGTGCACCAAGAAGCCATCTAAGAAAGACAAGAAAGGCAAAGTGTTGGCGGCTACTTAGAGTGAAGATAATTCTAGTGACAATGAGAGCTCTAGTAGTGAGTCTTCAAGTGATGAAGAGTTGGTGAGCAACTTTGTAGCTCTAACGGCTTCTCATTCTCCACTTGATGTTGATGGTACAATATCTTTTAATAAGAACTTTGATGCAAAACATCATGGAAGCTCTAGTTCTATTCCTACTAATCTTGAGTTGTTGGATAAGATAGAAAAGCTTGAAGAAGCTAGAGATAATGCTCAAAGAGAGGTAGTTGAGAATGATGATTTGATCAAGAAACAACTAGATGAGTTTGTGGTTGTCACTCGTAGACTTCTTGGTGAGAAAGGTGATATTATGAAAAAGTTTAGAGAACTTGAAAAGATAAACCTTGAGATGGATAATGTGATATCTTCTTTAAAGAAAAGAAAACAAGAATTAATGGAAGAGATAGACACGGCTAAGGAGGCTATCAAGGACTTAGTGAATGATTCAGTAAGTGTGTCTAGTGTTAGGAATCTTGTTAACTCTCATAGTGGTAAAGATGACTTGGTAGTTAAAGAGGAGCTCTTGGAAGCACCACTTCCTACTTACTTTTATGAAGTCATGATTGATAAGAAACCACACAAGAAGAGAGGATCAAAAGCCAAGAAGAAGTTGGTGAACAAGGTATCTTTGCAAACTCCTGGTGAAGATGGTTTAACTCCAAAAGGTTCAATCTCATCTTTTATTCCAATTTTCCATTATTGTAACAAAATATGTCACATTAAGCCTAGGTGTTATAAATATATAGAAAAATGCAAATTAGTAAATGAATTTAGAGATAAGGAGATTAAACTTCAACTTGAACATGCTAAGGATTTGAAAGTTGAAAAACATGATAATTTTGCTAAGCATGAAAAGAAGTTTTGGAGTATAAAGAATACTAATCTTGTTCAACTTGACAAAGCTTGTGTTAAAAATGTTAAAGAAGAGTGTGTTAATGATATTCTTGTTAATCAAGTCATTGAAGGACTTTACTCTAGATTTAACATTGTTGTCAATGATGATATTGGAAATGTTTATGTAGGTACACCCAAGAACAAGTGGTTCAAGGGTGAGTGCTCTTATCACTAATATAAGAAGCACATGTGAGATAGCTTTGAGGCACTATATCAATAGTGTTGAGAATTCTTGCTTGCAAGCTTTAAATACTCCATGTATTGATATGAACTTGGTTATCTCACATCATGTTTGTTATGATGGTCAAAATGTGTTGATTAACTTTAGAGAAGTTCTTTTGACATATGTGTTGATTGAGTTGAGATATTATGATTTTTATACTCTTGTTGTGAAACATCGTCAACTTGGTGTCATGAGGACATTCAGGCAAGAGTTCTCATAAAAAGGGAGGAAGTATGATATTTGGTGAAGATAATGTGCAAAAAGGTATCTCTATACTCTAATGCATGTTCTATTAGATATTTATCTTTTGACTCAATTTTTTATATACATCTCATAGCATGTCATATTAGAGAATTTTGTATAGCTTACATATGGTTCTCATTGACATTTGCTATTTTAGGATCTAATAGTGATATTGTTCACATTGATCTTAACTTTGATGATTGTTTGTGTATAGTATATTTAGTGGCATTACTTTTGAAAATACGAGCTTCATATTCTTTGAAAGCTACTCATTAGAGAAGTAATGATCTTGAATAAGTCTCTACTTATTGCTCTTAAATCATATGCTTATGAGCCATAAAATCTTGGTTTTCTAAAATTGCACCTTGCTTCTCTTATATGTTTTGCTAGCAGGTTGAGTTTACTAATATGTAAACTTTGGATACACCTTAAAGTTTTTGTGCTTAAGTACATTAAAATGACCTATGGTTAGTATCCATTTTATACATAGAACTCAATGAGCACCTTCATGGAAAGGGCTAAACACATTGCGTGTGAAAGCTACCCAATGTTGGAAAGAGCTACACCATTGTGATGAGTGAAAGCCACCATGAAGTGAGTTTTGTTTATGTTAAAAAAATGGAAAAATCAAAGAAATGTTAAAATGGAATCATACAAAAGAAAAAATCTTTGATTCAAAGCCTAAAAAGAAAAGGAGGAAGGCTTAAAAAAAGAGTATATTTGAAAATCAAATGAGCTCGGGTTGAAAAATAGAAATGTGATGACGAGCCACATGCACACACATGCTCATATATTGAAATCTATTCTCTTAAAAGCAAAAATTCTCGATGATAATCGGTTTGACATTTTATGGAAAAAGCTTAAGATGAATAGATGTTGAAAATTGTTTGCATGTTGATTATCAAACTGCTTCTTGATATATATTTGAAGCATATCTCTCTCACAAGCATGTGAACATATCATAAAAGAGAACAATGTCTAGCATACAATATGCTTGTTTCGTCTTTCACTCACTTTTGTTGTATATATATAGAATCTTATAACACAAGAACAAATGGGAAGAACTAAGGTTACCGAAGTGGAAATAAATTGAATCCCGTTGTGAAAGCCAAGTCTACCTCAAAAGGATCCAAAGCTTCAAGATCAAAAGATTTAGGGATCTTTGAAATTAAGAAGATATTTCAAGAGAGAGGCATTGACTTAGGTAAGTGTAAAGATTCTTACGTTCTTAAGTGTATTAAGGATAGAAATTAGGAATCTTGGGTGAGCATGTTAGGAATAGTGAATGATGCTCTTGTTAGAGAGTTTTATCTTGAATATAGAGAAAGTTCCACCATTTTGGATGCTTTGATGGAGATTAGGGGTGTTGTGTTTAGAGTTAACCCGGAGAACATTAACAAGTTTCTTGGGCTATCTAATGATATAGATTCTAGTTTTCTAGATGTTGATGTCATTGAGAATCTTAATATCATGGGTAGAACTCTTTGTGACAATGCTTCTTTTGAGTGGAAAAGTAGAGCATATATTAGTCAACATGAGTTAACTAAGGCTAGTGCATTTTGGCTTCTATTCATTTGCACTAACATTATTGGATCTTCGAATTCAACCGAGTTGAATAAGGACAAGATCAAAATAGTGTATGCCTTGGTGACTAATCAACCTATAAACCTTGGGGATCTTCTCATGTTTTATGTTGATAGTGCGGCTTTCTCTACTAGAGGTGATAAAAAGCTTGCATTACCGGGGTTTATAACTTTAATGTGTTTAGCTCTTGGGGTTAAGAGTAGAGAAGATGATGTGTTAGTTCAACCCTTGGAAAAGTATAGTTATAAACGTGTGTCATAAATGTCATACAAAGATAAGGGGTAAGACTTGTGATACTTTTGGGCTATTAAGTAGTTCTCAAGTTGATAGTCATGTGATTAGCACAAATATTCTTTCGGATTGGGCTATTCAATTGAAGGAGAAGGTTGATGAACTTAGTGCTATAGTTGTTCAACAAGATGCTAGGATAAAAGAGTTGGAGGAATGTATTGCTTCAAGTTCAAGACCACCTCTCAAGCAATATGTTAGATCAACTACTCACACATCTTTCTTTGGTGGATCAAGTAGCTAGTATTTGAGTCTTGTGGTATATTTCTTACCTTTTGGCATCACTTCATGTCAAAAAGGGGCAGAAAGAGATGCTAGTTACTTAGTTTCTTTTTATGTTGTTTTTGTGAACTTTTGAACTTTCAATGGCATGTAATAATTAGTCTTAAGCTTTGGTAAAGAATTCTTGTGTTTTGGCATGTATTGAGGGGAAGATACATGTATTTGTGGTCTTAATTGTATATTCTTATCCATATTATATGTTGCCATTTGTTGTTTTTCTCTTGTATATGCATTGTGATTTGAGATGATTTGTAGGTTACTTCAAGAGAAGATCAAGATGAAGTTCAAGAGTTGATGAAGATTAGTTATAGGAATCTTACTCATTGAAATGTGAGGGAGTGATTTTGTGACCTATCTTCAATTTTATATTTGTAGTAAATGTATAGGTGTTTTCACATGGAATTTGTCAAAGGGGGAGATTGTTAGGTTTTAGTTTGTGTTGGCATTAATTCCATATCAAAATTATGTTTACTTGAAATGATTTAGTTGTTTAGATTCATGATGATTCAAGCTTCAAAGAAGAATGAACAACAAGTCAAAGCAAGTTCAAATTCTTCAAAGATAAAGGATGCAATATGGTTCTACAAAGGTATACTAAGACCTTATCTTTCTCATACAAGGCTTAGGCACACACACACAATTCATATATTTGTGTCCCTGCATCATTGTGCACCATTATAGGCACACACATACAATTCATTCATATGTGTCCCTGCATCATTGTGCACCATGTATAACACATTCGCACACTTGAAGATGAATGCTCATGCATTGATATGGAAATAACATATTTTTGGAAAAATGCATGATTGGAGACTATCTCTATGTAGTTTGTATTCTAGTGTGAATTGTGTTTGTTTGTATATATGTTTGTATAACATGGATATTGAACTTGAATTTAGTATTAAATCATTCTTGATTGAGTTACGGTCATTTCGGTTACTCATACTATTGATTTCAAGTTCTAAGTCAAAAGATACTACACTTTCAACTCATGTTGCATACATTGCCTTCGTCTTCATATATCGAGTGGAATTATTATTTTTTCGGTTGAGCATCTTATATGTCCTTTTCTGTAAGAGAGTTACGGTTCGTAATCTGCAAACAGATTTGAATTCTGAGTTTGGAGGTCGGAGAACAGTAGAAGAACATGAGAGGAGTGCAAGGGAGTTGCACCTTGGCCAAAGGCCAACAAGAGGTGCAAGCCCGAGATGCCCACGCCCCATCTTGGGGAAGCAATAACAAAGATGGGCAATTTCATCTTTTGGCTTCTTTCTTTCCCTCTCCTTTATATTCCTCATCCCTCTCACATTTCATTCTAAGAAGAAATTTAAAACTTGAGTGCAGAAATTTTATCTCTACATTTTCTCATCTTCCAAACACCATAACTTCTTCATTTAAACTCTGATTTGTGTGATTAAAAGTGGAGAGCGTTTTTCTATCCATCCTCCATCTTTTCTTTGAAGGCTTGAGTGAGTTTTATTGCTGTTTTTGGAGTCTAAACTCACAAAAATGGGACTGCACCAAAATCAACTAAGGTATTAATTTTCTCTCAAAGTTTTCTTTTAAAACTTGGTCAACCACCTTGGGTTTTCTTCTTCAACATATATATAGGTTGATTTTCTATTGAAATCTTACATGTTGAGTTAGGTTTTGATTTTGCCTATGTTTTCACATGTTTGGGATTGTATTGTGCTAGCTTTGATTCTAGGACTATTTGATGATCTTTGATTGATTGATTTTGTGAAAAAATAGTTCCTCACATGTATTAGGCTCTCTTGGCCGAATTCTCACAATGATACATGTGCTTATGTTCTTTTGAGCTATTCATGTGTGTTGTTGAATCTATGTATATGAATATGCTCTAGAACTTTAGCTTTAATCTAAATGACTTTGTCATATGATTTTAGCATGTTTTCGGTTTATGAGATTTAAACTTGATTATATGATTAATTGAACATATCTTGTGATTCAAGTTTTAGATCTATGCATGTATCTAGGTTGTAATTAATGTTGAACATATCTTATAGCATCTAGATGGATTAAACATGCATGATTGACTAGGCTACATTTATTTTGTGCATTCATGCTCATGTCTAGTATTTTCCATAGGATGTGTTGATCATAACATTCTATGTTGCGTGCTTGTTTGAGTTTTGCATTCACGATCACCTAGATGCTTTGTAAGAAGGAAGTCTTGACAATAGGTGTGAGACCTATGTTGTTGAGCAAGAAAGTCTTGGCAAGAGGTGTGAGACCTAGGATTGTCAAGCAAGAAATTCTTGGCTAGAGTCGGGAGGACTCGGATAATCGAGCAAGAAGTCTTGCCTAGGGTCGTGAGGATTCGAAAAGGGTGATCGAAGAAGTCTTGACTAGATTCGGGAGGACTCGGATAGTTGAGCAAGAAATCTTTCCTTGGGTCGTGAGGATTTGGTAAGGTAAGTGAGGAAGTCTTGACAGGAGGTGTGAGGCCTCGGATTGTTGAGCATGAGGGTGACATCTTCATGAGTAGGATAAGAGGGTAGTTTCTAGGTGAGAGGGTCACTTGAGAGATTGTACTTGTCTTATCTACTAGTGGATTTTGTTTGCCGTTGGTGGCTAACCTGTGGATGTTTCCTCTTCGGAAGTTTACCTCGTTATATATTGTGTCAACTTTTCTCTATCCCTATCTCTCTTATATTTGTACTTGTTATTTGAATACTAAGGATAGAACTCTTTATGTAAGTTGACTTCCTTTCTATAATATAGATTGTGTATGTGTTACCATTACTTGTTTGTATCACACTTTACTTGTTTTATATATTGATTAAGTGTCTTTAATTGATATATACATTGTGATACAAGCAATCTAGAAGGACAAACTTTTGTTTGTTTCTAAGGGAGTCGAAAAAGGTGTCTAACCTATTCACCCCCCCTCTAGGTTAGCCTTGAGCATATGACCTTGTTTGTATTTTCAATTGGTATCAGAGGAGGACACTAGATTGTACTTAGTGAGAGTCCAGGTGATACATTCACTGTTTTTGCAAAGCTTTTAAAGTCATGGGTTTACAAGATAATGTAATAGCGGAAGGAGCCTCAAATACTAGACCACCATAACTATGGGTATTGGATGTTGAGGATGAAAGCCTACATATGCTCTATTGATGAAAGGGCTTGGATGGTAGTGGAAGAAGGTTATAGTCCTCCTACCAAAGTTCAAGAGGATGGAACCATGATAATCAAGCCAATGAGTGAATGGACAACGAATTAGTTTGAGGTTGCTAAATGGCACCATCGTGCTATGAATCCCATCTTTGGAGGAGTTGATGGGCATCAATTCTTCTACATTCAAAATCTTGAATCCACAAAAGAAGCTTGGGATACTCTCCAAGTGTATTGACATCAATAAAAGAATGGTTAGCAAAACAATTTGATATGAAAGACTTAGGAGAAGCAAGTTATATTCTTGATATTCAAGTCATAAGGGACATAAAGAATAGAACGATTGCGTTATCCCAAGCTTCATACATAGATAAAATCTGGTATAGGTTTTCCATGCAAGATTTCAAGAAAGGTATGTTACCTTTCAGACATGAAATCAAACTTTATAAGGAACAAGTTCCTAAGAATGAGCATGAAGAGCAATTCATGAGTAGGGTTCCATATGCATCGGCAGTTGGAATTCTCACGTATGCAATGCTCTACACTAGACCAGATATTTGTTTTGTTGAGGGCATAGTTAGCAGGTTTCAATCGAAACCTGGTCGTGATCACTGGACGACAGTGAAGCATATTTTCAAGTATCTTAGGAGAACAAGAGATTATATGCTTGTATACTCTAGAAGGGATTTAATTCCCGTTTGGTATACAGATTCTAATTTTCAGTTAGATTCTGACTCCAGGAGATCAACATCATGATCCGTGTTTACTATTGGAGGAGGGGCAGTCATATGGAGAAGTGTAAAGAAATCTTGTATTGCAGATTCCACCATGGAAGTTGAGTATATTGCCGCACGTAAGGCTGCTAAAGAGGTTGTCTGGCTCTGCCAGTTCTTGATTGACTTTGAAGTGGTTCCTGATGTGAATAAGCAGAACACTATCTATTGTGACAATAGTGGAGCAGTGGCTAATTTGAGAAACCCAAGAAGTCATAAGACAGGGAAACACATTGAAAGAAAGTATCACCTTCTAAGGGAAATTATGCATAGGGGTGACGTGAAATTTACCAAGATCGCGTCAACAGATAATCTAGCGAATCCCAATACAAAGACTCTTCCACAAAAGAGTTTTGATGGGCATCTAGAGAACATGGAGATGAGAGATATGACACATTTGCTATAGACCAATTGGGAGATTGTTGGGATTATGCTTGATAGGAAAAGTGTAATAATGTTTTTGCCAATCTTTTCATATTAATAAAGTGATATCTAGTTTAATAAATCTTATAGCATTTATAGTTTAATTATTATAATTTTCAAAAGTATATAATCATAAGGTCAAAAGACTATGAGAAAAGAATAATTGTTCATACATATAGATATGTATGAAGTACACACAATTCTTTAGTTAGTCTTGAATAATATTCACAACTTAAGATAAAAGGTTGGGCGCCTTTATCTTGTCAAAGTTGTAGATTCTTTTGCTAGCATTTGAGTGGGATCAAATGTGTACGATGAGTCTAAAATCATCAAAGTGTGGTGTCTTTGGGAAAAAGAATTTAGTGCACTGGGTGCATTGAATTGGATCACAATGAAACACTTTATCTAGAACGGTCAATGGATAAAAGTTTTCATTTGAAGACAATCGGAGAGTCTATCTCAATCCTAAGATAAATGATGGACTTATGGTTGCAAGTGTTTGCATTTGAGTTATCAATGAGTACGATTATAGAGCATAGTCTATCCTCGATTTTTTGGTGGTTTTCATTTGTTAATCGATAGAAGACTTCATTTATAGATATGGATATCGTGGCTCCATTTATTAAATGAGAATAGAATATCATCATATGGATGTTTTAAAGTACTGGATATTAAATCTTAACGTTAAGTTTTCAATAGTGTCTATTGAAACATGACTTCTGGACGAGTCAAAATATCAAAGTTCAAAATGTGATCATATGAGTAAATATGGTAACTTGGAGAGCTATAGACGATTTATGAGCTCTTGGCGATTACAGGTATTCTTCATGAGGATACACGTTCTCCAATAAGGTTGTCTAGGGTATGAATGAGTAATATCAACTTATTCTATCTTTATTTAATAGTTTAATTTTAGTTATTTAGTGGAATGAATTAAAGTTAAATAGATCTGGCCTAAGTGAATCATTTGTGTAAGGATTATGCTCGATAGCAAGAGTGTAATATTGTAATTAACAATCTTTTTCATATGAATAAAGTGATTTATAGTTTAACAAATCTTATAGCATTTATAGTTTAATTATTATAATTGTCAAAAGTAAATAATCACAAGATCAAAATACTATGAGAAAAGAAGAATTGTTCATACATCTAGATATGTATGAGGTAGACACAATTCTTTAGTTAGTCTTGAATAATATTCACAACTTAAGATAGAAGGTTGGGCAACTTTATATTGTTAAAGTTGTAGATTCTTTTGCTAGCATTTGAGTGAGATCAAATGTGTTATGATGAGTCTAAAATCATCAAAGTGTGGTGTCTTTGAGCAAAAGAATCTAGTGCACTGGGTGCATTAAATATGATCAAAATGAAATACTTTATCTAAAACCGTCAATGGATAAAAGTTTTTGTTTGAAGACAATCGGAGAGTCTATCTCAATCCTGAGATAAACGATGGACTTAAGGTTGCAAGTGTTATCATTTGAGCTATCAATGAGTACGATTATATAGCATAGTCCATTCTCGATATTTTGGTGGTATTCATTTGTTAATCGATAGAGGAATTCAATTAGAGATATGGACATTGTGGCTCCCTTTATTGAATGAGAGTAGAATACCATCATATGGATTTTTTAAGGTATTGGATATTAAATCTTAACGTTAAGTTTTCAATAGTGTCTATTGAAACATGGCTTCTGGACAAGTCAAAATATCCAAGTTCAAAATGTGGGCATATGAGTAAATATGGTAACTAGGAGAGCTATAAACGGTCTATGAGCTCTTGGTGATTACTGGTATTCTTCACGAGGATACACTTTCTCCAATAAGGTTGTCTAGGGTATGAGTGAGTAACATCAACTTATTCTATCTTTATTTAAGAGTTCAATTTTAGTTCTTTAATGGAATGAACTAAAATTAAATAGATGGGACCTAAGTGAATCGTTTGTTGATTGTGATTGGGTTGTGTCTATTGGAGATTTAATTTAGATAGCCTGCCAAGATCCCCAATCCACACGAACATGCATGGATCACTTGATATATTCTACCAGACCAATTTAGGGGTCCATCTAGAATTGTATTAAGGCATTAGAACTTGTTTCTTTTGGTAAGAATAGGTCTAGTTCACATGTGGACTTTTTATTAAGGTCCAATGGATTTAATAAAATAAGAAAAATAATATATGGCTCATATATATGGTATAGGCGGCAAGGCTATTAAGAATAGCTTAAATATATTATTTTTATTTTATTATTTAATTAAATGGAAATTAATTAAGTTGTTGATTAATTAATTATTTAATTAAAAGTCAAAATCTTTTTCCTAGTAGGAGATGGTCTCCTAAAACTATACTATTGCTGGTAGTATAGTTAATGCTAACGACTATATTTGATAAGTAGATAAATAAAAGGAATTATTTATCTAATCAAATTAGGAAGTCTTTAATATTGTTACAAATACACTATTGAGTTGGACTAGGAGTCTTGGTGTAGGATAGAATTCCTTTTTGAATCGGATTCTTAACCACCAAGTAATTCTACCTAAAAAAAGGATTCTTAACTACCAAATAAATCCACCTAAGGAAAGGATTCTTGCCAACCAAGTAAATCCTTCTTAGGAGAGGACTTATGACCCTATATATAGGTTTGGAAATTTCGGCCAGCTCTAAGGTTTTTTTTAGAGGAATTTCGGTCATGCTGAGCAATTTTTAAGAAGAGAATTTGGCTTAGCAAGAGAGAATTTTGAGGGAGAAAAATTTGTTTTTTACTCTGGAAAAAATTTGGCCAACTCATAGAGATATTGTGAATTCGGGCAAGAAGAGAGAAAAAGAGAACGTTTTTGTTTTTGATAGTTCACTAGTATCATTTATATCAAAAGGGTTTTGTGTACAACATTGAATCAAGGTTCACGTGAGTTTCGATCAAATTGATTGATAATTCACAAGTGACCTAACGTTCTTGGTTTTTCTCTTGGAGGATTATTGTAAATAACAAAAAATAATATTTTGTTTGTTTTCATCCTCAGGTATACAATTTAAAGACAGGGAGCCCACACTCCTAGGTGATTCGCGTTCGTGATTGGATTGGAAGATCTTGCGGATTCAATTCGACGCTAGTTCAATCGTCACCAAAAAAATAAAAAAGGTACGATACTTTTTATATACAGCAATTAATCTAGGGTTAAGGTTCTTGTTAATAAAAGTGATTTTTTTTTATACACGCAAACCCTAAATTTCTAATTTTCTCATGCTTCCGTTGCGTTTTGAACCCGTTTTTCCCTACAATTTGTTGATTGTGATTGGGTTGTGTCTATTGGAGCTTAAATCTAGATAACCCTCCAAGATCCCCAATCTACACGAACTTGCATGGATAACTTGATATATTCTACCAGACCAATTTAGGGGTCCAACTAGAATTGTATTGAGGCATATGAACTTGTTTCTTTTTGTAAGAATGGGTCTAGTTCACATGTGGACTTTTTATAAAGGTCAAATGAATTTAATAAAATAAGAAAACAATATATTGGCCGATATATGTGTTGGGTGGCAAGGCTGTTTAGAATAGCTTAATTATACTATTTTGTTTTATTATTTAGTTAAATGAAAATTAATCAATTTGGTGATTAATTAATTATTTAATTAAAAGTCAAAATCTTTTTCCTAGTAGGAGATGGTCTCCTAAAATTATACTATTGTTGGTAGTATATTTAATATTAAAGACCATATTTGATAAGTAGATAAATAAAATGAATTATTTATCTAATCAAATTAGGAAGTCTTTAATATGGTTACAAATACACTATTGAGTTGGATTAGGAGTCTTGGTGTAGGATAGAATTCCTTTTTGGAATTGATTCTTAACCACCAAGTAAATCCACCTAAGGAAAGGATTCTTAACTACCAAGTAAATCCTTCTTAGGAAAAGATTAAGTCTCCTAATTAAATTCTATGAAGATTTCGGCCAGCCCATATATATATATATATATATATATATATATATATATATATAAGAGGATAGAATTCCTTTTAGATAATGATTCTTAACTACCAAATAAATCCACCGAAGGAAAGGATTCCTGCCAACCAAGTAAATCCTTCTTAGGAGAGGATTTATGATCCTGAGTATATATGAATGTTAATTTCGGCCAGCTATAGGAAATTTAACTTGGAGAATTCGGCTACCATAGAATTTTAAATGTGAAAAAATTGTTTTTGCTCTAGACAAAATTCGATCAACTCTAAGAAATAGTGTGAGATTCAGCAAAGAAGAAAAGGAAGAAAGAACGTTACATTAAAAGAATCAAGGTTTTGTGTACAACATCGAATCAAGGTTCACACGAGTTTCAATAAAATCGATTGATAATTCACAAGTGACCTAACGTTCTTTGTTTTCTTCTTGGAGGATTATTGTAACTAACAAAGAGAAAGATTTTTTTCCATCCTCAGGTATACAATTAAAAGAAGAGGGAGCTCACACTCCTAGGTGATTCACGTTCATGATCGAATTTGAAGATCTTGCGTAATTAATTCGTCTCTTGTTCAATCGTCACGAGAAAAAGGTACGCTACTTTTAATATACATCAATTAATCTAGGGTTAAGGTTCTTGTTAGTCAAAGGGAAAAATTGTATTTATACGCAAACCCTAATATATCTGATTTTTCATGCTTTCATTGCGTTTTGAACCGTTTTTTTTCCTACATGGTGGATTTGGGTTTGGTTTGGTTGTGTTGAATTGACATTGGGCGATGGTGTTGATTTTTGGGAAAAATTTTGACATTGGTTTTAGGCGATGGCGATTGCGATGGCGATTGCGATGGCAAAGGTTGAAGAAGATATTAAAAATTGAAAAAAAAAATTGACAGTGGTTTTGTTCTGGCGATGGTGATGATTTATGATTAATTAAACTAATCTGTTTTTCTTTTTTAAACTTTTGGTTTTATTTGTAATTTTTTAATTTCTATTTATAATATTAATTTGTTTGTATTACATAAAAAAATTAAAATTTTCCATTGAATTCTATGTTTACATGTGGCATGTCTTTGGTTGAAGAAAAAAATACCCCTAAAACCGTTAAAGTTGAGTAGACTAACAGAAGGACCAAAATGAGTGGTTTTGAAAAAAATAGAGCCTAAACTAGTGAAAATTGGATAATTGAGTAAAAAAAGCAATTCAAAAAAACATAAGGACTAAATCAATAGTACCCCTAAAACAATTCAATTGTAAAATTCATTGATGATCCAACACCCATAAATGTCACACCTCCTTTGGGAGTTCGCACTATCTACTAGTTAGACTAGATCCCACCTAATTGTTAACATAATAACCAACGTTTTCAATTTTAGCCTTACGATTTTTTTAACAAGAACTCTTGGGAGGATATCAATAAATTCACATTGAGTGTGTAACGAAGTTATCGACCTTCAATATATTCCCTCGCGAAAATCCCTACTTTGAGGGTAGATACTGTTTGAGTCAATTGTCTAGTCTATCCATGTAATAAAGTATCTTGCTAAATTCCATTCATGGATACACCTTGGGGGGTTATTACATGAAACATAAATCTCAACTACACTTGGAGGCCATAGATGTTCCAAAACACCTTCTTCTACACAATTATTGAAGGAGTGTGACTGAATTCCATTGGATGATTTACCAAGTTATCTATATGCCAATTTAGATACCTACATCATTCAATGTGTGTTCATGCCAAAAGAGATATATGAGTGGCACTCCAATTCTATATGACATGTTATCACACAACGACAAACATTGCAATATTTAAGAAAAAATAAATAGCCACAATTTTGGTCCATCCTAGAAAAGCAAGTAAATTACATTTGTTTTGAAAAATAGAAACCATAATTCTAACTTGGCCAACAAGTCATCAAGCGGCCATCCATCCATCCAAAGGTCCCATGTGTTAGGTTTTAGATTTGTGTTGGCTTGATTTAATAACAAAAGGCCCTTTGTTTGTATTGCTTAGTTGCTTAGGTCTTTCATGATTAGATCGGGCTTCAAAGAAGGAAAGCGACCTCGTATTCAAAATTTGTCTTCAAGAGAATTGATACTGTTAATCAAAAATTCCCACTTGGTGAAAAATCTCGATAAACACCCTCAACCCGCTACCCGTTAGGCGGTGGGGGTAGGTAACTCGTACATCGACTATCTTGTATAAATATGGATGATGGTGCGATAGGTAGAAGACAAGTCATCCCGCTCGTCGGGCTTCTTGTACATGGAGAAGATGTAACGGCTTGAGGTTCCCTTACTGGTGTAAAGGGGGGTTGATCCTGGTCATTGGTCTCGGGATGACCTTGGTCCCTGGTCATGGTCCTAGTTATGGTACCTGGTCTCGGTCCTAGTGTCCAGTCTCCTCTCTATTTGTCCTCGATCCAAATAGCAAGCAAGGATGAAGGCTTATCTAGCTCTTATGTTGGATCCTCGTCCGCTCTCGTTAGGAGGGTGGATGAGAGCTCATCGACTCCCTTTAAGTGGGTCTGGGTAGTTTCTCCCCAACTTGATATATAACCTGGCATGTAGATAGGTGGATAAGAGTGCTAGGTCCAATGGGGTAGGAATCTAGCTCACGCACGTACATACATACAAAATATAAGAGATAAATAGGAGAAAGACAAGTCTTATGTAATAGGAGGTGGAATGACTAAGGGGGAAAAACATCACAAACGATCACATACTGAAAAACCCTGATGCAGTATCCGGAGGAAGAAGAAAGACCCTTCCATGTATATACAATCATGGTGCTCTAGAGAGCTTACAATAGTGATCGAGTGTTAACCAATACCAGTACGTTATTGGTAAATGTATACATACAATGATGTTATAGGGAGAACTTGGACGAAGTATGTACACTTGCATCTGGCTGGTCAATTTTGAGATAAGAGATGAGCCTTTTGGCATCAAATCAGACGTATTTATACATGTTATAATTAGGGTTGTTACCTTAGCATGCAAGCCGATGATTCTTTTATTCGTCTTCCTTCCTTGTATGGCGGGATTTTCTGTTTTGTGTTTTTGACCTTGAAGATATGTTTGTTTCCTCTTTGGACACTTTCTTGTTGCCCACTCTGTTAATTTGGTCAATCAATTCATAATCATGGGAACACTAATTTGGTATAGAATATGTTGACTCATTAATGGCGTTGTGAATGGTCATTAAGGAGTTGACTGATCATCATTAATGGGGTTAATTGTCCATATTAATTACAGTTGACTTTCTCCATTAATGGCGTTGTTAAGGAGTTGACTGATCTTCTATTAATGGTATTAATTATCTTCATTAATAGGGTTGACTACCTTTATTAATACGGTTGACCTCATTTATGGTATTTTAAATATCATGAAAGTCAACCCTCTCTCTTGGAAGAGGACTCCGATTCAATATTTTGGGGGCGTGGTACCTTACTGTATTGGTCTGCTCTTGTTGACCTTGTTCTGGTAGGCTGGTACCTTTTTGGTACCATTCTACCTACCTTGCAGAGGAGGCGTACCCTAGATTGGCCTCAAAATCGGTATCGCGATACTTGGGTACTCGGTATATGTCATAGTACCTAGGTTCCAAACAGAAGGTACCGTGGTACCTAGGCACCAGGTAGGAAGCATCATGGTATCGGTTCTGCTTGATAACTAGCGAGATACCTCATGGAGGTTACCTGATGTGGTTCTTTTTATCTCGGAAGGTGAGGTACATTTCAATATAAATCTTGCCTTTAGGAGCTTGATTCACCCATTCCAGGTCTCTTGAGGAGCTTGTCTTAACCATGTTTGGATGGATTCAGAACGTATCTCGACGAAGTGGAAAGGCCCGCAAGATAAACTTGGCGTCAAAAGGATCCTCTAGTAGAATTGGAAGCATTGGCATGTTCCTGTAAAGGTTGTTAGGTACCTCGACAACGTGAGCCCCGGTATTACGAGGTAGGTTACCTTTTTACCTCGTCGACCTAGCTTCAGGCTCCTACCTGGTAGAATTGCTGTGGAAAATTCTTCTTTAGACCCTAGCCAAAAGTGTCTATTAACAGAAGTCCCCCTAATTTGAACACCGGTATATAGCTGGGGTTGGAGTCAGGATCTTGTATTGCTTGAAGAATTTTGCATGTCACTTCCTACTGGTAGCCACTACTTGAAACGAAAATTGCTCCCAGCATACTTGGCTCTGGTGAATCAGGGTACCTGTTATTTCTTCTTTAGGATTCCTGGTACTTAGGCGAAAAAGATCCTGGTAGGCAACTAAGGTCACTTTTACACCAGGTCTTTATTCGTAGGTGAAACGCAGGTGAATCTGGCGCACTTGTA
This sequence comes from Dipteronia dyeriana, assembly GCA_032871835.1. NCBI lineage: Eukaryota > Viridiplantae > Streptophyta > Magnoliopsida > Sapindales > Sapindaceae > Dipteronia > Dipteronia dyeriana. The sequence continues at coordinate 83,059,521 of CM065297.1, forward strand.
AAATGAATGAGCAATGGCGGACCACAGATGGGGATATTCCCTTGGTGAAATTTCTGAAGCTCTAGTCAGTGTAAAATTTGTTAAGCGAGAAAGGTAATATAGATCAAACTGTACTGCTCGATCATGTGGGATAAAGCTCTTGTGTCTAAACTGGGTACCTACCGTTCCTTTTCTAGGAATCACGGTACTTAGGTGAGGTGGTGAAATGATCCTAGTAAGCAACTATGTCATCCAGATCCTTATTGGCGGGGGGTGGTCTGGCCAAGGCAGCAGAATGGTCGTCTGGCAATCCTGCTCTTGTGGTCTGGCTAGCTGGCAACTATGCACTTACACTCAGACCCTTCTTGGGAGTGGTAGACCGACCAAGGCATTAAGAACATCATTTGGTTGTCTTGGTCTCATGATCTAGCAGGTAACTATGCACTTACAACCAGACCCTTCCTAGGGGTGGTACCCGGCCAAAGCCTCACGAGTAGTAAAAGGGCTTCCCCATTCAATCCCTGGTCTTGAGGCCATCATTGTCGAAATACCATGGCAATACTCCTACAGGGATTAATCCGTCCCGTGGTATCAGGAGTGCTGTGTAGCTCTTCTGGTCAAGGTGATCCTCCTAAATGGATTAATCTTGTCCAGGGCATCAAGAGTGTTGTATAGCTTTCTTGGTAAATGTGATCCTTCTGGATGGATTAATCTGGTCTAGGGTATCAGGAGTACTATGTAGCTCTTCTATTCAAGGCGATTCTCCTAGATGGATTAATCTGGACTAGAGCATCAGGAGCGCTATATAGCTCTCCTGGTTAATACGATCGTCCTGGTGGGATTAATCCGGACCAGGACATCAAAAGTGCAGTATAGCTCTTCTAGTCTTGATCGTAGGTGAACAGTTATCATAGGAGAACTATCGTCGAGACCAAAACAAAAGGAAAAACAAACTCATAGCGATACAATCATAGGCAAAACCGGTCAACGCTTATCTTGTTACTGCAAGTTTCAAGGGTAACACCTTTTGAGGTGATCTACGTTCTAGGTAACAGAGTGACTTTCCACTAAGGCACTTGTTATTGTGGATCGATCACTTGGAGAAATCCTCTCACGTTTGGTCTTACTGGAGCACTTGAGAATGGTGAGCTTTTAAATCCCAAGTGGTCTGACCAGTTTAGAGGTTTGCTTGGGGTAGATAAGAGTCTTCAACAACCATAATGGTGCTCGAGACCCCACTGTGAACAAACCAGAACCTCGCTAACTAACTGGGCATTTAGTGGTCTAGTAGTGAACCTACCTCTATGTCTCCAAATGTGGGAGGCCTCTAGGATCTCATCGAATGAATCGGGATTTCGGTGGCTTGCTAGGGGGTGGAGTGGTCCGGTACAAAATAGAGCAGAGTCACCGATATGATACTCTTTCGAAGCAAGCTGATGATGACAATACCGAGCTTAGACATGCCAAGAAAGATGGCTACAGCCTACTAGGTAGATCAAGCTCTACCTCCCTCCTTTGATGTAAACGTCATTGATTGATGGAAAAAGAAAAAGATCAAGAAGATAACTACTAAGATGGTAGCGTTTTCTTCCACTCTAGCTTGCTCGTCCCTAGCTATTGAGGAAGACCCTAGTTCAAAATCCCATATTGCTGCAGAGGATCTATCTAAAAAAAGTGCTTCAGATCATCCTACCTTCCCATCTGGACCCGAAAGGGAAGTATTGGACCAGACTAAAACCACCACATACAAGGAGGTTTAGATTGGTTTGGTTAAAGTGGTAGATACCCAGGTTGATCTAGCCATGATGTGAGCCATAGTTGAGGCTGATGTGCAAGCAGTAGGTGAGCCCCAAACTGATGTAGGAGTATATGTTATGGATGGGGAAACTACTATCTTAGGGGAGATCAAACCAAAAGAATGAGAAGCTGACCACGGTAGCGAAGGGTGCAGTCGCTCTGAACGAAACCTTGACTAGAACTGAGGCAACCGTGGCTAATGCACAGGTAGATAGGGAGAGGTTCCAACATGCATATGATCTGAAGATACTCTAGTCCATGTACCGTGCCTTGTAAGGATTTTTCTGATAGAGGAGAAAAAATCTGGAGGAAATGGTCCAAACTCTGTATAGCAACATGGCTGCCTTGAAAGCCAAGGTGCACACTTCATTTGTTGAAGGACGTTTCTATGCTGCTTTCTAGGCAGCTCGAGCTCTTATTCTGTTGGACGTGATCATCATTGGAGGATGGATACCTTGAGTACATCATTGAGAAAGTTGGGAGTTACTTGGGTCCGTTCCGACTGAAGCCGGACCTTCTTGAGCTGATGGGTGCACAGATTATGAGAAGGAATTGGTGCTCATTTCCACCCTCATGCCAAGCCGCACTAGGGTAGAACCTGTCTCGAAATCCCCTGCTATAAGGTAGTGGATGCATGAGGGGATTCAGACTTGCCTACCTCTCTATTTAAATCTGTCAAGGTAGAGGTCCAGATTGATGTTACCAAGGTAAGGGAGGTCCATACTGATGCCATAGTGGTGGAAGAGGTCATGATCGATCAAACTGATGAGATGGTGGTCCAAGCTGATTCCAGCTGATCCAATAAAGGTGGTGAAAGCCAGCTCTAAAGTAGCGGCGTCAAGGGATGGTGATCCTTACTTCAACCAAACAGCAGGACTAGAGAGGAAAGAGATGTTACTGTCAAGGAGACCAACCAGGGAGGTGGATCGGGACCATGGTGGCTTACTAGGGCGATGAATGACTCGATATAAGAGGAGAGGAGCCACTAGCATGATAATAGTTTAAAGGCATGCTTGGGATTTTAGAAGTTCCCAGCAACTGAAATGAGGCCCTAGACTTTACTGGAACGAATTTGGACTGTAGTGGCTCACTTGGGCATTGGATGGCCAAATATAAGCGGAGAGGAGACACCGGCCTGGTACCGGTCCAAAAGCATGCTTGAGATCCTACAAGTTCCTAACAAATGAAATGAATATATGGAACCATCTAGAATAGATAGAGATCTTAATGGCTCACTTGGGCGTTGACCAACCCAGTACAAGAAGTGAGGAACCACCGGGCCTTTCAACGGTGTTGTTGCTCTGGAGGCTTGCTTAGGCATTTAAGAGGCCTTACCAAATATGGGAAGCCTCTAGGTACTCCTCGATCATATCAGAGCTTCGGTGGCTTGCTAGGGCGGTGAATGACCCGATACACATGGAGTAAAGCCACCAATCTTGTACTGGTCTAGAGGTGTGCTTAGGATTCTAGGAGTCCTCAGCAATTGAAATGAGGCTCAAAAACATGTTGGAATGAAATGGGAGCTTAGTGGCTCACTTGGGCGTTGACCAGCCTAGTATAATAAGTGAGGAGCCACTGGGTCTTATAGTGGGGTTGCTACTCCAAAGGCTTGCTAAAGCATGTAGGAGGCCTCAGTAGATGTAGGAAGCCTCTGGGCTCTTCCCGAACGGATAGGGGAATCAGTGGCTCATTAGGGCGTTGAATGGCTCGGTACAGAGGAGCCACTGGTCTGGTACTAGTCCAGAGGCATGCTTGGGATCCTAGAACTCTATAGCAACTGAAATAAGGCTATGGACCATACTGGAATAAAACGGGAGCTCAGTGGCTAACTTGAGTGTTGATTGGCTCGATACGTTAAGTAATTAGCCAAGGGTCTTTAACCGACAATGTCGCTCTTACAATCATACAACTTATTTGGCTTTTCATATTCACGAGTTGACCTGCTACCGCTACCTAGGAGCTTCTGAAGAGCTTATCCGATGACATGAAGGGTTTGTACGATAAGGCACAAATCTGGTGGAACAGTTGGATAGGAGATATACTGGTTGCGGAGCGAGTCTTTTGTAAAGAAATTTGAGAGGTGTAGCTCTATTGTACGAGAGTTATCCACGTATCGGAGCAGTTCAGCTGTGGAGGAGCCTTCCAAACGTGAGGCCACATAACAGACCTCGTGTAGAGGAGATACACCGGTACGGAGCAAATCCAGTATAAAGAAACATGAGAGGTGTAACTCTACTACATAGGAGCTCTTACGGTACTGGAGCAGGTCTGTTGTGAAAGAGCTTGACAAGCACGAAGCTGCTGTAGCGGAGGTCTACCAGTAGATGAGCAGCTTTGCTACATAGTGGTAGCATAATAGACGGTTCCAACAGGATTCCCACGTACCATGTTTGCTTCACAACAAACAAAACTTGTTAAACCATAAAATGAGCACCACACATGATGCGTAGGCGACATAGGAAAATATGGAGAACGAATATCGTAAACGAAGAATGATAAATTTGTCACCTTAATAGTTGAAAGTTGAGTTTGAATAGATAAGAAAGGCAAGTTGGTCAATTGATCTCCCCACGGACAGTGCCAAAAAGTGTTAATCGAAAATTCCCAATGGTGAAAAATCTCTATTAACACCCTCAAACCGCTACTCGATAGGTGGCGGGGGTAGCTACCTCATGCATCGATGGTCTTGTATGAATATGGAGGATGGTGTGGTAGGTAGGAGACAAGTCATCCCGCCCCTCGGGCTTTGGGCACATGGAGGAGATGTTGGGGGGCTTAAGGTTCCCTTGCTAGTGTAAAGGGGGGCTGATCATGGTCCCTTGACCCATGCCCCGGGTTGACCTTAATCCCAGGTCTTGGTCTTTGTCCTGTTCCTGGTCCTAGTCCTGGTCCTGGTCCTAGTCCTGGTCCTAGTCCTGGACCTGGTTCTGGTTCTGGTCCTGGTACCTGTACCTGGTCCTAATCTAGGTGTCCAGTCTTCTCTCTAGGTGTCCTCGATCCAAATAGCAAGTAAGAATAGGGGCTTGTCTAGCTCCTATGTTGGATCCTCGTCCGCTCCCGTTAGGAGGGTGGATGAGAGCTTATCTACTCCTTTTAAGCGGGTCTGGGTATTTTTTCCCCATCTTGATATGCAACTTGGCATGCAGATAGGTGGATAAGAGCACTAGGTCCAATAGGGTAGGAATCTAGCTCACATACGTACATTCATACATAATACAAGAGATAAATAGGAGAAAGACAAGTCTTATGTAGAGAGAGGTGGACTGACCAAGGGGGAAAAAGCATCACGAATGATCGTATGCGGAAAAACCCCGAGATAGTATCTAGAGGAAGGAGAAAGACTCTTCCATATATATATATATATATATATATATATATATTTATATATATATATATATCAAGTGGTGCTCCTAGGAGCTTACAATAATGGAGAAATAATATAATCATGTCACTCCGAAGAGCTTACCATAGTGATCGAGTGTTAACCAATACCGGTACATTTCTGGTAAAGGTATACATACAATGATGATATAGTGAGAAATTTGACAAAGTATATAGACTTGCTTCGGGTTGGTTGATTTTGGGATTAGAGATGAGCCTTTTTGCGTCGAAACAGACGTATATACATGTTGTAATTAGGGTTGCTACCTTAGCGTGCAAGCCGAGGATTATTGTATTAGTCTTCCTTTCTTGTAAAGCAGGATTTTTTGTTTTGTGCAGTTGACCTTGAAGATGTGTTTGTTTCCTTTTTAGACTTTTTCGTGTTGCCCACTCGGTTAATTTGGCCAATCAATTCGTAGTCATGGGAACACTAATTTGGTATTGATTGAGTTGACTCATTAATGACGTTCTGAATGGTCATTAAGGAGTTGACTGATCATCATTAATGGGGTTGATTGTCCATATTAATTAAAGTTGACTTTCTCCAGTAATGGCGTTGTGAATGGCCATTAAGGAGTTGATTGATCTTCCATTAATTACATTAATTATCTTCATTAATAGGGTAGACTATCTCCATTAATATGGTTGACCCCATTAATGGTAAATTAAGTATCATGAAAGTCAACCCTCTCTCTTGGAGGGAACTATGGTTCTATATTATGGTAGCGTGGCACCTTACTGTACTGGTCTGCTCTTGTTGGCCTTGTTCTAGTAGGCAGGTACCTTCTTGGTACCATTCTTCCTACATTGCGGAGGAGTCGTACTCCAGATGGGCCTTGAAACTTGTATCGCGATACTTAGGTACCAGGTATGTGCCACAGTACCTAGGTTCCAAGCAGGAGGTATTGTGGTAACTAGGCACCGGGTAGGAAGCATCGTGGTACTGGTTTTGCTTGATAACTGGCGAGATACCTCATGGAGGTTACCTGATAGGGTGTCAATTATCTTAGATGGCGAGGTGCATTTCAATATCGACATTGTCTCTGAGAGCTTGATTCGCACATCCCCGATCCCTTGAAGAGCTTGTCTTAACCAAGTTTGGATGGGTCCAGATCGTATCTCGACGAAGTTAGAGGGCCCGTAGGACAAACTTGGCGTCGAAAGGATCCTCTAGTAGAAGTGGAGGCGTTGGCATGTTCATGTGAAGGTTGCAAGGTACCTCGACAATGTGAACCCCGGTATTGCAAGGTAGGTGACCTTTTTACCTCGTCGACCTAGCTTCGAGCTCCCACCGGGTAGAACTGCTATGGAAAATTCTTCTTTGGACCCTAGCCAAAAATGGCTATTAATAGATAATATTCTATGATACTAAGGTATCGAGATTCTTCTTCCTCTCGCAAGACGTAAGGCATACACACACATTGCATCCATATGTGTCCCTGCATCATTGTGGTCATTTTGTATAACACTTTTACACACTTGATTTAGAATGCTTTTGCATTGGTATGAAATTGACAAATTTAGAAAAATGCATGTTTGTAGACTATGTCTTTGAAATAAGCATTCTTGTGTGATATGTGTTTGTATGTTTATATGTTTGTATAACATGGACATTGGAATTGAATTTGGTGTTATATTGTTCCTTATTGAGTTCAAGTTATTCTAGTTACTCTTACATTTGATTTCGAGTTCCGAGTGAAAAGTTATGTAATTTTCCATGCCGATAATTGAGTCTGGATTCATATTCCGAAAACGGAATTGAATTCCAAATTCAGTGATCAAAACTTGACCTAATAATACGCATAACGAAAGATTACTTGGCATGGTATGGCAGGAAAGTCACACTAAAGAGGGAGAATGGCGTAGAGGCGTGTGGCTATCTCGCCATCATCCTCTCTCTGTCCACGAGATGCCATAGCACATTTCGGTTGATTTTTATTTTGGAGAATTGAAGGGTTTTTATTGAGTGCATTTTATTAACGTGGAAATTAGTATGTTGGGCATGTTTGGTTTTAGATTTGTGTTAACTTGATTCCATAACAAAACGTTTTTTATTTGTATTGCTTAGTTGCTTAGGTGGTTCGTGATTAGATCGGTCTTCAATGATGGAAAGCGACTTCGCATGTAAAGTTCGTCTTCAAGAGGATATATGCTTACTGGGATGTTAAGGTATCAAGATTCTTCCTCCTCTTGCAAGGCATAGGCACACACACACACAATTTATTCATATGTGTCCCTACTTAGTTGTGCATCATTAAATGTGCGCACATACACAATTCATACATCTGTGTCCCTGCATCGTAGCGTATCTTTTGGTATAACAATTTCACACACATGATTGGAGACTATCTCTACGTAGTTTGCATTCTTGTGTGAAATGTGTTTGTTTGTTTATATGTTTGTACAACATGGATCTTGAACTTGATTTTAGTCTTAGATTATTCATGATTGAGTTCCGGTTATTTCGGTTACCCATTCTATTGATTTCGAGTTCTAAATCAAAAGATACTACACTTTCAACTCATGTTGCATACATTGTCTTCGTCTTCGTATATTGAGTCGAATTCTTATTTTTTGGGTTGATTATCTTATATTTCCATTTCTGTGAGGGAGTTAAGGTTCGTAATCTTCAAACGGATTCAAATTCGGAGTTTGGAGGACAAACAACGGTCAAAGAACGCGAGGGGAGCGCAAAAGGTGAGGTGCGATGGCTTAAGCCATTACCATGCACCAATCTGAGATGGCGCGTGGCCATCTCGGCCCCAAGAGTGTTCTGCCCTGAGATGACAACGCGCCATATCGGGGAGACACTAAAGAAGAGGGGCAAAAGTGTCTTTTGGGTTTTCTCTCTTTAAAACCTCTCATTCCCTCTCATTTTATAAGATAAGAACAAGTTGAGAAAAACGAATTTGAAGAACAAGTGCATAAATTTTCTCTCAACATTTTGATTTTTGTTTTTGTAATAACTTCTTCATTTCAACTCCAAATTACTTGATTCAAAAAAACCAATTTCGAGTGTCTTGAAGAGTTCTACAAACCCCAAGCATTTCCAGAACCAAAAGATGTCTAGATCTTTCGTTGTGATCAGATCTTCAGTTCGTGATTTTCATCATTTTTGGAAAAATCATCTTTTTCTTAGTTTTCTTCTTAGACCTTCTTATTGAGTGATGTCTTTTGATTAAGAAGCATGACTAAGATGATTTTGATATCATTTTGTGGTTTGTTGATTTGATATTCAAGTTTAGCTAGATTTGCGATAAGTTGATTGATTTGTGCTAAACTAGATAAACATGAAATTGTTTATAGAAAACTTTTGTTCTTATGCTTGATTGACTATTTATAGATTTAATTTCATTTTCTAAGAACTAGGTCTACATCAATTAATATATTCATTTCATGGATTTGGTTCTTAGTTGATAACATGCTTAGGTTGCCTAGATACATTTGTGATTGTTCTTTGAAAGCATAATCTAGCTATCTAGTTGCATGTCTATAGAATTTGTTGATCATCATTTTCTATGTTGAGTGCTTGTTTGCATTTTGCATTCATGATCACTTATATGCCTTTTGATAAGGTAGAAAGTCTCATATCTTAGAGTGATTCTTTGATTTGAGCAATTGGAAGTCTTAGCTAGAGTCAGGAAGACTTGGATAGCTAAGCAAATGGAAGTCTCGATAAAAGGTGTGAGACCTCGTATTGTTAAGCAAGTAAGTCTTGTCTAGAGTCGGGAGGACTCGGATAGTTGAGCAAAAAGTCTTGCCTAGGGTCGGGAGGATCCGGAAAGGTGAGCAAGGAATCTTCCTAAAGACAGGAGGTCTTGGATAGGAAGTTGGCTTAGTAGATTACTAGGTTCAAGGGTATAGTAAGAGTGATAGCTTGGAGAGCATGTGTTGATTGCTTGAGTGTGTAACTCTTATTTGAAATAATGGATTTGCTTTTGCCGGTGGTTATGGTATCAACCCGAGGATGTTTCCTCTTAGGAGGTTTTACCATGTAAATATCTTATGTTTATTTTTAGCATCTTTTATTTCTTCACTTGGTTGATTTGTGTTGCTTGAACATTTGCTTTGTCATATATCATTTTGGATATTATACTAAGTGTTGTATAAGATTGCTTGTGTTTTTAAAGAAGATTAAAACTTGAGCATATACCTATTCCCCCCCTCTCCCGTTTCTAGGTATATTTTACACTATAATTGGTTAAAGGAATTTACAATTGGTATCAGAGCTGGTGTCTAGAAGTACTTATATAGATCTTCTTTATAGTGTTTGTTGTTTTTGTGCTTTGGGTGATTATATACCGAAAGGTTCTTCTAGTGCTAGGCTTCCACTCTTAAACAGTGGTAACTACTCATTTTGGAAAATTATGTTGAAAGCCTACATTAGATCCATGAGTGATGTGGAAGAGGAAAAGGAGTCCTCAGATATTCATGAATATACTAGTAGTTGTTTTGCTCATATGGCCATATATGAAGGAGGATTTGAGGATAGTAGTGAAGAATCCTTAAGTAGTGAGGAAAGTGAATACTCATCAAGTAATGAAGATAGTGAATTCTCCTCAAATCATGATGAAACAAGCTTAAATGACAATATCCTTCAACTAGTGAAAATGTCAAGAAGAATGATGAGAACAATAAGTTGAAGTTGATCAATGCCAATTTAGTGGTGATAATCAAAGCTCTTGAAAATGTGAAGAATATGTCTTTGGAGAAGATAAGCAAGCAAAGTGAAGTCATTAAATAGCATAAAGAAACCATTGAAAAATATTTTTCAAAGATAGAAGAAAATGCTCAAGAGCTAGATGATTTGAAAGAAGACTTTACTATGAAGTTGTTTATCATGGAAGGAGAGAATAAGCAAAAAGAGAATAAAGAGCTTAAAGACAAAATCCTTAGTCTAGAGAATAACTTGAAAGATAGTAATGAAAGACTAGGAATTTTGAAACAAGAAGTTAAGCAAAGAGATGATTCTCCTGATCGTGCTAATAGACTTGAAAATGTTCTTAGAATCAAAATTAGCAAGAATGAGTGTCAAGAGAAGATGCTTTGTGATAAGCTTGATGAGGGTAATAAGATGATAGGTAAGATGTCATCTAGTGCTAGTAAAGTAGAAAATCTCATCAAGTTTGGTATGCATCCTAGTGACAAGAGAGGATTATGTTATGTGAATGAAAAGGTTACACCTTCATCTAACAATTCTACTTTTGTCAAAGCAAGAGGTAAAGTGAATGTAGGTACTATCTCTAACAGTGAAGCCATGGATGTAACCGGAGGTGCCTCAACATCAACAAGGAGCAACAAAGGAAATTCTCAACAAGGTCAAAGACAAAAATCATCATCATTTTCTCATGCAAAAGACAAAGCATCAAGGAATGGACATCAAAGAGGTAACAATGCGAGAAGGTATACTACTTCAAATGCTCAAGCTAAAGGTAACCCTCTCAAATTTGTACCTATTTGCCATTTTTGTAACATGGTAGGACATATAAGTCCTAGATGATATGAATACATTCGTAAATGAAAATGTGAGAATGATTTGCATGATATGTTTTTGATGAATGGTCCTAGGCAATCATCCATGTATGGATCTAGATCTAGACCTAGGAAGACCTTGGAAAAGCATGTTGAGAAAAATATTGTTGATGACTTGCTTGTGAAAACACATCTTGTGCCTCATACTACTATGCATAAAAAGGTTGATAATGCTTTGTTTGACTTGTTTGAAAATGTGACTAATAAAGTTGATTTGCATGATTGTAAGCCAAAGAATAAGTCAAAGCATGTTGTTAGTAGTAATGAGAAGCATGGTGTTAAGAAAATTTGGACTAGAAAAGGCTCAACTACTATTTCTTCCAAAACCAAAGACAAAGACAAGAAGAGCTACGGAATTTCTCAACCAAAGCATGCGCACTCAAAAGGTAATTTTTCTAAATTTATTCCGGTTTGTCATTATTGCAATGTAATTTGTCACATTAGGCCTAGATGTTATGGATATATTAGACAATGCAAACTAGGGAATAATATGCATGTTAGTGAGTTGAACAAATCTTCTTTGAAAGATTCTAAACATGATAATGGTTTTGACGTTTTGAAAAATGTGCATATTGGTCATGATCATGTGAAGAAACTACTAGGAAAGTTTGGATTAAAAAGCATGACGTGAAAAAGGTTCCTAGTCATTCTTCTAACTATGTTGATATTGATAAATCTTTGAATGTTGTGCATAATAATTATAAAAATGTGAAGAAGAATGTCAAGAAGATTTGTATGGATGAGAATGTGAAAAAACATTATGGTCATATATCTTGTATTGATGAAAATTTGTGCGTGGCAATAACAATGAGTTTAAAATGAGTGATATTTTCATGAAGAAGATAGTTGATGATTTATCTTATAGATTTCATATTGCCATGAGTAATGATCATGATGTTTTTTGTGTTGGTTCACCTAAGATCAATATGGTCAAAGGTGAGTACTCTCATACGTGATTGAGTAGCACATATGAGAATATTTTTTTTTTCATGTTTGATAAGAGTTCTAAGTTTGATGCTTGACTAAGTCATTTGTAATATGCTCGATTTACTATTCAAACTTGGTGTCTCTAGTCAATACATGGACTTAATATTCTCATACATTCTCTATGTTGGTTAAAATTTGTTGGTTGACTTTAGAGAAGTCCAATTTTGAAATCTATTTGGTGTAATTTGTTAAGACTTTTGGAGAAAGTCATTTTATATGTTTGTTTGAGTTGAGATGTTTAGTTATTATTCTCTTAGGAAGACACACTAACAACTTGTTTTCATGAGAACAAACAAACCAAGAGAGGTCACAAAAAGGGTGAAGACTTTACGTTGATGAAAAAGCTTGCTAAGGTATATCTCTACTCTAAAGCTTGCTTTCTTGATTCATTTTTGCAACTCTATGTGTGCATTACATCATGTAGCATGTCATATTAGAGAACTAGTCTAGCTTTTATATGGTTCTTGATGACATTTGCTCTCTAAAGATCATTTAGTGATTTGTTAACAATGATCTTATATATGATGTGTGAAATGCTTGTTTGATTGATGTGTGGCATACTTTTGAAAAAAATATGAGCTTCATATTCAATGAAAGCTACATTATTGAGAAGTAAAGATCTTAAGTAAGTCTCTTTGTATTGCTTTTAAATCATGTGCTTTTAAGCCTTAAAAAAAAATTGGTTTTCAAAAGTGCACACTTTGCTTCTCTCATATGTTTAGTTTGAGTAAGTTAAGTTTGAAGATATGTGAGTTATGGATGCACCTTGAAGTCTTTTGACTAGTACATTTAAGATGACCTATGGTTTGTATCTATTTTGATTCAGTAACTACATAGAACTCAACTGCACCTTCATGAAAAAGTCTACACATTTTGGTTGTGAAGCCACCCAATGTAGGAAAGGGCTACACCATTATGATGAGTGAAAGCCGTCATGAAGTGTATATTTTTATTTTAAAAAAAAAATCAAAGAAGTGTTACAAAGAATCAATAAAAAAATCTTTGATTCAAAGAATAAAAAGAAATTGAGGAAGGCTTAAAGGAGTATAGTTGAAAATTGTGATTGCTCGAGTTGAAAAACATAAATGGGATTACGAGCACATGCACACACACGCTCATATTTTGAAATCTATTCTCTTAAAAGCAAAAATTTCCAGATGATAATCGGTTTGACCTTTTATGGAAAAGCTTAGGATGAATAGATGTTGATAGGTTTGCATGTTGATGATCCAATTACTCCTTTATATATGTTTAAAGCAAATCCACACACACACTTATTTTGCTTACAAATGAATTTGATTTGCTATCAATTTTAGAAGAATTATGAGAGAGATTGAAAATCTGGGTGTATCTCTCATAGTTTGTGGAGCTTATTTTGTTGAATTTCTTTAAAATTACAAGATTGTGTGATTGTGTGGATATCATTGTGAAAAATATTCTATCTTAATCTTAGATAGAGCACTTATCAAGGGGGAGCATAGTATGCTAAACTTTGTTCTCTTTTATGATAAGGTCACATGATTTTATTTAGATAAAAACATGACATACTTGAACAATGAAAATGCATGTTACTTATCTCATATATTTGACTCAATTCCCTTGATTATCCCTTGTTTGTCTTTTTGACTATTTCTTGACAAAAAGGGGGAGAAATGTATACCTCAACATGTGTGGAAGAAATGTACCTCTTTGTGGATTATTGACATTCTTGTATTAAGGGGGAGAGTTCTTTTCTTAAGGGGGAGTAATGAATTCTTGTATTTTGAGGTTAAGGAACTAAAGGGACTGCTTTAAAGTGAACTTTTATATGAGATAAATGATTTCTTATTTGATTTGTATGGATATATCTCACCAATCTTCTTTGTAGAAGATCTCTTATTTGTTGGGTTGTGCTTGTCTCATAGGTGCCTTGATGATTAAAGAGGAGAATCTTGAAGACTCATGAAGACTTGAAGATAAGTTAGTTTAGGGTTCTCATTGTAATGTGAGGATGTGAGAATGCAATCAACTATGAGTGATCATTGTATGGTGAGGTTGAGGTTTTGTCATGGAATAGCCAAAGGGGGAGATTGTTAGGTTTTAGATTTGTGTTAGCTTGATTCCATAACAAAACGCTCTTTGTTTGTATTGCTTAGTTGCTTAGGTGGTTTGTGATTAGATCAGTCTTCAATGATGGAAAGCAACTTCGCATGTAAAGTTTTCTTCAAGAGGATATATGCTTACTTGGATGCTAAGATATCAAGATTCTTCTTCCTCATCCAAGGCGTAGACGCACACACACAGAATTCATTCATATATGTCCCTACTTAGTTGTGCATCATTAAATTTGCAAACAAACACAATTCATACATTTGTGTCCCTGCATCGTAGCGCATCATTTGGTATAACACTTTCACACACTTGAAGTTGAATGCTCATGCATTGGTATGAAAGTAACATGTTTTGGAAAATGCATGATTGGAGACTATCTCTATGTAGTTTGCATTCTTGTGTGAAATGTGTTTGTTTGTTTATACGTTTGTATAACATGGATCTTGAACTTGATTTTAGTCTTAGATTATTCATGATTGACTTCCGGTCATTTCGGTTAGTCATACTATTGATTTCGAGTTTTAAATAAATAAAAAATACTACACTTTCAACTCATGTTGCATACATTGTCTTTGTCTTCATATATCGAGTTGAATTCTTATTTTCTATGTTAAAATTCTTATATTTCCATGTCCATGAGGGAGTACCGGTTTGTAATCTTCAAACGGATTCGAATTTGGAGTTCAGATGCCAAATAACGGTCGAAGAACGCAGGGGAGCGCAAGGGGTGAGGTGCGATGGCTTAAGCCATCACCATGCACCAACCCGAGATGGCGCATGGCCATCTGGGCCCCAAGAGTGTTCTGCCCCAAGATGCCCACGTTCCATCTAGGGGAGACACTAAAGAAAGAGGGGCAAAAGTGTCTTTTGGGTTTTCTCTCTTTAAAACCTCTCATTCCCTCTCATTTTATAAGATAAGAACAAGTTGAGAAAAACGCATTTGAAGAACAAGTGCAGAAAATTTCTCTCAACATTTTGATTTTTGTTTTTGTGATAACTTCTTCATTTCAACTCCGAATCACTTGATTCACAAAACCGATTTCGAGCATTTTGAAGAGTTCTACAAACCTCAAGCATTTCCAGAACCAAAGGATGTCTAGATCTTTCGTTGTGATAAGATCTTTAGTTTGTGATTTTCATCCTTGTTGGCAAAATCTTCTTCTTCCTAGTTTTCTTCTTAGATCTTCTTATTGATTGATGTATTTTGATTAAGATGCATGACTAAGATGATTTTGATATCATTTTGTGATTTGTTGATTTGATTTTCAAGTTTAGCTAGATTTGTGATAAGTTGATTGATTTGTGCTAAACTAGATAAACATGAAATTGTTTTTGGAAATCTTTTGTTCTTATGCTTGATTGACTATTTCTAGATTTAATTTCATTTTCTAAGAATTAGGTCTACATCAATTGGTATATTCATTTCATTGATTTGGTTCTTAGTTGATAACATGCTTAGGTTTCCTAGATACATTTGTGATTGTTCTTTGAAAGCATAATCTAGCTATCTAGTTACATGTCCATAGAATTTGTTGATCATCATTTTCTATGTTGAGTGCTTGTTTGCGTTTTGCATTCATGATCACTTAGATGCCTTGTGATGAGGTAGAAAGCCTCATATCTTAGAGTGATTCTTTGATTTGAGCAATTGGAAGTCTTAGCTAGAGTCGGGAGGACTTGGATATCTAAGCAAGTGGAAGTCTCAAAAAGAGGTGTGAGACCTCGGATTGTTGAGCATGGAAGTCTTGACTAGAGTCGAGAGGACTCGGATAGTTGAGCAAGAAGTCTTGCCTAGGGTCTGGAGGATCCGGAAAGGTGAGCAATGAATCTTCCTAGAGACAGGAGGTCTTGGATAGGAAGTCGACTTAGTAGATCACTAGGTTCAAAGGTAGAGTAAGAGTGATAGCTTGGAGAGCATGTGTTGATTGCTTGAGTGTGTAACTCTTATTTGAAATAGTGGATTTGCTTTTGCCGGTGGTTATGGTATCAACCCGTGGATGTTTCCTCATACGAGGTTTTACCATGTAAATATCTTGTGTTGATTTTTAGCATCTTTAATTTCTTTACTTGGTTGATTTATGTTGCTTGCACATTTGCTTTGTCATATATCATTTTGGATATTATACTAAGTGTTGTATAAGATTGCTTGTGTTTTTAAAAAAGATTAAAATTTGAGCATGTACCTATTCACACCCCCCCACCCTCTAGGTATATTTTACACTATAATTGGTTAAGGGAATTTACGGGGCGTACTTTTCTGCACGTGTGGACTTAATGTGGTTCGTTATTGTTATTGTTGCACGATTCTTGTGTGAGCTCATTGCGTGGAATAACTTTTAATTGATGAGCATTTTATTAAGTGTGTTGATTCTACGTGAAGCCTTTAGTGTTGTGACCCCTTAGCTGAAACACGTTGTCTGTTATTGGATTGTCTAAATGTCATTTACTTAAGCTTACCGCATGTGATAATATGCTTTAAAATTTTCATAAAACACGCGTTATCAATTTGATTTGCGCACGGTTAATTTGGCAATGGCCCTTGAAAGTTTTCATATATATTTTTTAACCTTCACATTTTTGTGAGTAACTTTTTTATTTTTGTTTTTTTGATATCTTCTTCAATTCTACTCCGATTTATTTGATTTAAAAACCGATTTCGAGTGTCTTGAGAAGATCTACAAAGCCCAAGAATTTCTAGAACCAAATGATGTCTTGATTGTTTGCAGCAAGCAGATTTCTACGCGAGATTCATCATTTGGTAGTCATCTTCTTCTTAGTTTCTTCTTCTTTGATCTTCTTATTGATTGATGTTATTTGATTAAGAAGCATGACTAGGATGATTTTGATTTCATTTTGTGGTTTTTTTAATTGATTTTCAGGTTTATCTAGATTTGTGATAAATTGAATGATTTGTCCTAAACTTAATAAACATGAAATTGCTTCTAGAAATCTTTTGTTCTTATGCTTGATTGCTTATTTCTAGACTTGATTTCATTTTCTAAGAACTAAGTCATATTCTGTTCATATCTCTGTTTCTTCAAATTAGTTTTTTGTTGATAACATGGTTAGATTTCTTGTGATTGTTCTTTAATAGACTCATCTTGATTTCTTGTTGCATGTTCATAGAGTTTTGTTTGATCTACGTTCTCTATTTGTATGTGACGGCATCATTTGCATATCACTTAGATCATTGCCTTGTAAGAGGTTGAAGTCTCTTGTTGAAGTGAGTGTACCATTGATTTGAGCAAGGAAATCTTAGTTAGAGTCGAGAAGAATCGGATAACTAAGCAAGGAAGTCTTGACTAGAGTCGGGAGGACTCGAATAGTTGAGCAAGAAATCTTGCATTGGGTCGGGAGGATCCGAATAGGTGAGCAAGGTGGCATCAAGTTCATTGAGTAGGATAGGAGGGTAGTTTCTAGGTGAAGGGATCGCTTACGAGATTGTATCTTTTTATCTACTAGTGAATTATGTTTGTCGGTGGTTGTGGAATCAACCCTCTTCGGAGGTTTGCTACGCAAATATCTTGTGTCATTGTTTCCAATTTTCATTTAGCATTATTAAAATTGCATTGTCTTTAAAGAAGATTAAAATTTGAGCATATACCTATTCATCCCCCCCCCCTCTAGGTATATTTACACTATAAAGATTAGAAATTTCAATTGGTATCAGAGTGGGTGTCTAAAAGTAATTAGATTGATCCATTTTATAGTGTTTATTGTTTTTTTACTATAGGTGATTTGTTGTCGGAATGTTTTTCTAGTGCTAGGCTTCCACTCTTGAGGAGTGGTAACTACTCTTTTAGGAAAAGTATAATGAAAGCCTACATTAGATCCATGAGTGATGTAGAAGAGGAAGTGGATTCCTTGAATGTTCATGAATACTAGCAATTGCATTGCTCATTTGGCTATATATGAAGGAGGATTTGAGGATCGTGGTGAAGACTCCTCAAGTAGCGAGGAAAGTGAATACTCTTTAAGTAGTGAAGATAGTGAAATCTCCTCCAACCATTAAGAGATAGAAGCTTCCTCAAATCATGATGAAATAAGCTTCAATGTCAAGATTTTTCAACTTACTTGTGAAAATGTCAAGAAGAATGATGAGAACAATAAGTTTAAGTTGATCAATGCCAATTTAGTGGTGATAATCATAGCTCTTGAAAATGAGAAGCAGATGTCTTTGGAGAAGATAAGCAAGCAAAGTGAAGTCATTAATGAGCATGGAGAAACCATTGAAACGTATTTTTCAAAGATGGGAGAAAAGTGCTCAAGAACTGGAGGATTTGAAATAAGACTTTAGTATGAAGTTGTTTTTCATGGATGGAGAGAATAAGCAAAAAGAGAATAAAGAGCTTAAAGACAAAATCCTTAGTCTAAAGAATAACTTGAAAGATAGTAATGAAAGACTAGGAATTTTGAAACAAGAAGTTAAGCAAAGAGATGATTCTCCTGATCGTGCTAATAGACTTAAAAATGTTCTTAGAATCAAAATTAGCAAGAATGAGTGTCAAGAGAAGATGATTTGTGATAAGCTTGACGAGGGTAATAAGATGATAGGTAAGATGTCATCTAGTGCTAGTAAAGTAGAAAATCTCATCAAGTTTGGTAAGCATCCTAGTGACAAGAGAGGATTAGGTTATGTGAATGAAAAGGTTACACCTTTATCTAACAATTCTACTTTTGTCAAAGCAAGCGGTAAAGTGAATGTAGGTACTATCTCTAACGGTGAAGTCATGGATGCAACCGGAGGTGCCTCAACATCAACAAGGAGCAACAAAGAAAAATCCCAACAAGGTCAAAGACAACAATCATCGTTTTCTTATGCAAAAGACAAAGCATCAAGGAGGTAACAATGTGAGAAGGTACAATACTTCAAATGCTCAAGCTAGAGAAAAACATCTCAAATTTGTACATACTTGCCATTTTTGTAACACGGTAGGACATATATGTAGGGAAAAACGGTTCAAAACTGCAACGGAAGCGTGATAAAAACAAAAATAGGATTTTCATATAAATAAATAAAAATCCCTTTTATGCAACGAGAACCTTAACCCTAGATTAATTGATGTAAATAAAAAGTGTCGTACCTTTTTCTCGTGACGATTGACCAAGCACCGAGTTGATTCCGCAAGATCTTCCAATCCAATCACGAACGTGAATCACCTAGGAGTGTGGGCTCCCTTTCTTTAAATTGTATGCCTGAGGATGGAGACAAACAAAATCTTTTCTTTGTTAGTTACAAATATCCTCCGAGAGAAAAATCTAAGAACATCTGTTCACTTGTGAATTATCAATCAATTTGATTGAAACTCGCGTGAACCTTGATTCAATGTTGTACACAAAACCCTTTTGATGTAAAGAATACTAGTATACTAGCGAAAACAAAATGTTCCCCATTTTTTTCTCTTTTTGGCTGAATTTACACACTATTGCTTAGAGTTGATCGAATTTTGTGTAGAGTAAAATCAGATTTTTCTCCCTTAAAATTCCTATAATGGTCGAATTCTTATCTTAGAAAAACAAAATTCTCTATCAATTGCCTTAGAGCTGGCCGAAAATCACACACACACACACACACACATATATATATATATATATATATATATATATATATAGCATCATAAATCCTCTCCTAAGAAGGATTTACTTGGTTGGAAAGAATCATTTCCTTATGTGGATTTATTTAATAGTTAAGAATCCTTATATAAAAGGAATTCTATCCTCAACAAAGACTTCTAATCTAACTCAATAGTATATTTGTAACCGTATTGAAGACTTCCTAATTTGATTAGATAAATAACTCCCTTTATTTATCTACTTATCAAATATAGTCTTTAATATTAATTATACTACTAACATTAGCATAATTTTAGGTGACCATCTTCTATTAGGAAAAAGATTCTGACTTTTAATTAAATAATTAATTAATGAACAAATTAATTAATTTCCATTTAATTGAATAATAAAATAAAAATAATATAATTCAAGCTATTCTTAATTGCCTTGCCACCCAACACATGTATATGGACCATATATTAATTTTCTTATTTTATTAAATCCATTGGACCTTAATAAAAAGTCACATGCCTTATAAAAAGTCACTAGACTTATTCTTACAAAAAGAAACAAGTTCACATGCCTTAATACATTACTAGATGGACCCCTAAATTGGTCCGGTAGAATATATCAAGTGATCCATGCAAGTTCGTGTGGATTGGGGATATTGGCGGGCTATCTAAATTTAAGCTCCAATAGACACAACCCAATCACAATCACAAATGATTCACTTAGGTCCAATCTATTTAATTTTAGTTCATTCAACTAAAGAACTAAAATTGAACTCTTAAATAAAGATAGAATAAGTTAATGTTACTCATTCATACCCTAGACAACCTTATTGGAGAATATGTATCCTCGTGAAGAATACCAGTAATCGTCAAGAGCTCATAGATTGTCTATAGCTCTCCAAGTTACCATATTTACTTATATGACCACATTTGGAACTTGGATATTTTGACTTTTCCATAAGCCATGATTCAATAGACACTATTGAAAACTTAACGTTAAGATTTGATATCTAATACCTAAAAACATTCATATGATGATATTCTACTCTCATTTAATAAATGGAGCCACGATGTCCATATCTATAAATGAAGTCCTTTATCAATTAACAAATGAATACCACCGAACTATCGAGGATAGACTATGCTATATAATCGTACTCATTGATAGCTCAGATTATAACACTTGCAACCATAAGTCCAACATTTATCTCATGATTGAGATAGACTCTCCGATTTTCTTCAAATGAAAAACTTTTATCTATTGACGGTTCTAGACAAAGTATTTCATTGTGATCCTATTCAATGCACTCAGTGCACTAGATTCTTTTGCCCAAAGAAACCACACTTTGATGATTTTAGACTCATCATAACACATTTGATCCCACTCAAATGCTAGCAAAAGAATCTACTACTTTGACAAGATAAAGGCGCCCAACCTTTTATCTTAAGTTGTGAATATTATTCAAGACTAACTAAGGAATTGTGTCTACCTCAAACATATATAGATGTATAAACAATTCTTCTTTTCTCATAGTCTTTTGACCTTATGATTATTTACTTTTGACAATTACAATAATTAAACTATAAATACTATAAGATTTGTTAAACTAGAAATAACTTTATTAATATAAAAAGATTGTTAAATACAATATTATACACTTGCTATCGAGCATAATTCTAACAATCTCCCACTTGCTATATAGCAAATGTGTCATATCTCTCATCCGCATGTTCTCTATATGCCCATCAAAACTCTTTTGCTGAAGAACCTTTGTAAACGGATCTGCTAGATTTTCTATTGACGCGATCTTGGTAACCATCATGTCACCCCTATACACAATTTCCCTTAGAAGGTGATACTTTCTTTCAATGTGTTTCCCTCTCTTATGACTTCTTGGTTCTTTCGAATTAGCCACTGCTCCACTATTATCACAATAGATAGTGATTTGCTTATTCGTATCAGGAACCACTTCCAAGTCAATCAAGAATTGGTGGAGCCAGACAATCTCTTTAGTAGCCTCACATGCTGCTACATACTCGGCTTCCATGGTGGAATCAGCAATACAAGATTGCTTGATACTCATCCATATGACTGCCCCTCCTCCAATAGTAAACACAAATCCTGATGTTGATCTCCTAGAGTCAGAATATGACTGAAAATTAGAATCTGTATACCCAATGGGAATTAAATCCCCTCCAGTATACAAGCATATAATATCTTATTCTCCTAAGATACTTGAAAACATGCTTGACTGTTGTCCAGTGACCAGGACCAGGTTTTGATTGAAACCTGCTAACTATGCCCACATCAAAATAAATATCTGGTCTAGCATAAAGCATTGCATACATGAGACTCCCAACTGCCGATGCATATGGAACCCTACTCATGAATTGCTCTTAATACTCATTCTTAGGAACTTGTTCCTTAGAAAGTTTGATACCATGTCTGAAAGGTAACATACCTTTCTTGGAATCTTGCATGGAAAACCTAGATAAGATTTAATCTATGTATGAAGCTTGGGATAATGCAATCATTCTATTATTTCTATCCCTTATGACTTGGATACCAAGAATATAACTTGCTTCTCCTAAGTCTTTCATATCAAATTGTTTTGCTAACCATTCTTTTATTGATGTTAATACACCTACATCATTTCCGATGAGTAGTATATCATCAACGTAAAGAACTAGGAAAACCAACTTGTCGCCGTTAATCCTTTTGTATACACAAGGTTCATCAAGGCTTTGAATAAATCCAAAACTTTTCACGGCTTGATCGAACCTTATGTTCCTGGATCTAGATGCTTGCTTCAATCCATATATGGATCTTTGCAACTTGCATACCCTTTCCTCTTGGCCCATTTCAATGAATCCTTCTGGTTGCATCATCTTAATGTTTTCGAAAAGACTTCCATTAAGAAAAGCTGTCTTGACATCCATTTGACAAATCTCTAGTTCTAGATATGCCGCAACGGATAAGAGTATCCTAATGGATTTAAGCATGTCCACAGGAGAGAAGGTTTCTTTACAATCGATACCTTCCTTCTGTGTATAACCTTTAGCTACCAATCTAGCTTTAAAGCTTTCCACCTTTCCATTCATTCCTCTTTTCCTCTTGTATACCCATTTGCACCCGATAGGCTTTATCCATATAGGCAAGTCTACAAGAGACCAGACTTTTTTTTTAACATAGATTCAATTTTGGATTGCATTGCCTTTTGCCAATGGTGACAATCAACATCTTCCATTGCATCCTTGTACGTATAGGGATTATCGTCATCCGGAAGATTCTCTACAGATTCTCCTAGACTGATGTATCTCTCAGGTTGTCTAACAACCCTTCTACTATGATGAGGTATGGTAGATTGTTGATCTTGTGTTGGTACGGAACTTACAATTGGGTTTGGTTGTGAAACCTCTTGTGGAATTTTATCTCCTAAAAGCTCATTTAAGACAATTATACTTTTAGGCACAAAATTATTCACATAGTCCTTTTCCAGAAATTTAGCATTTGTTGAAACAAATACTTTAAAATCTGAATGACTATAAACAGAATATACTTTCGTTCCTTTTAGATACCCTACAAATATGTATGTTTCTGAACGGGACTCCATCTTTTGTCTTTCCTGTTAACACATTTGCAGGAAATCCAAATATCCTTAAGTATTGTAAACTAGGCTTTCGCCCGGTGCACAACTCATGTGGTATTTCTAGGAACCGACTTAGATGGTACATCATTTAGAATGTACATTACAGTTTGTAAAGGATATCCCCAAAAAGAATTAGGGAGTGTCGAATAACTCAACATAAACCTAACCATATCCAAAAGAGTTTTATTTCTTATTTCTGCCACCACATTTTGTTGAGGTGCGCCTAGTGCAGGAAACTGAGAAATTATCCCATTATCAATAAGATATTGCTGAAACTCACTAGATAGATATTCTCCACCACGATCAGACCTCAAGATTTTTATGCGTTTCTCAAGCTGATTTTCTACTTCAGTTTTAAATGCTTTGAACATATCAAAAGCATTCGACTTATGTCTCATGAGATACAGATAGCGAAATCTTAAGTGATCATCCATGAAAGTGATGAAGTACTCATATGCACCTCTAGCTTGAATGCTCATAAGTCCACACACATCAGTGTGTATCAATCCTAAACATTTGATGGCTCTTGTGCCTTTGGTCGTTAACGACCTTTTGGTCATTTTACCTTCTAAATAAGATTTCACAATTTGGTAGATCATCAACCTTTAATTTACTTAGAGGTTCGTCACTTACCAATCATTTAATCCTAATAAGGTTAATATGACCTAGGCATAAATGCCATAGGTAGGTTTCATCTTTTGATAATTTTACTCTTTTATGATTAGGTTCTGTTGATTCCGTGTCTAACAAGTGAGAGATATTTCTATGCAAATAGAATAAACCATTTTCCAATGTAAATTTGGAAATAATTTTGTTATTCTTACTAATAATAAAATCTTTTATTAAAAGTAACAGAATATCCAAATTTATTTAGACAAGAGACCGAAAATAAATTCCTCTTGAATTGTGGTACATAATAAACTTTTATTAAAACTAAATGCCTATAAGAATCTAAATTGATTATAATATATCCCACTACATTAGTAGACAACAAAGCTACATTGCCTAAATGCAAGTTGAATTCATTCTCATTTAGTCTTTTCCTTTCCAGAAACCTCTTCTAGTTAGGCCCAAGTTTTTTTTTTCTTCTGTTGTTACTTGACCTTCTGACAGGTCTTAACAGTAGCAACTTTACCAACCATATGTATCTCTTGACCCTTGCCTTTCACAAGAATCTTTTCAGTGCTTTGAACATCTTGCATCAAGCCTTTGCAAGGTGTAGTCCAACTTGAATTGATCAAAGGAATCCGACAGTGAGTTGACAATCATGTCAATTTTGGTCTCACCATCTATTTCAGCACCATTCAGTTCAGAAGTGTTGAGATGTGATATGTGATCTTTCACACCCTGTCCATGTTTCATCCTAAGATTCATAAAAGCAGTCACTGCCACTTTCTCTTAATCGTCCTAAACCTCATTGCCTTTCACAAGAATCTTTTCAGTGCTTTGAACATCTTGCATCAAGCCTTTGCAAGGTGTAGTCCAACTTGAATTGATCAAAGGAATCCGACAGTGAGTTGACAATCATGTCAATTTTGGTCTCACCCTCTATTTCAGCACCATTCAGTTCAGAAGTGTTGAGATGTGATATGTGATCTTTCACACCCTGTCCAGGTTTCATCCAAAGATTCATAAAAGCAGTCACTGCCTCTTTCTCTTAGTCGTCCTAAACCTCATAGCATAACTTCTCCTCTAGAGACATCATTATATCGGCAGCAGTCTCCTATTCCTTCATGTTGTTGTTGCAACACGTCGGAGATGATTTCCATAATGTAATGTACATTTAGCCATCTCATCTGAAGACTTCCACTGCTGATACTCATCTCTTTGCTCCTGAGTAGATTCATTAGTTTGGTGGTTTAGGAATAGACAGAACGATCTTACGGTTTTTCAACTTAGAACAACAACCCATTTTTCCATTTTCCATGTGGTATAATTATCATCAGTTAAAGTATTATCTTTCAGGAATTTGATTAGGGATGGGGTCATGATTTCTTTATATTAACAAAAATTATATAAGTAAATAATCATGATAAAGCACTTTTGAATATTTGTCTTGAATTAAATGAAATAATTCAATCGTAAAAATTCAACAGTGATCTAACACTCATAAATGTCATGCCTCCTTTGGGAGTTTGCAACATTTACCAGTTGGACTAGGTCCTACCTAATTGTTAACATACCAACCAACGTTTTCAATTTTAGCCTTGTAATTTTTATTAACAAGAACTCTTGGGAGGATAATAATAAAATTACATTGAGTGTAATACCAAGTTATCGACCTTCAATATAATCCCTCACAAATATCCTTCCTTTGGGAGTAGATATCGTTTGGGCTAATTATCTAGTCTATCCTTGTAAGGAAGTATCTTGCTAAATTCCATTCATGAATACCCCTTGAGGAGTTAATCATGAAACATAAAGCTCAACTAAACTTGGAGGCCGTAGGTGTTCTAAAACACCTTCTCCCACTCAAATGTTTAAGGCGTGTGATCGAATTCCAAAGAATGATTTACCAAGTTATCTAGATGCCAATTTAGATACTTAACCATTCAATGCATGTTCATACCAAAAGAGATATATGAGTGCCACTCCTATTCTATATGGCATGTTATCAAACAATAACAAACATTACAATATTTACAAAAATATAAATAGCTACAATTTTGCTCCATCCAAGAAAAACAAGTAAATTACATATGTCTTGGGATACAAAAACTCATTTCTTGGCGAACAAGTCTTCATGGGCCCTTCATAGTCTGGACTCTCTCAGCTGCCTCCCTTGGGCGTGCGCACCCTTGGCCCTTACCCATGGGTATGCGCATGCCACAACCCCATAAAGGGCTGCCATGTGTTGCCCATGGCTTCCATATGGTTGCCGGGCGCAACCCATGCCACAATAAATGTGGCTGCGTGCTCTTCACACGCACGTTCGTTGTTACGGCTCGCACGATCCCAAACTTGTTCCGGTTTTTCCGAATTCTTCAAACCTTTGAGTCTTCGATACTTGAATGCATTACAGAAGAATTTAAATAATAAAATACTGTAGTTTTTTTTATTACAACAACAAAAATAAAAAAATAAAAAACTTAGCAACTACAAAGAAGGAAATTATGGCGATGATAGACCACCCTTCTTATTACAATCCCAAAACAAAATACATTGAAATTCTAGGACCAAAATTAAGCAATAAAAAACCACATATAAAACATATATATATCCATACATTCCAATGTAAATATATATGTGAAAACCTAGAGTGCCTTCTCTTTCTAAAACATGCATATATACAATAAAATGAAAAAGATTCACGAACACATACATCAATTAATTAAGGGTACAACCTGGCTTTGATACCGATTGTAGGGAAAAATGATTTAAAGCCACAATGGAAGCGTGTTAAAAATGAAAATAGGATTTGCGTATAAATAAATAAAAAATCCCTTTTATGCAACGAGAACCTTAACCCTAGATTAATTGATGTATATAAAAAGTGTCGTACCTTTTTCTCGTGACTATTGAACAATCGCCAAGTTGATTCCGCAAGATCTTCTAATCCAATCACGAACGTGAATCACCTAGGAGTGTGGGCTCCCTTTCTTTAAATTGTATACCTGAGGATGGAGACAAACAAAATCTTTTCTTTGTTAGTTACAAATATCCTCCAAGAGAAAAATCCAAGAACGTCCGGTCACTTGTGAATTATCAATCAATTTGATTAAAACTCGCGTGAACCTTGATTCAATGTTGTATATAAAACCCTTTTGATGTAAATGATACTAGTATACTATCGAAAACCAAACATTCCCTTTTTTTTTCTCTTCTTAGCCGAATTCACACACTATTGCTTAGAGTTGATCAAATTTTGTGTAGAGTAAAATAAGATTTTTGTCCCTCAAAATTTCTATGATGGCCGAATTCTTCTCTTAGAAAAATAGGTCTGGCCAAAATTCTCTATCAATCGCTTTAGAGATGGCTGAAAATCACATACATACATATATATATATATATATATATATATATATATATATATATCATCATCATAAATCCTCTTCTAAGAAGGATTTACTTGGTTGGCAAGAATCCTTTCCTTAGGTGGATTTATTTGGTAGTTAAGAATCCTTATCTAAAAGGAATTCTATCCTTTTATAAATATACATGGGCTGGCCGAATTTCATAGGTTATAGATTAGAATCACAAATCCTTTCCTAAGAAGGATTTACTTGGTTGTTAAGAATCCTTTCCTTAGGTGGATTTACTTGGTGGTTAAGAATCCTTTTTCAAAAAGGAATTCTATCCTCAACCAAGACTCCTAATCCAACTTAATAGTGTATTTGTAACCATATTAAAGACTTCCTAATTCGATTAGATAAATAACTCATTTTATTTATCTACTTATCAAATATAGTCTTTAATATTAATTATACTACTAACAATAGTATAATTTTAGGTGATCATCTCCCATTAGGAAAAAGATTTTGACTTTTAATTAAATAATTAATTAATTAAAAAATTAATTAATTTTTATTTAATTAAATAATAAAATAAAAATAATATAACTTAAACTATTCTTAATAACCTTGCCGCCCAACACATGTATATGGGCCATATATTAATTTTCTTATTTTATTAAATCCATTGGACCTCCACATGTGAACTAGACATATTCTTACAAAAAGAAACAAGTTCACATGCCTTAATACAATTATAGATGGACCCCTAAATTGGTCCTGTAGAATATGTCAAGTGATCCATACAAGTTCGTGTGGATTGGGGATCTTAACGGGCTATCTAAATTTAAGCTCCAATAGACACAACCCAATCACAGTCAACAAATGATTCACTTAGATTCGATCTATTTAATTTTAGTTCATTCCACTAAAGAACTAAAATTGAACTCTTAAATAAAGATAGAATAAGTTGATGTTACTCATTCATACCCTAGACAACCTTATTGGAGAAAATGTATCCTCATGAAAAATACCAGTAATCGCCAAGAGCTCATAGACCGTCTATAGCTCTCCAAGTTACAATATTTGCTCATATGACTACATTTTTAACTTGGATATTTCGAGATGTCCAGAAGCCATGTTTCAATAGACACTATTGAAAACTTAACGATAAGATTTAATATCCAATACCTCAAAACATCCATATGATGATATTCTACTCTCATTTAATAAATGGAGCCATGACGTCCATATTTATAAATGAAGTCCTCTATCGATTAACAAATGAATACCACTAAACTATCGAGGATAGACTATGCTATATAATCGTACTCATTGATTGCTCAAATGATAACACTTGCAGCCATAAGTCCATCATTTATCTCAAGATTAAGATAGACTCTCCGATTGTCTTCAAATGAAATACTTTTATCTATTGACGGTTCTAGATAAAGTATTTCATTATGATCCTATTCAATGCACCCAGTGAACTAGATTCTTTTGTCTAAAGACACCACACTTTACTGATTTTAGACTCTTCATAACACATATGATCCCACTCAAATGCTAGCAAAAGAATATACAATTTTAACAAGATAAAGACACCCAACCTTTTATCTTAAGTTGTGAATATTATTCAAGACTAACTAAAGAAATTTATCTACCTCATACATATCTAGATGTATGAACAATTCTTCTTTTCTCATAGTCTTTTGACCTTATGATTATTTACTTTTGACAATTACAGTAATTAAACTATAAATGCTATAAGATTTGTTAAACTGGAAATCACTTTATTAATATGAAAAGATTGTCCAATACAATATTATACTCTTGTTATCGAGCATAATTCTAACAATATAAGACCTAGATGCTATGAATATATTCGTAAATGCAAATATGAGAATGATTTGTATGATATGTCTTTGATGAATGGTCCTAGGCAATCATCTATCTATGGATCTAGAACTAGACCTAGGAAGACCTTGGAGATGCATGTTGAGAAACATATTGTTGATGACTTACTTTTGAAAACAAATGTTGTGCCTTATACTACTTTGCATAAAAATGTTGACAATGCTTTGTTTGACTTTTGTGAAAATGTGACTTATAATGTCGATTTGCATGATAGTAAGCCAAAGAATAAGTCAAAGCATGTTGTTATTAGTAATGAGAAGCATGGTGTTAAGAAAAATTGGATTAGAAAAGACTCTACTATTATTTCTTCCAAAACCAATGACAAAGACAAGAAGAGCTATAGAACTTCTCAACCAGAGCATGCACACCCAAAAGGTAATTTTTCTTAATTTATTCTGGTTTATCATTATTGTAATGGGATTGGTCACGATAGGCCTAGATGTTATGAATATATTTGACAATGCAAACTAGGGAATAATATTTATGCTACTGAGTTGAACAAGTCTTATTTGAAAGTCTTTAAACATGATAATATCTTTGATGCTTTAAGAAATGTGCATATTGATCATATTCATGTGAAGAAACCTTCTAAGAAGATTTGGGTTGAAAAGAATGATGTGCATGTTAATAATAATCATGTTAAGAAAAATGTTGAGAAGAGGTTGGTAAAGAAGAGTGTTAACCAAGATCATTTGAAGAGGCTTTATGAAATATTTGTGCGTGGCAATAATGCTAAGTTTGATATGAATGATATTTTTATGAAGAAGATAGTTGATGAGTTATCTTCTAGATTTGATATTTCCATATGTAATGATCATGATGTTGTTTGTGTTGGTTTACACAAGACCAATATGGTCAAAGGTGAGTGCTTTCATACTTGACAGAGCAGCACATATAAAAATATTTTTCTTGTTCTTGTTTGATAAGAGTTCTAATTTTGATGTTTGACTAAGTTATTGTGTAACAAGCTAGGTTTAGTATTGAAGCTTGGTGTCTCTAGTCAATATATGAACTTAATATTCTCATACTTTCAATATGATGGTCAAAATTTGTTGGTTGACTTTAGAGAAGTCCAATTTTTAAATCTATATGGTTTATTTTGTTAAGACTTTTGGAGAAAGTCATTTTATATATTTTTTTGAGCTGAAATGTTTAGTCTTTATTCTCTTGTGAAGACACATCAACAACTTGTTGTCATGAGGACAAACAAGCTAGGAGATCTCATAAAAAGGACGAGGGCTTTACATTGATGAAAAAGCATGTTAAGGTATATCTATACTCTAAAGCTTGCTTTCTTGTTTCATCTTTTCTACTCTATTTGTGCATTACATCAAGTAGCATGTCATATTAGAGAACTAGTATAGCATTCATATGGTTTTAGGCGACATTTGCTCTCTAAAGATCATTTAATGATTTGTTAACAATGATCTTGTACATTATGTGTGAAATGATTGTTTGATTGTTGAGTGGCATATCTTTTTTTAAAAAAATCATGAGCTTCATGTTCGTTGAAAGCTACTCAATTGAGAAGTAATGATCTTAAGTACGTCTCTTTGTATTGTTTTTAGATCATGCGCTTTTAAGCCTTGAAACTTGTTTTTAAAAAGTGCACACTTTGCTTCTCTCATACGTTAGGTAAGTTGAGTTTGAAGATATGTAAGTTATGAATGCGTCTTGAAGTCTTTTGAATTGTACATTAAAGATGACATATGGTCAGTATCCATTTTGCTTCGGCAACTACATAGAACTCAAAGAGTATCTTCATGAAAATGGCTAAAAATTTTGGTTGTGCAGCCGCCCAATGTAGGAAAGGGCTACATCATTATGATAAGTGAAAGCTGTCATGAAGTGTTTATTTTTATGTTTAAAAAAAATCAAAGAAGTGTTGAAGAGAATCAATAAAAAAATCTTTGATTCAAAGCCTATAAAGAAAAGGAAGAAGGCTTAAAGCAGTTTAGTTGAAAATCAAAAGTGCTCAGGTTGAAAAACAGAAATGGGATGACGAGCCACATGCACACACACACTCATATGTTGAAATCTATTCTCTTAAAAGCAAAAGAATTAGGATGATAATTGGTTTGACTTTTTATGGAAAAGCTTACGATAAATAGTTATTGATATGGTTTGCATGTTGATGATCCAAGTACTACTTTATATATGTTTAAAGAAAATCCACAAACACACTTGTTTTGTTTTCAAGTGAATTTAATATGTTAGCAATTTCAGAAGAATTATGAGAGGGATTGAAAATCTTGGTGTATCTTTCGTAGTTTGTGGAACTTATTTTGTTTAATTTCTTTAACATTACTTGATTGTTTGATTGTGTGGATATCATTGTGAACAATATACTGTCTTAATCTTAGATAAAGCACTTATCAATAGGGAGCATAGTATGATAGACTTTGTTCTCTTTTATGATATGGTCATATGATTCTATTTTGATAAGAACATGATATAATTGAACATTGAAAATACATGTTACTTATCTCATATATTTGCATCTTTTCCCATGAATATCCCTTGTTTGTTTATTTGACTATTCCTTGACAAAAAGGGGGAGAAATGTATACCTCACGATGTGTGGCAGAAATGTACCTTTTGTGGACTATTGATATTCTTATATTAAGGGTGAGTAAAGAATTCTTGTGTAATGAGGTTAAGGAACTAAAGGGAGTACTTTAAAATGAACTTTTATATGAGATCAAATATTTCTTGTTTGATTTTGTGTATATATCTTACCAATCTTCTTTGTAGAAGATTTCTTGTTTGTTTGGTTATGTGTTTCTCACAGGTGCCTTGATGATTAAAGTGGAGATTTTTGAAGACTCATGAAGACTTGAAGATATTTTAGTTTAGGGTGTTCTTTTTATAATGTGAGGATGTGAGAATACAATCAACTATTCGTTAGTTTGAGTGATCAATGTATATGGATTATGTTTGCCGGTAGTTGTGCAATCAACCCATGGATGTTTCCTTTTCGGAGGTTTATCATGTAAATATCTTGTGTCATTGTCTGCAATTTTCATTTAGCATTATTAAAAATGCATTGTTTTTATAGAAGATTAAAATTTGAGCATATACCTATTCACCCCCCCCCCCCTCTAGGTGTATTTACTCTATAAAGATTAGAGAATTTCATCATGGAACTTGCGTGCCCGAAGCCTTGCACAATTGCCCCGTGTGAAGCTTCTTTGCTGCCACACCATGGGTGTGCGCATGCGTCCAGCCCATTGCAAGGTTGTGAGCTGCTGCACCGCAACAAGCGCAGCTGCTTGTTCGGTCACGCGCATTTGTTGCTTTGGTGTGTATGGGCTGCCTCGGGTTACATCGTTGCTACTTTTTCTGCTTCCAATTCTTTAACTCTTCGAATCTCTGAAACTTGAATATATTACATCATATCTTTTTTTATTACAGCAATAAAAAAAAACTTAACAACTACCAAGAAGGAAATTATGGCGATGATAGGCCACTATTTTTTTTACAATCCCAAAACAAAAATACATTGAAATTATAGGACCAAAATCGAGCAATAACAAATCACATTATAAACATATATATATTGTTGTGTGTAAATTTTACAAAGCATACACGTCATGGGCATCCGGAAAATATCCCACAAGGCATCATTAAAGAGGAGAAAGCCCGAGTAAGCATATACTGAATAAAGCCCTATTCGAGATCAGTTAACGACACTCGGGACTGGCTAAAACAACGCATTCACTCGGGCTCAAACGGCACTACTCGGGACTATCAGGTATCAGTCTTACTCGGGAGTAAATACAACGCGAATAAGAACTTATCGTACGGGTTAAGTCATTAAATACGCGAAGATATTCGTCACCAAGGAATCCCAAATAATGGACCTTTAAGTTAGAAGAGTCCCCCAATCAGAAAACAACTTGATTCCTTTTCGAAGACTTCATTCTTATAAGGAAACAAATCAAATTGAACTACGCTAATAGAATCCCACTCGATTTCCACAAAAGACTCCGAAACAGGAAAAAAGACAAATCAACCTCAAGCAAGTAACCAAATCACAATTAAATACAAATATCTTGTATTACTTGTACAAAGCAGATTAGGGTTCTATAAGCATATAAATAGACCCATAATCTGGCTCGAAAAGATATAGGCAATATTGCATACAGTAATCACAAGTATTACAGAAAGAAAAAGTGAGATCGAGAGCTTGTAAAAACATCTTATTCTCTTAGTGGATTTTGGTTTGGTTGATCTTTCAACCACCCGTGGATGTTTCTCCGACCACCGGAGTTTTACCACATAAACCTTGTCTTTGTTACTCTCTCTGCATCTCAATCTCTTTGAATCAATAGCCAAAATCCAGTCCTTGTTGGCTTTTCTGGCATAATCCAGAAATCGACGTCAACAATTGGCACTAGAGGAAGGGGTCTGAACCTCCGAACTTGTTAGAAAGCAATGGCTAGAAGCAGAAGTAGTTCAGGGAATGGCCAAAGATCACCAGACGATTTCCATACTGACAATACGTCATAAAATTCTGCAGGAAACATAGAAAACCAACCTGCGCACCTGTCAGGGATCCAGTAAGTTCCTCCAACCAGTAGAGATCTTACGCTGCGTTTCCAAGAGGCCCTGCAGCAATTGATGACGGACTCAACAAAGGAAGGGATTGACCTTCTGGCCGCAGGAGCGCTTACTCCCAATCCTCCACCCGCGAGGCTCTGTTCAATGGTGGTAGGACCAGGAATAACTATGTCAGAAACCAGAAGGAGCTCTTCCCCAATCAATCCGGTTGGACAGAAAACACTAGAGGGGGAGAATCACCAAAAGCTGGATCGCAATCAAACAGTACTTGCCAGACATCGTAAATACGATCGGCGCAGAGGACGATCATTATCAGAAGACAGTGATCAACACCATCGTAAACGTCATCATGGATTCACACGAGGGTTCCGGCATCAGAGTGAAGAATCTGAGGAAAGAATGACAGTCACCGAACGGTTCAACCTTCAAGGAAGCCCGGTAGAGGACAAAGATATTACAATCCAGAGCCTGACTCGAGAAGTAAAGAATAATAGGCGACAGATGGAAGTCTTTGTCAGACGTTACGGTTGCAACGATCTATCCGACGATGACTCCGACAGTCCATTTACTAGGGAAATTTTGCGGACCCCTTTCCCAGAAAGATTCAGGATGCCGCATGTGGAACAATTAAAAAAAGATACAGATCGAAAGGAGCACGTTAGACGCTATAAAAGTGCCATGGCTCAATATGCCCGCAGTGACCCCCTGTTGTGTCTCAATTTTCCACCAATACCGGGGGACACAGGCTCAAGATGGTTCGGAAGACTACCACCAGCAAGCATCAGAAATTTTAGCGAGTTGAGCAGGTGTTCTCAAGGCAATTATTGAGCAACGTTCACAGAAAAAAGTCGGCGGCCTACCTCTCTCAAATAAAACAGGGAAGGACTAGTCATTAAAAAAAACTTGGGCCGGTTTGGCCAAGCTGTATCAGAGATTGGCAGCACTAATGATGAAGCCATTATTGCTGCCTTCACCAATAACTTGCAGAATGGACGATTATCTTTCGATTTGAGAAGAGCACGGCTGACAAGGTATGCCGACATGATGGATATGGCGGGAGGATACGCTCTTACTGAGGAAGAAGAGTTAGCTACAGGAGGAAGCTATATGCATGGAGAAAAGCCAGAACAGAGAAATACCGAATCCAAGGGGCAGAATAAAAAAGAAAAACAGAAAGGGAACAGCAAGGAGAAAAATAAGGATGGGGGTAATGGGCTCAAGGCCGAACGGTACACAGAGAAATACCACGGCAGATATACCAATTACACATCTCTTCGGAAGAAACAAGAAGAAATTCTAGCCATCCTGGAAGAAAAGAATATGGTGCAAGAACCGCGGCGACAATCACAGTTCGCACGGAGAGATACAACCAAGTATTGCAGGTTTCATAAAGAAATTGGGCATGAAACTTCGAAGTGTTTTCAGCTCAGAGATTACATAGAAACCCTTATTCGGAAAGGGCACCTACGGGATGTAATCTTAAAAAATGACGAAAGATCAGAAGTCAAGAAAGCCAAGGCTGATCACAACCCTGGTCAAAACCGAAGAGCCAGCCCCGAAGCCAATGAAGTAATACATACAATCTTCGGAGGACCTTCTACTGGGAGGAACAACCGAGAACGGACTTAGAAAGTTCAAGAAGCAGTAGAAGCCAGGAATAACTTCGACTTGAATTCGGTTGAACCAAACCCGAAGAGGGTAAAGGAAGGATGGGACCCGATAGTCTTCACAGAGGCAGATTCCCTCGGCGTCGATGTTCGACCTAATGACGCTTTGGTTATAAGTGCCTGGATTGGCCATAAGGAAGTCCGGAGAATTTTAATAGACAATGGAAGTTCAGCAAACATCTTAAGCGTGGTCGCGTACGACCAGCTAAGATTGGACCGAAAAGATTTACAGCCTTTCCATACTCCATTAAGAGGATTTGGGGGAATAGAGGTCAGGTCACTCGGGACAGTCAAATTACCTGTGAAGATCGGAACGGCACCATGCTAGAGGACTGTCCTGCTCGACTTCGTTGTAGTTGATTTGGATAATTGGCCGTATAATGCGTTATTGGGTCGGCCATTCCTAAATAAAACAAGAGCCGTGACGACCACTTACGCATTAATGATCAAGTTCCCATCAGAACAAGGGGTTGGGATAGTCAAAGGATCCCAAGAGATGGCCCGAAGTGCAAACCTGTCGGTATACAAAGACAAGCATGATGCCGAACAAGTGTGCACCATAATGCAGCCAAATGAGAGTGAAGAATCCTTGTCATTCGAACTAGATCCAAGGAAGGGCTCGAATGAATACAAGACAGAAGTGGCCGAAATACTACTCAAAGAAGACAAACAGGACAGGAAAGTCAAGATCGGGGCCTACTTGGAAGAAAAAATCAAGCGAGAATTGACCAATTTGCTCAGAGAATACAAAGATGTATTCGCCTGGAGTCATGAAGATATGATCGGATTAGATGCCCGAATAATATCCCATAACCTCGTAGTAAGCCCGAATGCCAAACCGGTAGTACAAAAGAGAGGATCGTTCAATCCTGAAAGAAGTCAAGCAATCAAACAAGAGGTGGAAAAGCTACTAGCGACGGGATCAATCAGAGAAGTCAGCTACCCCCAGTGGGTCGCTAACGTAGTCCTCGTCCAGAAGAAAAATGGACAGTAGAGGATGTGCGTAGATTTTTTAAGGATCTAAACAAGGAATGTTCGAAGGACAGCTTCCCATTCCTAAGAATAGATCAACTGGTGGATGCCACAGCAGGTCATGAACTGCTCAGCTTCATGAATGCTTACTCGGGATACAATCAGATCCGGATGAACAAAGCTGACGAAGAAAAAACAGCTTTCACAACGGATCAGGGTTTATATTGCTACACAGTGATGCCCTTCGGTTTAAAAAATGCAGGAGCCACGTACCAAAGATTGGTCAACAAGATCTTTACTCGGCAAATAGGAAGAAACATGGAGGTCAACATTGATGACATGTTGACTAAAAGCGTCTCAGCATATGACCATGCCCACGACCTCCGAGAGACATTTGATGTATTAAGAAGATATCAGATGAAATTAAACCCAAACAAATGTTTATTCGGAGTCCACTCGGGAAGATTCCTGGGTTTTCAAGTCCATCAAAGAGGAATCGAAGTTAATCCAGAGAAGATCCAGGCTTTGCAGCAAATGACTTCACCTAAAACAGAGAAAAAGGTACAACGCTTAACAAAGTGTTTAGCCTCCTTGGGAAGATTCATCTCAAAGGCTACAGATAGGTGCACGCCTTTCTTCAAAGTGATCAAAAAAGGAAAAGGCCTGGAGTGGAATAAAGAGTGCGAGCAGGCATTCTTAAAGATAAAATAATACTTGGGGCAAGCTCCCATCCTCTCAAAACCACAAAAAGGGGAAATACTTCAGCTGTATATAACAATAACCGAGCTTGCAGCAAGTTCAGTCCTAGTCAGGACAGAATATGAGTACAAAAACCAGTGTATTATACAATCAAGGCACTCCTACCGGCCTAGACCAGATACTCATAGGCAGAGAAGATGGCCTTGGCATTGGTTTCAGCAGCAAAAAAGCTGAGACCATACTTTCAGGCTCATACGATCCAGGTTCTCACCAATTGCCTATTAAGACAAATCTTACAAAAACCAGAGATATCAGGAAGATTTACTAAATGGGCAATCGAATTGAGTGAATTCGATATTCATTATGTCCCCAGAACTTCCCTCAAAGGACAAGCGGTGGCAGACTTCATAGTTGAGTTCACAGAACCGAACCTGGAAGAAAAAAGATTGTTGGATAAAAAATTCCCATGGAAATTATATGTTGATGGTTCTTCAAACACTCATGGCAGCGGGGCAAGGATCTTAGTTCGCACCCTAGAAAGAGATGATGTTGAATGTGCCATGAGATTTGATTTCAAAGCAACCAATAATCAGGCCGAATACGAGGCATTGTTAGCTGAACTTAGAGTCTGCATAGCTCTTGGGGCAGATGAAGTGGAGATATTCAGCGATTCACAGGTGGTGGTCAACCAGGTTATGGATGAATACCAGGCTAAAGATGAAGGAATGGTCGCCTACCGTGACATCGCAAAATAGCTCTTCCAAAAATTTAAAGAATACAAGATCGCTCGGATCCCAGAGAAGAAAATGAAAAGGCAGACGCTTTATCTAAATTAGCATCAGAAACAACCTCAATCAGACCAAAAACTATTCCAGTTGCACACCTCCTCAAACTGAGTACGGCTGAACTTAAGCATTTAGAAATTTCAGAAATCCGAACACCGCAAGATGGTTGGATGGTCAAGCTAAGAAGGTTCCTGGAAGAAGACATACTCCCAGAAGATCCTATATTAGCAAAACGCATTAGGTATCGATCGACTAGGTACACCATGATCGGAGGAGAATTATACAGAAGAGAGTTTTCTCGAGCTCTCCAGAGATGTATACCAGAAAAAGATGCACATCGAGTACTTCAAGAGATCCACGGAGGAGTTTACGGGAACCACACTGGGGGTAGGAGTCTGCTGCATAAGGTACTCAGGCAAGGCTATTATTGGCCTACACTTTTCTCAAATGCACAGCAATGGTCGAAAAAGTTGCAATACCTGTCAAAGAATTGCCAACGATATCCGACAACCCCCAGAAAAGCTCAGAAATCTCACTGCCCCGTGGCCATTCGCCATGTGGGGCCTAGACCTGATCGGGCCAATGCCAGCTAGAGCAGGGGGTGGAGCAAAGCACGTCATAGTAGCTGTCATTTATTTCACAAAATGGGCCGAAGCTGAAGCATTGGTGCATATCACGGAAGCCAACACCACAAATTTTGTAAAGAAAAACATACTTTACAGGTTTGGAATTCCGGACACTATAATAACCGACAATGACACTCAGTTCGATAACTAAAGGTTCAGACAATTGTGCAAGAAGTATCATATTGCTAACTACTATGCAACACCAGCTCATCCACAAACAAACGGGCAAGTAGAAGCAGTAAATAAAATTATCAAGCACACTGTCGAAGCAAAATTAGATGACAAAAAAGGAAGCTGGGTTGAAAAGCTTCCTGAAGTATTGTGGGCATATCAGACGACAGCAAAGACTTCAACAGGAGAAACTCCGTTCAGCCTAGCATTGGAACAGAAGCTGTCATCCCCATAGAGACATCGTATGCGTCCCCCCGGGACATGCTATACGATGAAGGAAAAAACATTGATACATTGCTACAAAGTTTGGATGAGCTAGAAGAAAAAAGGGAAAATTCCCGAATAAGAAATGCAGCTTATCAACAAAGAGTGGCACGCCACTACAACTCTCCTATTTGGATCAGGAAATTTCAGTTAGGAGACCTGGTGCTCAGGAAGGTGTCGCTGAACACAAAGAATAGAGCCGCGGGATCCCTGGCTGACAAATAGGAAAGCCCATACAAGATCGAGGGGATAGCTGGCCATGGAGCTTATTGGATTGCTCGACCCAATGGAGGGGTGTTACCTCGACAGTGCAATGCCCAATATCTAAAGATTTTCTATCCTTAAAATATATATTTATATTAAATATGTTATTATTTTTCTAGTCAGGACAGTATTAGTCAGAATAAATATTAAAACTATAATATTAATCTTTGTTGATTTTTTGCAGTAATAAATAAAACTAAGAATTTCCAAAAGGAAAGCACCTAGCTCGAGATTTCCAAAAAGCATATGACAATAAGAAATGGAAGAAAATCATGATAATAAGAACATGCAAATAGAATTCTCGGGACCATCAAATCCTGAAAGGGCGGAGAAGCTCGTAGGAGCATGCCAGCCGAGCAGGGTCAAAATGACCTTCGCAAAAAGGCAAACCCGATGCACCAGACTGGAAAAATGCTCGGGATGCTATCGGGAAAAATTTCGGTGAAATGCGTAGCTGTGTTGAAACAACTTAAAAAAAAAAAACTCAACGATTCGGCAAACCCTTGCGCATGAAAACTAGGGAGACGTCCTTGGTATTGCGTAAGGACTCGAACGCATAATCATGGTGAGCCTTGATATAACATTCGGGTAGCAACCGGGTATGAAACATAAGTGCAAACTTTCCTGTTTCAAGATGACTCGGTTAATAATAAAGAAGCTAGTTTAATAAGATACTTGGC
The DNA here is from genome assembly GCA_032871835.1 of Dipteronia dyeriana. Taxonomy (NCBI): domain Eukaryota; kingdom Viridiplantae; phylum Streptophyta; class Magnoliopsida; order Sapindales; family Sapindaceae; genus Dipteronia; species Dipteronia dyeriana. Next base: position 83,099,060 of record CM065297.1, read on the forward strand.
AATTGAAGTTATTCGGGTAACAACCGGTTTAATAAGATACTCGGTTAAGTTACCCGACCACCAGCCAGTTTAATAAGATACTTGGCAATTGAAGTTATTCGGATAGCAACCGGTTTAATAAGATACTCGGTTAAGTTACCCGACCACCAACCGGTTTAATAAGATACTTGGCAATTGAAGTAATTCGGGTAACAACTGGTTTAATAAGATACTCGGTTAAATTACCCGACCAACAGCCAGTTTAATAAGATACTTGGCAATCGAAGTTATTCGGATAACCGGTTTAATAAGATACTCGGTTAAGTTATCCGATCACCTGCCAGTTTAATACAACCTCTGAGAACAAAAATAAAGACTGAAACCATTCAACTCAGAAAATCGTATTCTATTGCTCTTAAAAAGGATAGTTACTGTTCAAAAAAATGATTCTTTACACAAGTAAAAAAATAAAGAATCTATCAGAATCTCCTACAAATCTACAAAATCAAGGTTGCGAGGATTTCGAGCCTTTGCCAATACTCGGGTCTGGCACAATCTCGTATTCACGAAGCAAGCTCTCATCAGACGGCCAAGTGAAATCATCAACAATATCATCTCTCCATTGGCTGTAATCAATACTCGGAGTTGGCCCGACATCCGGGATTACACCCTCGACAGACTCTCGACTTGCATAAAAGGTCGAGAGAGAGTGCTTGGAAGAAATCTCTAAATGCATAGGATGGGGCTCCTTGCCTTGACTACGATAGTAGGCTCTCCATTCTTTCATCTGAATCTGAAGAGATTCCAAGGACCAATCCACAAGGTGTTTGATTGACAGCTCCCATTTAGCACGAGCCTTCTCGGTTGCCCTACTCTTTACTTTGAAGAATTCGTTGGCTGAAACTAGCCCACGTTGAAATTCTCAAAGAAGTAGGGCATCGTAAGCAGAGGATCTCTTAAAAAGATCCACCCCTTGGATTTCCAGCTCTAACCTGGCCTATCAGGAAAGGGATTCAACTGTCAGCACTTGGCGCTCCAAATCTTCGATTTTTTGTACATACGCCGACTTCACCTGCTCCGCCTCCTGCTCGGCCTTAAGCATAGACTCTTCAGTAGAAGAAAAAAGGTTTTGAAGCGATGCAACCTTCTCATCTGCCAAAGATGCCTTGTCTTCAGCTTCAACCTGTTTAGCCAGGCAATTGTCGGCAAACATCTGCACGTAACCGACCTCCTGCTGGTAAGCCTGCTCAGCTCGAGCACGACCCTCCTCACTCGCCTTCAGCTGAGCCTCCAGACGTTTTATCCGATCAGCCTAACATTGCTGCGTCTAAACAAGCTCAGCAAATTCGGCCACCATCTGTAAAAGAATATACTTAGAAAATCAACAAAGGCAGAACAGTAAAGGAGTCAGAGTTAGCTAAACTTACATAAGATGCGCCGTTGAAAACATTTTGGAGACGTTCAGGCAGTGAACCATCTCTAAAGCTGCTCCAGTGGTCTTCCCCGATATAAGCCCTACCAGAGGACATCTCCTGGGGCATATCCTTTGGAGAAAGGGATAAGGGAACCCCCGAGGGTTGAGTTCCCAGATCTCCAGACTCAGGAACAGGAGAAGCTCTATTTGGCTCTAGGGATGGAGAGGGAACCCCCAAAGGTTCCGTCCCCATATCTCTAACCTCGGGGTTAAAAGAGGCCCTACTTGGACCTGAAAGGACTGCATCTGTCGATACTCCAGCAACCACACTCTGGGCAATCTCATCCGCAACATCTTCATCGCTAGAGTCAATAAATATGACTACCCGAGGAACTTTGAGAGGACGAGGAGGCGAACTAACTGCCTTTTGCTTCTCACCCCGAGAACGGTGGAAGAGATCAGCAGCAGGATCTTCCAGTAAATCATCCCGAAAAGACTCAAAAAGCTCGGCAATGACAGGCATTTGATCTGTCAAGATGTTACTATCATCGCCGGCCTCAATCAGTCCAACAGGCTCTTCACTTGGATTCTCACACTGCCTCTCCCTATTTTTAGGCAGTTGTGTCACAGTCGGCTCACCTTGGCCACTCAAACCAGCGAGATCCTGAGCAGAAAGCTGAGCACCCCGATCAACGTGCTCGAGAATTTGCTCAGCAGTATCAATTTCCTCATCAGGCTCGGATGGAGCAATACCCTCATCGCCCTGACAGGAAGCCTCCTTCCTACTCGCTTGAAGAATTGCCTTCACCTGACGAGCCTGAAGATCGAAGACAACGTCCGTATCGAACACTAAAAAAAAGAGTTAGAAAAGGAAATGGAAAAATGGATAAACACAACAGAAAGGGCGCTGGGTTACACACAACGTCTACGATGGACCAAAACCTGTTTAAAGAAGCCAAGCTTGATCAAGTCGTCCTCTTTGAAAAGATAGCTCTTGCTTCTCTTTTCCAGAGTGCGGATAGCAGCCTGGGCCAGCCTCTTCAGTTCTGAATCGTTATAATCAATTGTTTTCTTATTCCACGCTTCAAGGGAACAAAATAAGCGGGAACATTCAGCACCATTTGGGAATCCCCAAATCGAACAGTGACATCGAGCCCGAGAGCCCCTCTAGCAAAAAACCAACTGTTCTTCTAGAACTTGTTGGATGTGGAGAATCCCCATATAAAGCCCTTCTTTTTCAGGTCATCAGAAGCCTCGACCCCCCGATTTACCTCCACTTCTTTAGGGACCCAACTGTCCGAAGGAGTAGACGCAAGAAAATAGATCCCCGTTTTACTAACCTACCTCAGCGTAAAGAAATGTCTAATTTCGTTCGGGGAAGGCGGCGAAAAGTTCATTCGGCTGAACATGTGCCATATGCACATCAAGACTTTATAACTATTCGGGGCCAACTGAGCTGGGGCTATCCCTGCTTCAGCTAAAAACTGGGCAATAAAAGGCTGAAGGGGAAGTGTGACGCCGCAGCAAAGCATCGATCCGTAAATCGCGATCATCCCTTCAGGAGGATTACATACGGCTCTACTCCCCACAGGAACCAAAGTGACTGAGTCGGGCAAATCAAATCGGGATCGGTATTTTTCTATCTCAGCTGGCCCGACCATATTAGGTTCGATATCAAAGCCACTCAGGCGAGTGTCAAAAAACGAAAGGCGAGACGCCTTGGGTACACCAGCGTCGCCTTCATTAACAGTTTGTTCCCCAGTCTGAACACTGCTCGAGCCGTGCTTGTATACCTTGCTAGTACTTTGATGTTTACCCATCCTTCAAGAAAATACCCTGTGATCAAAAATATCAGAATCAGAACTAGATGGAGAACTCGATACAGGGCTGAAAGTGACGTCAGGGTGAAGCCTAGAAACATCAACCTCTAAAAATGGGGGTTCATCTATTGGGATATCCCCCAGTAATCGTTCAATGCAAGATACTAACTGGAAATCCCCACACTCTAATTCATCAAAAGCAATTTTAAAGAGACGATGACGGGAAGATGGCCCCATTGAAACTAACCTTGAATTGAGAATGACGCAAGATCTTCAAAGCGGAGAATCGCAAACTTCTGGATGAAGAAATTTGAGTTTAAAGAGATTTCTGCTGGATTTTTTAGAATAAACCAACAGTCTCTCAACAAAGGATTTAAAGGCGAGACGGCACGAAACCCTAGGGTTTCAAAGCGGGAAAAAGTTTTTTGACGAAACCAGATGCCGTTGGCGGCTTTTGGAGAAACGCAAAAGTCACTTCTCATAAACAATATTGAAAAACAAAGAGACAAGGGACACGTGTCAAGACAAGAAGTAGCCCTCAACCGTCAAAACTTTAAAACGTCGCTATCATTTAAGATCTTGCGTGACAAAGCGAATCGAAATTACAGAGTCATCATTAAAAAACGTCATTATGGCGAGACGGTTTTTCTGTCGAAAGAAAATCAAAATGATTTAAATATTCTTACCCGAAATAAAATCTTCTCGGCAAAAAATATTTTAAGGGGGTATTGTTGTGTGTAAATTTTACAAAGCATACAAGTCATTGACAGCAAGGAAAAAATAGCCAGGTGGATGCTTAAATGGGCATCCGGGAAATATCCTACAAGGCGTCATTAAAGAGGAGAAAGCCCGAGTAAGCATATACTGAATAAAGCCCGAGTAAGCATATACTGAATAAAGCCCTATTCGGGATCAGTTCACGACACTCGAGACTGACTAAAACAACGCATTCACTCGGGCACAAACGGCACTACTCGGGACCATCAGGTATCAGTCTTACTCGGGAGTAAATACAACCCGAATAAGAACTTATCGTACGGGTTACGTCATTAAATACGCGAAGATATTCGTCACAAAGGAATCCCAAATAATGGACCTTTAAGTTAGAAGAGTCCCCCAATCAGAAAACAACTTGATTCCTTTTCGAAGACTACATTCTTATAAGGAAACAAGTCAAATTGAACTACGCTACTAGAATCCCACTCGATTTCCATAAGAGACTCCGAAACAGGAAAGAAGACAAATCAACCTCAAGCAAGTAACCAAATCACAATTAAATACAGATATCTTGTATTACTTGTACAAAGCAGATTAGGGTTCTATAAACATATAAATAGACCCATAATCTGGCTCGAAAAGATAAAGGCAATATAGCATACAGTAATCACAAGTATTATGGAGGGAAAAAGTGAGATCGAGAGCTTGTAAAAACATCTTATTCTCTTAGTGGATTTTGGCTTGGTTGATCTTTCAACCACCCGTGGATGTTTCTCCGACCACCGGAGTTTTACCACGTAAACCTTGTCTTTGTTACTCTCTCTGCATCTCAATCTCTTTGAATCAATAGCCAAAATCCAGTCCTTGTTGGCTTTTCTAGCATAATCCAGAAATCGACGTCAACATATATATCCATACATTCCACATAATTATATATGTGAAACCCTAGAGTGTCATCTCTTTCTAAAATATGCATATATACAATAAAAAGTAATAGATCCACACATATACACATTAATTAATCAATGGTACAACCAGGCTCTGATACCAATTGTAGGAAAAAAACACGCGGCGGAAGAGAAACTTTTGATTGGTATATTTCAAAGAAATTCTTTTAAAAGCGTGGATCGTGACCCTTGATTAATTAACAAATAATTAAAAGGTATCGTACACTTTTTTTTATGTGATGATTAATATTGTGTCAAATTGAATCAGCAAGATCTTCCAATCCAATCACGAACCTGAATCACCTAGGAGTGTGGGCTCCCTTTCTTGAAAATGTGTACTCGAGAATGGAAACCAAAAAAAAATAAAAAATTCTTTTTTATTCACAATAACACTTCGAGGGAAAATGAAGAATGTTTGGTCACCTGTGAATTCTCAATCTTTTGACCAAAAACTCGAGTGAACCTAATTCGATATTGTGCACAAAGTCTTTTGATGTAAAAGCTACTAGTGCACTATCCAAGACAAAATTGCTCCCTTTTTCTTTTCTCTTAGCCAAATTTTGACACGCCTTTTCTATGAGTTGGATGTTTTTCTTTTTAAGCAAATAAAGCAAATAAAAAAAAATACACTCCAAAACAATTGTCTTGGCAAATTCTCTTGATAGTATATATAGGTGGCCGAAAATCCTCACACATGGAGGTTTTGTGTTTCACCAAAACTCTTACCAACTTTAGAATTCAACCATATTGCAACTCATAATTGTATTATCCAATAATAAGTTATTGAATATCAATTAAAGTTTGATTATATCAAAAATTTCCTAATTTGACCAATTGTCAATTAGAGTTTTGATAGATATCAAAAACTTTCTAATTTGACTAGATAAATAAATACATTTTATTTGTCTACTTATCAAAAAAAGGTCCGTTGTTGTTATTACTTATTTAACACATACCCACTATGCTCGTGGTGGATGTCCCGTGATAGATAGTCCAATTTCTTTTAGTGTAACAACAATAGTATGACACTAAGAGACCTTCTCCTAGTAAGAAAAAGATTTTGACTTTTAATTAATTAATTAATTAACTTCCATTTAATTAAATAATAAAATAAAACAATATATTAGGCTAAAAATTTTAGCCTTGCCGCCGAAACCGAATCCATGGACAATATTTTTTTATTATTATTTTATTAAATCCATTTGACTTTAATAAAAAGTCCACATGTAAACTATATCCATTCTTACTAAAACAGAAACAAGTACACATGCCTTGAATTAATACATTAATATAATTTAACAACCCATTTAATTAATGTGTAAATTATAGTCTTAATGTTTTAATGGAATGCTGATCGCACCCCAATAGGGCCGCCCAAGGATTCCCACATCCTTGGCCGTCTATTCCTGGTATTTGAAGAGATACCGCGTGTCTTGATCACACATGACCGCACCTCTCCAAAAACTTCTGGATTTTGAAATCAAAAAACAATTCTAGATGGACCAAGAAATTAGTCGGGTAGAATATATCAAGTGATCCATCTAAGTTCGTGTGAATTGGGGATCTTGGCTGGCTAAATTTATGCTTCAATACACATAACCTAACCACATTTAACAAATGATTCATTTAGATTTGATCTATTAATTTTAGCTCATTCCACTAAAGATTTAAAATTGAACTGTTAAATAAAGATATAATAAGTTAATGTTCCTCATTCTTACCCGAGACAACCTTATTAGAGATAGTGTATCCTCATGAAAAATACTAGTAATCACCAAGAGCTCATAGACAGTCTATAGCTCTCCTAGTTACCATACTTACTCATATGACCATATTTTGAACTTGGATATTTTGACTGGAATATTAAGCATATATTTTTAAAAGATGCATTCATCAATCATACAGGTACAAGAAATAATTCATACATCGTGTAAAAGATCCTTTGTGAACAGTTTCACTAAATGATCTCTTGATGACAACTATTAATGAGAACCACATACAACTTGAACAAGTTCTCTAAAATAACATGCCACATGATGTCATTCACACCAAGAATTGAAAGATGTAATAAGAGAGCAAGCTTTGGAGTAAAGATATACCTTAGCAAGCTTTCATCATTGTAAAGTCTTCGTTCTTTTTATGAGCTCTCTTGGCTTGTTTGTCCTCACGACAACAAGTTGTTGGTGTGTCTTCCCAAGAGAATAAAGTCTAAACACTTAAACTCAAAAAACATACAAAACCAACTTTATCTATAAGTATTAGTACATATCACCAAAAAGATTTTAAAAATAGACTTTTTTAAGGTCAATCAACAAATTTGACAAACATAGCTAATATATGTGAGATAGGTAAGTTCATGTCAAAATTATAGAGAGACAAAGATAACTAGCTAAGTTACTCGAATTTGACACTAATTTTTAAGGTAACTTACATGTACAACTTACACTAATGGTTAAAGCATTCACCCTTGACCCATTTGTTCTTAGGTGCAGTAAACAAAAATCATCACGATCTTTCTTAACTACAATGTTGAACATAGAATCGGGATTATCTATAATTTGATTCATAAGAATATTATTGATGCTTATCTCCTCAAAAATTTCAGCAACACATGAAATTCGCCTTACCACTTACAGTGTTCAATATACCTAGGAGTGAATAGGTATATCCTAAAATTCTTTCCACTTCATTTTGCACAAAAAAAAATTGAAGCATATATTTAAGAGAGTAGCTCTCAAAGAATATGAAGCACATATTTTTAAGAGATACCAATCATCAATCATACAAATACAATAAATATTTCATGCTTCATGTAAAAGATCTTTGTAAGCAATTTCACCAAATGATCACTGGAAGACAACTATTAATGAGAACCACATGTAACTTGAACAAGTTCTCTAAAATAACATGCCACTTGATGCATTCACACTAAGAATTGAAAGATGAAATAAGAGAGCAAGCTTTAGAGCAAAGATATACCTTAGCAAGCTTTCATCAATATAAAGTGTTCGCTCGTTTTATAAGCTCTATTGGCATATTTATCCTCATGACAACAAGTTGTTGGTATTTCTTTCCACGAGAATAAAGACTAAACACTTCAACTATAAACATATACAAAACTGACTTTCTCTATAAGTCTTAAAACATATCACCAAATAGATTTTAAAAATAGATTTCTTTCAAGTCAGTCAACAAATTTGACAAACAAATAAATTAAATGAGAGATAGCTAAGTTAATATCAAAGTCATGGAGAGATGAAGCTAACTAGCTAAGTTATTCAAACTTGACACTAATCATAAAGCTAACTCACATGTACAACATACACTAATGCCAAGAGCACTCACTCTTGACCTATTTGGTCTTCGGTGCAGTAACACAAAAATCATCACGATATTTCTTGACTACAACGTTGAACATAGAATAGAGATTATCTACAATTTGATTCATAAGAATATCATTGATGCTCATCTCCTCAACATTGTTAGCAACACATGAAATTTCCCTTACCACGTTTAGTGTTCAATATACCTAGGGGTGAATATGTATATACTAAAATTCTTTCTACTTCCTTTTACATAATAAAATTTTGTACACATAAGGAATTAAACAAGTAAATTACTTTAAAAAGCAATTATAATTTCATTTAAGCAAGTGTTAAAACAAAACAAATAAAAGTATGTGGAAAAAAAATCAACATAAGTGATTTTTTTTAACGTGGTAAAACCTCAAATTGAGGAAACATCCACTGGTTGATTACATAACCACAGACAAAGTATCTTCACTACTTAGTAGAATGTACACCCCCAAGTGATGAAATCACATGATCCACCCTATTGGATCATCCCACTATAACCTACCCTCAGAGCCTTTGACTTGTGAGAGACTTACCTCTTTTTATCCAAGACAATTCACTTGTCTCTAGAAAGTCCCTTGCTCAACAATTCGAATCACCCCAATCCTAGTCAAGACTTCCTTGCTCAACTATCCAGATCACCCCGATCTTGGTCAAGACTTCCTTGCTCAACTATTGGATCACCCCGATCCTAGTCAAGACTTCCTTGCTTAACTATCCGGATCACCCCGATCCTAGTTAAGACTTCTTACTTAACTATCTGGATCTTTACAATTCTAGTTAAGACTTTTTGCTCTAGTTAAAGCTTCACACTCCAACAAGAAATTTTCACCTTTTATGAGGCAATGATCTAAGTGTAGTGCAAACATGCAAACATGATGCAAACACTGTAGAAAAAAACACGCAGCAGAAGCGAAAAGTTTGATTGGTATAATTTTTTTTTTTAAAGAGTGGATCTTAACTCGTGATAAATTAACATATAATTAAAAGTATCATACCTTTTTTTAAGTGACGATTGATATTGCGTAAAATTGAATCCGTAAGATCTTCCAATCCAATCACGAACTTGAGTCACATAGATGTGTGAGCTCCCTTTCTTAGAATTGTGTACCTGAGGATGGAAACAAAACTTTTTCTTTTGTTAGTCACAATAACCCTTCTAGAGAAAATAAAGAGCGTTCGGTCACTTGTGAATTATCAATCTTGTTTTTTAAGCAAATAAAAGAAACTTATCCCCAAAACAATTGTATTGGCCGAATTCTCGTGATAGATATATATAGGCGGCCGAAAATCCTCACACATGGAAGATTTGTGTTTCACTAAAACTCCTATCAAATTTAGAATTCAACCATATTCCAACTCATAAGTGTATTATCCAATAATAAGTTATTGAATATCAATTAAATTGTGACTATATCAAAAACTTCCTAATTTGACTAATTGTTAATTAGAGTTTTGATAGATAACAAAAACTTCCTAATTTGACTAAATAAATAAATTCATTTTATTTATATACTTATCAATTAAAGTCTTTGATACTTATCATACAACCAACAATAGTATGACAGTAAGAGACCTTTTCCTAGTAAGAAAAAGATTTTGACTTTTAATTAATCAACTTCCGTTTAATTAAATAATAAAATAAAAAAATATATTAGGCTAATAATTTTAGCCTTACCGCCCAAGCCTAGTCTATGGACAATATATTCTTTTTCCATTTTATTAAATCCACTGGATTTTAATAAAAAGTCCACATCTGAACTAGATATATTTTTACTAAAAAAGAAACAAGTCCACAAGCCTTAAATTAATACATTATTATAATTTAATAGCCCATTTAATTAAAATGTGCAAATTATATTCTTAATGTATTAATGGAATGCTAATCGCACCGCCCAAGGATTCTCATATCCTTGGCCACCCATTCCAGATATTTGAATAGTTACCGCGTGTCTTGATCACACATGACCACACCTTTCCTAAAATTTTGGATTCCAAAATCCAAAAACAATTCTAGATGGACCAAACAATTAGTATAGTAGAATATATCAAGTGATCCATGCAAATTCGTGTGGATTGAGGATCTTGTCGGGCTATCTAAATTTAAGCTCCAATAGACATAACCTAATCACAATCAAAAAAAGATTCACTTAGGTTCTATCTATTAATTTTAGCTCATTCCACTAAAGAACTAAAATTGAACTCATAATTAAAGATATAATAAGTTAATGTTCCACATTCGTACCGTAGACAACCTTATTGGAGATAGTTTATCTTCATGAAAAAAACCAGTAATCGTCAAGAGCTCATAGACCGTCTATAGCTCTCCTCGTTACCATATTGACTTATATGACCACATTTTGAACTTGGATATTTTAATTTGTCCAGACGCCATATTTCAATAGACACTATTGAAAACTTAACGTTAAGATTTAATATCCAATACCTCAAAATATCCATATGATGATATTCTACTCATATTTAATAAATGGAGCCACGATGTCCATATCTATAAATGAAATTCTCTATCGATTAACGAATGAATACCACCAAACCATCGAGGATAGACTATGCTATATAATCGAACTCATTGATAGCTCAAACAATAACACTTGTAATAATAAGTCCATCATTTATCTCAGGATTGAGATAGACTCTCTAATTGTCCTCAAGTGAAAACTTTTATCCACTGACGGTTCTGGATAAAGTATTTTATTGTGATCCAATCTAATGCATCTAATACACCTAGTGCATTAGATTCTTTTACCCAAAGACACCACACCTTGATGATTTTAGACTCATCATAACATATTTGTTACCACTCAAATTCTAGCAAAAGAATCTGCAACTATAATAAGGTAAAGACGGATAACCTTTATCTTAAGTTGTGAATATTATTCAAGACTAACTAAAGAATTGTGTCTACCTCATAAATATCCAGATGTACGAACAATTCTTTATTTCTCATAGTCTTTTGACCTTATGATTTTTTACTTTTGACAATTATAATAATTAAACTATAAATGCTATAAGATTTGTTAAACTAGAAATCACTTTATTAATATGAAAAAATTGTCAAATACCTTATTAAACTCTTGCTATTAAGCATAATCCTAACAAACACAAACAAATAGTGTATGTAAATCAAATACACTCAATGAAGAATTAGTAATTCAAAAATCAAGCTCTCAAACAAATGTAACTAATTCTTATGAACATGTAATAGGAAATCTAGAATATTCAATTCAGTTCATACAAAAATATATCTAGAAGTCTAAACATGTCAATCGAAGCTAGAACAATAGATTTACAACAAAAAACACAAAACGGGCTTTGAAATCAAGTTATCAAATCAACACTAGAAATCTTTAACCTATTCACTGAAATAAGAATTAGATTTGAATAAAAGAAATCACAATCAAATATTCTAGTCCTAGAATAAATGACTGAAACGTAGAAATAAACAATCAAAATCAATAGACAAAGTTTTCTAGATTCAAGCTCATGTTCATCAAAATTAGCTAGATAGATATTCAATTAATAATCACAAAAGCCAATTTTGAAAATCAATCATACTAGTCCAAAAATAGAATCCTAATCATTCTAAACACATTTTATATTCAAATCAAGAGATTCAACAAATTTGATCATAAAAAAAGCATAGAGAATATGATTTACTTACAAATTGATGAACACATGATAAATATCTGAGTAAATAAGAAAATATTGACTTCAATTAACTTTGAAACAACTTGGGACTTGTTCCACTTTGAAATACAGTGAATTTTGGCTCTTGAATCACCAAATCTGATCTAAAACGAGTGTGATATTACAAAAATAAAAATGGACAAGTTGCGAAAATTTCTATAGAAATTTTGAACATATAAGAGAGGGAACTGATATGGAGTTGGAGGGACCACGAGAAGAAGCATGCATCACGCTACCATAGCTCTCTGTGGAGGCACATGGCCTCTATGGGAGCAGAGGGGTGCCTTCCTATGGAGGTCACGCGCATCCACAAGAGAGGGTGTTTTGGTAATTTTCCACCCCCTTCCTTTTTCTTCTTTTTCTTCTTTTTCATGCTCATCTCGCATTCTTTAACCGTTCATTGGCCTTCAAACTCAAAATTCAAATTTGTTTTTCGATTACGAACACTAACTCACTTACGAGCATGGAAATTTACAAAAAATTTATCTAAAACTTAGATTTCGACTCGAAACTTAAAGACAAAAACAATGCACAATAATCAAATGGAAAGTTTCGTAACTTTCAACTCGAAACTCGAAAACTTATGAATGAGTAATCGAAATGTTCAAAACTCAATAAGGAACAACATGAAAATATAATCAATTCCAATATCAATAAAACACAAATAAATAAATTCAAGAACACAAAAGTATTCTATTTCCTAGAGATAGTCCAAGAACATTCAATTTTACAAAAGTTTTCAAAAATATATCTATTGCATGTGCATGCTATAATATGTGTGTGAATGTGATTTTCAAATTGATTGTAATTATATAGGGACACAAATGTATGTAATGTGTATGTGTGCACCTATGCCTTGAAAGAGGATAAAGAATCTCGATTCCTAAGCATCCAAGTAAGCATCTTTCCTCTTGAAGAGGAACTTTGCATGAGAAGTTGATTTCTACCTTTGGAGATCATATCAAACACGAACCACCTAAGCAACTAGTCAATACAAATAAAGGGAGTTTTGTTATTGAATCAAGCTAATGAAAATTTAAAACCTAACAACTCAAGCTTTGTCAAGATTCACATGATTAACACTCTTCTTCATCCAATATTTCCTAACAAGCTTTTGTAGGAATATCAAGTTTATCAACTTCTAAGGCACTAGCATTCTTGAATTTATGGTCAATTTCTTTATCTATTGATGCATTTCCTATTTTACAATATTCAATATATTTTTAGCACTTGGGCTTGATATATCCAACGGTATTGCAAAAACGACAAATAGGAACAAATGAAGAGATAGTACTTTATGGATTTGAAGAATCACTAGTGGGACTTTGAAACGATGCCTTGTCTTTCTTTTTACCTTTGACTTTGGAAGAAGTGTTCTTAGGAGACTTCTTAACCTTCTTGTCTTTTTCCTTACTTGAAAGAGGGGATGCTTCCATTAGTTTCTTCTCAACTTCCAAGCCGCTAGAATTTCCTAAAGGATTTGCAAGATCGGTAACTTTTTTCATGTTCATTGAGCCAAGGGCTAAGTCCTTAATAGCATTTTTTGCAATGTCCATCTCCTCAAGATAGTCTTGCTCTTTATCCTTATCATAAATACAATTTTATATTTTTCAAAGGCAAGTTTTTCAATCTCTTTAAGCTTTTTCACAAGATCGTTCTTTTCATATATATAAGCCTAAGAGAAGTTTCAACAAACTCATCCACTTGAGTCTTGATCAAATCATCTTTCACCTTAACCTCTCTCAAAACTTCATCCCATTTCTTTTCAAGGATCTTTATCTTAGCCAAAAGATTGAGATCGGTTGTATTAGAACTAGAGAACACTTGATGACTTCGATCAACCTCCTTATTATTGTATACTAGACAGTTATCCTCTATCTTTGAGTAAGAAGTCGTAAGAGCAACAAAGTAGCTAACGTGTTCTTCTTCACAAGAGGACTCATCACTTGAGCTCTCATCACTTCAAGTGGCCGCCATAGCTTTGCCTTTCTTATCCTCCTTAATCTTTTGAATAGGATAATATGAGGCATAGTGTCTATATCCTTGATAGTTAAAGCATTGAACTTTGGTTTTGCCCTTGGCTTGACCATCCTTGTCATTCCTTGGAGTGAATTACCTTTTGTCTTCCTTTTCATTAGACATGTTACCACTAGGCTTGGCACATTTTCCCAAAAAATTCTTAAACTTTCTAATCAATAGTGTCATCTCTTCACCATCATCTTTGCTTGTCTCATCAATGGCTTTAAGTGCTAAAAATCTTTGCTCTTGGCCTTAGGCATCAAGCTCATTTCATATGCTTGAAGTGACCCGAGCAATTCATCAATGCTCATCCTATCAATTTATTTGCTTTCTTCAATATCGGTAACCTTAGCCTTGAACCTTTTAGTTAATGACCTTAAGATCTTTCAATGAATAAGCTCTTGGGAGATTGGCACACCAAGAACTTGTCATTATTTAGAGATGTTTAGAAGATTGAATTGGAAGTCTTGGAATTTATCTTCCTTACCCATTTGTTATTCCTCAAATTTTGAAGTGAGCATTTGAAGTCTTGATTTCCTAACTGCCATAGTTCCTTCAATGGTAAGTTGGAGAGCATCCCATGCTTCCTTGTTGGACTCTAAGTTTTTAATGTAAGAGAACTGATGACTATCTGCTCCTCCAAAGATAGCATTCACTGACCGATGATTTCGTATTTCTAATTCGACCTCACTGTCGGACAATTCACTACTAGGCTTAGAAACTATGGATCCATCTTTGAGCATCTTGTTTGGAGGGAGTATCCCACTTCTACCATCATCAAAGCTTTCTCGTCGATGGAGCGAATGCAAGCTTTCATCTGAAGTTTCCAAAGGTTGTAGTTGTAGCCTTTGAGTAAAGGTGGTTTAGAATTGGAAGCACCTTCGATCATTCTTTCCTCTAGAAGAACTTTACTTCAAAAACCTTACAATTTCTCGTGCATGTATCTTGGATCTCGTTAATTACCTTCTAACAACCCCCTCTGATACCAATTGAAATATACAAACACTGTTAAATTGTCATAAGCTAACCTAGAGGGAGAGTGTGAATATGTTTTTTCAACATCTTTTCATTCTCATACAACAAACAAGAGTTTGTCCCTCTAGATATCTTGAATCACAACACTTGAAAGATATGTAAGCATATGTAGACTTTATTGAAAAGCATAATCAATTAAACATGTCAACTAAAGTCTACTATTTTCAAGTGAAGGAATCAAACTAAAACTAAAATCAACTAACACTTGTATTAATATATATATGTTCAATACACTTAAGTACAAATGCATGAATAACTATGTACAAATAAGTCAATTTACAAAGATAAATGATGTATACAACTTTGATCAAAATAGAATTTGCAATTAACACGTAAAAATATAAAAGGGATAGAGATAGATATATGTGACACGTTATTTTTTACGTGGTAAAATCTCTAAAAAGGAAAGATTCACAGGTTGATTCCATAACCACGGGCAACACCACATTTCACTAGTTGGATAAAAGTACATACTAAAAAGTGACTAATCCATATAATACACTTCCTATTGAATACCCCTTTTACCCTATATGCAGACCTTTTACTAATGAAAGACTTGTCTACTTTCTCTCCAAGACACATCACATGTTTCTAGGTAGTTTCCTTTCTCGGCTATCCGGATCATACGAAATCTAGCCAAGACTTCCTTGCTCAACTACCAGGATCATCCCGATCATAGCCAATACTTCATGTCTTTTACAAGGACTACCTAAATGTGATCAAATGTATACAAATACAAACATATGCAACATAGACTACGTGATAAAAATATCCTATGAAAACTAGAAATAATCAATAAGCACACAATGCATATTTTTATAGTTTGTAATCTAAACAAATGACATCACACAAATGATGCATGTTACATAAGAAATGTATGGATTATGTATACTTCATGAAGAACTAGACATATGCATGAAATTTCACAAACAAGGTTGCCTAGTTCTTATACAAGAACAAAAAAACCTAGAATATGCAATTCTAATCAATACACAAATAAATAATAGATATTGTTCATGCAAACTAAAGCTTGAATAATAACATATTCATTAAGCACATATTCAAGTCTTAAGAACTAAAACCAAAATTGCTAGAATCACAAGATATGTTCAATGAAATTCTGTAGCAAATATTTAGAGCACATATTCACAAAATAATCAACTATATCCCAAAAAGCTGAAAATATAAAATTAAATGTGGTAATCCTAAATAAATTCAACTAAAGAGTCCTAGCACATATAAAGGATATAAATCATCAATTTAAAGTCAACTAACAAAAAAATAGCCCTATATTATAAGCTAGTCACAATACAACTCACAAAACAAGTGAAATTTTAGATTTAAGAAAACATAAATCACATTTAAGTCTCCAATTAGACAAATCTAGGTTATAATTTAAGGTCCATTCTCTAACAACATTTTTTTCAAGTCACATAGACTAAAATGAGAAGAAGACCTAAGGTATCTGAGCATTAAAAAGCTTAAAGGCAACGTGCCTCCATGGAAGAGGTGTGGTTGTGGCAGTTTGCACTCATCTCTCCCTTTTTCTTCAATTGTATTCCAGCCTCCGAACTCCGATTTCGAATATGTTTTCGGATTACAAACCGGAACTCTCTCATGGATATGGACACTTATGAAACACCAATCAAAAATATAGAATTTGAAGAGAAAAACAAGAACGAAAACCATGTACGATTAGTACACTAAAATTTTTATAACTTTCAACTTGGGATTTGAAAACTAATAATGAGTAACCAAAAAGTTTAGAATAAAATATGGAACAATATAAGAACATATTCAAGTCAAATATTAGTAAAACACAAACAAATAAATACAAAAACACACAAGTATGCTACTAACAAGAGATAGTCCAAGAACATGCATTTTTACAAAATTTCTCAATTTAAATCAATTGCATATGCATACAATATTATTTGTGTTAATTTGTTATACCATTTCTTATATGTATATTCTATCAAATATACACGTCACTGATAGATAATCCAACCTCCCAGGAAGAGTGCCAGATAAGTATCTAGGTTGTCATCTAGATAAAACACCACCGGTAGTATCGCCTAGTCACGAGAGCCCGAGTAAGGCCGAATGATAATATTCAGCTCACTCAGCTCTACTTGGGACAGCATGTGAAGCCCGAGTAAATAAGTAATCAACAAGCGAGACGTAAAAAGTCACAAATTATCTTGGACAAGCAAACACGAGTAAAGAGAAAACAAATATATTCCCCTCAAAAGATGCGCAATCCACATAAGAAGATGAGCTCAAGAAGGAAACAACTCCAAATCAAGCAATAACCCTACTCTTCTAGAAAACTACACACTGATTAGGAAATAAGTCCTAAACGGACTATGCAACTAGAATCTTGCGTAGATTTTGATTCAATGCACAAGATCTCAAAAACAAGAAAGAAGACAAAGACTACTTCAACAAGTAACCAGTTCTATTTAAATGCAATCACATTTCCTTGTTTGTGTAACAAGGATTAGGGTTCTATGCACATATAAATAGACTCACAATTGGAGCTAGGAGGAGTGGCCAAACCTTCGATCTATTTTAAACAATGTCTAGTAACGAAAAAAAAGACTATTCCAAGGGGATCACTCAGGATCCCACAACAACCACCTGGAACCAGTTGGTATCCTTGGCTGGCATCCAGCGAATCCCTTCAACCAATGAGGATATAGCGTGTCGCTTTAAGGAAGCCCTACAACAATTATTGGCAAATACGATAGAGGAGGGAATATATCTATTGGCTGCAAGAGAGACGAATCCTCCAAACCAACCGTCGTCGTAAAACCATTTACCCCTAGGCTCCAATCAGTTATAGTTGGGCCAGAACCAGATGCGCTAGCAGCTGTTGGGAACTCAGACCCGATCAACCAGACTGTAGGTACATCATACCAGGACAAGGACCTAGAGATGCCGTAGAAAAACAATCTCATGAAAAATGAAGCCACGGACAAACGGGGCATGAACGACACCATAAATATGACCGACAGAGGGATCGATCATAATCATCAGAGGATAGTGACCAACGTCATCATAAACACCATCGTAGTACTATACATTTATAAGGATCAACTCAAGAAACTCAGAGGCTGGATGAAGAGGACCTGAAGACAAGCTTGACAGTCACTCGACGGTTCACCCATCAAGTAGAGCCGATAGGCGATAGAGATATCTTGATACAAAGCCTGACCCGAGAAGTCAAGAATAATAGGCGTTAAATGGATGTGATGATTAGGCGTTACGGACACAATGAATTGTCTGACGATGATTCTGACAACTCTTTTAATAAAGACATTCTACGAACATCATTCCTGGAGAGATTCAGAAGGCCGCACACGTAGAACAGTTTAAAAAAGATACAAATCCTAAGGAGCACGACAGACGGTACAACAGTGCTATGGCTCAGTACGACCACGATGATCCATTGTTTTGCCTCAACTTTCCACAGACCCTTAGGGATGTAGGCTCAAGGTAGTTTGGAAGATTTACCCCGGCAAGTATTGGGAGTCTCGGGGAATTGAGCAGAAGCTTCTCAAGATAATTCCTCGGGAATGTAAACAGAAAAAAATCGGTGGTGTACCTCTCTCAACTAAGATAAGGGAAAGACGAGTCGTTAAAAAAGTACATGGGAAGATTTGGTCAGGCGGTCTCAGAAATCGACAGTGCTAATGATGAAGCATTAATCGTTGCATTCATGAACAACTTACATAATGGGTGGTTGTCCTTTGACTTGAGAAGAGCACGTCTAACTAGATATGCGGACATGATGGATATGGCAGGTGGATATGCATTAGCCGAAGAAAAAAAGTTTGCGATAGAAGGTTGTTATATGCATGGGGGAAGACCTGAGCAAAAAGATGTCGAGTCAAAGAACCATAAAGGGAAACAAAATGGAAATACCAAAGAAGAAAGAAACAAAGATGGGGGAAACGGATGTAGGACTATAGACTAGACCAGGGAAAAGTTTCAAGGTAAGTATATAAACTACACCCCGCTTTGAAAAAAGCAGAAAGAGATCTTAGCGATACTAGAAGAAAAGAATCTGGTTAAGGAGCCACGTCGGCAGTCGTAATTTGCCCAACGAGACACGACAAAGATACCCATATCCGAGAAGGGCATCTACAAGATATTATCTTGAAGAAAGATGAGAAGATAGAAATTTGAAAAGAAACCAAGTTTGGAGATCACTATTCAGATTGAAACAAAAATGCCAGTCCTAAGGCGAGTGGAGCAATACAAAAAATCTTCAGAGGACCGTCAACTAGTAGAAGTAACCGAGAACGGACTCGAAAATCTGAAAAGCGGTTGAAGCAAAGCAAAATTTTGACGTTAATTCCATCGAGCCTGATCCAAAGAGAATAAATGAATTATGGGACCCGAAGTGTTTACTGAAGCTAATTCACATGGGGTCGACATCTGACCAAATGATTCTCTTGTCATAAGCGCCAGGATCGGCCATAGGAAAGTTCAAAGGATACTAGTGGACAAAGGTAGCTTAACTGACATCCTCAGCCTAACTGTCTATGATCAGCTTAGATTGGATCGGAAGGACCTGCAACAATTTCATACCCCACTCAGAAGAATTTGGAGTAATCGAGGTCAGGTCACTGGGAATGGTAAAGTTTTCTGTGAAAATCGGAGTAGCACCCTACCGAAAAATGGTGATACTTGAATTTGTAGTGGTAGATTTAGATAATAGGCCTTATAATGCTCTATTGGGTCGACCTTTTATGAACAAGACAAAGGTGGTAACAACCACTTATGCCCTGATGATCAAATTCCTGACCCAATAGGGGAGTAGGGACGGTCAAGGGTTCACAAGAAATGGCTAGAAGAGCCAATCTCTCTGTCTATAAGGACAAGGATAACAGCTAGCACCGAGTGTGTACTCTGACTCAACCAGATCAGATTAGGCAAGAAGAATCATTAGTATTTGAATTCAACCTGAGGGAAAAACCTGAGGCATCGAAGGATGAGCCGACAGAGGAAGTGATCTTAAAGGAAGGTGAACCAATAAGAAAGGTCAGAATCAGAGCTTATATAGAAGAAAAGGTCAAGACAGATCTTATCAATTTACTTAGAGAATACAAAGACGTATTTACGTGGAGTCATGAAGACACGGTGGGATAGAAACGTGAGTGATATCACAACATTTGGCCTAGATCCGAGCGCAAAGCTTGTAATTCAAAAATAAGCTTTTCACCTTGAGAGGAGTTGGGCAATCAAGCAGGAGATGGAGAAGTTACTCACTATAGGATCAATCAAAGAAATCGATTATCCTTGGTGGGTGGCGAATGTGGTCCTGGTCTATAAGAAAAATGGCCAGTGGAGAATGTGCGTAGATTTTACAGATTTGAACAAAGCCTGCCTAAAAGATAGTTTTCCACTTATAAGGATAGACCAGTTGGTCGATGCTACATCAGGGCATGAGTTGCTCAGTTTCATGGACGCCTATTTGGGATATAACTAGATCCGGATGAACAAAGTGGATGAGGATAAGACAGCGTTCACGACCGACCATGGTCTATACTGCTATACAGTGATACCCTTTGGGTTGAAAAATACCGCGACCATTTATCAGAGACTGGCAACAAAATTTTTGCTCACCAAATAAAAAGAAACATGAAAGTCTACATAAATGACATGTTAACCAAAAGTATCAAGGTGGATGAGCATCCTATAGATTTGCGAGAAACATTTGATATCTGGTGGAGATACAAGATGAAGTTAAATCTGAGCAAGTGCTTATTCAGAGTTCCTTTGGGAAGATTCCTCGTTTTTCAAGTTCACCAGAGGGGGATCAAAGTGAACCCCGACAAGATTAAAGCCCTCCAAAAAATGACTTCTCCAAGAACCCAAAATGAGGTACAACGTTTGATAGGATGCTTAGCCTCGCTCGGCAGATTCATTTCAAAAGCCACAGATAGGTGCACAACATTTTTCAAAGTAATCAAAAAAGGGAAAGGGCTCGAATGGAATGCAGAATGTGAACAGGCACTTCAAAAAAAAAAAAGAATACTTGGGTCAGGCACCCATCCTCTCAAAACCCGAGGTAGGAGAAATACTCTACCTATACTTGTCCCTTATAGAGCTAGTAGTAAGCTAGGTCCTAGTCAGGACAGAAGATGGGATACAAAAGCCAGTATACTACACCAGTAAGGCTCTACTCCCGGCTGAAACTAGATACTTTCAGGAAAAAAATATGTCTTTGGCATTAGTGTCGACAGTAAGGAAGTTAATGTTGTATTTCCAGGCACACACCATTAGAGTTTTTACTGACTGCCCACTTAAGCAAATTCAATAGAAACCTGAAATTTCAGGCCGACTGACCAAATGGGCAATTGAGTTAAGAGAATTCGATATTAAATATGTGCCCAGGAGATCGCTTAAGGGCCAAGCAGTTACGAATTTTGTAGCAGAATTCACAGAACTTGATATGGACGTAAAGAAAATGTTGGGTAGAAGTCTCAGAAATTATATGTCGACGGCTCTTCGAACAATCTTGGCAGCAGGGCAGGGATCGTAGTATGCATCCCAGAAGAAGATGACATTGAATGTGTCATGAGATTCGACTTCAAAGCAACAAACAATCAAGCAGAGTATGAGGCACTGTTGGCAGGACTTAGAGTTTGCATCGCACTCAGAGCAGATGAGGTCAAAATATTCAGTGACTCACAGGTAGTCGTCAATCAAATCCGAGACGAATATCAGGCCATGGATGAATTTATGATGGCTTACTTGGGCGTAGCAAAACAACTCCTCCAATGGTTCAAATAATATAGGATTGTCTAGATCCCACGAGAGGAAAGTGAGAAAGCAGATGTTTTGTCTAAGCTAGATTTAGCAATAACCACAATCAGGCCAAAAACTATCCCTGTCGCACATCTACTCAGAACGAGTATAGTTGAGCTGAAAGATTTTGAAGTATCAGAAATCCGAACACCGCTAGATGGTTGGATGACCCAGCTAAAAAGTATTTGAAAGAGGATGTACTCCCTGAAGACCCCTTAGAGGCAAAACGCATCAGGTACAGGTCAATCAGGTATACTATGATTAGAGGAGAATTATACAGAAGAGGATTCTCTCGAACACACCAAAGATGCATATCAAAGGAAGACACACACTGGATATTAAAGGAAATTCATAGTGGTGTGTGTGGAAATCATATAGGAGGCAAAAGCTTGGCACACAAGGTACTCCGGCAAGGTTTTTATTGGCCTTCTTTGTTCTCTGATGCCCAACGATGTTCAGAAAGTTGCAACGCTTGTCAAAGGATCGCCAATGACGTTCAGCAACCCCTTGAGCCCCTCAGAAGTCTCACTTCCCCATGGCCATTCGCCATGTGGGGCTTGGAATTAATTGGTCTGATGTCGGCAGGAACGAGGGACAGAGCAAAGCATTCAATTGTGGTTGTTGATTATTTCACTAAGAGGGTGGAAGCTGAAAGATTGGTGCACATAGCGAAAGCAAACACTACAAACTTTGTAAAAAAGAATGTACTCTATATATTTGGAGCTCCAAACACAATTTTCACCGACAACGGTACCAAGTTTGTTAACCAAATATTCAGACCACTATGCAAAGAGTACCGAATTTCTAATTACTATGCCACTCCCGCTCATCCTCAAACAAATGGACAAACCGAATTAGTGAACAAAGTCATCAAGCACACGCTTAAAGAGAAGTTGGATGGAAAAAAGGGTATTTGGGTCGAAAAACTTTTTGAAGTATTATGGGCTTATCGAACAATGGTAAGAACCCCTATAAGAGAAACACTGTTTTCTTTGGCATTGGGAACAGAGGCCACCATCCTAATAAAAACATCATATATGTCGCCTAGAGTTAGGTTACATGATGAAGATCATAATGTTGTATGTTGTTACAAAGCCTGGATGAGTTAGAAGAAAAAAGGGAGAAATCCCAAGTGCGAAATTCAGCATATCAGCAAAGAGTGGTTAGGCATTACTACTCTCACGTCCGGGTTAGGAAGTTCCGAATGGGAGACCTGATGCTCAGAAGAATGTCACTGTAGATAAAAGATAAAGCCACAGGCTCATTTGCTGACAAATGGGAAGGCCCATACAAAATCGAAGGAGTGGCCGAGCATGGAGGATATTCGATCTCCCGACCAGAAGAAGGGGTCTTACCCCGACCATGCAACGTCCAATATCTGAAGATCTTTTATCCTTGAAATTTCTTAGTTTTAGGCTTTAATTCCTTTTTAGTCAGGATTTTTTTTAGGAATTTATTTTTCTTAGAAATCCTTTTGAGATTTTTCCATACTTTGTTAGTTTTGTAGAATTTTGAATAGAAATCCGACACGGGATTCCCAAAATTATAGGCATATGATAATAAGAACATATGAAAAGACTGAGAAAAAATAATTGACACTCACATACAATAAAATGCTCGGGGCCATTAATTTGGTAAAAAATCCCAAATTGGCAGAGAAGCTCAAAAGAGCACGCCAGCAGAGCAAGGTCAAACTAGACCTTAGCCAAAAGGCAAAATCGATGCACCAGACTCTAGAAAACGGCTTGGGGTGCCACCGGGTAAATCCTGGTGAGTTGCACAACTGTGTTAAGTAACTCAGAGCTTAACAATTCGGCAAACCCTTGCATAGACAAAACTAGGAGACGTCATCAATGACATACGCAAGGACCTAAAACGTATGATCGTGGCGAGCCTCGATGCTATGTTTGGGTAGCAATTGAGTATGGAATGCAATTGCAAATCCAACTTGCCTTTGTTTCAAGATTAATCGGTTAATAATATTAGCAAGTTAATAAGGTACTTGGCATTTCAAATTTGGAAAGAAGTTACTCGAACAATGATATTAGCCAGTTAATAAGATACTTGGCGTTTCGAGTTACCCTGTTCAGAATATGCATATAAGAACAAATTCACGGCTAAAAGCAATCACGCAAATATGGGATTTTATTAACTATATGAATTTTTACAAGTCCATATAAGGTGGAGCCGAGGATTTTGAATTCTTGTCGATGCTCGGATCAGGCACAGTTTCATATTCATGGAGAAGACTTTCATTCGAAGGCCAAACGATTGTGTCAACAGAATCATCCATCCAGGCACTATCATCCATTCCGAAGATTGGCCCAACATTAGGCTCTGACCCGTCCACCCCATTTTTCTTTCTGGCATAAAAAGTTGAAAAAGAATGCTCGGTCAAGTCCTCTAGGTGCATAGAATAGGGTTATTTACCTTGGCTACGACAATAAGCTCTCCACTCCCTCATTTGAGTGCGAAGAGCCTCCAAAGACCGATCCACATGATTTTTGATTGACAATTCTTGATCAATTTGAGCCGTGTCAGTCGCTCGGTTCTTTAACTTGAAAACTCATAAGCTGAAACCAACCCCCGCTAAAATTCTCTAAGGAGTAAAGAGTCATAAGCCGGGGATCTTTTAAAGCAATCAACCCCTTGAACTTCAAGTTCCAGTTCAGCTTCCTTCAAGAGGGACTCAACCGTCAGATCATTCGCTAAGATCTTCAATTTTTCACTCATAAGATGCCTTTGCTTCTTCGGCATCCTATTCAGCCCTAAGCATTGACTCATGAGCGGTGGAAAACAAGTCTTGTAAAGATTTAGCCTTCTCCTCCGTAGCAGAGATCCTCTCATCGGCCTCAATCTGTTTCTCCAAGCAGTGATCGGTGAACTCCTGAGTAGAACTCACATCCCTTTGAAAAGTTGCCTCAATCCGAGCACAATTATCCTCGCTCGTCTTTAATTGAGCTTCCAGATGCCTTATCCGATCAACTTGGTGCTGTTGTGTCTGAACAGCCTCTGTAAACTCAGCAACCAATTGAAAGCAGCTTAAAAATGTCAGAAAGCAGTTTTAAAATGCCCAAACTAAATACAAAATACAAATGTAGAGAGACTTACGTAGGTCACACTATTGAAAATATTATGAAAGAGCTTTGTCAGAGAACCACTTCTGAAGCAGCTCCAATGATCATCACTAATAAAAGCTCGGCCAGAAGACATGGTTTTCAGCATATCTTAAAGGGAAGGGCCCACAGGTTATTCCGAGGATCCCGCTTATGTATCTTTAACCTTAAAGGGTAAGAAATTTTCTCTGTTCAAACTTTCCCGAGGGTTCCCTCCTCCCAAAGACTTCTCCAATTGACCACTCAAGAAGTCACTAGTATCAGCATCCTTATCGCTCAACTCAATGAACGATACTACTCTCAGAACTTTTGAAGGAGGTCGAGCAAGAGAGTGAGCTACTTTTCTTTTTTCGGCCCGTGTACGGCAAAAATCAAGATCATCTGGAAGATCTTCCTGGTCATCCACATCTTGAAAAGGTTCAAAAAAATAGGATGAGAAGGATCAGGTTGTTCAGT
The DNA here is from genome assembly GCA_032871835.1 of Dipteronia dyeriana. Taxonomy (NCBI): domain Eukaryota; kingdom Viridiplantae; phylum Streptophyta; class Magnoliopsida; order Sapindales; family Sapindaceae; genus Dipteronia; species Dipteronia dyeriana. Next base: position 83,124,443 of record CM065297.1, read on the forward strand.
AGAGGATTCCCTAATTCTTTCCTCATCCCTTTCAATGAACCGCTTAGCTGATTCCCCTTCAGTAGGGGAATTAGGTCCCCGAGTCATTACACCAACAGAAAGCTTTACTTGCCTGCCCTCATCCTCAAACACTCTCTGGTCGTTATCAGGTCCAATGGTACGACTCGGGCCACTTGTTTCCCCCACAGTTGGCTTAACGACCTCTTCAAGAACATATTCATGAACTTGTTCGTCAGCGTCCTTGGAATTCTCTTCCGATTCGTTGTCAGGAGGAGCAACTCGCCCTTCTCTTTAACGAGAAGCCTCATTACAGCTCACCTGAATAATTGCCTTTACCTGGTGAGGTTGGTCATATACTAAAAATTTGAAAGAGGAAAGGGGTCAAAAGGCAGAAATACAGTGAGCATCAAAATAAAAGCAAAACAGCAAAGCCACCACTTACAGCGTCTGCAACAAGCAGAAATCTAAGAAAAAAAGCCAAGGTTCTTCATTTTCTCCTCTTGACCGACTTCTTTTCTCCAGAGTACGCACGACTGCCCGAGCAAGGTTAGACAACTTGGCATCAGTAAAAACAGGCAGTGTTTTGTTCCAACGATCAGGAGAGAAAAAATATCGAGGAACCTTCAGTACTTCCCGAGCTTCACCTACCGAAAGCTCAACTTGGTTTCCCCAATTCCCTCATACAAAAAACTAATTGTTTTTCCAGTATTTGTTTGAAGTGGGAAAACCCCAGATAAAACCCTTTTTCTTGACATCTATGGAAGTTTTGATGCCCCGATTCACCTTCACTCCCTCAGGAGTCCAGCTGTCGTGTTGGCTGGACAAAACAAAATAAGTCTTAGTCTGACCAGACTGTCTAAGAGTGTAAAAGTACCTTATTTCACGAGAAGAGGGCAGCAGCAAATTTATCCGGCTCCACATATGACACATGCACATCAAAATCCTATAGTTATTCTGGGCAAGTTGGAACAGAACGATTTCGGTCTCGGCCAGGAACCAGGAGATAAAAGGTTGTAGGGGAAGAGTCACCCCACAACTAAGCATAGATCCGTAAATTGCCACCATATCCGGAAGAGGGTTCCACACGACCCTATTACCAGCAGATATCATCAAAACAGAATCGTTCATGTCAAACTGAGCATGATATTTTCCCGATTTCATATTCCCGACCATGTTCGGTTCAGCATCGTAAGCACTCGGGTGATGAAGAGAAAAAATATTCTGAGAGGTATGGTTTTCTTCATCAACGTCATTCTCGTTAATCACTTGCCTCTCAATCTGAATGTCACTTGAAATATATCTACGAACCGTGTGACCGCTTTGATGCTTTCCCATCCTAGATCGTAAAGGAACCATGTGACGATCAGAAATGGAAAACTCAAAACTGGAGGAAAACTCAGAGCTGGGGCTAGAAGGAACACCAGGAAAAAGCCCTGAAATGTCAACATTCAAAAAATAGAGATGGTTAAGGGGTGATTCTCCCAACAATTTGTAAACACAATAGGATAAATAACTATCACCACGTTCAAGAGCATTTGAATCTATAACGAAAAGATGATGTCTTGTAATAGGATCCATGGAAACTGACCATAAAAGAAGTCACAGAGAGCTGGAAAAGAGCTTCAACAAAAAGCGAAGATGGATCTATACGCAAATGAGCTGGAAGGCAGAAAGCAAGTTGGAATTTCTTCTTTTTCATAAAGATACTGATAAAATAGCTTCCGTTAATTTAAATAAGTCGCATAATGATTAAAAGCTCGAAACCTTGGGGTTTGGAAAGGTAGGAAGATAAAAAATAGCACTTTCGATGACATACACAATGAATCAGATAATCTGGAGGTCGTATCTCATAAAAGCCAATAGAGATACCAAATGATAAAGGGACACGTGTCATGAGAAGAACAGATCAACCCACCAGAGTTTCAAAACGTCACAATCATAGGGATTTCACATGAAGAGACGAATTGCACATACATGGTTGCCATTAAGACACGTCATTAATGCTGCGAATTGATTAGGAATTATTGTTCCTACATTAATGAGGCATTAATGAAGAAAACGAAAAAAAACAGTCGGGTACGACGATTAAAATACTTTCACCAAAGATGAATTCTACTCGGTAAAAGTATTTTAAGGGGGTATTGTTATATGTATATTCTATCAAATGTACACCTCCCTGATCCAGGAAGATTGCCAGATAGGTATCCAGGTTGGCATCTGGATAAAATATTGTCGGTAGTATCGCCCATTCACGAGAGCCCGAGTAAGACCGGATGATAATATTCGGCACATTCAGCTCTACTCGGAACAGCATGTCAAGTCCGAGTAAATAAGTTATCAACAAGCGAGACATATAAAGTCACAAATTGTCTTGGACACGTAACCACGAGTAAAGAGGAAACAAATATATTCCCCTCGAAAGATGCGCAATCTACATAAGATGATGAGCCCAAGGGGAAACAAATCCAAATCACGCAATAACCCTACTCTTCTAGAAGACTACACACTGATCAAGAAATAAGCCTAAGATGACTATGCAACTAGAATCTTGCGTAGATTCTGATTCAATGCACAAGATCTCCGAAATAGGAAAGAAGACAAAGATGACTTTAACAAGTAACCAGTTCTAATTAAATACAATCACCTTACCATATTTGTGTAACGAGGATTACAGTTCTATGCACATAAATATACCCATAATCTCTCTAGAAGAGGGGATAGAAAAATAGAACCACCGTAAAAGAGAGGCTAGAGAGATCGAGAGGTGTAATTTGGTATTCAATATTGGATTTGGATTGGTTTTGCATGCGTGCAGCCACCCGTAGACGTTTCTCCAATCATCGGAGTTTTACCACGTATACTCATGTCACAATCTTATCACATTGCATCCTCTTTCTATTTTTCTTTTGACAGGTCAAAATCAAACCAAACGCTGTTGACTTTCTTGACCATCAAGAATTAGACATCAACACCAAATAAGCATAATAATGCAAGGATACATATGGATGCATTGTATGTGTGCCTAAACGCCTTGCAAGAGGAATGCGGTCTAGATACACCTTTCATATACAATAAAGCATGTTCCTCTTGAAGACTTCTCTTTACTTGATAAGTTGTCAATCTTTTTTGAAGCTTGAATAACCATGAACCTACACAACTAATAAATAAATAGAAAATATAATTTTGACATGGAATTATGCCGGTATGACTCAAAAACCTAACACCAAGCTCCTTCATATTTATATATGTACACACCTAGAGATTGTAATGTAGCTGTGACTGACGAGCTGTTGCACAATAGAGATGCCATCATTTGCTTGCTGCTTGAGAATATGTAATATGCTCAATGTTGTATGAAACATTATGTTGATGCTCATCACTCTGTACGATCTATTGATGTGTATTTGCGCCTCCGACTGTAATAACAAGTTTTAGTTGCTCTACACAGGAATCAGAAGTTGGCCCCACGGCCTTATGGTCCCTTCAGAGCGTTGGAGAAAATTGGTCCAGTTGCCTACCGAATACAGCAAATTAGTCCATTTAGAGTGTCTTTTTCGAATAAAAAGATTGGACAGCACAACAATTTAATGCCGCACATACCGCCAGTTAATGAGGATAGACAAGTTTAGTTGGAACCTATTCAAATTTTGGGTCGTCGAATGGTTTAAAAGTTAATCAAGCTGTCATTCAAGTTTTGGTGCCTTGGTCGAATTCCTTTCTTAAAGATGCGACTTGGGAGGAGTGGGAGTCCTTGCATAAGAGGTTGCATGCTTTTGCACCTTAAGGACTAGATGATTTCATCCGGAAAGGAATGATACACGACATTTTTGGTGGTGGGTAAAGTTGTAACGTGTATGTTGCATGCTTCTGTGTCACGGGTATGGTACATGCTTATGTGAAAGATTCTAGTTTATTAGATGTATTATCAAGTTGTTGCATGGCGTGCTCTTGAAAATGACGATAAGGGTTATCAATAATCAATTAGAAATTATTTTACTAATTACGCAATCTAGGAAGTATTTGCACTATTTAAAAAGAAGTATAGAGTAAGGGAACTCATTCGAAGATTGTACGTTTCCATTTATCATTCGATAAAGAAGGTTTCCCCTTAGAAGTGGGAATTATTGAGTCTATTGTTATCATCTTCCTGGATTGTATCAGATGCAGTCGTGAAGATTACTGGACTGGTTTGGCGGAAGCGATTTCACGATCTAGCAAGACGAAGAAGAAGATTGAGTAGTTAGGGCTTGTTTAGAAGAGTGACAGACCACTCGATTGGGGAACGTATAGAAGCAACTGAGGTGTGCTTGGGCTTTTTGCATGGGGGCAAGTGAAGCTATGTAAAGCCAAGTGAAATATAAAAACACGGTTAAAGTGCCGAAAGCTAACCTAAAGTGAGGCAGGGGGTGAATAGGTTTTTCAAACCTCTTTTCATTCTCTTAGAACAAATAAGAGTTTGTCCGTCTAAATATCTTGAAACATAACGCTTGAAAGATATGTAAGCATATATAGACTTTTTGAAAAGCAAATTCAAATAAACATGTCAATTAAAGTTTACTATTTGCAAGTGAATGAATCAAACTAAAACCAAAATCAACTAACACTTGTATTAATATATATGTTCAGTGTACACTAGTACATATGAATGAACAACTATATACAAATAAGTAAATTTGCAAAAATAAATGATATATACAACTTTGATCAAAATAATGTCTGTATTTCAAACTTTATAAAGATCTTGTTTACAAAGTTATGAAGAACTGATGATCTAAATAAGATACAAACAAACACATATACAAATGTAAAAGAGATAGAGATAGAGATATTTGACACGTTATTTTCTACGTTGTAAAACCCTCTAAAGAGGAAACATTCACGGGTTGATTCCACAACAACCGACACCACCACCTTTCACTTGTTGGATAAATGGACACCCTCAAAGTGACCAATCCACATGAAACACTTCCTATTGGATATCTATTTTACCTTACCCGTGGGCCTTTTACTAATAAAAGACTTGCCTAATTTTTATCCAAAACACATCACATATCTCTAGAAAGTTTCCTTGCTCGACTATCCGGATCATCACAATCCTAGCCAAGATTTCCTTGCTCAACTATTCGGATCAACTCGATCCTAGCCAAGACCTAATGTCTTTCACAAGGACTTCCTAAACGTGATATATGCAAATGAAAACATATACAACATAGAATAAGTGATCAAAACATCCTATGAAAACTATAAATGATCAGTGAGTACACAATGTATATGTTTCTAGTTTGTAATCCAAACAAATGATATCACACAAATGTAGGGATGGCAAAATTACCCGCGGGGACGGGGACCCGCACTTTTGGGGTGGGGACAGGTTTCAATTGAGTGGAGATGGGGCGGGGGCGGGGACGGGGATAGATAGTCTAACCCGCAATAGATATGTGGCGAGGATGGGTTTTATACTCCTCACCCCGCCCCGTACAACTTAAAATAATATTTAATTAAACTATGTAGTTTAAAAGAAAATAAATATATCTAAAAAAATGAAATATATATAAAAACATTAACCCTAACTTTTCATCTATTTGCCGTTATTTAACATAAAGTGATAATACAAAATACAATTAAAAAAACCCTAGCCGCTAACTGCAACTCTAAGTCTTTATTCCATAAACAACTCAAAGTTCACCATTCAAGCTTCAACCTCAAATACAATAAGTTTTTTTATCTTATGATTAGCTTCATGTTCTTCTACTACAATTGAGTATTCCACATGTCTTGAAGAACCAGATTTTAATGAGGTAAAATAAATCATGCATATTAAATCAAATTAAATTATTGTTATTCAAATCAGATTGAATACAATTTTTTTTTTTTGGTTTGGAATGTTGCAGAAACCATATAAGTGAGTGTTAACATCTGGAGGATATGCTAGATGAAGTTGATATTATGAAGAGAGAACAAGAGAAAAAGATGCAACTATTAGATGATTAACGTTATGATTTTTGAACATTTTGACTTCATACTTTATGTTTTGTTTGAGAATGATAGAATTTACTTTGAGAATTAAGTTTACGAGATGTTTTTTTTAATAGTTTCATCGAATTATTTACTACTTTATATATTTTATCATATTCAATGGTTATATATTTGTAATTTTAATAAATAAATAAATTATAAATGGGGTAAATGAGTGAGGATGGGGAAAGCACTCCCAGTTGTAACCCGCCCCGCCCCAACCTGCTTCATCTAAGGTGGGGGTTTATGAGGGGATGGGTTTTCAAAAAATAAATACGGTGGGGTGTAGGGAAGGTCACCCCGCCCTGAACCTACCCCATTGCCATCCCTACTCAAATGAAGCATGTAAAATGTGAAATGTATGGATTAGATACACTTCATGAAGATCTAGACATAGGCATGATAATTCACAAACAAGGTTGCCTAGTTCATATACGGGAACAAAAAACCTAGAATATGCAATTCAAATCAATACACAAATAAATCATAGATATTGTACATGCAACATAAAGCTTGAATAATAACATATTCATTAAGCACAAATTCAACTCTTTGAACTAAAACCAAAAATGCTATGATCACAAGATATATTCAATGAAATTCTCTAGCAAATATTTAGAGCTCATTTCATAAAATAATCAACTAAAACTCAAAATGATGTAAAGATAAAATTAAATGTGCTAATCCTAAATATAGTCAACTAAAGAGTCCTAGCATTCGTAAAGGCTATCAACCATCAAGAAAAAGTCAATTAACACACAAACAGACCTAGATTATAAGCTTGTCACAATACAACTGATAAACAAGTGAAATTTTAGGTTTAAAAAAACCTAAATCATATTTAAGTCTCTAATTAGACAACTCTAGCTTATAATTGAAGCTCTATCTTTTAACAAAATTTGATTAAGTCACATACACTAAAATGATAAGAAGACCCAAGGTATTTGAGTATTAAAAAGCTTAAAACACAAGGGATAAACAATTACAATGTCAATTTGAGTGCAGCCACGAAATTGATATAGAACACTAAAAATACTTGAACAAAAGACTTCAATAAAGCATAGAGAAGATAGAAGACTTCAAAATGAATTCTCTCCTTTTAAATCACTCGATTTTGATAAGAATGAGTGAGATATGAGGTTTCGGAGTTGAGGGAAAAACAAAGAAAATTTATTCACACAAGTCTTCTTTAAAATGAACAATTAAAGTGGGAGAGTATTTAAAAGAGAGAAATGGGGGAATCCTAGGTGGCTTTTGAGGTGACAATGGGTAAGGGTATGGAATACCACATCAGCACTCCGTGAAGGCTTATGGCCTCCATGGGGATAGAGGACATCCTTTCCTACGGAGGCCACACGCCTCCACGGGGAGAGGGGTGCTTGTGGCACTTAGCCACACCTCTCTCCCTCGTGCACCTCTCACGTTCTTTGACCATATTTCAGCCTTTGAACTCCAATTTTGAATCTGTTTTTGGATTACAAACTAGAACCCTCTCACAAACATGGACGCTTACAAAACTTCAATAAAAATTATGGAACTCGACTCGATAAATAAGAACGAAAACCATATACGATAAACACGTGAAAAGTTTAGTAACTTTCAATTTGGAACTCAAAAACTAATGGATGAGTAACCGAAACGTTCGAAAACGATATGAGAACATATTCAAGTCCTATATCAGTAAAACACAAACAAATGAATACAAGAACACACAATTATGTCATTTCTTAGAGATAGTCCTAGAACATACATTTTTACAAAATTTGTCAATTTAAATCTAATGCATATATATATATATATATATATATATATATATATATATAATATTTGTGTGAATGTGTTATACCAATTGAGCACAATGATGCATGGACACATATAGATGCAATGTGTCTGTGTGCCTAAATGCCTTGCAAGAGGAATGAGGTCAAGATATACCTTTGATATGCAATAAAGCTTGTTCCTCTTGAAGACTTCTCTTTGCTTGATGAGTTGCCAATCTTCTCTGCAGCTTGAATAACCATGACCTAGACAACTAATCAATACATAAAAAAATATCATTTTGATATGGAATTATGCCAACATGACTCAAAAACATAATAATCTCCCTTATTTGGCAAATTCATGTCAAAACACCTATACAAATATCTAAACATACAAAATGAAGATGGGTCACAAACACACCCTTACATTATATTGATTTTGTATATCCAAGGCTAATCTTCAACAAGTCTTGAACTTCTTCATTAGGTCATCTCTTGATTTCACCTAAAATCAACCTGAAGAACAATGCATATACAAGAGAATATATGTGGCATTATACATACTTGACAAGATTTAAACAATAGAGTTAAAATAGATACATGTATACTCCTCCTTAATACATGTATAATATCCATCCCAAAAAAAAAATCTCATCAAAGTTATTACATGCTGTAAAAAATTCAAAGCACTATACCAATTAAAAAAATAAACTAAATACAAGATAGAAATAAGCTAAGCTAAGTATCATATTTTCCCCCTTTTTGACATGAAATTATGCCAAAAGGAAAAGAAAAGATACCTCAAGATCAAATGAGTCTTTGTTGGCCACTTGTGTTATCAAAGAACTTTGCACGGTTTGATGATCTCACATATCATTTGGAGGTGGATGCTTTGCTTGAAGAAATACTTTCTCCCAAGCCCTTGATATGTGCATTTTGTTGAACCACCTTCATATTTAGCTCATCTATCTTCTTCCTAGATTCTACAAGCTCTTCTTGCATTTGTATGCCCCAATCCAGAAGGTAGGTTATGCTTGATACATTGCTTGACTCTTGAGTATCACCAAAAGCCTAAATGTATCATTAGATCCGCCTTTATTCTTGTACGACATAAATGTCACACATTTATCACTAAACTTCTCCAATGGTGCTAAAATCACATCTCTCTCGAGCTTTTTAACACCAAATGATGTACACAAGTGAGTGATAGACCCCGAATAAGCTAGCTTTTTGTCCAACCCAGTTGAACATGTCAAGCTTTCTATATGTTCCATTAAGATCTCTCTAAGGTTTATGGGATTGTGAGTCACCAAGGCATAAACAATCTTGATTTTCTCTTTGTTCAATTCGGTTGCATTTGAAGAAGGTACAAGATTTTCACAAACAAAAAGATGCCAAAAGGCACTCACTTTGGTAAACTCATTTTGACAAATGAAAGCACACTTACACCACTCTCACAAAGAGTTCTCCACATTTTATTAAGATGCTCCACATTTTCCACATCAAGGAAGTCCGATGAAATGTTGTTAGGAAACTCAAGAAACTTGTTGATATCTTCTGAGGAAACTCTAAAGACAACATCTCTTACATTTGTCAAGGCATTTTCAAGAGTGGTGTTATGCATATACTCATGGTAGAATTCTCTAACCATATTATCATTAACAACTCCAATCATATTTATCCGTGAACCCAATGCATATGAATAATAATTTGATGAACATAAGAACCTCAATAATCACCCCTTCCAAAAATAAGCTTTTTAGTCCCCGTCACACCTAAAGGATTCAACATATTGGTCTTGGATTTCTTAGAGGTTGATTTAGTGGAATTTTTTTTTCTACTGGTTTTAGAGGGTTACCAAGTCTGGTTGGTTTAGATCTTACCATAACTTCAGTAGAGTATAAACTAACACAAAAACAAACATGAGTGGAAATAACCTAACACGTTAGCGACAAAAAATATAGAGGCATATAATAAAATAATGAATCATAATGCAAATCAAATGAATATGAGATTACTATCATGCATTATCAAGATCCAATATTTAAACAAATAATATGCCAATATTTATCAAAGCAAATCATGTGAACATATCATAAAAGAGAAAAAAGTTTAATATACAATACTTAACTCAATAAATGCTCTATCTAAGATCAAGATATGATATTATTCACAATGATATCCACACAGTCTCACAATAAAGAAAATTTAAAGAAATTCAACAAAATAAGCTCCACAAACTATGAGAGATACACCAAAATTTTCAATCACTCTCATAATTCTTCTAAAATGGCTAGCAAATCAAGTTCACTAAAAAGCAAAATGTGTGTGTGTTTGTGTGTGTTTGTGTGTGTTGCTTATTCACCTAAAGCTTTTACATTCAAAGTCAAAATGATTATCATCCAATTTTTTTGCTTTAAGAGAATATATTTCAATATATGAGTGTGTGTGTGTGTGTGTACATATGGCTCGTCAACCCATTTCTATTTTCCAGCCAGAGCAATTCCAATTTTCATCTAAACTTCTTTAAGCTTTTGAAGCTTTAATCAAATATTTTTTAAAATTGATTCATTTCAACACTTCTTTGATTTTTTTTTATTACTTCATTACAGCTTTCACTCATCATATTGGTGTAGCCCTTTCGTTCATTGGGCAGTTGCACAACCAACATGTGTAGCCCTTTTCATGAATGTGCTCGTTGAGTTCTATGTAGTTGCCAAAGCAAAATGGATACTAAAACCATAGGTTATCTTTCCTGTACTAGCCAAAAGACTACAAGGTGCATCCATAACTTACATATTTTCAAACTCAACTTAATCAAACAATACATATAAGAGAAGAAATATGAGCATTTTTAAAAACAAAGTTTTAAAGCTTAAAAGCGCATGATCTAAAAGCAATACAAAAAGATTTACTGAAGATCATTATTTCTCAAGAGAGTAGCTATCAAAGAATATGAAGCACATATTTTTAAAAGATGACATTCGTTAATCATATAGGTACATGAAAAATTTCATTTATCGTGTAAAAGATCTTTGTGAACAGTTTCACTAAATGATCTCTTAATGACAACTGTTAATGAGAACCATATATAACTTGAACAAGTTCTCTAAAATAACATCCCACATGATGTCATGCACACCAAGAATTGAAAGATGAAAAAGAGAGCAAGTTTTGGTGTAAGGATATACCTTAGCAAGGTTTCATCAATGAAAAAATTCATACATCGTGTAAAATATCTTTGTGAACAGTTTAACTAAATGATCTCTTGATGACAACTGTTAATGAGAACCATATATAACTTTAACAAGTTCTCTAAAATAACATCCCACATGATGTCATGAACACCAAGAATTGAAAGATGAAATAAGAAAGGAAGCGTTGGTATAAAGATATACCTTATCAAGGTTTCATCAATGTAAATTCTTCGTTCTTCACTCAGAGTTGCCACCATATTTTTGCCTTTCTTAACCTCTTTAATCTTCCCATTAAGACAATACGAGGCATAGTGTCCATATCCTTGACACTTAAAGCATTGGACTTTGGTTTTGCTCTTAGCTTGACCAACCTTGTCATTCCTTGGAGTGAATGACATCTTGACTTCCCTTCCTTTAGACATGTTACCATTAGGCTTGGCAATTGTTCTCATGATCTTCTTAAACATTCTAACCGATAGTGCCATCTCTTCATCATCATCTTTACTTTTCTCATCAATGGCCTTGAGCGTTAAAACTTTGCTCTCGGCTTTAGGCATCAAGCTCATTACATGAGCAATTCATCATTGCTTATGCTATCAACTTCTTTACTTTCTTCAATAGCGGTAACATTAGCCTTGAACCTTTTGGGTAATGACCTCAATATAAGATTCTCAAGAGAGATTAGCACACCAAGTACTTGGCATTGTTTAAAGATGTTTAGAAGATTGAATTGGAAGTCTTGGAATTTAACTTCTTCACCTATTTGTTAATCCTCAAATTGTGAAGTGTGCATTTGAAGACTTGATTTCTTAACCGTCATAGTTCCTTAATTGGTAACTTAGAGAGTGTCTCATGCTTCCTTGTTGGACTCTAGGTTTTTAATGTAAGAGAATTGATGACTATCTACTCCCCCGAAGGTAGCATTCATAGCCAGATGATGCCATTTTTTCAATTCAAACTCATAGACGAACCAATAACTAATAGGCTTAGAAACCATGGATCCATCTTCGAGCATCTTGTTTGGAGGGAGTACCCCACTTCTACCATCACCTAAGCTCTCTCGTCGATGGAACGAATGTAAGCTTTCATCTAAAGTTTCCAAAAGTCGTAGTTGTGGCCTTTGAGTAAAGGAGGTGTAGAATTGGAAGCACATTCGATCATTGTTTCCTCTATAAGAACATTACTTAAAACACCTTGCAATTTCTCTTGAATGTATCCGGGATCTAGTTAATTTCCTTCTAACAACAACCTGCTCTGATACCAATTGAAATATACAAACACGGTTAAATTTTCAAAAGCTAGTGTAGAGGGAGAGGGTGAATAGGTTTTTAAAACCTCTTTTCATTAGTTTAGAACAAACAAGAGTTTGTCCCTCTAGATAGCTTCAATCACAACATTTGAAAGATATATATGTTGGGGTTCATGCCCTAAAGATGAAATTTGTAAATGGATTTATGAAATAAATAAAAACAAAAGTTCAATTCATTCTTATTATGTTATTTATTTATTTTATAAATTTGTGCATATAAATTTAACATCCAAGATTGGCGGATGTAATCTTGAACTGTGTATATGAGTGTCATATATGGATGGATACAGTAAGAGATGTGCAATCTAAAGATCTATAGATAGCAAATAAAGCTGGGTACTTTATTTATGGTTAATCTATAGTTGCGGTCCATTCTGTAATGTACGGTGATTCTATCCTGAATCATTTATATGGAGATATGAGAATGGAGGCGCCTTGTATGATGTGATCATATAGGACTGGGCCATGATCTATATGAATCTCTCACCAAGATCCGTTTATCGATGAGATTCATATATATCAACTAATGATGGCTATATGTGGGTGATCTTAATCCTGAGTGACTTATCGACTCCTTCAGGTTAGATCGTGGTCTTTGATATACCATGGGTGAGGTCGGATGCAGTTCTAGATCAATATGCTCCGTATGTTGGGATTACGATTTTGCTTGTGGCTGGAAAGGTTTGTACACAATAGTGGAATCCACTCCTTCTTATGAGAAGTAGATGGTAGTTCCCTTAAGGGTTGATTCGGGGCTTGGACAATATGAGCGCTCTCCTAATTCCGTAAGGAAATAGGATTTATTGTTCATTATAGAATCAACGGTGCTTAAATGATATATGTAATTAGAGGGGTATAACAGACATTATGACACAGCTCTAATTATGAACTACTGTGGAGGATCACACCATGTGTAATAGCTATATCGATGGACACCGAGTTGTATCGGTCTGTGTAAAAACTTCTACAGTTGAGAGAGTGCAGCTTCGGGTTTTTAGTGGAATAACACCGGAGTTAATAATCAAGGAATATTAATTAAAAGAGTTTAATTAATGATTCCGAGGATTATTGGAGCTCAAAATACTGTGGGTCCATTAGGTCCCCTTGCTAGCCCGATTGATTAAGGTAACAAGGGTCACGGTTAATTAATTGGATTGTCCAATTAATTGTGTTAAAAAAGTGACACGTATATATTCGGGAAATAATTGAATAATGAGACTATTTAATTAATGAATGTTAATAGTTAAATTAATTAAATAATTAGATTATTTAATTATATTGATAATTATGAATTATTAATTAACTATTAATTGGAGGGTGTTAGTTGATATGTGGATTTAGGTGAAGATAAAATAATATGATTATTTTATTTTAATAAATCATTTATCTAAGTATTTGAATTTAAGTTTAAATTTAAAATACTTATTATCACTTTTAATATATTAGATATATTTAAAAAGGATAATTAAAAGATATATATATCAATTATAATACAAGAGATTGTATGGGATACAAATTGGTGTGTAAATGAAACAATAGTTAAAAGAAGAATTTACATAGGATGCAAATACTTAATACATATATGACGTATATTTGTGAGCAGCGATATATATAGATATTGCTAAGCAATCAGAAAAAGAGGAAAAAAAAAAAGGCAAGCAGCAATGCTTGAGAAAAATATATAAAAAGCAAGCAGCAGTGCATGAGATATATAGAAAAAGCAAGCAACAGTGTGTGATATATATATATATATATTTAAGAAGCAGCCGTGCGTAGACATATATTTGATATATTTTTGAATGGAGCAGCAGTGTGATATATATTTGATATATATATTTTGTTTCATGTTTTATGTGTTTTTGAAACACATAGAAGAAAGAGTTTCTTCAATTCTCTCTACATCCTCTATTCAAGTTCCTGAGACCGTGACGCGCCTACACGCAGTTACCAGATCCGGGAGATAGCAAGGAAGATCGAGTGGTTCAGACAGGAGCACGTCGTAAAGTGAAGGAACCTTCATACGTTGGTATGTTCTTCTGATTTTATCGATTACAATTTCCTGTGTTTACATATTGTATGTATTAGTTCTGAAAAATAATTACCATCCAAAGTTCACTGCTCACAGATACAGATATGATCTTTATAAAAATAAAAAAAAACCTAGTTTCACTGCGTGACCGGTGAACGGGTTTCCAACAATTGGTATCAGAGCCAATTTATTTTTTCAAAACTGGAAATTGTCTTCGATGCTCTTGTATGTATGAATGTGTAGGCACCATATTTATGATTGTATGAATGTTTATAATTAAATTGTTTAATTTAAACATGATTGATCGTAATTTTTTATGGTATTGTGGATTTAGGGTTTATGGGTTGTATAATTTTTATTTTATTTATTTTACTGTTATTGTATTGTAAATATTAATAAAAAAATTGTAACCTGTAAACGAAGAGCTGGAAATGCACGCGAAGTCGGTACTGTTCACGGCGTACTGTTCTTTTGTACTGTTCACGACATCACTGTTCACAGAACACTGTTCACGGTCGCACTGTTCCCCGATACTGTTGCCTAGTGTGTTCCGTGCAGATTTCCCATTTCGGATTCATGAGATGAATCGGAGTGACCTGAAAAGACTAGAAGACTCGGAAATTACAAGAAGACCAAGGAATACCTTGGAAAATTTTTTGTAATTTTATATTCCAATTTTTTAGGTTAAATAATCCATAGTACTCGGTCAATTCATATATGCTTTATATTATGTGATGATAAAAGCATTGTCATGCATACGTATGCCATTTAGATTAGATATGCCTACACAAATATATTTGATACGTCATACATGCATCATAGCCTGATATTTTATGTATTTTTTTAATGTGATTAAAATGGGTAATATACATAATTGGCTATGAATAATGAGATTAGTTTTTAATGGTTAGAAAACTTGGTAATTCTCATTAATATTAATCTAGTTATTAAAGAGTTTAATAAGTTAGATTAATATGGTCATTTATTGTAATTGGGATTAATATGATTAATTACCTAATAATAAATTATCCAAATAAAGTGTTAGGTTTTAATAGTTAAAACTTGGTAAACACTAACAAAATAATCTAACCCTAGTAAATAGTTTACAAAGGCTTAAATTATTCACTAATAGATTAGATTTTTAATTATTAAAAATCATTAATAATTTATTAGTTTATTAGAATTTGGTTCTAATTAGTTAATGCGCTAGATAACTTGATTAAAATTAGTCGTTTAATCCGGTAGAGTCTAGGTGCATTAACGGTTAAAAGAAAACCCAAATTTTAAAATAGTGAGTGGGAGAGGGATGTATGACATATATATCCCGCGGTCTCTATCATTAGTTCAACACCGTGAGATCGGAGTAAGGCCTCGTGACGGCTTTGCTTTCGTCCTCCCTAAGGAGGGTTTCCACAAAGGTCAATACCAAGGTTGACTTCTAACGGATAGTATTTCTGAGGGTATTTCGGTATTGACCGACCCTAAGGCGGCAATTCTCGAGTTAAGCTCGTAAGATCTGAAATAGTGGGTTACACTCATGAAGGTTTTGATTAAGTTTGTTAATTAAAAACCTGACTGAATGAACGATGGTTGAATGATATGAAATAAAAATTATTCTAGAATATCATTTGATTGAGAATGTCTTGGTCCAACGTGTAAAGACTTGACTGACCCTAAGGCGGCACTTCTTTGTGGTATGTTGGATTGTCGTGGTATAGTAACTAGTTTTAGGGTAGTTCTAGTTCGTTAAACATGTGCATGCATCATGTTTAAATTTATGCCAAAGCACTCGCACTTGTTTTTTAAACAAATGACTGAATGAATGTTTTTATTTATTTAAGCAATAATGTCTTCTGCATTACTTCAAATTCTCGCAAACGACAAATTAACTGGTGATAACTACACTAAGTGGAAACTTAACATTAATGCAATATTGGTCACTAAAGACCTCCAGTTTGTGATTACGGAGGAATGTCCTCCAGCGCCTAATGCCAATGCCACACGAACTGTTCGTGAGGCATACAAGCGATGGATCTCATTTGATGAGAAGGCCCGAACATATCTGTTGGCTTCTATAACTGACGTGCTTGTCACTAAGCATGAAGCAATGACTTCAGCATTCAAAATCATGGAGTCATTGCAAGCTATGTTCGGGCAGACCTTAGAGCAAAAGCGACATGAAGTTGTTTGTTCCGCTATGCTCACTCGTATGAAGAAAGGTACGTCAGTTCGAGAACATGTCCTGAGCATGATGTCCTACTTCAACAAGGCAGAAGTCAATGGCGGGGCCATTGACGAACCCAGTCAAGTGAGCATCATACTAACGACTCTTTCGAAGAGTTTCGATCAGTTTAAAAACAACTACGGGATGACCAAGTTAAGGTTCAACCTCACACAGTTGCTTAATGAGCTCACTACCTTTGAGTCCTTGACTAAGGACAACAAGAGTAAGACCAGTGAGGCAAATGTTGCCGAACCATCTTCCTACTCTAATAATAAGAAGAGAAAGAGGTCTACTAAGAAAGCGAAGGGTAAGCACAAACCCAAGAAAGCCCAAAGCAAGAAGAAGTCCAAGAAAAGTAAATATGATTTACTTATTCTTGAGTCGTGTTTAGTAGAAGATGATTCTTCACCCTGGATAGTTGATTTGGGGGCCACTAACCATGTTTGTTCTTCTTTACAATTGACTGATTCTTGGACACAGCTAGAGGAGCAAGCCTTCTCAATACGTGTGGGGTTAGGGGATGTCGTGTCGGCACAAGCAGTGGGCATAATTAGACTATGTTTTTGTAATAATTATATATTATTGGACAATGTATTTTATATTCCTGAATTTACATGGAATTTGATTTCCGTTTCTAAGTTGTTAGAACAAAAATATTATGTTTTTTTAATAATAAGTCTGTTATTATTGGAAAGAATGGTCTGAATATTTGTTTAGGAATTAATGAAAACAATTTGTATGTGTTAAGACCGTTAATACATACTACACTGCTCAACACCGAAATGTTTAAGGTTGAAAAACCAAAAACTAAACGACATAAGATTTCTCCAGATAATGACACGTATCTCTGGCATCTAAGGCTTGGTCATATCAACCTTGACAGGACAGACAGACTAGTAAAAAGCGGACATTTAAGTGAGTTAAAGATTGGCACCTTACCTGTCTGCGAATCTTGTCTAGAAGGTAAGATGACTAAGAGACCTTTTACTGGAAAAAGACTTAGAGCTAAAGAACAGCTAGAGCTTATACATACAAACGTCTGCGGACCGATGAATGTTAAAGCGAGGGGTGGTTATGAGTATTATGTCACCTTTATAGATGACTACTCAAGATACGGATATGTCTACCTGATGCAATAAAAGTCAGAAACATTTGAAAAGTTCAAAGAATTTCGAGCTGAAGTTGAGAATCAATTAGGTAGGACTATCAAGTCACTACGATCAGATCGTAGAGGTGAGTACCATGACCAAGAGTTTGAAGACTTCATGTTCGAGCATGGGATAGTTTCCCAACTCACAGCTCCCGGTACACCTCACTAAAATGGTGTAGCAGAGATGAGAAATAGAACCCTAATGGAAATGGTGAGATCTATAATTAGTTTCTCATCAAACCAAATTCCTTCTGGGGATATGCGTTACAAACAGCAGCATACATTTTGAATGTAGTGCAATCCAAATCTGTTTCTAAGACTCCCCTAGAGTTGTGGAATGGTCGTAAAGCTAGTTTGTGACATTTCCGTATATAGGGGTGTCCAGCACACATGCTGAAGAATAGAACTGGAAAGCTAGACTCCAAATCTGTTGTCTGCCTGTTTGTAGGATACTCTAACGAGACCAGAGGTGGACACTTCTATAGTCCTAAAGATAACAAAGTATTTATATCGACAAATGCAACGTTTCTTTAGGACAATTACATTAGTGACCATAAACCTCGTTCCAAGATTGTATTAAATGAGTTGGAGCCTAGTGAGACTAGTGCTTCATTAACAAGAGTTGTTGTTCCACAAACATCTGAGAGTCAGAAGGTTCCTGATCAGGATACACTACCACCTAGACGTAGTGAGAGGGTTGTGAGACAACCTGAACGCTATTTAGCTATAGGTGAGGGACAATGTGTTGTCTCTGCTGATAGTGTTAATGATCCATTGACATTTAAGAATGCAATGGAAGATCCTGATAAAGAGGAATGGCTTAAAGCCATGAATCTCGAGATGGAGTCTATATACTCTAACTCAATCTGGGATCTTGTAGACTTACCGGATGGGGTACAACCCATAGGGTGTAATTGGATCTACAAGAAAAAGAGAGGAGTAGACAGAAAGGTAGAGACGTTCAAGGCAAGGCTAGTGGCCAAAGGTTATACCCAGAAAGAGGGGGTCGATTATGAAGAGACCTTCTCGCCAGTAGCCATGTTTAAGTCTATTAGGATTCTCTTATCCATTGCTGCCTATTTCGATTACGAAATTTGACAAATGGACGTCAAGATTGCATTCTTGAATGGCAATCTTAATGAGAGCATCTATATGATGCAACCAGGAGGATTCCAGTCTCCAGATCAAGAGCAAAAGGTTTGCAAGCTGCAAAGGTCCATCTATGGGCTTAAGCAAGCATCTAGATCTTGGAACATCAGGTTTGATGATGTGATTAAAACCTATGGCTTCAAGTAGAATGTCGATGAGTCTTGTGTCTACAAGCGCATCATTGATAAGAGAGTAGTTTTCTTGGTCCTATACGTAGATGATATCCTACTCATTGGGAATGATGTGGGAGTATTGTCTGATGTAAAGGGCTGGCTGGCTAGCCAATTCCAAATGAAAGATTTGGAAGAGGCGCGTTATGTTCTTGGGATCCAGCTTATAAGAAATCGTAAGAACAAACTCATAGCACTGTCTCATGCATCATATATTGATAAGATTCTTATATGATTTTTGATTCAAAACTCCAAGAAAAGTAATTTACCTTCCAGGCATGGAGTTCACTTGTCTAAGGAACAGTGTCCTAAGACACCTCAAGAAGTTGAGGATATGAGACGTGTACCTTATGCATCGGCAGTAGTTAGTCTCATGTATGCTATGTTATGCATGAGACCGGACATCTGCTATGCAGTGGGAGTATTCAGCAGATACAAGTCCAACCTAGGATTGGATCATTGGGTTGCTGTCAAGACAATTCTCAAGTATCATCGGAGAACGAGAGACTATATGCTAGTGTATTCCGGGCAGAATTTGATCCCGTTAGGATACACGGATTCTGATTTTCAATCAGACAGAGATTCTAGGAAGTCCACGTCTGGATCAGTATTCACCCAGGGTGGTGGAGCCATTGTGTGGAGAAGTATCAAGCAATCTTGCATTGCTGACTCCACCATGGAAGTCGAATATGTAGCCACTTGTGAAGCTGCTAAAGAGGATGTTTGGCTCCGTAAGTTCTTGAGTGATCTGGAAGTTGTTCCAGATCTGGATAGGCCTATCACACTTTATTGTGATAACAGTGGTGCTGTGGCTAATTCCAAAGAACCAAGAAGTCACAAAAGAGGGAAGCATATAGAGAGAAAGTATCATCTCATTAGAGAGATAATGTAGAGAGGAGATGTGATCGTCACAAAGATAGCCTCACAAGACAATCATGCTAATCCATTTGCAAAGACCTTACCGGCTAAAGTGTTTTTGGGTCACCTAGATGGTCTAGGGTTACGAGACATGCCTCACATGCTTTAGTGCAAGTGGGAGATTGTTGGGGTTTATGCCCTAAAGATGTAATTTGTAAATGGATTTACGAAATAAGTAAAGAGAAAAGTTCAATTCATTATTATTATGTTATTTATTTATTTTATAAACTTGTGCATATAAATTTAACATCCAAAATTGGCGGATGTAATCTTGAACTGTGTATATGAGTGTCATATACAGATGGATACAGTAAGAGATGTGCAATCTAAAGAGTCCATAGATAGCAAATAAAGTTGAGTACTTTATTTATGGTTAATCTATAGTTGCTGTTCATTCCGTAATGTACGATGATTCTATCCTGAATCATTTATATGGAGATATGAGAATGGAGGCGCCTTGTATGATGTGATCATATAGGACTGGGCCATGATATATATGAATCTCTCACCAAGATCTGTTTATCGATGAGATTCATATATATCAACTAATGATGGCTATATGTGGGTGATCTTAATCCTGAGTGACTTATCGACTTCTTCAGGTTAGATCGTGGTCTTTGATATACCATGGGTGAGGTTGGATGTAGTTCCCGATCAATATGCTCCGTATGTTGGGATTAGGATTTGGCTTGTGGCAGGAAAGGTTTGTACACAATAGTGGAATCCACTCCTTCTTGTGAGAAGTAGATGGTAGTTCCCTTAAGGGTTGACTCGAGGCTTGGACAATATGAGCGCTCTCCTAATTCCGTAAGGAAATAGGATTTATTGTTCATTATAGAATCAACGGTGCTTAAATGATATATGTAATTAGAGGGGTATAACGGACATTATGACCCAGCTCTAATTATGAACTTTTGTGGAGGATCACACCATGTGTAATAGCTATATCGATGGACACCGAGTTGTATCGGTCTGTGTAAAAGCTTCTACAGTTGAGAGAGTGCAGCTTCGGGTTTTTAGTGGAATAACACCGGAGTTAATAATCAAGGAATATTAATTAAAAGAGTTTAATTAATGATTCCGAGGATTATTGGAGCTCAAAATACTCTGGATCCATTAGGTCCCCTTGTTAGCCCGATTGATTTAGGTAACAAGGGTCACGGTTAATTAATTGGATTGTCCAATTAATTGTGTTACAAAAGTGACATGTATATATTCGGGAATTAATTGAATAATGAGATTATTTAATTAATGAATATTAATAGTTAAATTAATTAAATAATTAGATTATTTAATTATATTAATAGTTATGAATTGTTAATTAACTATTAATTGGAGGGTGTTAGTTGATATGTGGATTTAGGTAAAGATAAAATAATATGATTATTTTATTTTACTAAATCATTTATCTAAGTATTTGAATTTAAGTGTAAATTTAAAATACTTATTATCACTTTTAATATATTAGATATATTTGAAAAGGATAATTAAATGATATATATATATATATATATATATATATATATATATATATATCAATTATAACAAAGAGATTGTATTGGATGTAAATTGGTGTGTATATGAAACAATAGTCAAAAGAAGAATTTACATAGGATGAAAATACTTAATACATATATAATGTATATTTGTGAGCAGCGATATATATAGATATTGCTAAGCAATCAGCAAAAGAGAGATTTTTTTAAAAAAAAAAGGCAAGCAGCAGTGCATGAGATATATAGAAAAAGCAAGCAACAGTGTGTGATATATATATAAAAGAAGCAGCCGTGCGTAGACATATATTTGATATATTTTTTAAAGTAGCAGCAGTGTGATATATATTTGATATATATATTTTGTTTCATGTTTTATGTGTTTTTGAAACACATATAATAAAGAGTTTCTTCAATTCTCTCTACATACTCCATTCAAGTTCCTGAGACCGTGACACGTCCACACGTAGTTACCAGATCCGGGAGATAGTAAGGAAGATCGAGTGGTTCAGACAGGAGCACATCGTAAAGTGAAGGAGCCTTCAAACGTTGGTATGTTCTTCTGATTTTATCGATTACAATTTCATGTGTTTACATATTGTATGTATTAGTTCCGAAAAATAATTACGATCCAAAGTTCACTGGTCCTAGATACAGATATGATCTGTATAAAAAAAATAATTAAAACCTAGTTTCGCTGCGTGACCGGTGAACGGGGTTCCAACAATATAAGCATATGTAGACTTTATTGAAAGGCATATTCAATTAAACATGTCAATTAATGTCTACTATTTGCAAGTGATGGAATCAAACGAAAACTAAAATCAAGTAGCACTTGTATTAATATATATGTTCAATACACATAAGTACAAATGAATGAAAAGCTATATACTAATAAGTCAATTTACAAAGATAAATGATATATACAACTTTGATCAAAATAGTGTTTGCATTTAGCACATATACAAATATAAAAGAGATAGAGATAAAGACATTTGGCACATTATTTTTTACGTCGTACAACCTCTGAAGAGAAAACATCCACGGGTCAACCACTAGTAACACCACCATTCACTAGTTGGATAAAAGTACACCCTCAAAAGTGACTAATCCATATGATGCACTTCTTATTGATTATACCTTTTACCCTACCCGTGAGGATTACTAATGAAAGACTTGCCTACTTTCTGTCCAAGACACATCACATGTTTCTTGGAAGTTTCCTTGCCCGGTTATCCAGATCATCCTAAATCTAGCCAAGACTTCCTTGCTCAACTATTCGGATCATCTCGATCCTAGCCAAGACTTTATGTCTTTTATAAGAAATTCCTAAACATCATCAAATGTATGCAAATGCAAACAAATGCAACATAGAATATGTGATCAAAATATCTTATGGAAACTATAAATGATTAATGACACACAATGTATATTTTGCTAGTTTGTAATCCAAACAAATGGCATCACACAAATGATGCATGGAACATGTGATATGTATGAATTAGGTACACTTCATGAAGAACTGAACATAGGCATGAAAGTTCACAAACAAGGTTAACTAGTTCATATACAAGAACAAAAATCCTAGAATATGCAATGCTAATCAATACACAAATAAATCCTAGATATTGTTCTAGCAAAAAAAAGCTTGAATAATAACATATTCATTGAGCACATATTCAAGTCTTTAGAAATAAATTAAAAAATGCTATAATCGCAAGATATGTTCAAAGAAATTCTCTAAGAAATATTTAGAACTCATATTCATAAAATTATCAATTAAATTCCGGAAGGCTGTAAATATAAAATTAAATATGTTAATCCTAAATATATTCAACTAAAGAGTCCTAACACATGTAAAGGCTATAAATCATCAAGGTAAAGTCAACTAACATACAAATAGCCCTATATTATAAGCTAGTCACAATATAATTCACAAACAAGTGAAATTTTAGGTTTAACAAAACATAAATCACATTTAAGTCTCTAATTACACAAAGATAGCTTATAATTGAAGCTCTATCTTTTAACAACATTTGTTCAAGTCACATAAACTAAAATGAGAAGAAGACCCAAAGTATTTGAGCATCAAACAACTTAAAGGCAACGCGCCTCCACGGGAGAGGGGTGATAGTGGCATTTTGCACTCGTCTCTCCCTAGTGCACCTCATGCTTTCTTCGACTGTATTTTAGCCTCCGAACTCCGATTTCGAATCTGTTTTTGAATTACAAACTGGAACTCTTTCACGGATGTGGACACTTGCAAAACTTCAATCAAAAATATAGAATGCAACTTGAAAAATAAGAACGAAAACTCTGTATGATAAATACACGAAAAATTTCGTAACTTTCAACTCGGAACTCGAAAACTAATGAATGAGTAACCAAAACGTTCGGAACTAAATATTGAACAATATGAGAACATATTCAAGTCCAGTATTAGTAAAATACAAACAAATAAATACAACAACACATAAGTATGTCATTTCCTAGAGATAGTCATTGAACATGTATTTTTATAAAATTTCTCAATTTAAATCTATTGCATATGCATACAATAATATTTGTGTTCTTGTGTTATACCAATTAAGCACAATGATACAGGGATACATATGGGTGCAATGTGTATATGTGTGCCTAAATGCCTTACAAAAGGAACGAGGTCTAGATATACCTTTGATATGCAATAAAATTTGTGCCTCTTGAAGACTTCTCTTTACTTGATGAGTTGTCAATCTTCTTTAAAGCTTGAAAAACCATTACCTAAAAAACTAATCAATACCTAGAAAATTTTGTTTTGATATGGAATTGTACCAACATAACTCAAAAACCTAGCACCAAACTCCTTCATATTTCCATTTGTACACACCTGGAGATTGTAATGTAGCTGCGGTTGACAAGTTATTGTGCAATGGAGAAGCCATCATTCACTTGCTGCATGAGAATATGCAATGTGCTCAACATTGTAGGAAACAATATACTGATGCTCATCACTCTGAACAATCTACTGATGTTGGCGACATGGTGTACTTGCCCCTCTGAACGTATCGCCAAGTTTTAGTTGCTCTACACAGGAATAAGAAGTTGGCCCCACAGCTTTATGGTCCATTTAAAACATTGGAGAAAATTGGTTCAGTTTCCTACCAAATAGAGCAAATTAGTATATTTAGGGTGTCTTTTTTGAAAAAAAAAATGATTGGACAACACAATAATTTAATGTTGTACTTGCCGCCAGTTAATGAGGTTTGACAAGTTTAGTTGAAACCTATTCAAATTTTGGGTCGTCCAATGGTTAAAAGGTGAAATCCAGCTGTCACTCAAGTTTTGGGGCATTGATCGAATTCCTTACTTAAAGATGCGATATAGGAGGAGTGGGAGTCCTTGCATAAGAGGTTCCATGCTTTTGCACCTTGAGGACAAGGTGTTTTTCATCGGGAAGGGAATGATACACAACTTTTATGGTGGTGGGTCAAGTTGTCATGTGCATGTTGCATGCTTATGTGTCACATGCATGGTGCATGCTTCTGTGAAAAGATTCAAGTTTTTTGGATGTGTTATCAAGTTGTTGCATGGCGTGCTCATGAAAATGACGATAAGGCTTATCAATTATCAATTAGATATTATTTTACTAGTTACTCAATCTCGGAAGTATTTGCACTAATTAATAAGAAGTCTAGATTGAGGGAACTCATTCAAAGACTGTGTGTTTCTTTCATTTATCGTTTGATAAAGAAGGTTTCCCCCTAGAAGTAGGAATTATTGAGTCTATTGTTATCTTCTTCTTAGATTGTATCAGATGTTGCCATGAAGATTATTGGACTGGTTTGGCGAAAGCGTTTTTGCTATACAGCGAGACCAATAAGAAGATTTAGTAGTAGGGGCTTGTTTAGAAGAGTTACAGACCACTTGATTGGGGCGTACATAGAACCAACTGGGGTGCGCTTGGGCTTCATGCATGGGGATACTTCTTGGGCCATTCTGATTTGGGCTCAGATACATTAATTGAAATGGTGCGTTTCAGTTTGGGGTGGGGTTTGCTTCATAAACCTTTACATTCTGCTCCCCTTCTTTCCTCTATAATTAACGAAATACCAATTTAACTTTGACTTTTATATTTTTACCCCTACTTCTCCAAAATTAATCCAACACCCTTGAATTACAAAATTCATCTGCTCAAGCATATTTAACACATTACATACCCTATTTTACCCAAGAAACAAGCATAAATTATATGAAATGGGGGCTTAAAACATATATAGAAATGATGTGATCATATATCTAACACATATCAACAACATGCAAACAACAAGATATCACATGATAGAATTCAATGCATGATCACACAAATCAAATGTGTGAGTGTGTTAGAACGATGACCAAACCGCGATGGAACATCATGAATAAACACAACTTAATTGAATGATGAAACAAGGTTAGATATGAATCTAAATTCTTAGTGCATGAACATATGAATAATGTGGGTGTATAAGTGTTGCAAAATGATGTAGAGACATGAATGAATTGTGTGTGTACACCTAACCTCTTCAAGAGAACAAGCCGAGTAGATATATCTTTGAAGGTTGGGCTCTTGAAGCTTTAAGATGTCAGGAAAGTTGTCTTCGATCATGATCACAATATCAATATCCACATGAAGAACCTAAACTACCCATACAAAAGTACCCACAAAGATTTTGACATAGAAATAAGTGAAATTCCTACAATGTTATAAATTAAACAACCTAAAAAGGAGTGAAGGGGAGAGGGTGAATAGGTTGGCACTCCATTTTTAAAACTTTTTCAAGACTTTTTGTCAAACACTTGGTAAGCATACAAATTAATCCATAATTTGATTTTTATAAGATAACAATTATCACATGTAGGCTCAATTCACCACCCTTAGTCTACACATATAAACTCATAAATGTGAAAGAATGTGATACACTTGACACATGCACAAAACATGAGAAAATGTATCTCATATACAAATATATTCAATGAAAAGAAAATTCCACAAGTTGTACTTTGAATATTACAATATAAATTCACCAAGTAGAACTTTACATCTTGAAATAGAATCTCACAAGATACAATCTACAAACACTACAAAGATAAAGGATAAATACAACTTTGATCAAGAGAGAGTTTGCATTATAAGTATTATAAATATCTTGTTTATAAGGATATGGTAAAATGATGATCTAAACAAGATATAACCAAACACATATATAAATATAAAAGAGATAGGGATAGAGATATTTAACACGTTTTTTTTTTTACATAGTAAAACTTCTGAAGAGGAAACATCTACAGGTTGAATCTATAACCACCAACAAACTAACTTTCTCTAGTTATAAAAATGTACACCCTCAAAAGTGACTGATTCACATGATACATTCTCTATTGGATATCCCTTCTATCTTACCCATAGGTCTACTAATGAAAGACTTGCCTACTTTCTATACAAGACACATCACATATCTCTAGAAAGTTTCCTTGCTTGACTATCTGGACCATCTCAATCCTAACAAAGACTTCTTTGCTTAACTATCTGGATCATCCCAATCCTAGTCAAGACTTCATTGCTCAACTATCCGGATCATCCAAAACCTAGTCAATACTTTACGCCTTTTACAAGGACTTCCTAAATGTGATCAAATGTATGCAAATGCAAACATATACAACATAGAATATGTGATCAATATATCCTATGGAAACTAGAAATAAATAATGAGCACACTGAAAATGCACGGGCATGTCTAAACAACCTAGAGTGGGGGTGAATGGGTTGTTAATAGATTATTACCAATTTTTTCGATTTGTCGATATTAACATGCAAAAATCAACTCAAACAATAATAAAAATCAAGTAAAGTGTGGAAATTAAAGAACACTTGATTTTTATGTGGAAACCCGCCAAACTGAAAAAAACCACGGAACTAGCCATGCTAGCCAATTGAGCCACAAAAATCCACTATATGAAAAGCAGATAACATCCTCAAGCTATAGTCAGACTCTCACTCTCAATAACCTCAGACTATGGACACTACCACTCACCACTATTGGCTCAATCCCTATGATATTCCCTGATCCACTAATCTTGACGTGAGCACCTCCTTTTTTACCCTACGTGCCTTTTACAGTGGCTCTTGGTAACCAATGCTTGCCAACCAACCTTTGGTTGCAAAACTTCACTTACTTGTACAACTTCATCTAGAAGCCATAAGACTTTGACTCTATGAAGAAAATTAATTTTCTATATGATCAAGAAAATTATGCTCAATTCAAATTATGATAGGCAACACAAATTGCTCAACTAGGAGTTTGTAGAAACAAATCCAAGTTGTCAAATGTACAAAATGCAAAGCATAAAGACATAGATAAATGTTATCAATTACAACAATCCTAGCTATCACAAACAATCACATCGAATCGATAAATATGCTCGCAATGTATTCAACATATACTTAGCATATAATCATGTGATTGAGACAAAGCATTTAGTCATACAATAAATGCAAGTCGTAGACCAATGTCTATCAAAACAAACACAATTAGTTGTGTAGAGATTCAAAAAAAAAAACTAATTGTTACACAAAACATGCATAAGCATTCAATTGGCTTAACTAGTTGATTAAAAGAAAATCTATCAACCTAGTTATCAATAAATCACAAATGAATGTTTATGACATAGCTTTTAGGAAAAAATGATCTAATCAATTAAGCTATCAAAATGCAAACCCAATCATGTTATCAATCAACATAATAATGCATTCGAAAATGATTTCTACAAATCCTATGCATTAAAAATGAAATCTTAGACTTAAAGAACAATAAATAAAGATTAGATGTTTGTTCTTACTTACCAATTAAAGAATGATGAAGACCTATGAATGATTGATGCAATAGATGCATGGGTTTTGGGTTTGGAGAGTTAAAGAAGCAATATTGGCTCTTTCTCTCACTAGGGGAGCTCTTTCTCTCACTAGGTTCTGAATTTGTGAGCTCTATGTCAAAATAGAGAATAAGATGAGTATATATATGATCCAAGTGAAACTACATCATTTTGAGAAAGTTTAAAACATAATTTTCAGGGCAAAAATGACACAATGCGCGAGTCTAATGCATTGGTAGGGACCCGAGCATAACTCGTACATCAGGATAGTGAAAAACACTTGAGAGGATATCCCATGTGACTACGCGAGTGACTGTGCGGGTAGGATTAGCGCATAACCAGCGCACTGGGAATTCAACATCACCCCGGCTTGATTTTTAAGAGGCTTAAAACATAACCAAAAGACATTCAAACCTTTCGTATAGTATATCGTTGGAAAGGTATGGAAGTTAACTTTTTACTTAAATTAACAAAATATGATTTGGATAACTGTAGAAAGAGTTATAGCTAAATGAGTGATCAAGGGTCATATACGAACAACAACAGAGTTGCCCTGTTTTGGTGGTCACTTTGGAGATTTCAAAACCAATCCAAATGGTCATGAAATATTACGAATAATATACCGTTGGAAAGGCATGGGTGTCTAGTTTGTATTGAATTTTTCAAAACTCATTTGAAGCTTTGTATAAAATGTTATGGTCATAAGACCGTACAAAGGTCAGTTTTAAAAAAACATTTAAACCATTGAAATCCACACTTTTGAAACTTGACACTTTACTCCAAACAACCAAACCAAAACTAACACTTAACCAAGAGAAGAATGAGACCTTCTCAAGTGGTCAACAATCGCGCTCTAGCGCGGACGTTTTTGATCACTCAAATGGAAACGAATTAAACCATAAAAATTCACACTTAGAACTAACAACAAAGTGCGCGTGTGAAATGAGACATAAATGCATACAATCATGGAAACACAAATGAAAGTAATATGGGAATACATGTAAGCGTGTGTGTGCACCTAATCTCTTCAAGAATCAAAGTCAAATGATATACTTTTTGAAGTTCTTGATCTTGAAGTCATGGAGATGCTTTGGAAGCTTGCCTTGATAATCATCAAGAAGACCTAAGCTACCCATTATACAATCATCCCCAATATGGTTTGTCATGAAATAAACCAATCATAAAAATTGAGGTTTTTACACACAATGTATATTTTTCTAGTTTATTATCCAAACAAATATGACATCACACAAATGATCCATGAAACATATGAAATGTATGGATTATGTACACTATATGAAGAACTAGACATAAGCATCAAATTCCACAAATCAAAGTTTCCTAGTTCTTATACATGAATAAAAACCTAGAGCATTCTAGATTTTATTCATACAACTAAAGCTTGAAATAAAACATACTCACTAAGCTTATATTCAATACTTTATAACTAAACCAAAAATGCTATAATCAAAAGATAAGTTTAATAAAATTCTCTAGCAATCATTTTGAGCACATATTCACAAAAAATAATCAATTCAATCTCAGTAGGCTCCAGATATAAAATTAAATATGCTAATCCTAAATCTATTCAACTAAAAAGACCTGACACATGTAAAGGCTATCAATCATCAAAATAAAATCAATTAA
The DNA here is from genome assembly GCA_032871835.1 of Dipteronia dyeriana. Lineage (NCBI taxonomy): Eukaryota > Viridiplantae > Streptophyta > Magnoliopsida > Sapindales > Sapindaceae > Dipteronia > Dipteronia dyeriana. Next base: position 83,154,395 of record CM065297.1, read on the forward strand.
AACACAAATAGCCCAAAAATATTAGTCAGACACAATACAAATCCCAAACATATGAAATCATAGATTTAAGAAAACCTAGATAACATATAAGTCTCGAACTAGACAAATCTAGCTTAAAATTGATGTTCTATCTCATAATAGCAATTTTTCAAGCAACATACACATAGTGGTGGCAAAACCAACTTGCCCAACCCTGATAGACATGGCTCGTCAGGTCTGTTTTGCTAAACTGACTGGGTCCGGAATGACACAACAAATTACCGTATCGTGCCAAGTCCGACCTGTTTAGCAAAACGGAGGCCTAGCACGGCATGTGGGAATGACCTTGGTGTGCCGTGACAACATGCAGGCCAGCTTAGGCAGGTCAAACAGGCCAAGCCAATTTTTTTTTTTGTTTTAAGAAAATTAAATTTGTTAAAAATGACATCATAGAGTATAGACAACATAGAGTATTGGTTTGTGACCCATAACCCTTGTCCAAGTAAGTATGTTTTCCTTAGCTTTTTTCTCATTTTCATATAGGTTAAGCCTTTTTTAATTTCTCTTATTTATCCGATGTGGGATGTGGGATTGAATTTTCATTTCCATTCATTGGTATAACATAGTGACATTCTCTCGAGTCTCATTTTTTCTTTAAATATGGAAAACATGGAGAGAGTTGGGAGGTCTATTAAAATTAAACAATGGTTTTTTTAAAAATAAAATAAAAAATCAAATAAGCCATCTATTGATATTATGCAATAATTTCCATCTTTTCAATCTATGAAAAAAAATCATATATATATAATCACACACACGCACTATTATAAACACACACACACACAATATATATATATATATATATATATATATATATATTGTGTGTGTGTGTGTGTAAATAAATCATTAAATCTCATCCACATATTGTTCTTCCATAATCTTGGTCACAGTAATTGCTTATAACCATAGTTGTATTCAATCTCACATCCCACATTAGATAAATAAAAGCATTAAAGAGAGATCTAACCTATATAAAAATGAGGGAAAGGTAAATAAAAAATTACTTATTTAAACAAGGGTTATGGACCATGGTTCAATCCTCTACATTGTCATTTCTCTTTTATACATTTTATTTTTTTAAATAAAGTGTTTTTTTTTTTAAAAAGTTCGACAGGCCTAACATGCTGACACTGCATGCCCCGACTTATGGGCCAGACACGTGCCACCACCATAAGGGTCGTGCTTGGCACGGCATGCCCTATATATGGGTCATGCCTGGCACGACCTGCCATCCTTGGCAGGCCGATCGGGCATGGCATGCCAGGCTCGACCCATATTGCCACCACTACATACATATAAATTAGAAGAAGACCCAAGGTATTTGAGCATTAGAAAGAACAAAACTCAAAAGATAATCAACTACCTTGTTAACTTGATTGCAGTCATGAAGTTGGTGTAGATACACCAAAATACTTGAACAAAAGACTTCAAAGTTAATTAGAGATGATAAATGACTTCAATACAAATATTCTCTTCTTTGAATCACTCAAATCGGATAAGAAATAATTGAGATATGGTGATTTGAAGTTGAGAAAAAATTAAAGAAAAATTTCAGCACTAGGTTTTCTTGAAATGAAATGAAAAGAAAGGGAGAGGAGATATTTAAAGGAAATTTGGAGTGAGTTTATATGGAGAGGAGAGAGACATGGGTGGCAAGTGAAGCCATGCCACCTCAGCTCCTCATGGAGGTGCATGGCCTCCACCGGGGCAGAAGGGTGTCCTATGGCCTCCACAGGAGAGGGGCTGGTTTGGCAATTTGCCACACCTTTTCCCCTTTGCTCCCGTTCACGCACCTCTCGCGTTTTTCGACCGTTCTCCATCCTTCGATCTATGATTTTGAATTCGTTTTCTAATTACGAACCGTATCTTTATCATGGAAATGTACGTCTATGAAACTTCAAAAAAAATAATATAGAAATCAACTCGATGCACAAAGACCAAAACCATGGACGAAAAACATATAGAAAGTTTCTTAACTTCTAACTAAGAACTCAAAAACTTATGAATGGGTAACCGAAATGTTCGGAATTCCATAACGAATAAAATGAGAATATATTCAAGTCTAATATCACTAAAACACAAACAAGCAAACATAAGAATACACAAGTATGTCATTTCTCTAGAGATAGTCCTAGACATGCAATTTTACAAAATTTATCAATTTAAATCTAATGCATGTGCATACAATAATATATGTGTGAATATGTTATACCAATTGAGCACAATAATCCAAGAATACATATGGATGCAATGTGTGTATTTGTGTGCCTAAACGCCTTACAAGAGGAATGAGATCTAGATATACATTTGATATACAACAAAGCTCGCTCCTCATGAAGACTTCTCTTTGCTTGATGAGTTGTCAATCCTCTTTAAAGCATGAATATCCATAAACCTAGACAACTAATCAATACAAATATATAATATGGAATTATGCTTACATGACTCAAAAACTTAACAATAAGTCAATTACAAAATAATTGCACTTACACACCCCAACGGTTTTGACACGGAAATAAGACAATTACAAACTAATTTCCCTTACACATGTAAATCCGAAAACAAAAAATGGAAAACAGAAATCTGTAAAAACTTTCATAAATAAGTCCAAACGTAATAAATTTCAATCAAAGAAAAATTAAGTCTCAACAAACTGCTTGAAAAAAAAGAACTAGACTTATTTTGTCATGGAAACATATTTTTAATGCTATTAAAACTCAATTCATTAATTACGTTGGTGCTAGTCCTACAAAATCAGCATCAAAATGTGTTGGAAATTTTAAGAACTTAGCACCAAAAATGTGTTTATGACAAAGACCCTTCAGACAGAAACACAAAATAAGCCTCACATTTTTGTTTCAAGCCTTTAGCCTTTGATTGATATATATTTCCTTGTTCGAGACTTATTTTTTTTGATTGAGACTTATTTTCTTTGGTCGATTTTAAATTTTCCTTTGATTTATTAAGTCTTATACCCAAGACTTATTTTTGTAAGTTTTTCTAGATGTTATTTTTTTTTGTTTTTTAGATATTCGTTATCAATTTTTTTTTTTTGTTTCCTCTTCTTCGTCTCATTTACGCGCTTCAAGTTGCTTCAATCACTTATTTATTCCCTTTCAATTGCTTCAAGTTGCTTCAATCACTTATTTATTCACTTTAAACGCTTCAAATCCCTCTACTTGTTTTTCTTTCAAAATTTCTTATATTTCTAAAGTGTAAACGAGAGAGTGCCTAACAAGAGAGATAGGAAAAGGAAAAATGAGAGAAAAAAGAAAAATGGACATTTTTATCGGTTACAATACTTTGATGTTATTATAATTAAATTTATTAATTTAGTGCTAACCGAAATAAAAAAAGAAATCCCTTAGTGCTTAGCCCTAGAAAAATCGACTGAAAAATGTGCTATATCCGTATAATTTAACATCCTAGGCTTCTAGCGTTTTTAATAAAACAATAAGGAGTAAAAAGAACTGTGGACCTGTGGTAGTGGTTACATAGGAGAGTTTAGAAATGTTGTCACATTATTGACAAAAGTGAACGTATGAAATGTTAATATGGTAGCTTGAGTGGATAATGCTGAACATGATCTAAAAAACTAAAAATAATCAAATAAATTAAATATTATGAAGAGTGGATATCACACAATATATTTAGGATAGTGTAATGGAGAACACGATAAAATTATAGGAACACCACAACTAACCGATTTGTATATATTAATTTAATTAAATCATAAACAAGGGTCAAGTTAGAATTTTGGCTTTGGGAGGTCAAGATAAAAATACAATCTTCAAATAATATCATTAGGCATTTGATACTTTTCAATAAAATATGATACCGTTCAATGTTAAAAGTAATGATATAAATAAATTACTAAAATAGATATTAACTAATTAAAGTGTAACATATCTATTTTATAGCTAGAAAATTGTTTATAACCAAATCGATCTAATTTACTTCATAATTTTCATTTCAATTACATAATTAAAAAGTGTATGAGAAAACATTTTTTATTTTATTGTAAAACCTAAACCTATTCTTAATGGTATGAATAACTGAAAAAAAAAATAAAAAAATCCTAGCTCATAAAATATAAATTTCAATAACTTAATTAAAATATCATTATACCATCATAAAAAATATGACTTTTGGAAGACATGAGAAAACATGTAGAGATGGTTTTCTTGTTTGGGTAGGTTTTATTTCGGAATTCCTTGGTATTCTTTGTTTAGGAAAGACTTGTTAGGGGATTTTCAACTAGTGGAAATGATAAGAAATGTCACCTTTTTTTTTGGTGAGTTGCAGTGATGTCACCATTATAATAAGTTAAGTTTAAAAGACACTTATTATGGTGAGCTACCGAAATTGCCCTTAAATAATCGATTCTTTATTCTTTAAAAGCATCTGTCGTCCAAAAAAGTTGTCTGAAAATCAATCAACTACTCCGGGTATCTCTTCAAAAAATGAGTTTCATTCCAGATATTGCACAAGAAGGTAAATTAATATTTCTGATCTTCATTTCCATTTTTTCTTGTATTTATGTGTGGTATAACAATGTATGAACATTTATGAATATGTTGTCTCAATTTTTTTTGTTTATGTCTGGGAGTTGTAAACTTTAAAAAATTAATGAATGAACATGTATGCATTTTTTTTATATATATATTTGGCCGACTTGATTTGAAGTGGTGCAAACAAGTTTAAATCTTGGGCATAAAAGCTGTAAAGCATTTTAAAAAAGCTCGAAACATTTGAAAAAAATCTCGATCGCTAAGAAAAAAAGCTCGATCCCTAAAAAAAAGCTCGATCCCGTACAAAAAAATCTCGATTCCTCAAAAAAAACACTCGATTCCTCACAAAAAAACTCATTTCCTAAAATAAAAAGGTCGAGCCATATTTGAAAAAAGCTCGATGATGTACAAATAGAGCTTGGTCATGAACAAAAAAAGCTTGATCTCGTTCAAAAAAGCTCGATCATGTACAAAAACGGCTCGACCAAGTACAAAAACGGCTCGATCAGTAAAAAAAAGCTCGATCGGTTTCACTTTTGATTTTTGTTTAATCTTTTATAATTGTAAATTTAATATTAAATATTTATTTCTTAATAATGGTTTTTGATGATGGACAGGACAATGGATAGGGTGAGACTAGTCATATCTTACAACAGTCGATGAGAGCAATTACCCGACGGAAATCAGAGGTATTTAGGCTCCGATAACCAAGGTTTGTATGTGTCAAAGAATTTGAGTTACGACGAACTGATGTCAATCGTGCAAACCATTGTGAAGTTTGATGAGAATAAATACAGTGCTGATCTATAGTCTATATCAATTGTTCATGGGACTACATGTCGTACATTTATAAGAAACAATGATGATGTTCAGTTTATGCTAGGAGAAGATAGGGTGATCCCTTAAGTATGTGTTAGTCTAATCGAGAGGCCAGCAGGAGGTGTCATTGGTGAAGATATCCCTTATCGAGATAACACCCAACAATTTCGATCGTCAGGCGGAAGCAACCAGTTGTTCACAGAAAGAAGTGGGATTGATGGTCAGAAAAACATATGTGTTGTCCCACCGGAAGTAGCCGTCCATGATAATATACTGGGACGTCAATTCGACGATGTATTTGGTTGTCAAATTGAGATGAATGGTAGGCAGTACAACAGCCAATATAATGAGATCTACAATGACATCAACAATGAGCAGAATACAGCACCGAATGTTAGGCTGATTCATGAGGTGGATAATGAGGGCAATTTCAATTCTGTAGAAAATGTAGAGGACAATGAGGATGATGAAGAACCTGTCCAAATGAAAGACGTGTAAGACATGTACACAGATTTAGTTCCAGTGCACCAGATATAGTTGGGACCTCCGACGTTCGGGCTAATGTAACTCCAGATGATTCTGATAAGGCCACAACATGGGTTATTCCAGGAGCAGAATCATACTCGTTTGGTATGGGTGGAAGCAGGAACTTGGTTGAAGATGAACCTACAAGCATGATATATAAAGGGCAATTTTTTCCAACGAAAAAGGATTTGAAGAGACTTGTAGGCCATTTTCCAATGCGACAGAACTTCGAGTGGAAGGTGAAAAGGTCCAATAAGATAATATTACATCTAGTTTGTTTGATGGAAAATTATACGTGGAAGTTAAGAGCGATGAGGAGAGATGAAGACGGCACTTACTTTCAAGTAAGAAGTTTTGTCAATGAACACACTTGTCCGTTAGAGAAAATTCACCGCCGCCACTGATAAGCTAGTTCAGTCATAATTGGAGAAGTTATTGCACCTAGACTTCAACAACAAGATGGTCGACTAATGCGTCCGAAAGATATAATCGCTGACATGAAATCAATGTATGGAATCTTAATCATGTACAATAAGGCACACACCGCCCTCGATTTTGCATTATCACTGACATATGGAACACATGAGGAAACCTTCCAACTGCTTCCATCATTTGGTTACGTTTTGGAATAAAAAAATCCCGGCACAATCACTGACTTACAGTGCAACGAAGATAGTAAATTTCTGTACTTTTTCATGTCGATTGGTGCCTCACTTAGAGGATTCCAGATGTGTATGCGTCCATTCATTGCCGTAGATGGTACCCATTTGAAGGGACGATTCCGGGGTACAATGTTTGTTGCAACAGCACAAGATGGGAACGAACAGGTGTATCTAATTTCTTTTGGGTACGGTGACTCAGAAAATAACCTTTCATTGGAATGGTTTTTGGATTGCTTGAAGGGTGCCCTAGGTCATATTGATGAGCTAGTTTTCATTTCCGATAGGCATGCAAGCATTGAAGCAGGGATTTCTAAAGTGTACTCTTATACCACCCATACCATATGTTGCTGTCACTTTGCTAATAATATTAAGAAGCGATTTCATAGGAAGGATGTTGCCATAATAATGGACAAAGCAGCCCACGCATACACCGAGTTTGTATATAACTTGTATATTTAAAGATAAGAAACTTGCACCAGAATACATATGATTATGTAATTGATGCCGGTACACACAAGTGGTCCCGTGTACACTGTCTGGAAAGAAGGTACAGGGTTATGACAACAAATGCTGCAGAATGTATAAACTCATGCCTAAAATTTGCAAGCCAACTGTCTATGTTGACTCTAGCTGAGTTCATTAGGAATATGCTACAACAGTGGTTTCACGATCGCTATAGAGCTGCACAAAACCATGCGTCATCAGTTGACCGAAGCAACACATCTTGTGCTCTTAAAACGTGTGGAGAAGTGTGGTTTTTTTACCGTAAATCCAGTAGACTGGAATATTTTCTCGGTCAAGCGGTCTGGAAAACAGTGGACTGTTGACTTAGCCCGGAAGACTTGTACTTGTAACAAATTCCAAATGGATCATTTTCCATGTTCTCACTCTCTTGCGGCAGGCGGCACAGTACATTACTTTAAAGTTTTACTGTGAGGTGATTATTACTGAAATGTGAAGCTGATCATTTTCAATGTTTTTTACAGGGAGCGAAACTTGGATTTGACAACTTTGTGTTCGGACTACTACAAGAGACAGACACTTATTGACGCGTACTCGGCTCCTATTATGCCAGTGGGAGATCCTTCCACTTGGGTTGTGCCATCTGACATTGCTCAGAGGGTGATTTTGAATCCAAACTCTAGGAAACAAGTAGGACGCCCGAGGGTGGGTCGCCATGTCTACTCTTCGGAGAGGACAACTACGTAATCCTGTAGAAGATGTGGACAACCAGGGGCATAATTCCAGGAGATGTTCTAATCCACCTATGATTAATGAAGGTCCAAGCAGAGGTGTTCCCGATGAATACCGTCGCAAATGTAGCATCTGCCATTCAATTGGACACAACAAATAGACGTGCCCTAACATTGACTCTAATAGGGACTGAATGACAAAGTTTTGAGCACATTGTAAACATTTGAAATTGTATCAGATTGTAATAATTTAGAATTGCAATAATTACTTATTAATGAATGAATTAATATGCATGAATTAATTACATGTCTTTGTACATAAAAAATGGTAATATACAAATAATCACTAGGCGGGCCTGGGGTTACAAAAAATCTCAACACCTATTTTCTCCTGAATGATCCCCATATCATCATCTGACCAATCAAAAGGGCTTCGACCTACCAGTAAGTACTCGATAAGTCTCAAAGTATGGGGACCACAGTTACCTTTGTAATTGGACACATAAAAAACCGTTACAAATCGTTCTTAAAGAATATCTAAGCACGTGAATGAAATAGAATGTCTTACAATTTTTTTCGTTGGGGGACTGTAGAAGTAGTCACCACGCTGACCGAGAAGGGCTTATTTTCCTTACGGAACGGCCGACGACCACCTCGTCGTGCAGTGTGGATCCCCGCATCATTCAACATGGAGGGTAAAAATCACCGCAATGGCCGGACCTGCTGCTTCCTGATATAATGAGGGACTTCCTGTCTCCAGAGGTCAAATAACTCAATCTTCCTGAGAATAAGGTCGACGGTCACAACCACCTAATGTTGGCCCCCAATGTTGCACGGAATCAGGACTTGTAATAGTATGCATACAGTGTTAGGTCAGGATATACGAACAGTTTATATTTTAAATCATTTCCATCGTCTAACACTTACCAGATCAACCTCGTGCCATGGTCGGTTTCAACTCATGGTTGCTCCACGGACCATCTGAAGGTCCGCTTCCAACCATCGGGACTGAACACATTCCACCTTGCCATGGTCATAGCCCCGCGTGAATCATGAGGCATCATCCTCTCCCACTGTAACAACATAAGCGGTTGTACATACAATCATTGACAATATCGTATTAATAATACAAAACCATAAAATGCGATTCAATTTCAAAAAATTAAAACTACTTACATAAAATTATGTATCCAATATGTTGATCCTCTGGTTGTCTAATCAGGGACCGGAGGCGGCATATCATCCCTGTCATCTTCTACATACAGACTCCCCCCTAGTTTAGCCCGGCATAGTACGGTGTCTGTCTCTTAGCTGGTGTAGGCACCAATTCCCTCCTCGCAAACATTTGAAATATTAGTTAGAACAGTGTAATTGTACAAATACTAACTAATAAAAACATTAAGAAATTAAATACATACCCTAGCTTTGAAAATCTTTGTCAGCTTCTTCCCTCTCGGTTGTTTGGTCAACTCCCACTTCAAAATATGGGGATTCAGATCTGTAACCCTCCGGGTACCGAACTCTTTGGCCAAAATCAGGGATCACCTTGAAAGCAAATACCTGCATCAAAGATAAGTCCGATAACTAACCAAAACATTGAGGACAACACCAATAAAGTACAAATTGTAATTCGAAGTTCTTACCAATAGAGCCTGAGATAGACCTTATATGTTGTAGGTCTCCACCGTGTGTACGTCAGCGCCCTTTTCCTGGTGGTATCGCTGGAACCCGTATCGTCTCCCGTCAAGCGCATGCTTGAATGAGAAAATATAATACCTGTACAAGTGGGCACTCCACGGGAACGCGTCGAAAGCATTAAGATCCTCAACCAGCCGAAATTGCCAAACTGGAATCTAGAATCACTTATCCACCCCATAGTATCCAGTTCAGCATATATATGAGGCAGAGCTTGACAGCATCGTACGCCTTTCCAAACTCTGCGATGGTGACAACACCCCTAATCTCCTCCAACAAGACCTCACCGGCTTTAGGAAAGTACCGTTGATGTATGCCATTCTCCACTGCTGCATACTTGGTCGTGTTTGGTACAACTCCAGACCGTAATCCTGTGATCAGGCAAAATTCCACCTTCAAAAACCTCACTTACTGGTTCCCTGACATGAACTTCATCTCATCTGTTGGGTCGTTATGATGCAGCTCCCTCAAAAGCAACCGATGGATAATACCACCCGAAAACTTCATCTCCTGATGCAGCGTTAGGAAATGGCCGAAACATGACGCCATGAACCGACGCCGATCTTCATCTTTAAATTCTGCAGGGACCCGATTCAGCGCGTCATCTATATGGCCAAGGGCATCAAAATGGTTGTGTCGAGTCAATTTACCCTCGTACCAGTCTCCATCAACCTATTTCTCATCTGCAATGTAACACAAATATATCATCATTAAACAGAACAAATTTCGTAACCAAAATTAAAAGTCTCGATCTAATGTAAAAACAACTCGGTCCTAAAAGAAATAAGCTCGATTGAAGGACAAAAAAGCTCGATCCAATTAAAAAAAAGCTCAGTCCAATGAGAAATAAGCTCGATCCAACGACAAAAAAGCTCGATCCAACGACAAAAAAGCTCGACCCTTAAAAAAAACTCGATCCTATGACAAACTGCTCGATCCCATAACAAAACAGCTCGATCCTATGTAAAAAAAAGCTCGATCCCATGATGAAAAAGCTCGATCCAATGTAAAAAAAACTTGATCCCTTTCAAAAAGGCTCGATCCCATAACAAATAAGCTCGATCCCATGTAAGAAAAGCTAGATCTTATTTAAAAACAGCTCGATGTCACGATGAAAAAGCTCGATCCAATGAAAAAAAAGCTCGACCCTATTGAAAAAAGCTCGAATCATTTTAAAAAAAGCTAGATCCCTTTAAAAAAAGCTCGATCCAATTCAATAAAAGCTCGACCCTATTGAAAAAAGCTTAATTCCTTTTAAAAAAAAACTCAATCCCTTTTAAAAAAACTCGATACAATTCAAAAAAAGCTCGAAACATTACAAAATAAGCTCGACTTACCAAAACCTAATTTTCACAAAAATAAAAGCTCCACTCAACAACAAATAAGCTCGATTCTCTTGTAAAAAGTCTCGATAACCCAGATTTCATCTTCCCCAACTGATATTCAACCAAACTACAAACCCTAACATAAACCACAATCATTCTCAGATCTTTATTTAAACCGGTTTCAACAATTTATATCAATAAAACTCAATTCTAACATGTAACGCAAGTTAACAACAACAAAAACGTTGAAAAAAAACTAATCTTACCTTTCTCAATCACAACTGTTCTCGTTTAATCTCGTTCCGGTCACTTCATTGTCGATTACTTTTCCGTCTGTTTGACTGTTGCTTTTCTCTGACTTAGAAAACGACAGATTCCTCACTATTTTAATATTTCGGGGTATTTTCGTCTGAACACGTTAAATGGTGTCTTTTAAACATACATTAGTAAAGTGGTGATATTTGCACAACACCCCCCTCAAATAGTGCAGTAATTTTTTGACCCCTTTTCAACTACTAAATGGATTTATAATTCCAAAAAGACCAAGAATATTGATCCTATAAATAGGATGACTTATTCTTTGGTTACATACACTTTGAGAAACCAAAGAGACACCTAGGAACATCAGAAAGTGGGTGAATCCGAGGAGTGAGACCTCAGATATCCGTTGGAGTCTCACCCTAGATCTCCTCGGGGATCAAGTCTCTCCACCCTCAAATGCATCCTGAAGGACCCACTCACATGCCCCAACACTTCCGACGCGTTAACAACATGCTCCCGCTGCACAACTGGCTTTCAACAACATGTTCAGACTCTGTTTCTTTCGCCGCTAGCTTCATCTCGGTCTCTTTTTTCCAATGCCACCTTAATCGCATCCACCGAATCCATTTGGACCACTTATGTATTATTTGAAATGTAGAATGGGAGGTTCACAGTTTAGGAGGTATATATAATATATGTACGAACTTAGGAAACAATTTCTAAGACCAATGTAAAGTTATGAACATTTCAACATGCATGTTATTATGTTAGATCGTTTTCACTATATTTGAGGAATAAGATTTTTTCCACCAGAAATTGTCATATAAGAAGGGTATTATTAGTCAACCATATTATATCAGGAGAGATACTTGGGTGCGGCACCGTGCAGCTGCACTCAAGATTCTTCCTTGTACCCGAGAAGCATCTGTTCATAAAATATCATGATGGGGAAAGTGGGATCCACTAAAAAACTGCCAACTCAAATATATTAATAGTCTAGTTGTAAAACAATCGCTGATCATTTGTAAAACACGAAACATAGGATTTTTTTTTTTGAAAAGCACGAAACATTAGATTTAGCTGACATAAATTGTTTTTTTGCAAGAGTATCATAAGTTAACGAGTTATATTAACGTGTATCTTAGAGCTTATGTTAAAAAAAAATTAATTAATAAATAATATTAATATGTATTTTTGTTATCAATTAACATATTAGTATTGTTGACGTCGATTTTTGGATTATGCCAAAAAAGCCAACAAGAATTGGATTTCGGCTATTGAATTAAAGAGAAAGAGATGCAGAGAGAGTAAAAAAGACAAATTTTACGTGGTAAAACTCCGATGGCCGGAGAAACATCCACGGGTGGTTGAAAGATCAACCAAGCCAAAATCCACTAAGAGAATAAGATGTTTTACAAGCTCTCGGTCTCTCTTTTTTCTCTCTGTATTTACTTTGATTGCTGTGTGCTATATTGCCTATCTATTTTGGAGCCAGATTATGAGTCTATTTATATGCTTATAGAACCCTAATCTGCCTTGTATAAGTAATACAAGATATATGTATTTAATTGTAATTTGGTTACTTGCTTTAGGTTGATTTGTCTTCTTTCTCTATTTCGGAGTCTTTTACAGAAATCGAGTGGGATTCTAGTAGTGTAGTTCAATTTGGACTTATTTCCTTATAAGAATGTAGTCTTCGTAAAGAAATCAAGTTATTTCCTGATTGGGGGACTCTTCTAACTTAAAGTTCCATTATTTGGGATTCCTTAATGATGGATATCTTCGCGTATTTAATGACAATCCGTATGTAATATGCACCAAGTTCTTACTCGGGTCGTATTTATTCCCGAGTAAGAGTAATACCTGATGGTCCCGAGTAGTACCGTTTGAGCCCGAGTAGAAGTATTATTTAACTAGTCCTGAGTGCTGTTAGCTGATCCCGAGTAGGTTTTATTCAGTATATACTTACTCGGCCTTTTCTTCTCTTTAATGATGCCTCATAGGATATTTCCTGAATGCACATCTGGGCATCCACCTGGATATTTTTTCTTTCCTGTCAATGACCTGTATGCTTTGTAAAATTTACATACAACAATACCCCCTTAAAATATTTTTGCCGAGGAAAATTTCATTTCGGGCAAGAGTATTTGAATCATCTTAATTTTCTCTCGACAGAATAGCCGTCTTGTCATAATGGCGTGTCTTAATGGTGACTCTGTAATTTTGATTCGCTCCATCACGTGAGATCTTAAATGATAGTGACGTTTTGAAGTTCTGACGGTTGAGGGCTACTTCCTGTTTCGACACGCGTCCCTCGTCTCTTCGTTTTTCAAATTTATTTATGAGAAATGATTTTTGTGTTTCCCTATGAGCCGCCTACATCATCGGGTTTCGTCATAATTTTTTTTCTGCTTTGAATTCCTAGGGTTTCGTGCTGCCTCATCTTTAAATTCTTCGCTGAGAGGCATTGTTTGTTTTATTCTCAAAAATTCAACAGAAATTTCTTTAGACCTAGATTTTTTTTATCCAGAAGTTCGCGATTCTCCGCTTGAAGATCTTGCATCAATCTCAATTCAAGGTTAGTTTTAATGGGGCCATCTTCCCTCCATCGTCTCTTTAAAATCGCTTTTGATGCATTATAGCGTGGGGATTTCTAGTTAGTATCTTGCATTAGACGATTACTGGGGGATATCCCAATAGATGAACCTCCATTTTTAGAGGTTGATGTTTCTGGGCTTTACCCTGACGTCACTTTCAGCCCTGTATCGAGTTCTCCATCTAGTTCTGATTATGATATTTCTGATCACAGGGTATCTTCTTGAAGGATGGGTAAACATCAGAGCACAAGTAAGGTATACAAGCACGGCTCGAGCAGCGTTCAGACTAGGGAACAGACTGTTAACGAGGGCGACGTTGATGAAGTACACAAGGCATCTCGTCTTTCATTTTCTGACACTCGCCCAAGTGGCTTTGATACTGAACCGAACGTGGTCGGGCCAACTGAGATAGAAAAATACCGCTCCCGATTCGACTTGCCCGACTCAGTCACTTTGGTTCCTGCGGGGGATAGAGCCATATGGAATCCTCCTGAGGGCATGGTCACGATTTACGGATCGATGCTTTACTGCGGCTTCACACTTCCCCTTCAGCCTTTTATTGCCTGGTTTTTGGCTGAAGCAGGGATAGCCCCAGCTCAGTTGGTCCCGAATAGTTACAAAGTCTTGATGTGTATGTGGCACATGTTCAGCCGAATGAACCTTTCGTCGCCTTCCCCGAATGAAATCAGGCATTTCTTTTCGCTGAGGCAGGTTAGTAAAACGGGGACCTATTTTCTTGCGTCTACTTCTTCGGATGGTTGGGTCCCCAAAGAAGCACAGGTGAATCGGGGGGTCGATGCTTCTGATGACCCAAAGAAGAAAAGTTTCATAAGGGGATTCCCTACATCCAATAAATTTTGGAAGAACAGTTGGTTTTTTACTGGAGGGGCTCTCGGGCTTGATATAACTGTTCTATCTGGGGATTCCCAAATGGTGTTGACTGTTCCCCGCTTCTTTTGTTCCCCCGAAGCGTGGAACAAGAAAACAATCGACTATAGCGATTCAGAGGTGAAGAGGCTGACTCGGGCAACAGTTCGTACTCTGGAAAAGAGGAGCAAGAGCTATCTTTTCAAAGAGGATGACTTGATAAAGCTCGGTTTCTTCAGACAGATTTCGGGCCATCGCAGGCGTTGTAAGTAACCCGGTGCTCTGTTGTATTTCTCTGCTTTTCCATTTTCTTTTCTAACATTTTTTTTTATATAGTGTTTGATACGGACGTTGTCAGCGATCTTTAGGCTCGCCAAGTGAAGGCGATTCTACAAGCGTGTAGGAAGGAAGCTTCCCGCCAGGGCGATGAGGGTATTGCTTCACCCGAGCCTGATGAGGAAACTGATACTGCTAAGCAGATTCCCGAGTGCGTTGATCAGGGTGCTCAGCCTTCTACTCAGGATCTTGCTGGTCCAAGTGGCCAAGAGGAGTCGACTGACACCTAACTGCCTGAAAATAGGGAGAGGCAGTATGAGGGTCCAAGTGAAGAGCCTGTTGGATTGTCTGAAGCTGGCGACGGTGGTAGCGTCTTGACAGATCAATTGTCTTCTGGTGCCGAACTCTTTGAGTCTTTTCAGGACGATTTGCAGGAGGATCCTGCTGCTGATCTCAACTTCCACAGTTCTCGAGGTGAGAAGCGAAAGGCAGTTAGTTCGCAGCCTCATCCTCTTAAAGTTCCTCGGGCAGTCACATTCATTGACTCCAGCGACGAAGATGTTACGGATGAGATTGCCCCGAGTGTTTGTGCTGGAGCATCAGTAGATGCAGCCACTTCAGAACAATGTAGGGCTTCTTCTACCCACGAAGTTGGAGATATGGGGGCTGAACCTTCGGGGGTTCCTTCTCCATCCTTAGAGCCAAATATGGCTTCTCCTGCCCCCGAGTCTGGAAATCTAGGAGCTCAACCCTCGGGGGTTCCTTTATTCCTTTCTCCAAAAGATATGCTACATGAGATGTTCTCTCGTCGGGCTTATATCGGGGAAGACTGCTGGAGCGGTTTTAGAGATAGTTCACTGACCGAACTTCTCCAAAACATTTTCAACGGCGCATCATATGTAAGTTAAATCTAACTCAGTTAATTATGACTCTTTTACTGTTTTGTTTTTGCCGGTTTTCTAAATATATTCCTTTGCAGATGGTGGCAGAATTTGCTGACCTTATTCAGACGCAGCAATGTCAAGCTGATCGGATAAGGCCTCTGGAGGCTCAGCTGAAGGCGAGCGAGGAGGGTCGTGCTCGAGTTGAGCATACTTATCAGCAGGAGGTCGGCTTTGTGCAGATATTTGTTGACCACTGCCTGACGAAGCAGGTTGAAGCTGAGGACAAGGCATCTTTGGCAGAGGAGAAGGTTGCATCGCTTCAAAACCTTCTTTCTTCTGCTGAAGAATCCATGCTTAAGGCCGAGCAGGAGGCGGAGCAGGCGAAGTCGGCGTATGTCTAAAAAATTAAAGATTTTGAGTGCCAAGTGCTGACAGTTGAATCCCTTTCCCGAGAAGCCAGGTTAGAGATGGAAGTCCAAGGTGGATCGTTTTAATAGATCCCCTACTTACGATGCCCTAATTCTTCGAGAATTTCAACGTGGGCTAGTTTCGGCCGGCGAATTCTTCAAAGTCAAGAATAGGGCGACCGAGAAAGCCCGTGCTAATTGGGAGCTATCAATCAAACACCATGTGGACTGGTCCTTGGAATCTCTTCGGATTCAGATGAAGGAATGGAGAGCCTATTATCGAAGTCAAGGCAAAGAGCCCCACCCTATGCATTTAGAGATTCCGTCCGAACACTCTCTTTCGACCTTTTACGTAAGTCAAGAGTCGGTTGAGGATGTAGTCCCGGATGTCGGGCCAGTCCTGGGTGAAGATTACAGCCAGTGGAGGGATGATACTGTCGACGATATTACTTGGCCGTCTAAGAGAGCCTGTTTTGTGAATACGAGAAGGTGCCAGATCCGAGTATTGGCAAAAGCTCGAAATCCTCGCAACCTTAATTTTGTAGATTTGTAGAAGATTCTGATTCTTTATTTTTTACTTGTAAAGAACCATTCTTTGAACTGTAACCATTCATTTAGGAGCAATAAAATTCAATTTTATTCTGAGTTGAATGGTTTTGGTATATATTTTGCTGATTATTGCTGAGTGTTGTATTAAACTGGCTGATGGTCATGTAACTTAACCGAGTATCTTATTAAACCGGTTGTTACCCGAATAACTTCAATTGCCAAGTATCTTATTTAACTGGCTTCTTCAATGTTCGTGTAACTTAACCGAGTATCTTATTAAACCGGTTGTTACCCGAATAACTTCAATTGCCAAGTATCTTATTAAACTGGCTTCTTTGATGTTCGGGTAACTTAACCGAGTATCTTATTAAACCGAATGTTACCCGAATAACTTCAATTGCCAAGTATCTTATTAAACTGGCTTCTTCGTTGTATGGGTAACTTAACCGAGTATCTTATTAAACCGGTTGTTACCCGAATGACTTCAATTGCCAAGTATCTTATTAAACTGGCTTCTTTATTATTAACCGAGTCATCTTGAAACAAGTTTTTCACTTGTATTTTGTACCAGGTTGCTACCCGAATGTTACATCAAGGCTCACCATGATCATATGTTTGAGTCCTTACGCAATACCAAGGATGTCTATCTAGTTTTTATGCGCAAGGTTTTGCCGAATCGTTGAGCTCTTTTTTTTTTTTTTAAATTGCTTCAACACAGCTACGCATTTCACCGGAATTTCTCCCGATAGAGTCCCGATCATTTTTCCAAAGTCTGGTGCATCAGGTTTGCCTTTTTCCGAAGGTTATTTCGACCCTGCTCGGCTGGCATGCTCCTTCGAGCTTCTCCGCCCATTCAGGATTTAATGGTCTCGAGAATTCTATTTGCATGTTCTTATTATCATGCTCTGCTTCCATATGTTCTTATTACATATGCCCTTTTTTTTTGAAACCCCGAACTAGATGCTATCCTTTTGGAAATTCCGAGTAATTTTATTTATTACTGCAAAAGATCGACAGATTTAAATTACAGTTTAATATTTATCCTACCAATAAAAGAATAAAATATTCAATATAAATATATATATATATTAAGGATAGAAAATCTTCAGATATTGGGCATTGCATGGTCGGGGTAACACCCCTCCATTGGGTCGAGCAATCCAATAAGCTCTATGGCCAGCTATCCCCTCCATCTTGTATGGACCTTCCCATTTGTCTGCCAAGGATCCCGCGGCTCTATTATTTGTGTTCAGTGACACCTTCCTGAGCACCAGGTCTCCTAACCGAAATTTTCTGATCCGAACATGAGAGTTGTAGTGGCGAGCCACTCTTTGTTGATAGGCTGTATTTCTTATTCGGGACTTTTCCCTTTTTTCTTCTAGCTGATCCAAACTTTATAGCAGCGTATCAACATTTTGTTCTTCATCGTATAGCCTGACCCGGGGGGACGCATACGATGTTTCTATGGGGATGACAGCTTCTGTTCCAAACGCTAGGGTGAACGGAGTTTTTCATATTGAAGTCCTTGTTGTCGTCCGATATGCCCATAATACTTCAGGAAGCTTTTCAACCCAGCTTCCTCTTTTGTCATCTAATTTTGATTAAATGATGTGCTTGATAATTTTATTTACTGCTTCTACTTGCCCGTTTGTTTGTGGATGAACTGGTGTCGCATAGTAGTTAGCAATATCATACTTCTCGCACAATTGTCTAAACTTTTGGTTATCAAACTGAGTTCCATTGTTGGTGATTATAGTTTTCGGAACTCCAAACCTATAAAATATGTTCTTCTTCACAAATTTGTGGTGTTGGCTTCCGTGATATGCACCAGCGCTTCAGCTTCGGCCTATTTTGTAAAATAATCGACAACTACTATGGCGTGCTGCGCTCCACCCCCTGTCCCAGCTGGCATTGGCCCGATCAGGTCTAGGCCCCACATGGCGAATGGCCATAGGGCAGTGAGATTTCTAAGCTTTTCTTGGGGTTGTCAGATATAGTTGGCAATTCTTTGACAGGTGTTGCATTTTTCCGACCATTGTTGTGCATCTAAGAAAAGTGTAGGCCAATAATAGCCTTGCCTGAGTACCTTATGCGCCAGACTCCTACCCCCGTGTGGTTCCCGCAAACTCCTCTGTGGATCTCTCGAAGTATTCTATGTGCATCTTCCTCCGGTACACATCTCTGGAGAGCTCGGGAGAACCCCTTTCTGTATAATTCTCCTCCGATCATGGTATATCTAGCCGATTGATACCTGATGCGCTTTGCTAATACCTGATCTTCCGGGAGCATGCCTTCTTCCAGAAACATTCTCAGCTGGACCATCCAACAGTCTTGCTGTGTTCGGATTTCTGAAATTTCCAAATGCTTAGGTTCAACTGTACTCGGTTTAAGGAGATGTGCAACTGGAATGGTCTTTGGTCTGATTGAGGTTGTTGCTGACGCTAATTTAGATAAAGCGTCTGCCTTATCATTTTCTTCTCTGGGGATCTGAGCGATCTTGTATTCTTTAAATTTTTGGAGGAGCTGTTTTACGATGTCACGGTAGGCAATCATTCCTTCATCTTTGGCCTGGTACTCGTCCATAACTTGGTTGACAACTACCTGTGAATCGTTGAATATCTCTACTTCATCTGCCCCAAGAGCTATGCAGACTCTGAGTCCAGCTAACAATGCCTCGTATTCGGCTTGATTATTGGTTGCTTTGAAATCAAATCTCATGGCACATTCAACATCATCTTCTTCTGAGGTGTGAACTACGATCCCTGCCCAGCTGCCATGAGTGTTTGAAGAACCATCAACATATAGTTTCCATGGGAATCTTTTATCCAACAGTCTTTTTGTTTCCAGGTTTGGTTCTGTGAACTCGGCTATAAAGTCTGCCACCGCTTGTCCTTTGAGGGAGGTTCTGGGGACATAATGAATATCGTTTTCACTTAACTCGATTGCCCATTTAGTAAGTCTTCCTGATATCTCTGGTTTTTGTAAGATTTGTCTTAATGGGCAATTGGTGAGAACCTGGATCGTATGGGCCTGAAAGTATGGTCTCAGCTTTTTTGCTGCAGAAACCAATGCTGAGGCTATCTTCTCTGCCTGTGAGTACCTGGTCTCGGCCGGTAGGAGTGCCTTGCTTGTATAATACACTGGTTTCTGCACTCCATCTTCTATTCTGACTAAGACTGAACTTGCTGCAAGCTCGGTTATTGACAGATACAGCTGAAGTATTTCCCCTTTTTACGGTTTTGAGAGGATGGGAGCTTACCCCAAATACTCTTTTAATTTTAAGAATGCCTACTCACACTCTTTATTCCACTCCAGGCCTTTCCCTTTTTTGATTATTTTAAAGAAAGGCGCGCACCTGTCTGTAGCCATTAAGATGAATCTTCCCAATGAGGCTAAACACCCTATTAAGCGCTGTACTTCTTTCAATGTTTTAGGTGAAGTCATTTCTTGCAAAGCCTGGATCTTCTCAGGATTAACTTCGATTCCTCTGTGATGGACTTGAAAACCCAAGAATCTTCCAGAGTGGACTCCGAATAAACATTTTTTTGGGTTTAATTTCATCTGATATCTTCTCAAAACATCAAATGTCTCTCGGAGGTCGCGGGCATGCTCATCTGCTGAGACGTTTTTAGTCAACATGTCATCAATGTACACTTCCATGTTCCTTCCTATTTGCCGAGTGAAGATTTTGTTGACCAACCTTTGGTACGTAGCTCATGCATTTTTTAAACCGAAGGGCATTACTGTGTAGAAATATAAACCCTGATCCGTTGTGAAAGCTATTTTTTCTTCATCAGCTTTGTTCATCCGGATATGATTATATCCTGAGTAAGCGTCCATGAAGCTGAGTAATTCATGACCTGCTGTGGCATCCACCAGCTGATCTATCCTTGGACGTGGGAAGCTATCCTTTGTACATGCTTTGTTTAGATCCGTAAAATCAATGCACATCCTCCATTGTCCATTTTTCTTCTGGATGAGGACTACGTTGGCTACCCACTTGGGGTAGCTGACTTCTCTGATTGATCCAGTCGCTAGTAGCTTTTCCACCTCTTCTTTGGTTGCTTGACTTCTTTCAGGATTGAACGATATTCTCTTTTGTATTACCGGTTTGGCATTCGGGCTAACTGCGAGGTGGTGAGATATTACTAGGGCATCTATCCCGATCATATCTTTGTGACTCCAGGCGAATACATCTTTGTACTCTCTAAGCAGATTGGTCAAGTCTCGCTTGACTTTTCCTTCCAAGTTGGCCCCAATCCTGATTTTCTTATCCTGTTTGTCTTCTTCGAATAGTATTTCAACCAATTCTGTCGTGTATTCATTCGAGCCCTCAATTGGATCCAGTTCGAATGACAAGGATTCTTTACACTGATTTGGTTGCATTATGGTGCATACTTTTTCAGCATCATGCTTGTCTCTGTATACTGACAGATTTGCTCTTCGGGC
Source organism: Dipteronia dyeriana (assembly GCA_032871835.1). Lineage (NCBI taxonomy): Eukaryota > Viridiplantae > Streptophyta > Magnoliopsida > Sapindales > Sapindaceae > Dipteronia > Dipteronia dyeriana. The sequence goes on from CM065297.1 coordinate 83,175,454, forward strand.
CATCTCTTGGGATCCCTTGACTATCCCAACCCCTTGTTCTGTTGGGAACTTGATCATTAATGCATAAGTGGCTGTCACGGCCCTTGTTTTATTCAGGAATGGCCGGCCCAATAATGCATTATATGGCCAATTATCCAAGTCAACTACCACGAAGTCGAGCAGGACAGTCCTCTGGAATGGTGCCGTTCCGATCTTCACAGGTAGTTTTACCGTCCCGAGTGACCTGACCTCTATTCCACCAAATCCTTTTAATGGAGTATGGAAAGGCTGTAAATCTTTTCGGTCTAGTCTTAGCTGGTCGTATACGGCCACGCTTAGGATGTCTGCTGAGCTCCCATTATCTATTAAAATTCTCCGGACATCCCTATGGCCAATCCGGGCACTTATAACCAAAGTGTCAACATCGACGCCATGGGAATCTGCCTCTGTAAAGACTATTGGGTCCCATCCTTCCTTTACCCTTTTCGGGTCTAGTTCAACCGAGTTTACGTCGAAGTTATTCATTTCTTATACCGCTTCTCGAATTTCCTGAGTTAGTTCTCGGTTGCTTCTCCCATTAGAAGGTCCTCCGAAAATTGTATGTATTACTTGATTGGCTTTGGGGCTGGTTCTTTGGTTTTGACTAGGGTTGTGATCAATCTTGACTTTCTTGGTTTCTGGTCTCTCATCTTTTTTCAAGATTACATCCCGCAGGTGCCCTTGCCGAATAAGATTTTCTATGTAATCTATGAGTTGAAAACACTTTGAAGTTTCATGCCCGGTTTCTTTATGAAACCTGCAATACTTGGTTGTATCTCTCCGGGCGAACTGTGATTGTCGCTACGGTTCTTGCACCATATTCTTTTCTTCCAAGATGGCTAGAATTTCTTTTTGTTTCTTCTGAAGAGGGGTGTAATTGGTATATCTGCCTTGGTATTTATCTGTGGACCGTTCGGCGTTAGGCCTATTACCCCCATCCTTGTTTTTCTCCTTGCTGTTCCCTTTCTGTTTTTCCTTTTGATTTTGCCCCTTGGATTCGGTATTCTTCTGTTCGGCCTTTCCTCCATGCATATAGCTTCCTCATGTAGCTAACTCTTCTTTCTCGGCCAGAGCGTAGCCTCCCGCCATATCCATCATGTCGGCATACCTTGTCAGCCGTGCTCTTCTCAAATCGAAGGATAGTCATCCATTCTGCAAGTTATTGGTGAAGGCAACAATATTTGCTTCATCATTTGCACTGCCAATTTCTGATACTGCTTGGCCGAACCGGCCCAAGTATTTTTTTAATGACTCGTCCTTCCCCTGTTTTATTTGAGAGAGGTAGGCCACCGACTTCTTTCTGTGAACATTGCCCAAGAATTTCCTTGAGAAGCTCCTGCTCAACTCGCTGAAATTTCTGATGCTTGCCTGGGGTAGTCTTCCAAACCATCTTGAGCCTGTGTCCCCCAGTGTTTACGGAAAGTTGAGACACAATAGGGGGTCACTGCGGGCATATTGTGCCATGGCACTTTTATAGCGTCTAACGTGCTCCTTTGGATCTGTATCTATTTTGAATTGCTCTACATGCGGCATCCTAAATCTTTCTAGGAAAGGGGTCCTCAAAATCTCCCTGGTAAATGGACTGTCGGAGTCATCGTCGGATAGATCGTTACAGCCGTAAAGTCTGACTAGTGCCTCCATCTGTCGCCTGTTATTTTCTACTTCTCGAGTTAGGCTCTTGATTATGACATCTCTGACCCCCACCGGGCTTCCTTGATGGTTGAACCTTTGGGTAACTGTCATTCTTTCCTCAGATCCTTCACTCTGATGCCGGAACCCTCGTGTGACTCCATGATGACGTTTACGATGGTGTTGATCACTGTCTTCAGATGATGACCGTTCTCTGCGCCGATCGTATTTACTATGTCTGACTCGTATTGTTTGATTGCGATCCAGCCTCTGGTGATTTTCCTCTTCTATTGTTTTCTGTCCAGCTGAATCGATTGGGGAAGAGTTTCTTCTGATTTCGGGAATAGTTATTCCTGGCCCTACCACCATCGAACGGAGCCTTGCGGGTGGAGGATTGGGAGTATGTGCTCCTGCGACCAGTAGATCAATCCCTTCCATTGCTGCGTCTGTCACCAATTGCTCCAGGGCCTCTTGGAAATGCAGCGTAAGATCTCTGCTGTTTGGAGGAACTTGCTGGATCCCCGCCAGGTGCGTAGGCTGGTTTTCTGTGTTTGCTGCAGGATTTTATGACGTATTGCCAATATGGAAATCGCCTGGTGATCTTTGGCCATTCCCTGAACTACTTATGCTTCCTACCATTGCTTTTTAACAAGTCCGGAGGTTCAACCCCCTCCTTCTAGCACCAATTGTTGACGTCGATTTTTGGATTATGCCAAAAAAGCCAACAAGGATTGGATTTCTGCTATTGAATCAAAGAGAAAAAGATGCAGAGAGAGTAATAAAGACAAATTTTACGTGGTAAAACTTTGATGGCCGGAGAAACATCCACGGGTGGTTGAAAGATCAACGAAGCCAAAATCCACTAAAGAATAAGATGTTTTACAAGCTCTCGATCTCTCTTTTTTCTCTCTGTATTTACTATGATTGTTGTGTGCTATATTGCCTATCTATTATGGAGCCAGATTATGGGTCTATTTATATGCTTATAGAACCCTAATCTGCCTTGTAAAAGTAATACAAGATATTTGTATTTAATTGTGATTTGGTTACTTGCTTGAGGTTGATTTGTCTTCTTTCCTGTTTCGGAGTCTTTTACAGAAATCGAGTGGGATTCTAGTAGTGTAGTTCAATTTGGACTTATTTCCTTATAAGAATGTAGTCTTCGTAAAGAAATCAAGTTATTTCCTGATTGGAGGACTCTTCTAACTTAAAGTTCCATTATTTGGGATTCCTTAATGATGGATATCTTCGCGTATTTAATGACAATCCGTATGTAATAGGCACCAAGTTCTTACTCGGGTCGTATTTATTCCCGAGTAAGAGTAATACCTGATGGTCCCGAGTAGTACTGTTTGAGCCCGAGTGGAAGTGTTATTTAACCAGTCTCGAGTGCTGTTAGCTGATCCCGAGTAAGTTTTATTCAGTATATGCTTACTCGGGCTTTTCTTCTCTTTAATGATGCCTCATAGGATATTTCCCGAATGCACATCGGGGCGTCCGCCTGGCTATTTTTTCCTTCCTATCAATGACGTGTATGCTTTGTAAAATTTACATACAATAAGTATATAATTGGAATACAAATGGAGATAAAAAGTTAAAATGTCTAATATTACTCTAAAAACTATATATATAAATTTTATGATTCTTAATTCATGATTCAATAATAGTTTTTAAGAGTTATAAATTTAACTAATTAAAATTTAAATTGTGCTCATAGTATTTTTATAACATCCAAAAACTAGTTTAATTTTTAAAAATGATAAAAGTTTGTACGGTAAAATATGTTCATAGTTAAATATAAATATTTATCTACATATGTTTGGTTGATATATTTTTATTTTATAAATTAACACATGTTGCTAACATTAAAATAAGTAATATATCAAAAATATGACATGGTATTAGGGTCAGAAAAGTAAGGTTGGAAGAGAGAAAATAACTATTTGAATGAGAAAATAATATTAATTAAAATAAAGCATATATGTTATAATTCGATTTTCATATATATTTAGGATATATATAAAAAAGAACGAAAGATATTTTTTATGTGATTTGAGTGAAAAATAATAAGAATCCAGACATAAAAAAAAAGAGCTCTAAATGTATTGTTTATGAAAATTTAGAAAATTGATTTTTTATATAAAAAAACAACATTAGAAAATAAAAAAATAAAAAAATAAATAGGGGGTAAGAATATAAATATCTAAAATTAAAGATTTATAAAAATTAATATAGAGACAATTTTGAAAATTTAGAAAAGTTGAGGGGGAAGTGGCATCCTCTCACTCTTTGTTGCCTATGTACTTGTCTGTATAGTTGCTGGATGGTTATTATAATTTGTTTTCTTTGGTTTTAATTTTCAAATATTTGATTTAGGGTAACAATTATTTTTCCCCTGTAGTTTGTCATAATCTCCACTTTCTTCTCTCTAGTTTTAACATTCTTCAGTTTTCCCCTTCCTATGCATAAACGCAACCCAATCTCACCGCATAAATATAGGTATACATAAGGGAAAATGGAGAATGTTAGAACTAGAGGGGAAAACTGGAAAATATGACAAACTATAGGAGAAGAATGATTATTTCCCTTTAATTTATATAAATCAATCCAATATAGTAATCAACCTAACAACAATACAGTACTGGTACGGTGATTGAACTCTGAAACATAAATCTTATGAGCAAGCATTTACCATCCATTTAATTATATTATGTCCAGAGGCGGAAAGAAGGCTAGCTAGGGTGGGCTGTAGTTTTTTTGGGAAAAAAAATAAGTTTTTTCAATAGTTTTAAATACATCTCATTTAATTCTAAGTATATCCGGTTCAATTCTGATTCTAACTTAACTTAATATTTTTTTTTCTTTTTCTTAATAGCAGTCCAATAACTTAAAAGCATGTATCAAAATCATTAAAGCTCATTGTATTTCCTTAACCAAATGAAATATCAAATTGAGAAATGTTAACCCTTTATTGACTTAAAATTCAAATTGGGAAATTTTAACCCTTTAAAAACAAACCCAAAGTAGTGTATTTACCATATATATTAATCTCAAGTCTTTAAGAATTTCAATTTTATGAGTTTTCATAGCTTTTAGATTTATAAAGATATACAGACATCAGTATGAGAAAAATGTTTATATCTTATTTGAAGCCTTAGAAGTCAAAATTTAAGTAGGATGTTATTGTATTTACATTGCATGTATATAATTTTTTTATTTTCTTGTTTTTTTTTTTTGAATATGTATTTGAGGGTAAGACTCATTATATCCCCTTCGTAGTATACTTATTTATTTTAACTAATCAAAATTCTCTTGTATTATCAAGATTAGTTATTAAAATGTTTTTTTTATTATTATATAATATAACTTTTTATCTATATGAAATTGTCCATAGCCCACAAAAAAAAAATCTGGTTTCGCCCCTGATTATGTCCCGTGATATAAATTTGGGTTAATTGCAGTAAAGTGCCTTAACGTTTAGTAATATAACAACAATATTATACTTTTGCTTTAATTATAGTAACATACCCTTGACTTGTTTGACCAACGGTAGACTTGACCCTTTTCTTAACCTTTTTTTTTAAAGCACTATATTAAAGAGACAAGAATCAAACACAGCCAAAGCGGAAGCACACACACCAGGGCATGAGAAACAAAACACCCAAAGAAATAGAAGAACAATGCACAAGGCAAGAAAACAAAGACACAAAAAACTGCTAAAGTAGAAGCCAAAACACCCAATTATGGGAAGCTCTAGGATAGCAATTCCTGACCCCACCAGCCCCACTCTTGGCCAGCAAATCAGCGACCGAATTGAAAGTCCTTGGCTTGAAGACAACACGAGCTTGACTGAAATTGTTTAGGGAATTTCGAATACTGAAAATCAACTGCACATGATCAACACTACCAACACCTCCACCAGTTATCCAAGAAACTACCGTCTTCGAATCACTTTCGAAAACCATTTCCATGTTCTGAAGCTCTTGGTTTGAGGCGCAGAGATCAATGGCTTTAGCAATAGCCAAAACTTCAGTTGTAATGGGAAGTTGGGCATCCACATAGGCTAAGAAAACACATAAATTTTTATCATTCCGGACTCTCAGAACCTTACGAATACCAGCCTGACCTAGAGACCTTCTCGTCGACCCATCAATATTAAATTTTAAGGCGTCTCAAAAAGGGGGAAGCTAAACTGAAGGAATTGAGAGCTTAGCCCCTTCGGAATCCACACAAGCATCCTTTAAATTCAGAGTGATTGATGTAATGGTGTCAGAAGATCCTCCCCCATAGTTTTTGAACCACCAAGCCACTCTAAATTTAACCATGTACAAACCCCTCCGTGCCACAATTCCAGTCCCATCGAATGGTCTCCGAAGGAATCCCGTATTTGGCACACACGACCCGATTCCATAATGATTTGGCCTCCACGCCAAACCTCCAAACCCATTTAGCCAAAAGTGCTTTATTTTTGTTTAGATATGATCTCAAACCTAGCCCCCTTTATCTTTGCTTTTACACAACTCTGAATGAAGAGCTTGGATCTTCTTCTTCTCCAAATCATCCCCCCAAAAGAAATTTCTTTGCAATCTTTCAAGCTTTTGCTCCACCCACACCGGTATTTTGAAAACGAACATGTAGTAAATATGGATACTTGACAACATTGATTTTATAAGAACTAACCTACCACCTTTGTTAAGAAACTTCTTCTTCCATGGAGCCAAGCGAGTCTCAACTCGATGAAGCATATCCAGCCAGAAACACTTGATGCTTGGCCTACCACCTAAGGAGAGACCCAAGTACGGGATGGGAAGCGATACAGACGGGCATCTAAACAAATCCGACCAATTAATCACCTCATCCCTGATTTTCCCCACCTTCATCAAACAGCTTTTATGGAAATTTATCCTCAACCCCGAAGCTAGATCAAAACATCTTAGGATACGTCTAGCATTTTCTACATAACCAACCTTAGGCCGGAGAAAAAGGATCGTGTCATCAGCGAACTGTAAATGAGATACATGACAGCCCTCTGAATCAAAAACCGCTCCCTTAAGCATGTCCATATCCGCCGCTTTCCTAAACAAAGCACTAAATCCCTCCGTCGCCACATTAAACAGAAACGGCGATAACGGGTCTCCCTAACAAAGACCTCTCTCCATCCCAAACTCTCTAGATGAATTACCATTAACCAAGACCAAAATAGACTGTGTCGCAATACAATGTCTCATCCATTGCCTCAATTCCGCCCAAAGCCCATGTTGTTCGGCATGTCGTCCAAGAAATTGTGATCTAGGCTATCATAAGCCTTTTCAAAGTCAAGTTTCACCAAAAGACCACCCCCCTCTACATTTTTTTTTCTAAAAATGAATGATTTCATCTGCAATGATGAAACCGTCTAGGATTTGACAGTTACTGACAAAGGTTATTTGAGTTTCCCCAATCAATGAGCACATAACTCTTTTCATACGGTTGGCCAAAACTTTTGCAAGAACTTTGTACAAAGAGCCAATCAAGCTAATAGGTCTGAAATTTGACATGGATATCAGTTTGTCATTTTTAGGAACTAAAGCTATAAAGGACTTGTTTAACTCCTTGATGGTCGAGCCATCTTGAATAAACTCTTCCATGAAATTCAAAAAATCACTTCGGATAACATCCCAGTTATCCTTGATAAATATCAAATTAAAACCATTGGACCTAGCGCTTTATTTCCATCGCAACTAATCAAAGCTAAGTTAACTTCATCCAAAGTAAAGGCTGCCTTAAGAGCCTCTCTTTTAGAATCTGACAACTTCTTAAAGGGGAGTCCAATCGCCACCCAACATTCTTATACAAATTTTCAAAGAACACGTCTGCCCCTTTCTTAACCTCCTCCCGCTTGTTCTCAACAATACCATTGAAAAAGATGTCTTCAATAAAATTGTTTCTTCGTCTCCCGCTTGCCACATAATGAAAGAATCTCATATTTCTATCGTCTTCAACTAGCCATTTAACTCTAGATTTATGATGCCATGCTTGTTCCTCGAGCCTGATAATTTTCCAGAGATCGACAACCACCTTCATTCTCTCATTACTAGAGGCCTCAAACCATCCGTTGAGTACTACCTTTTCGTCAATCTATGCTATCTTCTGCTCTAAAAACTTGGTGGACAGCATGTCTCTACTTCTCATTGTAGCCCAATTCTTAATTTTTAACTTAGACACTTTCAAATTGGACTTAAAATAAATCTCTTCAATCCAGAGGGATTATATTCTTCCCAATAACCTCGCACATCAGCCATTAACTCTCTCTCTTCAAGCCAGTTATTAAAGAACCGAAAGTGTCTTGGTCACCAATAAGCCGAAGAAACCCCTAGAGTGATTGCACAATGATCGGAAATCGATCTTGGAAGACCTACTTGCAACAAGTTAGGGAACCAAAATAGGATAACAGGAGACACCAAAAACTGATCAAGTCTCGCCCTGCTTCTGTTAACTCTGTTATTGGACCAAGTGAAAGGGATCACACGTAAAGGGATGTCAACCACCTTAGCCTGGAGGATAAAATCATGGAAATTTTAGTTGGGGTTTATGCCCTAAAGATGTAATTAGTAAATCGATTTATGAGATAAATAAAAAGAAAAGTTCAATTCATTCTTGTTATGTTATTTATTTTATAAACTTATGCATTTATTTAACATCCAATATTGCCGGATGTAATCTCGAACTGTGTATATGAGTGTCATATACGGATGGATACAATAAGAGATGTGCAATCTAAAGAGTCCATAGATTCAAATAAAGATGGGTACTTTATTTGTGGTTAATCTATAGTTGCGGTCCACTCTGTAATGTACGGTGATTCTATCATGAATCATTCATATGGAGATATGAGAATGGAGGCACCTTGTATGATGTGATCATATAGGACTGGGCCATGATCTATATGAATCTCTCACCAAGACCCGTTTACAGATGAGAGTCATATATATCAACAAGCGACGGCTATAGGTGGGTGATCTTAATCTAGAGTGTCTAATCGACTCCTTCAGGTTAGATCGTGGTCTTTGATATACCGTGAGTGAGGTCGGATGCAGTTCTCGATCAATATGCTCCGTATGTTGGGATTGAGTTGACTTGTCGCTAGAAAGGTTTGTACACAATAGTGGAATCCACTCCTTCTTTTGAGAAGTAGACGGTATTTCCCTTAAGGGTTGATTCGGGGCTTAGACAATATGAGCGCTCTTTTAATTTCGTGAGGAAATAGGATTTATTGTCCATTAGAGAATCAATGGTACTTAAAGGATATATGTAATTAGAGGGGTATAACGGACATTATGACCCAGCTCTAATTATGAACTATTGAGGGGGATCACACCATATGTAATAGCTATATCGATGGACACAGAGTTGTATCGATCTGTGTAAAAGCGTCTACAGTTGTGAGAATGCAGCTTCGGGTTTTTAGTGAAATAACACCGGAGTTAATAGTCAAGGAATATTAATTAAAGAGTTTAATTAATAATTTCGAGGATTATTGGAGACCAAAATACTGTGGGTCCATTAGGTCCCCTTGCTAGCCCGATCGATTTAGATAATAAGGGTCACGGTTAATTAATTGGAATCGTCCAATTAATTGTGTTACAAAAGTTACACGTGTTTATTCGGGAATTAATTGCATAATGAGATTATTTAATTAAAGAATGTTAATTGTTAAATCAATTAAATAATTATATTATTTAATTATATTGATAATTATGAATTATTAATTAACTATTAATTGGAAGGTGTTAGTTGATATATGGATTTAGGTGAAGATAAAGTAATAGGATTATTTTATTTTTACTAAATCATTTATCTAAGTATTTGAATTTGAGTTTAAATTTAAAATACTTATTATCACTTCTAATATATTAGATATATTTGAAAAGGATAATTAAAAGATATATATAAATTATTAACACAAGAGATTGCATTGGATGCAAATTGGTGTGTGCACATATATAAGTTTTTGTATAGGATGCAAACAATGATATATATATATATATATATATTCTTTAAAAATAAAACAAAACATCAGAGTTGGTATTATATATAAAAACGCAAGTGTTTGCGTAAAAGAAAAGAAAATAAAAAGATATAAATATATATATTAAACGCACGACGACAATCGGTGATAGGCAAAAAAAAATTAAAATTCAAGTGCTTGCCCTGTTATAGAAAAAGTGCGCGTGAGTCGTGAGATATAATATATATAAATATATATTAGATATATATTATTATTTTAAGGATTGAACCACATCTGTCAATATAAGTTTTACATGAGATGCAATTTATGTGTGCATGAAATCAATACACCAAATTGAGAAGAAAGAGTTTCTTCAAGTATTTTTCTACATCCTCCATTCAAGTTCCTGAGACCGTTACGCCCCCACACGCAATTACCAGTCCCGGGAGATAGCGAGGAAGATCGATTGGTTCAGACATGAGCACATCGTAAAGTGAAAGAATCTCCAAATGTTGGTAAGATTGGTTCATACAGAAGCTTATCGTAAAGTGAATGAGCCTCCAAACGTTGGTATGATTTTCTTCTCTTTATATCAATTTCAATTTCCTGTGTTTACATATTGTATGTATAGTTTCGAAAAATAATTACGATCCCAAATTCACTGGTCCCAATTACATATTATGATTTGTATAAAAATTTTAAAAACCTAGTTCCGCTTCGTAACCTGTGAACGGGGTTCCAACAATTGGTATCAGAGCCAATTTTATTTTTGGAACAAAAAATTGTTTTCGATGCTCTTGTATGTATGACTATGTAGGCACAATTTAAATTGACTGTATGTTGTTTTTGTATGTATATATATATATATATATATATTAATTTACAAAAACATGATTGATCGTTAAATATATGATACCGTGGATTTAAGGTTTATGAGTTGTATTATTATTATTATTATTATTATTTATATATATATATATTTTAATTGTTATTGTATTGTAAAAAAAATGTAATCTATATTGAAGACCTAGAAAAATCACGAAGAAGGATTCATAAGATGAATCAAAGTGACCTGAAGAGACTGGTGGACTCGAAAATTACAAGATGACCAAGGAATGCCTTAAGGGTATTTTTTGTAATTTTAGATTTTAATTTTTTTTAGGTTAAATATTCCACAGTACTCGGTCAATTAATGTATGATTTATATTTTGTCATGATAAAAGTATTGTCATGCATATGTATGTCATTTAGATAAGATGTGCCTACACAAATATATTTGATATGTCATACATGTATCATAGCCTGATATTTTATGTATTTTTTTAATGTGATTAAAATGGGTAAATACATAAATTGGCTATGAAAATGTAATAAGTTTTTTTTTAATAGTTAAAAAAAACTTGGTAATTCTCATTAATATTAATCTAGTTATTAAAAAGTTTAATAAGTTAGATTAATAGGGTCTTTTATTGTAATTATGATTAATATGATAAATTACCTAATAATAAATGAACCGAATAAAGTGTTAGAGTTTTAATTGTTAAAACTTGGTAAACACTATCATAATAATCTGACCTTAGTAAATAGTTTACTGAATCTTAGATTGTTCACTAATAGATTAGATTTTTAATTGTTAAAAATCATTAATAATTTATTAGTTGATTATAATTTGTTTCTATTTAATTAATGCGCTAGATAACTTGATTAAAGCTAGTCGTTTAATCCTCTAGAGTCTAGATGCATTAACGGTTAATAGAAAACCTAATTTTAAAATAGTGAGTGAGAGAGGGATATATGACATATATATCCCGCGGTCTCCATCATTAGTTCAACACCGTGAGATTCGAGTGGGGCCTCGTGACAGTTTTGCTTTCATCATCCCTAAGGATGATTTCCACAAAGGTCAATACCAAGGTTGACTTCCTAACAGATATGATTTTTGAGGGTATTTCGGGATTGACCGACCCTAAAGCGGCAATTCTCAAGTTAAGCTCGTGAGATTTGAAATGGTGGGTAACACTCACGAAGGTTTTGATTAAGTTTGTTAATTAAAAACCTGACTAAATGAACGATGGTTGAATGATATGGAATAAGAGTTATTCTAGAATATCATTTGATTGAGAATGTCTCGGTCCAACATGCAAAGACTTGACTGACCCTAAGGCGGCACTTCTTTGTGGTGCGTTGGATTGTCGTGGTATAGTAACTAGTTTTAGGGTAGTTCTAGTTTGTTAAACATGTGCATGCATCATGTTTAAATTTATACCAAAGAACTCACACTTGTTTTAAATAAATGACTGAATGAATGTTTTATTTATTTTAGCAATAATGTCTTCTGCATTACTTCAAATTCTCATAAACGACAAATTAACTGGTGATAACTACACTAAGTTAAAACTTAACATTAATACAATATTGGTCACCAAAGACCTAAAGTTTGTGCTTACGGAGGAATGTCCTTCAGCATCTGCTGCCAATACCACACAAACTATTCGTAAGGCATACGAGTGATGGGTCTCATCTGATGAGAATGCCCGAACATATCTGTTGGCTTCAATGATAGACGTGCTTGTCACAAAGCATGAAGCAATGACTTCAGCATTCGAAATCATAGAGTCATTGCAAGTTATGTTCAGGCAGCCCTTCCGAGCAAAAGCGACACGAAGTTGTTTGTTCTACTATGCTCGCTCGCATGAAGGAAGGTACGTTAGTTTGAGAACATGTCCTGAGCATGATGTCCTACTTCAACAAGGCAGAAGTCAATGGCGGGTCCATTGATGAACCCATTCAATTGAGCATCATACTGACGACTCTTTCGAAGAGTTTCGATCAATTTAAGAGTAACTTCGAGATGAACAAGTTAATGTTCAATCTCACAAAGTTGCTCAATAAGCTCACTACCTTTGAGTCCTTGACTAAGGACAACAAGGGCAAGACCTGCAAGGCAAATATTGTCGAACCATTTGCCTCCAATAATAAGAAGAGGAAGAGGACTACTGTAACGATGAAGGGTAAGCCCAAACTCAAGAAAGCCCCAAAAAAAGAAGAAGTTCAAGAAAGGTAAATATCATTTATTTGTTCTTAAGTCATGTTTAGTGGATGGTGATTCTTCACCCTGGATAGTTGATTCAGAGGCCACTAACAATGTTTGTTCTTCTTTACAATAGACTGATTCTTGGACACAGCTAGAGGAGCAAGCTTTCTCAATGATTGTGTGGTCAGGGGATGTCGTGTCGGCACGAGCAGTGAGCGTAATTAGATTACTTTTTTGTAATAATTATATATTGTTGGATAATGTATTTTATATTCTTTGATTTACACAGAATTGATTTCCGTTTCTAAGTTGTTAGAACAAAAATATTATACTTTTTTTAATTATAAGTCTGTTATTATTGGAAAGAATGGTCAGAATTTTTATTCACGAATTAATGAAAATAATTTATATGTGTTAAGACCGTTAATACATATTACACTGCTCAATACCGAAATGTTTAAGGTTGAAAAACCAAAAACTAAACGACATAATATTTCTCTAGATATTGACATGTATCTCTGGCATCTAAGGCTTGGTCATATCAACATTGACAGGATAGACTGATTAGTAAAAAGCGGACCTTTAAGTAAGTTAAAGGTTGGCACCTTACTTGTCTGCGAATCTTGTCTGGAAGGTAAGATGACTAAGAGACCTTTTACTTGAAAAGGGATTAGAGTTAAAGAACCGCTTGAGCTTATACTTACAGACATCTACGGACTGATGAATATTAAAGCTAGGGGTGGTTATGAGTATTATGTCACATTTATAGATGACTACTCAAGATATGTATACGTATACCTGATGCAACAAAAGTCGAAAACATTTGAAAATTTCAAAGAATTCCTAGCTGAAGTTGAGAATAAATTAGGTAGGACTATCAAGTCACTACGATCGGATCGTGGAGTTGAGTACCTTGACCAAGAGTTTGAAGACTTCATGGTCGAGCATGGGATAGTTTCCTAACTCATAGCTCTCGTTACACCTCAAGAAAATGGTGTAGCGGAGAGAAGAAATAGAACCCTAATGGAAATGGTTAGATATATGATTAGTTTCTCATCATTATCAAATTCCTTCTAGGGATATGCATTACAAACAATGGCATACATTTTGAATGTGGTGCCATCCAAATCTATTCCTAAAACTCCCCTAGAGTTGTGGAATGGTCGTAAAGCTAGTTTGCGATATTTTCGCATATGGGGGTGTCCAACACACATGCTAAAGAACAGAAGTGGAAAGCTAGACTCCAAGTCTGTGGTCTGCTTGTTTGTAGGATACTCCAAGGAGACCAGAGGTGGACACTTCTATAGACCCGAAGATAACAAAGTATTTGTATCAATAAATGCAACGTTTCTTGAGGACAATTATATTAGTGACCATAAACCTCGTTTTAAGATTGTATTGAATGAGTTGGAGACTAATGAGACTAGTGCTCCATCAACAAGAGTTGTTGATCCATAAACATCTGAGAGTCAGATGGTTCCTGATCGGGATACACTACCATCTAGACGTAGTGAGAGGGTTGTGAGACAACCTGAACACTATTTAGGTATAGGTGAAGGATAAGGTGTAGCCTCTGCTGATAGTGTGGATGATCCATTGACATTTAAGAACGCAATGGAAGATCCTGATAAAGAGGAATGGTTTAAAGCCATGAATCTCGAGAAGGAGTCCAAGTACTCTAACTCAGTCTAGGATCTTGTAGACTTACCGGATGGGGTAAAACCCATAGGGTGTAAGTGGATCTATAAGAGAAAGAGAGGAGTAGACGAGAAGGTAGAGTCCTTCAAAGCAAGGCAAGTGGCCAATGGTTATACCCAGAAATAAGGGGTCGATTATGAAGAGATCTTCTCGCTAGTAGCCATGTTTAAGTCTATTAGGATTCTCTTATCCATTACTGCCTATTTCGATTATGAAATTTGACAAATGGATGTCAAGACTGCATTCTTAAATGGAAATCTTGATTAGAGCATTTATATGATGCAACCAGAGGGATTCGTGTCTCCAGATCAAGAGCAAAAGGTTTGCAAGCTACAAAGGTCCATCTATGGACTTAAGCAAGCATCTAGATCTTGAAACATAAGGTTTGATGATGTGATCAAAACCTATGGCTTCGAGCAGAACGTCGATGAGCCTTGTGTCTACAAGCGTATAATTGACAATAAAGTAGTTTTCTTTGTCCTATACGTAGATGATATCCTACTAATTGGGAATGATGTGGGAGTGTTTTCTGATGTAAATGGCTGGCTGGCTAGCCAAATCCAAATGAAAGATTTGGGAGAGGCGAGTTATGTTCTTGAGATCCAGCTAATAAGGGATCGTAAGAATAAATTCTTAGCTCTGTCTCAGGCATCATATAGCGATAAGATTCTTGTGTGATTTTCGATACAGAACTCCAAAAAAGGTAATTTACCTTCCAGGC
Source organism: Dipteronia dyeriana (assembly GCA_032871835.1). Lineage (NCBI taxonomy): Eukaryota > Viridiplantae > Streptophyta > Magnoliopsida > Sapindales > Sapindaceae > Dipteronia > Dipteronia dyeriana. The sequence continues at coordinate 83,190,541 of CM065297.1, forward strand.
ATGAAGTTCACTTGTCTAAGGAACAGTTTTCTAAGACACTTTAAGAAGTTGAGGATATGAGACGTGTATCCTATGTATCGGCAATGGGTAGTCTCATGTATGATATGTTATGCACAAAACCAGACATCTGCTATGCAGTGGGAGTAGTCAACAGATACCAGTCCAACCTAAGATACTGTTTGGCTCCGTAAGTTCTTGTGTGATCTGGAAGTTGTTCCAGATTTAGATATGCCCATCACACTTTATTTTGATAACAGTGGTGTTGTGGCTAATTCCAAAGAACCAAGAAGCCACAAAATAGGGAAGCATATAGAGAGAAAGAATCATCTCATTAGAGAGATAATTTAGAGAGGAGATGTGATCGTCACAAAGATAGCCTCACAAGACAATCATGTTGATCCATTTACAAAGACCTTACCAGCTAAAGTGTTTTCGGGTCACCTAGATAGTCTAAGGTTACAAGACATACCTCATATGTTTAAGTGCAAGTGGGAGATTGTTGGGGTTTATGCCCTAAAGATGTAATTTGTAAATGGATTTATGAAATAAAAAAAAAAGTTCAATTCATTCTTGTTATGTTATTTATTTTATAAACTTGTGCATATATTTAACATCCAATATTGCCGAATGTAATCTCAAACTGTGTATATGAGTGTCATATACAGATGGATACAATAAGAGACGTGCAATCTAAATAGTCCATAGATATCAAATAAAGCTGGCTAATTTATTTGTGGTTAATCTATAGCTGCGGCCCATTCTATAATGTACGATAATTCTATCCTGAATCATTCATATGGAGATATGAGAATGGAGGCACCTTGCATGATGTGATCATATAGGACTGGACCATGATCTATTTGAATCTCTCACCAAGATCCGTTTACAGATGAGATTCATATATATCAACTAATGATGGCTTTATGTGGGTGATCTTAATCCTGAGTGTCTTACCGATTCCTTCATGTTAGATCGTGGTCTTTGATATACCATGGGTGAGGTCGAATGCAGTTTCCGATCAATATGCTTCATATGTTGGGATTGCGGTTTGACTTGTGGCTGGACAGGTTTGTACACAATAGTGGAATCCACTTCTTCTTGTGAGAAGTAGACGGTAGTTCCTTTAAGGGTTGATTCGGGGCTTGAACAATATAAGTGTTCTCCTAATCCGTGAGGAAACAAGATTTGTTGTCCATTAGAGAATCAATGATACTTAAAAGATATATGTAATTAGAGGGGTGTAACGGATATTATGACCCAGCTCTAATTATGAACTATTGTGGAGGATCACACCATATATAATAGTTATATCAATGGACATAGAGTTGTATCGGTCTGTGCAAAAGCGTATACAGTTGAGAGAATGCAGCTTCGGGTTTTTAGTGGAATAACACTGGAGTTAATAGTCAAGGAATATTAATTAAAGAGTTTAATTAATAATTCTGAGGATTATTGAAGCTCAAAATATTGTGGGTCCCCTTGCTAGCCCGATCGATTTAGGTAACAAGGGTTATGGTTAATTAATTGGATTGTCCAATTAATTGTGTTACAAAAGTGACACGTGTTTATTCGGGAATTAATTAAATAATGAGATTATTTAATTAATGAATGTTAATAGTTAAATCAATTAAATAATTAGATTATTTAATTATATTCATAATTATGACATATTAATTAACTATTAATTGGAGGGTGTTACTTGATATATGAATTTAGGTGAAGATAAAATAATAAGATTATTTTATTTTTACTAAATCATTTATCTAAGTATTTGAATTTAAGTTTAAATTTAAAATACTTATTATCACTTTTAATATATTAGATATATTTGAAAAGGTTAATTAAAAAAAAATAATATATATATATATATATATATCAATTAATAACACAAGAGATTGCATTGGATGCAAATTGGTGTGTGCATATATATAAGTTTTTGAATAGGATACAAATAAGGATATATATATTCTTTAAAAATAAGACAAAACATCAGAGTTGGTATTATATACAAAAACGCAAGTGTTTGCGTAAAAGAAAAGAAAAGAAATATATATATATATAGATATATATATTAAATGCACGACCACAACCGGTGATAGGCAAATTTTTTCTTTAAAATTCAAGTGCTTGCCCTGTTATAGAAAAAGTGTGTGTGAGTCGTGAGATATAATATATATAAATATATATTAGGTATATATTATGATTTTAAGGATTAAACAACATCTGTCAATATAAGTTTTGTATGAGATGCAATTTATGTGTGCATGAAATCAATACTCCAAATTGAGGAGTTTCTTCAAGTATTTCTTTACATCCTCCATTCAAGTTCCCAAGACCACGACGCATCCATATGCAGCTATCAGTTCCGGGAGATAGCGAGGAAGATCTATTGGTTCAGACAGGAGCACATCGTAAAGTGAAGGAGTCTCCAAATGTTGGTAAGATTGGTTCAGACATGAGCATATCGTAAAGTGAAGGAGCCTCCAAACGTTGGTATGTTTTCTTCTCTTTATATCGATTTCAATTTCCTGTGTTTACATATTGTATGTATTAGTTTTGAAAAATAATTATGATCCCAAGTTCACTGGTCTCAAATACATATTACGATCTGTATAAAACTTTTAAAACCTAGTTTTGTTGCGTAACTGGTAAACGGGGTTCCAACAGTTTCTAGTTGAAGCCCTCTTGAATTCCCCTCATTTTCTATCCTCCGCTGACAAAACAGAATTGAAATTGCCGCCGATACACTAAGGGGCCGAGAAACAATGATGCTTGCTATAAATATACTCCCACAACATCTTCCTTTCACTTTCCACGGTAGAAGCATAGACACTGTAAAACACGACCTCTTTATTCAACTTGTTTAGGACTCCAAAAAGAATAATGGTCCAATTATTCGAGATACAACCTTTAATGGTTAATACGTCCTCGTTCCATAGAGTAATAACACCTCATACAGACCCTATTGCACCTACAACAACAACTTTGGTAGGAAGGGAACCACCTAAGCTGCTGACAACCCTACTATCAAACACACCTAATTTGGATTCTTGAAGAAAAAACACTGAAGGTTTATGTTTTTGCACAAAGCTTTTAACTTTCCTTCTCTTCTTTGCCTTACCTAACCCTCTAACATTCCAAGAAATACATAACATCAAAACAAGAAGAAGCCCAAAACATAAAGATTGTACAACCGTCACCTCTCTGACAGCTCTTCTCTCCTCGTCCTTCCTTTCTAAGTCAGTAACAACCTCATAAATCTCTTCCTTATTCCCATTAAAGTTGAAACCCTTTGCTGCCCCCGTTTCTATAGCTTTTAACTCTTCTTCCTTGAGGTTCCACTCAGGAATAACCAGGAGAGATCTATCACCTTTGTCAAACCGGTTCAAAGAGGTTGAGACTAGACTCACTACCACACCTTTCTCGATAACCCTGTCAATTTCGGCTTCCAGGTTCCAAATAATTTTTTTGCCTTGTTCCAGTTGAGGAGAAATGTCATTTTCCTTAGAATTTAACCTTGAGTTCCTCGTTGTCATGGGATGAGTTTTTATAAGATGGTTGTGACCCCTGCCTTTGGTCTTTGTATAGTGAACTATAGACTTCGCTTTTGAACCAGTAACCCCTTCCCTCCTTTTATGACCCAAACAACTCGTTTGTTTAGGCTTTCATTGATACCTTCTTCCATGTCTGACCCCTTTTTTTCCAACTCACAACAAACATGCCTAGTGGAAACATTGTCTGCACCATTCAAATCCATGCACGGGTCCAATCCTTGCATCATTGGTCAAAAACTTTAATCATGGCTTCTGTCGTATGTAAATTTTATCAGACGTTCGACAAAGAAGATAAAATTGCCAGGTGGACATCCGAATAAGCATTCAAAAAACACCCTGCAAGACATCACCAAATAAGAAAGGCCCGAGTAAACAAGTATTGAACAAAACCTACTCGGGGTCAACTGATGTCATATACTACTCGAAATCAGTTAATGATACTCGGGGCATACTCGGGGCTGGTCGATGACATTTTCTACTCGGGATCAGATGACGTCACTCGGGACCAGCTGATATCGTGTTCTACTCAGTACAAACATGAAAATAGCCGAATAAAAAGCCCAGCGCGTAGCTCACACGAATCAAGTTGTTAAAATATAAGAAGATATCCATATCAAAGAGGAATTTTAAGAAGAACAGAATATCAAGCAGAAAGGGTTCCTAATCAGGTAACAGTTTTATTTCTTCAAAAATACTACGTTATTATAAGGAAATAAGTCCTAATTTGACTACATTACTATAGTTCTATCCGAACTCAATACAAGTCTCCGAAACAGGAAAGAAGACAAACTACTTTGAACAAGTAGACAATCATAATTAAATACAAATATTTTTTATTACTTGTACAAGATTAGGGTTCTATGGACATATAAATAGACCCATAACCTCGTCACAAAATAAGGACAGAATATACAACAATCATATAGAAAAATACAGAGAGAGAAAAGACAGATCGAGAATTGTAATTATTTCATTCATAGTGGATTTTGGCTAGGTTGATCATTCAACCACCCATGGACGTTTATCCGGTCATCGAAGTTTTACCATGTAAAAAACTTGTGTCCAATTACTTTCTCCTTCTCTTTCTCTTTGAGATCACAGCTAAACTCCAATTCTTGTTGACTTTTTCCATACATCCAAAAACCGACGTCAATAATTGGCGCTAAAAGGAGGGGCCTCGTAAACCTTCGATTTAATTAAAGGTAATGGCAGGAAGCAGAAGCAGTTCTGGGGATGTCCAAAAATCTCTAGATAACTTCCATGTTGGCAGTAGCTCGCGAGATCTCGCTGCAACTATAGAGAACCAACCTACGTTCCTGGCGGGGATCCAGCAAGTTCCTCTGACCAGCAGACACCTTACACAACGCTTAAGAGACGCTTCAACAGTTGGTGGCAGATTCAGCAAAGGAAGAAGTTGATCTATTGGCTGTAGAAGAATCACAACCTCCTAACCTCCCACCTGTAGGGCTTCGTTCGGTTGTAGTGGGGCCAAAATTAAATACAACGGAAACCGAAAGGAACTCGGCTCCAATTAATCAGGTTGGATACGAAACACCCGAAGAGGAACAACCACGCCAGAAGCAGAACCAGGATCAGATAGCCCATGCTAGACACTGCAAACATGACCGGCACAGGAAACGGTCGCCATCAGAAGACAGCTATTGACACCATCGCAAGCGTCATCATGGAACCATACGTGAAACCCCGTATCAAAGCGAAGAATCAGAGAGAGTAATGACAATCACCCAGCGGTTCAACCATCATGGAAGTTCAAAGGGAGACAGAGATGTTATAATTCAGAGCCTAACTTGAGAAGTCGAGAACAATAGGCATCAAATGGACGCACTGGTCAGACGTTATGGGTACAACGATTTATCTGATGACGATTCATACAGCCCATTCACTAGGGAAATCTTGCAAACCCCATTCCTAGAAAGGTTCAGGATGCCGCACGTGGAGCAGTTCAAGAGAGACACAGACCCTAAATAACACGTCAGACACTATAAAAGTGTCATGACCGAACAAGGGTAGTCAAGGGATCCCAAGAGATGGCCCAAAATGCTAACGTATCAGTATACAAAGACAAAAATGATGGCGAACAGGTATGCACTATAACGCAACCGAGTCAGAACGAAGAGTCACTGTCATTCGAATTTGATCCAAGGGAAGAGTCGAATGAATTCAAAACTGAACCAGTCGAAGAGATTATCTTGAAAGAAGATAAACCAGATAAGAAAATCAAGATCGAGGCAACCTGGAAGAAAAAGTCAAACAAAGCCTCACTGATCTGCTTATAGAATACAAGGATATGTTCGCCTGGAGTCATGAAGACATGGTCGGGATAGATGGCAGAATAATATCTCACCATCTCGTAGTAGACCCGAATGTAAAACCAGTGATACAAAAGAGGAGATCATTCAATCTTGAAAGAAGTTAGGCAATCAAACAGGAAAAAGAGAAGCTACTCACTGTAGGGTCAATTAGAGAGATCAACTACCCTCAATGGGTAGCTAATGTAGTCCTCATCCAAAAGAAAAATGGACAATAGAGAGTGTGCGTGGATTTCACAGATTTGAACAAGGCATGCTCAAAAGACAGTTTTCCACTTCCGAGGATAGATCAATTGGTGGACGCTACATCAGGCCACAAATTGCTCAGCTTCATGGACGCCTACTCGGGATAAAACCAAATCCGGATGAACAAGGATGACGAAGAAAAAACAACATTCACAACTGATCAGGGCTTGTACTATTACACAGTAATGCCTTTTGGATTAAAAAATACAGGGGCAACATATCAAAGGCTGGTCAACAGAATCTTCGCACAGCAAATAGGAAGGAACATGTAAGTGTACATTGATGACATGTTGACCAAGAGCATCTCGGCAGACAAGCATACTTCAGACCTGCGAGAGACATTTGATGTTTTGAGGAGATACCAAATGAAGCTAAATCTGAACAAGTGTTTATTCGGAGTTCCTTCTGGCAGATTCCTGGGTTTTCAGGTGCACCAAAAGGGAATCGAAGTCAATCCTGAAAAGATCCAAGCCCTGCAGAGAACGACCTCACAAAAGACATTAAAAGAAGTACAGTGCTTAACATGATGTTTAGCTTCCTTGGGAAGATTCATCTCAAAGGCCACAGACAGATGCGCACCCTTTTTCAGAGTAATCAAAAAAGGGAAAGGACTCGAATGGAATGAAGAGCGCGATCAGGCCTTCTTAAAAATCAAAGAGTACCTAGGGCAGGCTCCCATCCTTTCAAAACCACAAATGGGAGAGATACTCTATTTGTACTTATCAATTACAGAACTAGCAGCTTAGTCCTAGTCTGAACAGAAGATGGAGTCCAGAAGCCAGTGTATTATACTAGCAAGACACTCTTACCAGCCGAGACCAGGTATTCACAGGCAGAAAAAGTGGCCCTAGCATTGGTTTCAACGGCAAGAAAGCTAAGGCCATACTTTCAAGCTCATACAATCCAGGTTCTTACCAACTGCCCACTGAAACAAATCTTACAGAAGCTAGAAATTTCAGGAAGACTAACCAAATGGGCAATCGAGCTAAGTGAATTCGATATCCACTACGTCCCCAGGACATCCCTTAAGGGGCAAACAGTGGCAGATTTTATAGAAGAGTTCACAGAGCCAAACCTGGAAGCAAAAAGGATGTTGGGAAAAAATCTCCCTTGAAAATTGTATGTTGATGGCTCTTCATATACTCATGGCAGCGGGGCATGGATCGTAGTATGCACTCCAGAAAGAGATGATGTCGAATATGCCATGAGGTTTGACTTCAAAGCAACCAATAATCAAGCTGAGTACGAGGCGTTACTAGCTGGACTCAGAGTCTGCATAGCTCTCGGGGCAGATGATGTCGAGATATTCAGCGATTCACAGGTAGTTGTCAACCAAGTCCTAGACGAATACCAAGCTAAGGATGAAGGCATGATAGCCTACCGTGACATTGTAAAACAGCTCCTCTAGAAATTCAAAGAATATAGGATTGCCCAGATCCCTAGGGAGGAGAATGAAAAGGCAGGCGCTTTGTCCAAGCTAGCATCAGCAACAAGCACAATCAGGCCAAAAACTATTCTGGTTGCACATCTCCTTAAACCGAACACTGTCGAACAAAAAAACTTAGAAATTTTAGAAATCCGAACACTGTCAGACGGTTGGATGACTCAGCTGATAAGATTTCTAGAAGAAGGCGTGCTCCCGAAAGATCCCTTACAAGCAAAAAGTATCAGGTATCGATCAACAAGGTACACGTTGGTTGAAGGAGAACTATACAAAAGGGGGTTTTCTCGAACACTCCAAAGATATGTGTCAGAGGAGGATGCATATCAGATATTACATGAAATCCACGAAGAAGTTTGCGAAAACCACACTGGGGGTAAAAGTTTAGCACATAAGGTACTCAGGTAAGGATATTATTGGCCTACTCTATTCTCAAATGCACAGTAATGTTCGGAGAGTTGTAACACTTGCCAAAGGATTGCTAATGATATCCGATAACCCCCTGAACAACTCAGAAACCTCACATCCCCATGGCCATTTGCCATATGGGGTTTGGATTTAATCGGCCCAATGCCAGCTGGAACAGAGGGTGGAGCAAAGTATGCCATAATAGCCGTTGACTATTTCGTAAAGTGGGCAGAAGCTGAAGCATTAGTGCATATCACATAAGCAAATACCCCAAATTTCATGAAAAAGAATATACTCTACAGGTTTGGTGTCCCAAAACACTATCATCACTGATAACGTCACCAAGTTCGATAACCTGAAATTCAGATAGTTGTGCAAGGAGTACCGGATTGCCAATTACTATTCCATACCTGCCCACCCTCAAACAAATGGGTAGGTTGAAGCGGTGAACAAAATCATCAAGCATACACTCAAAGCAAAGCTAGATGCCAAGAAAGGAAGTTGGGTTGAAAAGCTACCCGAAGTATTATGGGCATATCGGACGACAACAAGGACTTCAACAGGAGAAACTCCATTCACTTTAACGTTTGGAACATAAGCTGTTATCCCCATAGAAACGTCATATATGTCACCCCGGGTCAGGCTATATGATGAAGATCAGAATGTTGATATGCTATTACAAAGTCTAGATGAGATAGAAGAGAAAAAGGAGAAATCCCGAATAAAAAATATGGCATATCAGTAAAGAGTAGCTCGTCACTACAACTCTCATGTTCGGGTCAGAAAATTCCAACTAGGAGACCTGGTACTCAGGAAGGTGTCATTGAACACAAAAAATAAAGCTGCAGGTTCCCTAATTGTTAAGTAGGAAGGCCCGTACAAGATCGAAGGAATAGCTGGCCATAGAGCATATTGGATTGCACGAACCAATGAAGAGGTTTTACCCCGACCACGCAATACCCAATATCTGAAGATTTTCTATCCTTAAACTATTTTTTGTTCTCTTTTCTAGTCAGGACAATTTTAGTTAGGTCAAACATTAGTTTTGGAACTTAAATCTTTGTTGATTTTATAGTTATAAATAAAAATCAAACTCGGGATTTCCGAAAAATAAAGCATATGATAATAAGAATATATGGAAGACAAGCATGATAATAAGAACATGCAAATAGAATACTCGGGACCATTGATTCCCGAATGGGCAGAGAAGCTTGAAGGAACATGCCAGCCGAGCAAGGTCAATTGACCTTAGCGAAAAGGCAAACTCGATGCACCAGATTCTGGAGAAATGCTCAGGACGCTATCAAAAAAAATTCCGATGAAATGCGTAGCTGTGTTAAGAGGTTCAAAAACGCTTAACGACTCGGCAAACCCTTACGCATAAAAACTGGGGAGACGTCCTTATTAATGTGTAAGGACTCGAACATATGATCATGGTGAGCCTTGATGTAATGTTCGGGTAGCAACCGAGTATGAAACACAAGTATAAACCTACTTGCCTGTTTTAAGATGACTCGGTTAATAATACCAGCCAGTTTAATAAGACACTAGGCGTTAAAAATTATTCGGGGAATGAAACCGATTTAATAAGATACTCGGTGAAGTTACCCGAACATCAGAATTAGCCAGTTTAATAAGATACTTGGTATGAAGATTGCAACAGCCAGTTTAATAAGATACATGAAGATTGCAACAACAAGTTTAATAAGATACTTGGTGTTAAAAATTATTCGGGGAACGAAACCAGTTTAATCCGATACTCGGTGAAGTTACCCGAACATCATAAATAACTGGTTTAACAAGATACTCAGCAACAAAAGAGTCAAGTTAAAAAAGATGAAATTTCTTGAGCAATGAAATCAGATCAAAACCACTCGGTTTAGAATTAGTCAACTCAGAATTTCATTGATAAATCTTTACAAAGAATTGTTACAAAAGAATCAAAAGAATTGTTAAGTAACAAGATTTATTTTAGAAGATTTGTTACAAAGAACAAAAAGAATCTTTACAAAAAATTTATTAAAATTCTACAAAAATCAAGATTGTGAGGATTTAGAGCTCTTATCGATACTCGGGACGGGCACCATTTCATATTCACGGAGTAGACTTTCGTTAGAAGGCTAAGCAATCGTGTCGACCGAATCATCCATTTATTGGTTGTAATCTTCTCTGGGATCGGTCCGACATCAGGCACCACACCTTCCACGACCGACTCCTGACTGGAGTAAAAAGTCGAGAAGAAGTTCTCGGATGGAATCTCCAAATGCATGGGATGGGGTTCTTTGCCTCGTCTATGGCAGTAAGCTCTCCACTCCTTCATCTGAATCCGAAGAGATTCCAAGGATCGATCAACGTGATTCTTGATCGACAGCTCCCAATTGGTTCAGGCTTTCTCAGTTGCCCGGTTCTTAACCTTGAAGAACTCACCAGCTGAAACTAGCCTTCTCTGAAACTCCAGAAGAAGAAAGAAATCTTAGGCAGGGGATCTTTTAAAATGATCAACCCCTGGACTTCAAGTTCCAGCCTGGCCTCTTTGGATAGGGATTCGACCGTCAAAGCCTGGCGTTCCAAATCTTCAATCTTCTGTTCGTACGCCGACTTTGACTGCTAAGCTTACAGCTCGGCCTTAAGCATTGAATCTTGGGCAGAAGACAATAAGTTTTGAAGAGACTAGCCTTCTTTTCTACCGAAGAAGCCCTTTCCTCGGCCTCCACCTGCTTCGCCAAATAGTGGTCGGCAAACATTTGGGGCAGAGCCAACCTCTTGTTGATAAGTGGATTCGACCTGAGCACGGCTATCCTCACTTTCCTTCAGCTGAGGCTCGAGACGCCTTATTCTATCAGCCTGATATTGCTGCGTCTGAACCAGCTCAGCGAAATCGGCCACCATCTACAAAGAAATTTAATTAAAAATCTGGCAAACAAGCAAGAAAATTGAAGAAGTTAGGGATAACTTACATAAGATGCACCGTTAAAAACATCCTGGGGATGGCCCGTTAAAGAGTCATCTCGAAAATAGCTCCAGAAGTCATCCCCGATGAAAGCCCGATCGGATAACATTGCCTGCCGCATATCCTGAGGGGAAGGATAGGAAGGGCCTCCTGAGGGTTCAGCTCTAGCATTTTCAACCTCGGGGGGAAAGGAAACCCTGTTCAGCTCAAAAGTCTCCACATCAGCAGATGCTTCGACATGAACACTCGGGGGAATCTCAGCCTCGGCGTCTTCATCACTCGATTCAACTAATGAAACTACTCGATGAACCTTGAGAGGACAAGTAGAAGAGCCGATTGCCTTCCGCTTCTCAGCCCGAGAACGATGGAAGCTGAGATCAGCCGTATGATCTTCCTGGACATCATCCCGAAATGATTCAAAAAATTCAGGATCAGTATGTACTTGACCCTCGAAGCTTTCACCTCCATCACTAGCGTTTGACCGCTTGGCAAGCCTTTCACCAAGACCCTCACGTTGCCTCTCCCCCTCATCGAGCAACTCCTGAGTTAGATCTGTAGTGCCACTCGGACCACTAGTCTCCCATACGGTCAGCTGAACGACGTCCTCAGGGATATATTCGGGGATTTTCCCCTGGGCTACATCAGGTTCCTCGTCAGACTAAGGCGGGGCAATACCATCATTGCTCAGACGAGAAGCATTTTTTCGGCTCGCCTGAAGAATCGACTTAACTTATCGAGCTTAAAGGTCGCAGACGATGTCCGTGTCATACACTTAGAAGAAAAAAGAGGAATCACGTCAGAATACAAAAACCAAAAAATAACAATGGGAAAAAAGGAGGGTTACGAGGATCACTTACATCGCCTGCGGTAATCTGAAATCTGGCTGAAGAAGTCGAGCTCTATCATTTTCGTTTCATTGAAAAGACAAGTCATGCTCCTCTCTCTCCAAGGTACGAACTGCGCAAGTGTGGTCAGCTCAGTATCATTGAACTCGAGTTTTTTCTTGTTCCATACCTCAGGGGAACAGAAAAAATGAGAAACTTTCAACACTGTCCGAGTGTCCCTAACCGAAAGAGTATCAAGTCCGAGATTCCCTCCGACGAAAAACAAATTATTCTTGCAATACTTGTTGGATGAAGGGGATCCCCATACAAACCCTCTCTTTTTGGGGTCATCAGAGGTGTCAACTCCCCGATTCACCTTTGTCCCCTCGGGGACCCAGCAATCTGGTGGGTTGGACATGAGAAAATAGGTCCATGTCTTTCCAGACTGCCTCAATGTGAAGAAGTGCCTGATTTCACTCTGGAAAGGCGGCGACAAGTTCATCCGGCTCCACATGTGCCACAAGCACATCAATATTTTGTAGTTGTTCGGGGCCAGTTGAGCCGGAGCGATCCCTGCTTTAGCCTGAAACCAAATAATAAATGACTGAAGAGGCAGAGTGATGCCGCAGCAGAGCATGGATCCATATATTGCCACCATGCCCGGAGGAGGATTCCACGCAGCTCTATCACCCGTAAGAATCAGAGTAACCGAATTGTCCAGATCGAATCGTGCAAGATATTTCCCGATCTCATCTGCCCCGACCACATTCGGCTAGATGTGAAACCCACTCGGGCGTTCAGCAGAGAAAGTGAGACGAGATACTCTGAAAGCCTCCTCAACACCGTTCTCGTTTACAGACTGCTCCCTGATCATAACGCTGACCGAGCTGTGCTTATGGACTTCACTTTTGCTTTGATGTTTTCCCATCCTTGATCGAAGTGGTACCCTGTGATTAGAAACGACAGATTAAGAACTAGATAAAGAATCAGAATCATAACTAAAATGGACGTCAGGGTAAAGCCCAGAAACGTCAATTTTTTAAAAAAGAGGTTTGTCCGGGGGGATTTCCGCCAATAATTTTCGAGCGAAAGAAACCAGCTGGAAATCCCCACGTTCGAGCGCTTCGAGAGCAATAGTAAAAAGTCGATGACGGGAAGACGAGTTCATTGAAACTAACCTTGAATGAAAACTGATGCAAGACCTTCGACAGAGAATGGCTATTTTGTGCGTAACGAAATCTAGGCTAGGAAAATTTTCTGGTATTGAGTTTTTTGGAATGAACCAGCGCAACCCCTAAGTGAAGAATTTAAAGGGGTAATAGCACGAAACCCTAGGGTCTCAAGGCAGGAAAAAGCTATGACGAGATTTGATGATGTAGGCGGCGCACGAGGAGATACGTAGGTTGTTTCTTATAAATGGTATTGAAAAATGAAGCGGCACAGGACACGTGTCAAGAAGAGAACTGGCTTTCACCGTCAGAATTCCAAAACGTCGCCATCATTGAAGATCTTGCTTGAGGGGGCAAATCAAATTTACAGGGTCACCATTAAGACACAACATTATGATAAGACATTTACTCTGGCATTGAAAAGATATAAAAATTGAATAATTAATTAAAATACTTTTGTCCGAAACGAAACCCTGTTCGGCAAAAATATTTAAAGGGGTATTGTCGTACGTAAATTTTACCAGACGTACACGTTATCGACAAAGAAGATAAAATTGCCAGGTGAACATCCGAATAGGCATTCAGAAAATACCCTGCAAGACATCACCAAAGAAGAAAGGCCCGAGTAAACAAGTATTGAACAAAACCTACTCGGGGTCAACTGACGTCATATACTACTCGGGATCAGTTAATGCTACTTGGGGCTGGTCGATGACATTTTCTACTCGAAATCAGATGACGTCAATTGGGACCAGCTGATATCGTGTTCTACTTGGGACAAACATGAAGATAACCGAATAAAAAGCCCAACACATAGCTCACACGAATCAAGTCGTTAAAATATACGAAGATATCCATATCAAAGAGAAATTCCAAAAAGAACAAAATATCAAGCAGAAAGGGTTCCTAATCAGGCAACAATTTTATTTCTTTAAAAAGACTACGTTATTATAAGGAAATAAGTCCTAATTGAACTACATTACTAGAGTCCTACCCGATCTCAATACAAGTCTACGAAACAAGAAAGAAGACAAACTACTTCGAACAAGTAGACAATCATAATTAAATACAAAGATTTTTTATTACTTGTACAAAGAAGATTAGGGTTTTATAGACATATAAATAGACCCATAATCTCGTCACAAAATAAGGACAGAATATACAGCAATCATATAGAAAAATATAGAGAGAAAAAAGAGAGATCGAGAATTGTAATTATTTCATTCATAGTGGATTTTGGCTAGGTTGATCATTCAACCACCTGTGGATGCTTCTCCGGTCATCGGAGTTTTACCACCCATGTAAAAAACTTACGTCCGATTACTTTCTCCATCTCTTTCTCTTTGAGATCATAGCTAAAATCCAATTATTATTGACTTTTTCCATACATCCAAAAACCGACGTCAGCAGCTTCTGGCTGAAAATTACCCACGCAGCCCTTTCACCGCTAGGACACTCATTAGTGTTTATTGGGCTATTAAGATCCCCTAATCCTAAGTCCAAAACGTCACACAGATGGGACCTCTTAAAATCCCTTGAGATGGGTTTTTTGGTAGGACTCTGATGCTCTTTTTCTACATGGCCATTACCCAGCCTAATATGCCCACCCACCACTTTATTAGTGACCTTTTGGTGAGAGTTGTCGCCTTCAAGCAAGGGAAATTTTGAGGGAGCCCTTCTGTCATAGTCAGAGTCACTTGAGGTTGAAGCATCACTGCTCGACAGCTGATGCGATGGTAGTGCCTTTTCGATTCTAATGCTGCTATTGAGAGGCGGCTGCAACGACAATTTAGCTATTGATTTACGCACCCAACAAATCTTTCCTTTATCCAAACTTCACTTTTTCTGTCGTACCTCTAGACCACTATCCACTTGCTTTCTCGAACCGAGGTCCTCTGAGCTCGTCTAATAAATCCACCTTAATTCTATCCCCTTCCCATACTTTTCTTTTCCCGATAGATCCATCATGTCACACCTTTTCTGAACCCAAAACGAAGAAGATAGTTTTCTTTTGACTTTCAGACTCATTAGGTAAGATCTGTCAACCTCTAGTGATAGGCTTTTGTCCTCTGTTTTCAAACCTTGAAGTTGTGAAACCCAAGGGATGGAAACCGGCGTCGGAGTCTCTATTATTCTAACGGGAATGAAGAGTTACCCACCCTAACTTCATCATACATATAGCCTCAGCCACAAAAGATGAAAGAACTAAAATCCTTCCTTTATCCAGCCTTTTCCTTCTCGCACTGTCTTCTTCTACCCATAACGTTTCACCCATTTGATCTCCCAACTTAAAGAAAAAAGCCTTGCACCAACAACTTAAAGGAATTCCCACTATTTCTAGTCACTTTAGCCTTTTCATCGAGACTGGTGAACCGCTCCATCTTGACATGGAAGCAAGTTTGTCTCTCCAAAAAAACTTGTTACTTATGAAGCCGCCTCTATCCCATTCAGTCTCAAAGGTCCAAATTATGCTTTTACCTCCTAAATAGGTTGAGAAAAAAACAAAACCTAGCTCTTCCAGTTTGCAGTTGACTGCGTGGACGTCACTAAAATCCTTCAGTACCCTAATAACACTTCTTGCCAGCCATTCTTCTTCCTCTTTCTAAATAGTCCATGACATAAAATGTTCCGTAGAATCCCCTCTGAAACTTGAATTCACATTTTTCACTACTTCTGTGTTAGAGTGATTCCCTCTAAAGTTTGTAGTTATACCGTTAACTACACCCCCTTTCTTGACATATATCTTCTGACGACGAAAGGAGTCCCTCTCCCTTAACAGGTCTGGTGAAGTTCTTCTTCTACACCATCCGTATTTCGCAACTTTTGCTAAGATTGACCACCCGTAAACATGCAAGCCATTCACCATTAAGGCCACTTTGCTAGCCTCTTGCAAAGTTTTGAATCCGATAAACGCGTAACATCTTTTTCCTTGTTTGACTTTGGGGGAGAGAAACACATCCCTAACTCTTCCAAAAGGCTTAAAGATGCCCCAAAGACCCACAACATCCACCACCGGATTAAGATTGCGGACAAAAATCGAAACCAGATTATTTCTAAAGTCCCTACCACCGAGATCTGCTCCTTCTGTCCTATTACGACCATGATGTCCTAAATCTCGGAAGCTTCTCTCTCTAGCACTCTCTCTCACTTTTTCCCCTTTTCTTAACCGTTAAAGGATAAAAATGTATTTTTACATAATATTTAAAAAATAAAAAGAATATTTAATAAAATATATTTAAAAAATAAAATCACTGGAGTTTGCACCAGAGGAATCTAGTGTATCTCTCAAGATGTGATATCTCCGTATTAAAGATCTAGTTCTTAACAACCAAAACTCTAATGGAATTTTCTAGTGGGATCTCCAACTTCAAGTTCCTTTTTCTTTTGCTCTCCTTTATATTACCATATAGTTCTTTGTTGCATCACCCGACCGCTTTTATGAGAGTTCTCTCCTCCCCCGCAGCGCCTGACTGGTTCTCTCCTCCTCCCATGTTCTTAATGGTTTATTTGAAGCCTGATGAGAGGCTTCCAAGTGAAGCCTTTCCTCTATATATTTTTTTGTGAGTATTAAACTAAAAGATTTTGAACAGTGGCAGACCCATGAATTTTAACCAGGTAGGGTACTTAAACAAAATAACAATTATATTAAAAAACAATACTTAAAAATTGAGATCATAGTAAAATGATTTTTTTTAAACAAAATTGATTTTTTATTCTTATATTTAAAAAGAAATAAAAATAAGAAATATAATATAATTTTTTGAAGTATTATGCACATGGTGAGATTTGAACCATCACCATGTATGTGCACTACAAGCTCAATTAAGAGGTGATGTGCAACAATAAACATGATATTAATAAATAAATAATAACAAGGAAAACAACATAAATTACAATATAATTTTATAATATTTTTTTTATTTATAATGAATTTAGTTTAAATTTATACAAAATAATTGATTAATAAAAATTACTAGACATATTTTG
Organism: Dipteronia dyeriana; assembly: GCA_032871835.1. Taxonomy (NCBI): domain Eukaryota; kingdom Viridiplantae; phylum Streptophyta; class Magnoliopsida; order Sapindales; family Sapindaceae; genus Dipteronia; species Dipteronia dyeriana. The sequence goes on from CM065297.1 coordinate 83,207,450, forward strand.
GAATTTGTTATTCTTCTAATTATTGATAAAAAAAATATTAGTTGATTCTAAATAAATTAAAGTTATAAATAAAGAAAAATACTATGGATAAAATAAAATGAATCATAATAATATATGGATTATTTTAATACAATAAATTAAAATTTTGCGATTTTAGAGTTTATTGATGTGATGTGTTAGGTGTTGGGATTATGCTTGATAGCAAGAGTATAATAATGTATTTGACAATCTTTTCATATTAATAAAAGTGATTTCTAGTTTAACAAATCTTATAGCATTTAAGTTTAAGTATTATAATTATCAAAAGTAAAGAATCATAAGGTCAAAATACTATGATAAAAAAAGAATTATGATATGTATGAGGTAGACACAATTCTTTTGTTAGTCTTGAATAATATTCATAACTTAAGATAAAGGTTAGGCACCTTTATCTTGTTAAAGTTGTAGATTTTTTTGCCATCATTTGAGTAGGATCAAATGTGTTATGATGGGTCTAAAATCATAAAAGTGTGGTGTTTTTAGGCAAAGGAATCTAGTGCACTAGGTGCATTGAATAGGATCATAGTGAGATACTTTATCCAGAACCGTCAATTGATAAAAGTTTTCACTTGAAGACAATCGAAAAGTCTTTCTCAATCCTAAGATAAATGATGGACTTATGGTTGCAAGTGTTATCATTTGATCTATCAATGAGTACGATTATATAGTATAGTTTATCCTCAATAGTTTTGTGGTATTCATTTGTTAATCGAGGACTTCATTTATAGATATGAACACCGTAACTCCATTTATTAAATGAGAGTAAAATATCATCATAAGGATGTTTTGAAGTATTGGATATTAAATCTTAACATTTAGTTTTCAATAGTGCCTATTGAAATATGGCTTCTGGACAAGTCAAAATATCCAAGTTCAAATTGTGGTCATATGAGTAAATATGATAACTTGGAGAGCTACAGGTGGTCTATGAGCTCTTGGTGATTACTGATATTCTTCACAAGGATACACTATCTCCATTAAGATTGTCTAGGGTATGATTGAGCAATATTAACTTGTTTTATCTTTATTTAAGAGTTCAATTTTAGTTTTTTAGTGGAATGAACTAAAATTAATATATCGGACCTAAGTGAATCATTTGTTGATTGTGATTAGGTTATGTCTATTGGAGCTTAAATTTAGATAGTCTGCCAAGATCTCCAATCCACACGAATTTGCATGGATCACTTGATATATTCTACTGGACCAATTTATGGGTCCATCTAGAATTGTATTAAGGCATGTTGACTTGTTTATTTTAGTAAGAATGGGTATAGTTCACATGTTGACTTTTTATTTAAGTCCAATGGATTTAATAAAATAAGAAAAACAATATTTGGCCTATATATATTGGCTTGGGCAGCTAAGGCTATATATAATAGCTTAATATAATGTTTTTATTTTATTATTTAAGTAAATGGAAATTAATTTATTTATTAATTACTTAATTAAAAGTCAAAATCTTTTTCCTAATAGGAGATGGTCTTCTAGAGTCATATTATTGTTGGTAATATGATAAATATCAAATATTATATTTGATAGGTAGATAAATAATAGGAATTTATTTGTCTAGTCAAATTATGAAGTATTTGATTGCTATTAAAACTCTAGTTGACAATTGGTCAAATTAGGAAGTTTTAATTTAGTCACAATTTAATTCAATAATTGGTTATTGAATAAATACACTATTTGAGTTGAATTAGGAATCTCGGCGATAAAAAGAATTCTTCTTTGAAAAAGATTCTTGGTCACCAAGTAAATCCTCCTAAGGAAAGAATTCTTGCCCACCAAGTAAATCCTTTTTAGGAGATGATTTGGTCTCCTGTATATATTACCTATTAAATTCGGTCAAGGCTAGGTTTTATTCAAGAAGAAAATTCGGCCAAGGCTAGGGTTTATACAAGGGTAAAATTCGGCTAAGAGAGAATTTCGAGCGTAGATAATTTGGTTCTTGCTCTAGATAAATTCATCCAACTCTAAAGATTGGTGTGTGAAAATTCGACAAAGAGGAAAATAAAGAAAGAATGTTTTGTATTCAATAGTGCACTAGTAGCCTTTACATTAAATAGTGTTGTGTACAAAATTGAATCTAGGTTCACGCGAGTTTCAATCAAATTGATTGAAAATTCACAAGTGACCTAACGTTCTTTGTTTTTCTTCTTGGAGGATTGTTGTGACTAATAAAGAAAGATATTTTGTTTGTTTCCATCCTCAGGTATAAAATTTAAAGAAAGGGAGTCTACACTTCTAGCTAATTCACGTTCGTGATTGGATTGGAAGATCTTACAGATTCAATTTGACGTTAGTTCAATCGTCACGAGAAAAAGGTACGATACTTTTAATAAACGTCAATTAATCTAGGGTTAAGGTTTTTTCTATTAAAGGGAAAAAATTTAAAATATATCAAACCCTAATTTTACGCTTCCGCCGCGTTTTGAACCGATTTTTCCCTACATTAGGTATGTCAAATTAAAACTATAAAAAATAATATTTGTTCAAAAATAATATTATATGATAAAATTGAATTAAGTAACCATAAATTGTATGTAGTTTAGAAGTTGATAATGATGGAAACGAGAAAGTCAATTATTTTATTTTAGAAGAAAATGAAAATTTGATTAAGGAATTAGAAAAGATATAAAAAAATATATTAAAATCAAACAACATGTAAGAATTAGGACTTGAACTCTCGTCATACAATAAATTGGAAACTCTCTACCCACTGCACTATCATTTCCTTTATGTCATAATAGTTATATATATAAACATAATAGATCTTTTAAAAAAAAATTGAGGTAGGGCACTGATGGACAAGTCATCGCAGTATCGTCAAATATGAACATTTAAGTTCGGCATCGCAAGAGCACAAGTCACAGAGACTAGCACAACGGCAATCAAGGGATCATTCCATAGGGAGGTAAGATTCACCAACCATATCTAGTTCTACTATTATTACAACACTCTGAGCAGACTCGTGTGTTGCTTATGTAAAATAATTACGGAAAAGTAAATGTTAAAACTAACCTAAAAAACTAAATAATTAAACAATATGTACAATGATAGGATGGAATGGAGTGATGTAGAATGTAAATGATCACACTAAGCAAATGACTCCACCATAGCAATCACACAATTTCATACAACATGCAAAACTAAGGTTGAATGCCATGCTCACTTAATCCTTGTCAATTGTCTTCACTCCAGCAACAATGGACTATACCGATATGCACCAGCAACATCTCTCGATGATTACCTGAACTGTACTCGAGTTCATTAAGAATAATGAGACACACACAACGACAATACGTGCAAAACCGTGTGCAGGCTCTACACATAGTGGCCAATTTACTAAATGCAGGTTGAGTGCTTCACCCCTCAGTTCTTCATATACAACCTAGGTTCAATCGAATGGTGGCTAACCACTCAAAAGCTCTAAGCGTTTCAAAGGGCCATATCAATTAATGACAAGCATATGCAATAAAAAAGGCAACAATACTAGGCTTATATCAAATTCCTAATGAATGAAAGTACACATCGAAGAAGTGACAAAGATACAAGGAAAGAAATACAAAATGAATAGAAAGGAGACCGGGAATCAAACACCGGGTTTTCTCCGGTGTCAATCTGAGATGTCCGGACCACTGGATGACTACGGCTTCTCCAATTTTATGAATGCACAACCCTCTTAACCAAATAAATGAATCTCTTCTAATCTGTCTAATCTACCTAAGATGGATGAATAAAATGGAAATAAGCTTACCATACAACTATATGCATCAATGTTGATTGTTAGACATAAAGAACATTCAATTGAATTAAGGGTTCATTCTCCTGATTAAGACATTCACCAAAAGTCAATTCATCACCCAAACTCAAGCCATTGGATGAGCAATTGTGCCTTGAAATAAGGCCCATTGAGCATAAGAATAAAGAACCAAAGCTTAATCTAGCATGTGAATGGATAATCAACCGAGCTTCACCCAATCTTTGGAGCTAAAAACCAAACACTTAAATCACTCTAAACATGGTATTTAGGTTCATTCAATAACATACAACAATCATGGGTAATTTGGTACTTTCCGGATGCATGTTAAGATCATAGTTAAATCCAACTTTGGTTAAACAAGTCAAGGGTATGTTTTTCTAATAAAAACAAAAGTACAATATTGTTGCGTTATTACAAAACGTCAGGGTTGTTATTACAATTAACCCTATAAATTTTTAGTATAAAAATTATTAGAGTGAGTTGCACCTAAAAATGCCCCATCTTCCATAACAGTTAACAGACAGAAGACAAAAAGAAACTGAACCAGTCTCTTCCCCGCTGAAACCGTTAAACTAACATTAACTTCCCTCCCCACCATCCAATCCTCTTCCTCTTCCTATTTTTCAGTTCCAAAACTCAAAAAACAAAATTTTTCTTAAATTAAATGAATCAATTAATAATGAAATTACGACACCTGTTGCCACAGTCTCTCCACAAAAACAAAAAACAAATATTATTCAATTATATATACACATTCACTTCCATGAATAATATTATTATAATTTCTGGCAACACAGAAAACACTTCCAATCTGTTTGTGTTGTCGGTCTGTCTATCTGTATTCTGTCCCTGTCTCCTCTCCATTGAACGAATGTCGGAAACAACAAACTTCAACTCTTTTTCCCTATAAATTCGCTATATTCTCTCCTCTCCTCTCTCTCTCGTACTTTATATTTTAAAATAATTTGTGAAGAAGAAATAAGATTTTAATTTCATTGAAAGAAAAGAAAAATCATAATAATGGGTGGTTGTGCAACCAAGCCCAAGGTTTTGAAGTCTGATGAGGCTGAGATTCCGGCGCCGGCACCGGATTCAGCCACCAAGGAGGTGGTGGTTGTTGAAGAAGGTGAGAAGATGAAGGAAGGTGGTGATGTTGTTGGTGTTGTTATTGATGAGGCTGGTAAGGTCAAGGAGATTGTTGTTGAAGAAGACAAGGTTGTTGCTGCTGCTGATGATGATGATCTTGAAACCAAGCCTCGATCTCTCAGTAATCTGTTCAAGGTGGGTTTGACTTCTATTTTGTTTTTATGTTTTCATGATTTTTTTTTTTATTTTTTTTTTTGAAAACTGTTTTTATTTGTTGCCAAAAAAAAAAAAAGATTGGTTATGGTTTTTGGTCCATTTTAATTTCATTACTCAAAATACTTTCTATTATTTCAATTGCATTGTTTTTTGGTTTTGGATCTAATTTGGTTCAGACATTCATGTTTGATCTATCATTTCTATATTTTTTATGATACCCAGATCATTTATAATTCAATATTTGAATTAATCGTTGTAAATATGTAATCTTCTTGAAAATTGCTATCTATTTTTCAGTATAATCAAAACCCTCAATTCTTTTATATTGTCGGAGACTCTAAATATACATTATGTTTGGTTAATTGAAACTCGGTGTTAATCAGGCCTAATTAGCTCGTTTGGTTGCCAAGAAAGTGAAAGAAAATGTGGTATTGTTTTCATAGGATATATCTTGTTTTACTGCTGAACTTGTAGATTGTTTAACTAAATTATTATACTAGTTGAGCAACTTTATTCAAGCTGGTCATGTCTTTTTGGTTGTATAACATTTTTTCGGTACTCAGCATATTCACTATTAGAGTCGTTCAATTATTCACTAAAAGGTGATTTTTCCTATGTAAAAATTTGTTGTGTCATTGCTGTAACGGGTTTTGACATGATCATGAGCACTAAAGTTAAAAGGGTTTGGAATCTATTGGATTGGAGAATCAAATTTTTGCAAAGAGTATCTTCAAGCTTAGTTTCTATCCCATTGATTTTCATTTGAAGACAAACAAAGAGGTCTTGGTTTAAGGACCCACCAGGCCTTGTTTGGCTTCGCTGTTTTGTTTTTGGTTTCTCACTGCCATCATTTTGTGGTTGTTTCTCTTGTGATTAGATAGATATAACATTAGTGTTGTCTGGCTTTTAGAGCTTCTTCTGTCTCCATGTCCCCCCATGTGAAAGAGAGAGAATTAAAGAATTTGAATTCATTCATTTTATCATTAATCAGAGTTCTATGATTGTGAATTGTGACATGGCAAACTGTGTTTAACCATGGAAATTTATCAAAAGATTGTTTTTTGCTTACTGCTTGTTTTTCTTCAATGAGTCTGAATCAATACTTCTGTGAGCAATCAGCCCGGAAAGTAAAATCGATATTTTGGGTGGATTGAAGAGGACTATTGAGAAACTTTAACAACAGGATGTGCTGGGTTTGTGGGCACCATATAATGCCTGAATTTATGGTCTAGTTGAATATACCAAATATCCATAAAAGACTAACAATACTACTAGTTGGTGGGATCATCCGATTTGTTTGATTCTACTTTATTCATTATTGGTGTTGCATCGTTAGAAATGACTGTCAATTTTTGGAACATATCTTAACATCCTTTTCTAAAATAGTTGTTAATTTTCGATTTTTCAGGTTTTTGAGTTCAATTTTATTTATGTATTTATCTTTAATGTTTGCCTTTCTCTGCAATCACATTGAACATTGTAAATGCTAAAGTTTGGTCTTTTTACATTTGTCATGGTTCTGAAAATGGCTAAAACTTGTCGTTAGGTTCTTTGATTTTGGCTTGTTCTCTGCTGTTATCAAGATTAGTTTAGACTTTAGATGAAAAAAAAAAGAGGCCTTGCCTGTTACATATCTCGGATTACTCTATAAATGATCGGTCACTCATGCTTCCAGAATCAACGAATAAATATTGTTTTAGTATATAATGCGCTTATTAACATCTGGATTGTAAAAACTTAATTCTTTGCAGAGTGAAAAAGAACAGGATTCAACAGCGTTTGAGGAGGCTCCCTCTGAGCCGTTGAAAGAAGAAACAAAAGAGTTTGAGGAGGCTTCCTCTAAGCCACTGAAAGAAGAAACAAGAAAAGAGTTTGAGGAGGCTCCCTCTGAGCAACTGAAAGAAGAAACAGCAAAAGAGTTAGAGGAGGCTCCCTCTAAGCCACTGAAAGAAGAAACAACAAAAGAGTTTGAGGAGGCTCCTTCAGAGACACTGAAAGAAGAAACAACAAAAGAGTTTGAGGAGGCACCGTCTGAGCCGCTGAAAAACGAAACAAAAGAACCTGAAAAGCCTAAGGAGGAACCCGAAAAGCTTAAAGAGGTATCTGAAGCCAAGCAACCAGAAGTTGAACAACAGGTTGCTGAGCTGCCCTTATCTCCAACTTTTGTCGATACTCCTGAGAAAGCCATAACAGAGAAAGCACAGGAAGCCACACCAGCTGCAGTGACCGAAATCAACGAATCACCTGAGAAGAAAATAGAAGAAGCAAAGTGAAGCTCTAATAACAATATATTGTTACATGTGTGATAAAATTGGTCCCTGGTATGAAAATTAGGCAAGAAGAAGCATTTATTATTCATTCTGTGAGAAAGGTTGCAGGAGAGGTGATTGCAGAAACCAACCAGTTCACTAGTTTTTATTTTTGGGTTATATTTGTGAGTGGACTTGTTTCTATTTTTTCTATGTATATTTTTTGTTAAATCTCAAATTTTTATTTTTCATTTGGAGTTCATTTCCTGTTTCCATTCTTTCATGTGAACATATGGGATTGTTAAGTTTTAAGCATTTGAGCAGAGGATAATTTTATGCACAAAAAATATAATAGTTGCATGTATAAATACGTTTTGAATATCACTTGTTCTATAAAAGTATCCAGTAAAAATCTCGTTTTTGTTGAAACAAATCCTTATAGTTTTCTAAGAAAAGGTCCTTGGTGGTTCTCTGTAAGCGCCATGGTTAGCATGTTTGAACTTTAGGAGAGTTGAAAACTCATCATCCTTGTCGTTATCTACATTAATGCGACAACCATGACATTTTTATGGGCTCGAAACTTCACTGGCTTGTCTTCACCATATCCACAAATGCTTGGACAAGCTGATGTTTTGGTTTCTTGATGGTGACGTTTGGGGGCTAGAAGTCTTCTTCAGACAACACGTGTCTTTGCACGTCATTGCCCATGACTTTACGTTTTCCCACTTCATGACATGGTTACATCACTTTTAGGGTTTTGATTTTGAAAATCTCATTTTCAATGGCATTTAAGGTTTCGTCTCTGTTAGGTGTTCTATTCTTTTTGATTTCTCTAATTTTCATTTTTCCAAATGACGTTAACGTTTTTATCATTAGAAAATGCTAGTCACAAAATTTATAATAGACCGTAGCTATGTGCTAGAAATTGCTCTAAACAAGTATAGTGATAAGCTAGAGTATCGCCCACAGAGATCAGAGATAGTGATGACTATAATAGGATTAATATTGCTAAAATGCATAGAAGTAAAGTTTCAATGGTTGGGTTTGAAAACTAACATTAAAATGCAAATGTCAATTATGTTGACTAATCTAAAGTTAAACTAACAATTAGTGAGAATGCGGAGTGAGGAGATAAGATGTGGGATGTGAATGCGGGAGTCGATGCAATTCATACACCAATAGTAGGTTGTTCGTCTCTTAAGACTGATTCTACCTATATAGGGCTTATGTTCCTAGCTTGAGTTGCCAGGATGACTTGGATTGGAGAGCTCCCATTTATTGGATTCGAGAGCTCACAAATATCCCTTCCAATTCAAGAAAGAGAGTGAAGCCAAGTGATGATTAGAGTTGAAGCGAATTATGCTCAAGATGTGAGAGTTAATAGTTCCTGATATGAGTCTAGACTTTAAGGACTTGCTTCCTTAAAACTTGAATTCACCTCCAATGTCCTTCTTGAGTAGAAAATGATGAAGATGATGTATGGTTTTGAATGGTTTTGGAAGAGAATGGTTTCTAGATCTAGAGAGAGAAAAAGTGTGATGTAAATGGTGTTTGGGAGTGTGGGAATAATCAGAATCCAATATATTTATATGAGTCTAGAAATGGATCTGATTTTGCTGATGTGGTAGCACATGATGCACATAGTGCACAGGTTGGGCACGGGGCAAGGGATCCGTGCTATACCCATGCTATCTTCTTCTAGCTTTCTAGTCAGGGTAATGTGCACAAGTTGGTATCCGTACTCTGACGACTTTTTGTTTGGTCTGCTCCCTGGTTTGGATAACTGCACAGGTTGGTACCTGTGCAGTACCCGTGCACTGAGGTCTTCTCAGATTTCCATCGTTCGGTGTACGGTTTGTTAATGAACGGGTAAGGTACCCACGCACTAAGGATTTCATTTTATCCCTTTTCTACAACCATTTTTCCTTTTCGATTCCATTCCCTGATTTTCACATAATACTTGCAATTGTAACGAAAGAGCCATAAGACATACAAAATCACCAGAAAACAAGATAATGAATAAGGATATGAGGGTCAAAATATATAACATTTTTAGCTCGATAAAATACCCCCAAACCAAACATTTGCTCGTCCTCAAGCAAACCTTAAAACAAAACAAATAAGACACGAATAAAAATAACTCGATCTGAAATTTTCCTAGATTTAAAAACAAATAATTCAACAAGCCGCATGTCCAACCGGTGATGAGATGCAAGGTTGTGTGATAGAGAGAAGTAGACATATGCAAAATGTTCCAAGACAACTCAAAGTCATTAGAGGGAAACTCGCACTATCACGAATCCCACACCTAAGAGTGCTCTCATATCAGGAACTACTAACTCTCACATCTTGAGCATAATTCGCTTCAACTATAATCCTCACTTGGCTTCACTCTCTTTCTTATACTCAGAGTCCTAATGCAAGGTATGCAAAGATGAAATCTAAGCATAAAATTCGAATGCATTACATACTACTTATATTTAAAAAAATTGATAATGTCTATGAACTAGCCTAAGAATGAGTCACTATGCCATGAAGGTAGAATATCAAACATCTACAAACATTCCCAATGAAGACATATCATAGATCAAATAGAACTTTTCCATTAGGTTAATGGGGCCATGCTATAGATGTAGTTAACAAAGAAATAGGGAAATATTAGTTCAAAGATCACCAATCATGCTCAATCATACTCACACACCTTATACACTACTCTATTAAACGTCAATTACACTATAGCGACTAGGCATTCACTTACTTACACATTTTTCCTTCACAATTGTACTTTACTTTGTGAGTATCTACAATTATTTCACAAGGCTTTTTTTTTTACTTTGCCTTTTCTTTTGTATTGATTTTCTTCTTTGCTTTTCTTTTGCACAACTTCATTTATCAATTTGATAATTTGGTTCTTCAGTGCAAATTTTTATACTTTTAAATTTTGAGCAACTTCTTATACATTTTACATAGTTGCCTGAGTACATGATATTTCAACATTAGAGCTTACACCTTTCAACTACTCAGCATAACACACACCCTACATGATTAGCAATAGAGGGTAGGCTTGTGTTTGGCGATGGCTATATGGTTTATATTGGTTCCAAATGAAAGGTAAGTGTTTGACCGCAAAATTGGATTTGAACTACACATAACGGATAAAGGAGTATGTTTAAGCTTTTTAAGTGGTTAATTTCACACACATTCCCAAGGATCACTTCCAGAATTAGTTTACCAAAGGAATGAATGCATCCATCAAGCAGTCCACTATATATATGATATGTAAGTCCTATGACATGTGACGGATATTATGGGAAAAATGTTTAAAGAATAGAACAATTATAAACTAAAATGCGCTTTTAAATAGGCTTATGTTTGTGAACTCTCGGGTAGTCTTCACTATTAGAACAAGGCAAAAACACCAAGTCCCATCAATTTAAGCACAAAGCCCATGACATACAAGTAAAACCCAAAAGTGACAATGATTTGCTACAAAAGCTCAAAATGCGTTTATACACTTGCCAAAAGCACACATTCAAGACATCACGTCCAAGCTAGTTAAAGCTCGAAATGTTTTGGCCATTGCAACAAATTGAAAAATGAGGACCAAAATAACTAAAAATAACTCAAAACAACTAACAAGATGACTCAACAAAGGCGTCCACATGCCCAAACCAAAATCCAACACTGTCCTCAATGTTGAAGACAAGAGAGTCCAGCCTAGCAACACACACCTCACTAACTCAAAACATAACCTAGACACTAATCACGTGCAATCGATGCCCAACAAAATAAAAGACTAAAAAATAGGCTCATCATAAAATAAGGCATTTTATATGAATATGGCCATAAAGTTCAAAGTTCTAACCATATCAAGCATTTACTAACAAAATTGTTGGAATGGGGACATAACGACCCCCAAACTGATTTTTACTCTAAGCTAAAAATATGTACAAGATATATGCATGAATTCAAAAAACCCCTAACAGAGTTGGGCTACATAAAAAGAAAACCTGTAAATCACATGCATTATCTATAAAAGCCTCTGACTCATCAAATTTTGAATGAAATAATCAATAAATGCAAAAACTTGGAAACCAAAATTGTATCAACAATCACATGTGTTTCCATTCACAACTATCCACATATTCAACCTAAAATTATTCAAATTCACCAATTATCCACATATGTCTATAAACAAAAATATAGAGAAATATAATTCATGAGTTTGAGATGTAGAGATGAAACTAAGGTGGTTAATTTCTTGTAATCTCAAATTTGATTAGGTTCTCGCCCAATTTATGTGCACTTTTAGCTTGCTCATCCCTCCAAGACTCGCAAGTTGTTGGTGTGTCTATTCCAAGTGATAAAGAACCTATCCTTAAAGCACAAATCCTAACCAAAAAGGTTAACAACCACACAAATATATCTCAAAATCAATCATCTCTAAAATCAAATATCATCCACAAACATTCGAAATCATCCACCAAATTATTAGAATATCAAAAAGCAAACAAAAGATAAAATGAATAAACCTTGATGAGTTGCCTCACATAATCGCCTTAGTTATAGTCTTGGCAAGATTTTGTATGCGCACCATGCATCTTCCAAAACCATAGTTTGTGTTGGGGGCAATTTCATTTCACTTCCCCAAGAAGGCTTCAAACGATGTTCATTCACCTTGAACCTTCGACCTTCATTATCTTCAACCTTTATGGCTCCATGTTCTAGAACTTGAATTACTTTGAGGGGCCCTGGAAATAGTTTCAGCCTTGACACATGAATAAGTACTTGCATTCTCGTGTGAAACTCTTTTCTACGCAATGCTTTGTCATGGAATGTCTTTGTTCTGTCCTTGTAGAGTCTAGCACTCTCATATGTCTCATTGCGTAATTCTTCAAGCTTACACAACTGTAGCCTCCTCTCATTCCTTAGTGAATCTAAATCAAAATTCAATTTCTTGATTGCCTAATAGGCACGATGCTCAAGCTTAACAGGGAGATGACATGTTTTTCGAAAAGCATGTCATCTCCCCGTTGAAAAGCATTCCTATATGGGCTCATACAATTGGTGTTTTATAACCAGTCTTGTAGGTCCACAAGGCGTCATCTAGCTTCAATGCCCAATCTTTCCTTTTAGGGTTGATTATCTTTTTCAGGATCTGTTTGACATGTCTATTACTTACTTTCATTTTACCAGATGTATGAGGATGGTAAGGTGTGGCCACCGTGTGATGAACTCCATATTTCTTTAAGAGGTTATGAAATGTTCTGTTACATAAATGACTTCCTCCATCACTGATAATTACCCTAGGAGTGCCAAATCATTCCAAGTTGTTGTTTTTCAAGAATTTCACAACCACTCTACTATCATTTGTCCTTGTGGCATTTACTTCCACACATTTCGAGACATAGTCAACTGCTACCAAAATGTAATTATTCCCGTAAGATGGTAGGAATGGTCCCATGAAGTCATACATCTATGTATCAAAGAATTCCACAACTAAGATCCCCTTTTGTGGCTGTTCATTCCTCTTTCCAATGTTTTCGGTGCGTTGGCACCTATCACACACTGTACAAAGTTGGAAAGCATCTCTGAACAAGGACTCCCATTAGAATCCTGACTGAAGCATCTTAAGTGCGGTATTCTTTGCACCAAAATGACCCCTAAACTACAACTCGTGGTAAAATATGAGAATATCCCTCTATTCTAATTCCGGTACACAACCATTGGATTACTTGATCTAGGCCATGTTTAAACAGATATGGTTCGTCCCAGAAAAATTGCCCTACCCTTGCTATAAACCATCCGTTTCCTTATGAATCTAACTCTGGTGGGAAAACTCTATAGGTCAAGTAATTAGCCAAATCGGCATACCACGGCTCCTCAACGTGTACTACCCACAACTGCTCCTAGAAAATTCTCTCTCAATTAGATCTCATACTCTCCTGATGGACATTTAGGAACTAGTCTGCTAAGATGGTCTTCTTCAACATTCTTATAGCCCTTCTTATCTCTGATCTTAAAATCAAATTCATGTAGCAGTAGAACTCATATGATAAACTTGGTTTTAGCATCTTTCTTCTGTAACAAGTATCTGAGAGTTACGTGATTTGAATACATTATCATGTTGGCCCCCAATATGTATTGTCAAAATTTTCAATTTCGAACACTACTGCAAGCAATTTTTTTTTTCTGTTGTAGAGTAATTTAGTTGGGTGTCATTCAAAGTCTATGATGAGTAGTATATAACCTGAGGGGACCTTATCAAATCTCCGTCCTAGAACTGCACCTACTGCATAATTCGATGCATCGCATATCAGCTTAAACGGTAGTTCCCAATTAGGTGGTGCCATCACTGGTGCTGAGGTCAGAGCTAATTTCAATGATTCAAATGCTGTCAAATACTTATCATTGAATTCAAATCCTTATCTTTCTAGTGGATCTCACATAATGGTATGGAGTTTTTTTTTAGAAATCTTTGATGAATCTTCTATAGAACCCTGTATGACCCAAGAAGAACCTAATGTTCTTAATAGACTAAGGTGGAGGTAGACTCTTGATAACTTTAACCTTCACTCTATCTACCTCAATCCCTCTGTTGGAGATGATATACCTTAAAACAATCCCTTGTTGCACTATGAAGTGACATTTTTCCCAATTTAAAACCAGATTATTCTCTATGCACCTTTTGAGAACTGAAGACAAGTTATCTAGGCTTAGACCTAAAAACTAAGAAGTCATCCATAAAGACCTCTATGATATCTCTTACCATGTCTGAAAAAATAGAAGTCATGCACCTCTAAAAAGTCCTTGGGGCATTACAAACCCCGAAAGGCATTCTCCTACAAACAAAAATGCCAAATGGACTTGTGAAGGTTATCTTCTCCTGATCTTATGGGGCTATTGCTATCCAATTGTACCCTGAGTACCCATCTAGAAAATAGTAAAAACTATGCCCGACAAACCACTATAACATTTTATCAATGAATGGTAATGGGAAATGGTCTTTCTTGGTTGTCATGTTCAATTTCCTATATTCTATGCACACACGCCACCCAATCAGAAGCATTTGAGCCAATAGCTTATTCTTCCCATTCTCCACTACAGTAATCATAGACTTCTTTGGTACCACATGGACTGGACTAACCCATTAGCTATCTGGTATCAGGTATATGATCCCAACATCCATAGATTCAAGACCTCTTTCTTGAGAACCTCTTGCATAGTGGGATTAAGTTGTCTCTATGCTTTCTTGGTTGGCTTAGTGTCTTCCTCCAACAGAATTTGGTGCATGCAGATGGTAGAGTTAATCCCCTTGATATCTTGTATAATCCACCCTATTGCCTTCCTATGCTCTCTCAAAACACCTCAAGTAACCTGATCTCTTGAAATTCATTTAAACCTATAGAAATTATCACTAGATTTCTCTTCTCTTCACCATGATAAACATATTTTAGCTTGACTGGGAGTGGCTAAGTTCTAACTCCTAGGACATTTATCCTTGTGCCTCTGTGTTTACTCTTCTCAAGTCATCCAAATTATTTCTCAGATCTCCTACATCTTATTATAAACCTTAATCCTTGTTTTCTAGGCTCATGTCTTCATCTCTCTCAGTTCTTCCAAACCTTTCTTCTACTACCCTATCTAATCCATATGCTAGCATGTTCAACTTGTGGCAGTCTTTTGATCCAATTGGGTAGGTCATAAAGTAACAAATGTTGAACTTGACTATTTCATCAAAAACTTTCATGGTAAGTTTTCATTTGTGCATGTCTATCACAAACCATGTTGTAGCCATGAACGGATGCCCCATTCGAAGTTTCACATCCTTTTCATCTCTCTCTTCATCCATGTCGATAACTACAAAATCCACTAGGATTATCAAATTCTTGACATGAATCAAGACATCATCAACTATACCCTTCAGACTTCTTGAGGATGAATCTGCTAAGACAAATGACATGGTAGTATGCTTGAGATCCATGAGCCCAATTGAAAATTCGCTTAATCACTTATAGTGTCAAATATATCTAGAGAGGGGGGGGGGGGGGGGGGGGGGGGGGGGGGAGGAATAAGTATAACCTCAAAATTCTTGCAATTTCATTTTTACCACAAGAAATTCAATCACTCAAACAAACTTTAAAAAGTAGATTGATTCAACAAATGAATATGATTTCGATTGAGCTACAGATGAAATAGTACAAGTTAAAGTAAACAACAAAAATAAAATGCAAAAATCAACACAAAGATTTTTACGTGGTAAAACCTCAAAAATAAGGAAACATCTACGGGTTGATACCACAACCATCGATAAATAGTAAATCACTGTGACAAATAAGAGATACACACTCAAAAAGTATTTAACACAAGATTCATTTTTTAAGCTATCAACTCATATTTTACCCTCTAGCCTAGTGAACTTACTATGCCTACTTCCTATGCAAGACCTCCCATCTCTAGGAAGATATCTTGCTTGTATATCCAAATCCTTTAGACTTTAGACAAGACTTCCTTACTTAGCTATTTTGATCATCCGATCCTAGCCAAGACTTCCATGCTCAAATTCAAAGACACACTTTCCAAAATGAGTCTTCCTAGCTTTTGCAAGGCAAATGATCTAAGTGTAGTGCAAGCATGCAAACATGATGCAAACACAAACAAATAGAGCAAGCTGATCAAACAAACTTTGTGAAGAATTAGTATAGCACAAATAAAGCTCTCAAGAAAATGTAACTAATTCTTATGAACATGTGATAGGAAATCTAGATTAGGTATTCAAAAACATTCACAAAAATATTTAGAAACCTAAACATTTCAATCAAAGGTAGACCAATAAGTTTTTTCAATGAAAAATTACAAATCTAACTTTGAAGTTAAGTGAACTAACACTTGAAACTATCAACATATTCAAGAAATAATAAACAAAAATAGAACTAGATTTAGAGAATAGAAATCATAACCTAGATATTCTAGTTCATTATCATGTAACAAAAATCTAGAAATCAACAATCAAGATCAAATACACAAAGAGATTCTAGATTCAAGTTCGTGTTCTTCAATGTTAGCAAAAACGATATTCAATCAATGACACAAGAGAAAATCTCAAAAATTAATCAAACAAGTCTAAAATTATAATCAAAATCATTCTAATCACTTTTCTCAAATCAAATAAGACGAATCGTCAAGTTAATCACAAAAGAGAAAAGAAAGAAAATGATTCACTTACAAATGATGACTCATGAGTAAAAATCAGATCATCACAAATATTCTGGACATCATATGACTCTTAAAATACATGGGAATTATTCCTCTCTTCAATACCAACAATTTCAGCTTTTAAAAGTCTAAAATCGGAGTTGATTCGAGAGAGTTATGGTGTTTGGAAGATGAGGAAATTTTCTAGGAAAATTTCAGCATTTTTCTTCTTCAAAACACATTTTTGCTTTCTTTGACCTTTCTCTGGCCCTTCTCTCTTCCTTTGAGTCCTCTTAGATTTCTTTGACCATTCTCCTACCTTTGATCTCCAATTTCGAATCCGTTTTTAGATTACAAACTGGGACTCCCTCACGGACATGGATGTCAATAAAACTTTCACGAAAGATATGGAATTCAACTCGAAACATGAGGATGAAAACCATGTATGTTAAAGACACGGAAAGTTTTGTAACTTCCTAATTAGGACTTGGAACTTAATATGAGTAACCGAAACAACAGGAACTCATTGAGAAAAAAATAAGCACAAATCCAATACAATAAAAATACAAACAAATAAACACAACAAAACACAAGTATGCCATTTCCTAGATATAATCCTATAACATGCAATTTCTCCAATATTGTCAAATTAAATCCAATGCATGCGCATACTTCATTATGTGTGTGAATGTGTTATACCAATTTAGAACAGTGATGCAGGGACACAAATATATACAATGTTTGTGTGTGCGCTTAAGCCTTGCAGGAGGAATAAGAATTTCAATACCTTAGCATCCAAGTAAGCACCTTTCCTCTTGAAAACGAACTTTGGATGAGAAGTTGTTTTCCCCCCTTTGAAGCTCATATGAACCATGAACCACCTAAGCAACTAAACATTACAAAGAAATAGATTTTTATTATGGAATCAAGCCAATATAAATATAAAACCTAACAATCTCCCCATTTGGCTATTCCATGACAAAACCTCAACCTCACCATACAATAATCACTCAGAGTTGATTGCATTCTTACATCCTCACATTACAAAAATATACCTAGACTAGAATGTCTTCATGTTTTCATGAGACTTCATGATTATTTTCTTCTTTGAACATCAGAGCATATGTGAGATAAGCACAACCAGACAAACAAGGGATCTTCCAATGAAGATTGGTGAGATATATTCACATAAAGTAAAATAAGAAACAAGAAACAAGAAACTAGACTCCCCTATCTCATATATACAAGAATTCTTTTTCTCTCCCTATGAATTCCCCTTAGGACTAGAATTATCCTCCTTAAGATAAAAGGTACATCCTACACATGGTGAGGAATACATTTCTCCTCCTTTTTGTCAAGGAATGGACAAGGGATGCATAATAGAAATATGAGAATATATGCAAACAAGTTGTATAGAGAACTAAGTTAAACAAACCAAGCTCCCTCTTAACATATGCTCCACATTTTGATCAACAAGTAAACTTGTTCACAAGGGAATCACACAATCACACAATCACACATGTCAAGCACTAAGAGAAATTATATCATCATTTTTCGAAGTTAAAGAGAGAATCTTAGATTTTCTTTAATCTCTAAAAAATAATATTTTATTGCTAGTGAGTCAAGCGCATTGAGCAAAATATGTGTGTGAGTGGAATGTGTCAAGTATATACAAAATGAGCAATTGTGATATCAACATGCAAACCACATCAACACCTATCCATTTTAATCATTTCAAATCAAGGTCAAATCGATTATCATCCAAAATTTTGCTTTAAAAAGAATAGATTTCAACATACGAGCTTGTATTTGCATGTGGCTCGTCATCCCATTTCTATTTTTCAACCCGAGCAATCACAATTTTTAACTATACTCCTTTTAGCCCCTTTTTTATAGGCTTTGAATCAATGTTTTTTTTAATGATTCTAATCAACATTTCTTTGATTTTTTTTTTGTAAAAAATAAACATTTACTCTTCATGTTGGCTTTCACTCTTCACAATGGTATAGCCATTTCCTACATTGGGCGGCTTCACAACCAAAGTTTGTAGCTCTTTTCATGAAAGTGCCCTTTCAGTTCTATGTAGTTGCTGAAGTAAAATGGATACTAACCATAAGTTGTCTATAATGTACTAAGTAATAAACTTCAAGATGCATCCATAATCTACACATTTTTAAACTCAACTACTTAAACTTAATCATAAAAGAGAAGTGATACAGCAAGCAAAGACTATATGGCAAACAAAGGTTTGGATTTCATGGAGCGGAGGAATCGACTCCAAAATGAAGGGTGCGGAAAGAAGGAAGCAAAAACTCAGAATGGTCGAAACAGTCAGAATGGGAAAATTTTGGAGGTCTTTTCAGAGGGGAAACAGACTTAAAATGAATATTATAATATGTTTCTAGAAAGCCCAAGATGAATCCTACAAATGTTATGAAGACTCTATCTTCTATAACGGGCTGCATAATATCTGAATTTAGCCATTAAGTTTCCGGTTAGCCAAGACAACAGTTTATTGTTTTATGGTTTTTAATTGTTGTAATGATTCCGTACGTTTATTTTATTTCCTTTTAGTTTACATGTAATTAGGTTATTAATTATTTTATGATTTCATTTTATTAAATCAAATCCAATTTCTTTTTTAGATAGGTTTTTTATGTTTTAGGATTCTTTTGATTTTAGGAGATTTGGTATCTTTTTCGTTTAGGATTCTTTCTTGTTTGTTTAAGGTTTTCTTGTTAGTCAAGTTTTACAATTCTATTTAAGTAGATTGTATTAGGGTTCGAAAGGTAGTTTTTGATTAATAAAAAATATAGAGAATTGTTTCTCAACTATCCAATTACACATCCTTCGTGTGCGAAGTCAATTGTTGTATTTATGACCTGGTATTTTGGCATCCGTGCACGGATCAACAACATATTAGTAGGGTTTGTTTCTGGTATTCATGAGTGAATCAATGGATCCAAATCATTGTTTCTAATTGTTTTTTACAGGTTTTTCTTGTAGAGCTTCCACTACATCAGTTTGGTATCAGAGTCATGTTCGTTCGGGACTACATCATCATGCCGCCGAGAAGATGTCAACCAAACTGGGTTCCAGTAGAAAAAAGCCATCGTACGTGATCATATGGGACGATTGGGGCAACAAGTTTTGCGATTAACTGAGCAAATTGCTATGTTACTGGCCAACCAAAATACCTTCTGTCCCCTAGACTTAAGTTCGGATGGAGACAAGGAAGGAAGTAATGAGGAGAGCAGTGAGGAAGACTTGGTTCCGCAGCAGCGTCGAGTAGCTCGAGTGCGTAAATAGCCGGTAGTGGGAGTTGGGTATGCGGATAGATATTCTTGAATTTTAGGGCAACCTTATGCCCAAAGAATTCCTCGATTGGCTCAGATTTATGGAGGAGATCTTGGAGTTTAAAAACGTGCCAACGAATGCAAGGGTAGCCTTGGTGGCAACTCAGCTTCAAAGACGAGCAACCACATGGTGGCAACAACTCAAGCTCTCACGGACTCGATTGGGAAAGTTGGGAAAGTCAAAATTAATGGATTGGGAGAAGATGAAGAGAAAGTTACGATCATAATTTTTATCCCACAATTTTCAAAAATTAATGTATCAAAAAATTACAAAAATTGCATCAAGGTTTGCGGACAGTTGATGAGTATACAACCAAGTTCTACTAATTGCTTGTGCGTAACAGTATTCAAGAAACTCAGGATCAATTGGTATCCAAGTATTGCAGTTGCCTTCATTTGTAAATCGTTGAGGTGGTGAAACTCTTTTACCCAGTTACTGTATCTAAAGCCCATTAAAGAGCCTTACAAGTGGAGAAGACCGTCACGCGTAAGGGAGGAGCCAGACTGCTATCAGGTAACAACAGTGACATCGTTCAGTGTCCAGTTGCTAATCCAAATAGCAACCTAGGTCATCGAGTGGGTTGAGATGCTTCAGTTGTGGTGACGTTGAACATAGACAGTCCGAGTGTAGGAAAGTGGGCAAGAGAGTGTTGTTTGTTGAACCAGAAGATATCCAAGAAGAATTAGTGGATAACATTGGAGCTGAACCTCAGTTTGACGAAGTAGAGACCATGGAAGAGGACCTTGTGGATAGCGACATTGGTGCTTTGTTGATGGAGCAACATCTCTGTGTAGAGATGCAGCAGTTTGTAGATAAAGACGAAGCTGAAACAGTGGACGAACTGCAGTTTGATGGAGAGGAGATAGTCAATGAAGATTGGGTGGAGGGCGATATTGGTCCAATGTTAATGGTACGCTCTGATTTTGTAGCAATTAATGATGATCCCAAGCTAGAATTAGTTGAAGAGGAGTGTCATGCAGCAACAAAAGTCAACAAGGAGGCATCCTTGGGCATATGTGACCAATCGGCACCCAAATTCAACAATATAGAAGCCTTGGACAGTGGCAACATAGCTGAATAACATGGGTTGACCATGGTGGTAAGACGTGCATTCCTAATTCCGTGTGCAGAAGAAACAAATTGGTTACGAAATAGTGTTTTTCAATCGCCGTATAGGTTGGTGTGTTCAGTTTACCTTTCCAAAATTCGTGGATGAATTTTCTCCAACCTGGAGAGAATGATGCAGTAAGCAAATATGATATGGTAAACAAAGGTTTGGATTTCATAGAGCGGAGTAATCGACTCAAAGATGAAGGGTACGAAATGAAGGAAGCAAAAACTCGGAATGGTTGAAACATTCAGAGTAGGAAAATTTTAGGGGTCTTTTTAGAGGGCAAACAAGCTCAAAATCAATGTTATAATATGTCCAAGAAGCCCAAGATGAGTCCTACAAATGTTATGAAGACTCCATTTTCTATAACAGGCTGCAGAATATCCGAATTTGGCCATTAAGTTTCTGGCCTGCCAAGACAACAGTTTCTTGTTTTATGGTTTTTAATTGTTGTCATGGTTCCGAACGTTTATTTTATTTCCTTTTAGTTTACATGTAATTAGGTTATTAATTATTTTGTGATTTTATTTTATTAAATCAAATCCAATTTCCTTTTTAGATAGGTTTTTAATGTTTTAGGATTCTATTGATTTTCGTAGACTTGGTATCTTTTTCATTTATGATTCTTTCCCGTTTGTTTAGGGTTTTCTTGTTAGTCAAGTTTTACAATTCTATTTAAGTAGATTGTATTAGGGTTTGAAAGGTAGTTTTTGATTAACAAAAAATATAGAGAATTATTTCTCAACTATCCAATTACACATCCTTCGTGCGCGAAGTCGATTGTTTTATTTGAAGCCTGGTATTCT
Source organism: Dipteronia dyeriana (assembly GCA_032871835.1). NCBI lineage: Eukaryota > Viridiplantae > Streptophyta > Magnoliopsida > Sapindales > Sapindaceae > Dipteronia > Dipteronia dyeriana. The sequence continues at coordinate 83,229,272 of CM065297.1, forward strand.
GGCATTCGTGTGCGGATCAACAGAATATTAGTAGGGTTTGTTTCCGGTATTCTTGCATGAATCAACAGATCAAATCATTGTTTCTAATTGTTTCTTGTAGGTTTTTCTCATAGAGCTTCTGCTACATCAGGAAGCATTAGTGCACTTTTGTAAAAGTATTTTAAAGCTTAAGTGCATGACCTAGAAACAATAAAAGCTATTTGCTCAAGATCATTCCTTCTAAAGAGAGTAGCTCTCAAAAAATTGATATTCAAAATTATTTTTGCTTATCAAGCCACTCACAATCACACATAGACATCAATCAATAGTAATCATGCCATTGGATCTTCTAAGAGATTTAAATATCTCTTTGTCCAAAGGCTTAGTGAGCAGATCCACAAATTGATTTTTAGTATGCATATGCTCAAGAGAAATAATAGAATGTTCAACAAGTTCTCTAATGAAGTGATGCCTAATATCTTTGTGCTTCGTGCATGAGTGTTGAACTAGATTTTTAGAGATGTTAATGGCACTCATATTATCATAATATAGAGTCATTTTACCTTGTTCAACCTCATAATCCTTAAGAATTTGATTCATCCAAAGAAGTTGTGTGCATGCACTTCAGCCATAATGTACTTGGCTTCGAAAGAAGAGAGAGAGAGATAGAATTTTGTTTCTTACTTTGCCAAAAGACCAAGTTATTCCCCAAGTAAAAGTAATCGTCCAACGTGCTTTTATAGTCATTAATGTTTCCTACCCAATCCACATCACAATAGCACAACAAGAATATCATTAGTATTAAAAGAATAAAATAAGGCAAGATTATGTGTTCCTTTTATATACCTAATGATTTTTTTAACGGATTTCAAGTGTGATTCTTTAGGATTGGTTTGAAACCTAGTACACAAACCAACACTAAAACAAATATCCGGTCTACTAGCTATTAGGTAAAGAAGGCTACTTATCATGCTCCTATAGAGACTTTGATAAACACTCTTTCCTTTTTCATCTTTGTCAAGTTTTAGAGTATTACTCATGAGTGTTTCAAAATCTTTACCATTTTCAAGCCCAAACTTCTTAACAAGATTTCTACCATATTTGGATTGTGTCAATAAAATACCATCACTAATTTGTTTCACTTGCATACAAATATAGTAATTGAGCTCGCCGACCAAACTCATTTCAAATTCACTTGACATTACACTGATAGATTCATCAACCTTGGTTTTACATGTAGACCCAAAAACAATGTCATCATTATCATGATACTTGACAAACAAAGTTCTATTAATAACACTTCTCCTATAGTTGTTTTCAACAAGATATTGAGTCAACCTATCATACCTTGCCCTAGGAGCTTGCTTAATGCCATAAAGAGCCTTTTTTAATTTATACACATGATTAGAAGAGTGTGGGTCTACAAAACCCTTAGGTTGTTCAACATACATTTCCTCTTGAAGATAACCTTTAAGAAAAGCACTTTTGACATCCATTTAAAACAATTTAAATTTCTTAAGACATGCAATGGACAACAAAAGTCTAATGGACTCAAGACATGCAACGGATGCAAATGTCACATCAAAGTCTACACCCTCAACTTTAGTGTAATCTTGAGCCACTAGTCTAGCTTTATTCCTCACAATATTGCCACTCTTATCGGTCTTATTCACAAACAACATTTTGTGCCAATTACATTAATGTCTTTTGCTCATTTTGTTGATTATCAAGAATAGCATTTTCTAACCCTTGACTTCATTCTTCAATCCCATTATCATTGTCACCATTTTGACTAAATCACTATGAGAATCCTCACTAGAATCACAACTAATCACATAAAGGTGTCTTAGTGTCATTCAAAAGATTTTCTTTAGGTTCATTAACACTTTTATCATCACACAAATTTAGCATGCCAAAACCATCTATCTTAACATTAATAAATTAATAGACTCCATAATAGTCTTAGTATTCAAGTTGAAAACTCTATAAGCATGACTATTAATGACATACACATGAAAATGACTAGCATCACTTTTAGCATCAAGCTTTCCTAAGTGATCTCTATCATTCAAAATAAAACACTTACTCCCAAAGGTATGAAGTAACTTACATTGGGCTTCATGCCCTTCCAAAGCTAATATGAGGTTAATTTTATGCTAGGCCTTCTAAAAACTCTATTAGAGACATAACAAGCTGTATTGATCGCTTTGGCCTAAAGATTCCTTGGGACTTTCTTTCTATTGAGCATGACCCTAGCCATCTCTTGCAAGGCACGACTCTTCCTTTCAACAACACCAATTTGTTGAGGAGTTCTAGGAGCCAAGAACTCATAAGATATCTCTAAGCCATCACAAAACTCACTAAATTTGGAATTTTCAAACTCACTCCCATGATCCCTCCTAATGCGACATATTCTCTTAATTCCAATACCTTGTTCATTTTGAACTTGATTATAAAATTTCTTGAATTAATCAAAAGTTTCGTTCTTTTCAATCTTCTTTAAATCTTTAAAGTTCATGTGGCCTTCATGCCATAATTCAAGCTTGTTGCAATCTTTAGCCATATTGCAAGTTAGAGAATCTATCTCAAGACAATATCAATTATCATGAGGTCTTTTGACTTTCTAAACAATTTTTCCATTTTTATCAATTATTGTACACACATATTTGTTGAAACTAACTTCTTGAAAAATTTCATACAAGTGAGTAATACTAATCAAGTTAGCCTGTAGACCATCTACATACAAGGTGTTTTTAAGTTTAGGCAATCCTGGGATACAAATTATTCCCTGCCTTAGAACTTGTTTTTTGGTGCCATCACCGAAAGTCACCCAACAACCATCCTCCATAACAAGTTTTTTAAAGAACTCCTTGTTACCGGTCATACTCTTAAAGCATCCACTATCTATGTACCAAGAAAGGATGAGTTGGCTATAAGTGAATATTGTGCAACATGACACTATGTTGTTTTTTTCCTAATCCAAACTTTCATTATATGTTTCTCATTCCTACTTTCATTAGCATGCTTTGAATTGTTGTTATGCACTTTGACTCCATTAGTCACATTTTCAAACAAATCAAACAAAACATTATCAACTTTCTTATGCATAGTAGAATGAGGCACACCATAATTTTTCATAAACAGATCATTAACAACATTTTTCTCAACATGCTTTTCCAAGGTCTTTCTGTTAGGTCTGTGAGTTTTGTTGGCACTATTCTATATCAAAACAATATTTCCTTTATATTGTTTAGTTGTCTAGGATTCATGATGATTCAAGCTTCTAAGAAGAAATGACAACTATTCAAGCAAGTTCAAGTCTTCAAAGGGAAAAATGCTTCATGATTCTACAAAGGTATATTAAGACCTTTCTTTTCTCTTTCAAGGCTTATGCACACACACACATATCATACATTTGTGTCCCTGCATCGTTGTGCACCATTATAGGCACACATATACAATACATTCATATGTGTCCCTGCATCGTTGCGCACCATGTATAACACATTCACACACTTTAAGATGAATGCTCATGCATTGGTTTGGAAATAACATGTTTTGGAATATGCATGATTGGAAACTATCTCTATGCAGTTTCCATTCTAGTGTGAATTGTGTTTGTGTGTGTATATATTTGTATAACATGGATATTGAACTTGGATTTAGTCTTAATATATTCTTGATTGAGCTTCAGTCATTTCGGTTACTCATACTATTGATTTCAAGTTCAAAGTCAAAAGATACGACACTTTCAACTCATGTTTCATACATTGTCTTCGTCTTCGTATATCGAGTCGAATAATTATATTCTAGGTTGAGTATCTTATATGTCCAAGTCTGTGTGAGAGTTATGGTTTGTAATCCATAAACGGATTTGAATTCTGAGTTCAAAGACCGGAGAACGATCGAAGAATACGAGGGAGCGCGAGGGAATGCACCATGGCCAAAAGGCCATGAAGGTATGCATGCCCGAGATGGCGCATGGCCATCTCAGCCACACAACCTTGCTGCCCCAAGATGCCCACATGCCATCTCCGGGGAGCACTTCCAAAGGAGGGAAAATTGGCGTTTTAGCTCTTTTCTTTCCCTCTCCTTTATAAACTCCCTCCCTCTCACATTTCATTCTAAGGAAGAAGAAAATGTAGTGCATAAAATTTCCAGGTTTTTTCTCTCAACTTTGAATCACCATATCTCTCTCATTTCTTATCTGATTTGAGTGATTCAAGTTGAATAAGTTTTGTATTGAAGTCCTCTATCATCTCCAAGCAACCTTGAAGTCATTTGTTCAAGTTTTCTGGTGGATCGCATCATTTTCGTGACTGCACTCGAAATTGTCAAGGTAGTTGTTTATCTTTTGATTCCTTGATTCTAATGTTCAATTACCTTGGGTCTTCTTCCTATTGTTGTGTATTTGACTTGAAAAAATGTTGATGAGTGATAGATCTTCATTAAAAAGATAGATTGAGTTTCAATTGGAATCTCACATGTTGAGATAGGTTTTGATTTTACCTATGTTTTCACATGTTTGGGATTGTATTGTGCTTTGATTGACTCTAAGACTATTTGTGCTTTGATTGACTTTATTTTCATGATTAATAGTCTTATCATGTGCTAAGAACCCATTTGTTGAATAAATCTAGGATTAGCACATTTGATTTTATATTTAGAGTCGATTAGAGTTTAATTGATTATTTTTGTGAATATATGCTCTAAATGATTGCTAGAGAATTGATTGATCATATCTTGTGTTTCTAGCATTTTTGTGTTAGTACTAAAGTCTTGAATATGTAGTTCATGAACATGTTTATTTCAAGCTTTAGCAACATGAATAAAATCTAGGTTTAAAGTGTGTGTTTGGAAATTTGGCATGCTCTAGATGTTTGTTCATGTATAAGATCTAGACAATCTTGTTTTTATGAACTTTATTGTCTATGTCTAGATCTTCATGGAGTGTACCTAATCCATACATTTCATATGCTATGCATCATATGGTGTGGTGTCACTTTTGGATTATAAACTAGAAAAAATATACTTTGTGTGCTCATTGATTAATTCTAGTTTCCATAGAATTTGTTGATCATCTTATTCTATGTTGCGTGCTTGTTTGCGTTTTGCATTCATGATCACATAGATGCCTTGTGAGAAGGAAGTCTTGACAATAGGTGTGAAACCTATGGTGTTGACCAAGAAGTCTTGGCAAGAGGTGTAAAGCCTCAGATTTTCGAGCATGGAAGTCTTGGCTAGAGGCGTGAGGCCTTAGATAGTCATGCAAGAAGTCTTGCCTAGGGTCGTGAAGATCCGGATAGGTGAGCAAGAAAGTCTTGACTAGAGTCGGGAAGACTCAGATAGTTGAGAAAGAAGTCTTGCATTGGGTCGTGAGGATCCGGATAAGGTGAGCAAGGAAGTCTTGACAAGAGGTGTGTAGCCTTAGATTGTTGAGCATAGGGTGACAACTTCTAGAGTAGGATATGAGGGTAGTTTCTAGGTGAAAGGGTCACTTGAGAGATTGTACTTGTCTTATCTACTAGTGGATTTTGTTTGCCGGTGGCTGCTAACCCGTGGATGGTTCCTCTTCGGAGGTTTACCACGTTATATCTTGTGTCATCTTTTCTCTATCCCTATTTCTCTTATATTGCTAATTGTTATTTGAATAATGTGGATATAACTTTATATGTAAGTTGACTTCCTTATACAATATTGTCTGTGTATGTTAGATAACTTTGTATCTTGTGATATTTCATTCAAGTTGTAAAGTATCACATTGTAATACTCTAAGTACAACTTATGGAATCTTATCTACGTTGAATATATTTGTTCATAAGATACATTGATTCATGTTGTATGTTTTGTAGACTAAGAGTGGAGATTTGAGCATACATGAATATATTGTTTTCTCATAACAATCATGTTGAATGTTAATTTGTATGCTTATCAAGGTTTTGTCACTAGTCTCGAAAGATTTGTCAAAATTGAGAGACAACCTATTCACCCCCCCTCTAGGTTGTTTAGTATAACCTTGTACACATTCTTTCAATTGGTATCAAATAGGGTCACTTAAAGTAGTTAGTGTGATTCAGGATCTACCAGGTTATTTACTAATCATGGATATCAACCTCTAGTCTACAATTGTTTATTTTTTGTTGTCCTCCTTCGTTGGTTGTGAAAAAGGTTCTTCTTGTTTTATATTTAATTTGTCTACTAACAATTTTGTTGATAAGCTTGAAAATAAAGTTTGTGACAAAAGCAAAAATGAAGAAGCTTTTTCCGGAGGATGATCGACCTAGACATGATTATTTGTCTTTGTAACTCAATGAAGAGAATTGCATGTCAAAGACCACCAACTTCTACTTGATGGCAAGAGTTTAAACTCTTTACAAGGAAAGAGATGAAGCGTTAAAGGAAGTTGAAGTGAAGAATGAAGTGATCAAATGTCTAGAAAAGAAGATGGTTGAAGAGGCTCATATGTTAGATAGATTAACAAATGATTTTGCTAATAATTTGCTTTAATTTCTTGAAGGTAATGATCAAAGGCAAGGAAGAGGAGTTGGCAATCATGAAGGCCAAAGAGTTTGGTAATCTTCATGGAGATTCAAGTGACTTAAGCATTGTAGATGAGCAAATGGAGTCTCCTACAACTAAAGGCAAGTCACTAAGGAACAAGCGGATTTCAAAGGCCATGTCTTCCAAGGTCAAGTGCAAAATCAAGGAAATTAAGGAGTCTTCACCATCGGTACAGTCTCACCTAAATGGTAACATCCTGAAATTTATTCCGGTTTGCTAATTTTGCTATATTGTCGTGAATATATTAGATGATGCAAACTAGGGAATGTGATGCATGCTAATGAGATGTGAAAATCTTCTATGAATGTTTCTTGCATGATAACCCTTTGAATTTTGTGTGCAATAATGATAATCATGTGAAGAAAATAGTTGAGAAGATTTGGGTGAAAATGAGTGTTTCACATGATCATATGTATAGTCTTGATAATATCTTTGTTGATGACAATAATGATGTGTTTTACATGAGTAATTTATTTATAGAGAAGATAGTTGATGATTTATCTTCTAGATATATTTTTTCCATGAGAAATGATCATGATTTTTGTGTGAAAGTTCACCCAAGAACAAATAGTTCAAGGGTGAGTGCTCTTACCTCTAGTGTAAGTAGCACATGTGAGTTAGCTTTAAGGCTAAGTGTCAAGCGTGTTGAGAATTCTAGCTAGCTAGCTTGGAATACTCCATGTTTAGACATGAACTTAACTATCTCACTTAACTTTGTTTTGATAGTCAAAATCCATTGATTAACTTTTGAGAAGTTACTCTTATGAAATCTATTTGGTGATTATCTTGTAAAGACTTTTAGAGAAAGTCATTTCTATGCTTGCTTTGCATCATATAGCATGTCATATTAGAGAACTAGTATAGTATTCATATGGTCCTTATTGACATTTGCTCTCTAAAGATCTTTTTGTGATGTGTTCACAAAGATCTTACTTATGATGCTTGAAATGCTTGCTTGAATGATGAGTGGCATACTTTTTGAAAATATGAGCTTCATATTCTTTGAAAGCTACTCATTAGAGAAGTAATGATCTTGAATAAGTCTTTACTTATTGCTCTTAGATCATGTGCTTATGAGCCATAAAAACTTGATTTTCAAAAAGTGCACAAATGCTTCTCTTATATGTTTAAGTTTGGGTAATTGAGTTTGAAAGTATGTAGATTATGGATGCATTTTGAAGTTCATTGTCTAGTACATGATAGATGACATATGGTTAGTATCCATTTTGCTTCGGCATCTACATAGAACTCAACGAGCACCTTCATGAAAAGGGCTACTCACCTTGGTTGTGAAGCCGCCCAATGTAGGAAAAGGCTACGCCATTGTGATTAGTGAAATCCATCATGAAGAATTTATGTTTATGTATGAAAAATCAAAGAAGTGTTGAAAAAGAATCAATAAAAGAAAAATCTTTGATTCATAGCCTGAAAAGAAATGGAGGAAGGCTTAAAATGGAGTATAGTTGAAAATTGTGATTGCTCGTATTGAAATACAGAAATGGAATGACGAGCCACATGCACACACACACTCACATGTTGAAATCTATTCTCTTTAAAGCAAAAATCCGGATGATAATCGGTTTGATTTTGATTGGAAAAGCTTTAGATGGATATGTGTTGAAATGGTTTGCATGTTGATATCACAATCACTCCTTTTATATATACTTGAAGGAAAATTCACACACACACTTCTTGCTTGTAGAGTATTTTGATATTCTAGCAATTTTTAGAAGAATTATGAGAGAGATTGAAAATCTTGGTGTATCTCTCATAGTTTGTGGAGCTTATTTTGTTGAATTTCTTTAAAATTGCTTGAATGTCTGGTTGTGTGGATTTATTGTGAACATTATTCTATCTTGATCTTAGATAGAGCACTTATCAAGGGGGAGCATAGTATGCTAGACTTTGTTCCTTTTTATGATATGTTCACATGTTTCAAGTTGATATTTGTTGGCATGTTCATTGGTTGATATAATGATTCTTGTAGATGATATTTCATGTTTCTTGATTTGCATGATGATTCTTTGTATTAACTTATGCTTTTGTATGTGTGATCACAAATAATGCATGAAACATTTTTGTAATAATTGTATGATTGTATTTGTGATCAACTTCTCCTTATTTGGGGTTGTATAGTAGTTGAGATTGCAATCAATTCCCTCATTCTTGAAATTGAAATGAGAATAGTTGCAATGAATTCTTCTTTGTTTTGGAGTCGATAGTAATTGTACTTGTAATTAATTCTATTGATTGTAGTTACAGTGAATTCCTCTTTGTTTGGGGTCGATAGTAATTATAGTTGTAATCAATCCAATTGGTTATAGCTGCATAAAATTCCTCCTTGCATATGGTGATAGTAATTGTAGTTTTAATCAATTTAATTGATTATAATTGTAGAAAATTCCTCCTTACTCTGAATGATAGTAGTTGTGGTTGTAATCAAATCTTTTCTTGTTTGAGGTTGATATGATTGTCGTTGATACCAATTCCTTCATATTTGGGGTTAATATGATTGTTAATGCAATTGTTGAACTTGGTAGAAATGACCTATATGCTTAAGAGTAAAATTTATGCATTTGTGATTCACTATACCTTGATGAGTTTGTTGTGGTGTATAGAATTGAATAACCTTTGATAGGTTAACAGGGAAAAGCAAACTAGAATCAAGGGAGAAGATATGGGAGCTAGATGTTTGAAATAAATGAATTCTTCAAGTAAGGCATCCATCTCCGAACATTATGTGGGATCACCAATTGATTTATTATTTGATCACAAGATATCATTTTTTTCTTTGGCATAATTTTATGTCAAAAAGGGGGAGAAATATGATATTGTTTAAGCATATCTTCTTTGAATATTTCTCAAGTATTGAACTTCTTATGGCATGTAATATTGTGATTTCATTTGGTTAAGAATATCTTTGAGATAACATGTATTAAGGGGGAGATACATGATTCATTTTGGACAAGAATATCTTTGAGATAGCATGTATTAAGGGGGAGATACATGATTCATTTGGATTTAAATGTTTAATTCTTGCCATAATTGTATATTGCCATATGTGTCTTTCTCTTGGATATGCTGTGAGCTTTAAGTTGATTTTAGGTGGCTACAAGAGAAGATCAAGAAGAAGTTCAAGACTTGTTGAAGATTAGTCTTAATAAACTAACTCATTGTAATGTGAGGGTGTGATTTTGTGACCAATCTTCATTTTATGTGTTTTAGTATTTTGTATAGGTGTTTTGACATAGAATTTGCCAAAGGGGGAGATTGTTAGGTCTGTGAGTTTTGTTGGCATTATTCTATATCAAAACAACATTTCTTTTGTATTGTTTAGTTGTCTAGGATTCATGATGATTCAAGCTTCTAAGAAGAAATGACAACTATTCAAGCAAGTTCAAGTCTTCAAAAGGAAAAATGCTTCATGATTCTACAAAGGTATATTAAGACCTTTCTTTTCTCTTTCAAGGCTTATGCACACACACACATATCATACATTTGTGTCCCTGCATCGTTGTGCACCTTTATAGGCACACACACACACATATCATACATTTGTGTCCCTACATAGTTGTACACCATTATAGGCACACACATACAATACATTCATATGTGTCCCTGCATCGTTGCGCACCATGTATAACACATTCACACACTTTAAGATGAATGCTCATGCATTGGTTTGGAAATAACATGTTTTGGAATATGCATGATTGGAAACTATCTCTATGTAGTTTGCATTCTAGTGTGAATTGTGTTTGTGTGTGTATATGTTTGTATAACATGGATATTGAACTTGGATTTAGTCTTAAATCATTCTTGATTGAGTTCTGGTTATTTCGGTTACTCATACTATTGATTTCAAGTTCAAAGTCAAAAGATACTACACTTTCAACTTATGTTTCAAACATTGTCTTCGTCTTCATATATCAAGTAGAATTATTATATTCTGGGTTGAGTATCTTATATGTCCATGTCCGTTTGAGAGTTACGGTTCATAATCCGCAAACGGATTCTAATTCCGAGTTCGGAGTCCGGAGAACGGTCGAAGAACGAGAGGGAGCGCGAGGGGAATGCACCATGGCCAAAAGGCCAAGGTGGTATGCATGCCCAAGATGGCGCGTGGCCATCTCGGCCGCACAACCTTGCTGCCTCAAGATACCCACGGGCCATCCCGGGGGAGCACTTCCAAAGGAGGGAAAATTGGTCTTTTAGCTCATTTCTGTCCCTTTCCTTTATAATCTCCCTCCCTCTCACATTTCATTCTAAGGAAGAAGAAAATGTTGTGCATAAAATTTCCAGGTTTTTTCTCTCAACTTTGAATCACCATATCTCTCTCATTTCTTATCCGATTTGAGTGATTCAAGTTGAAGAAGTTTTGTATTGACGTCCTCTATCATCTCCAAGCATCCTTGAAGTCATTTTTTCAAGTTTTCCGGTGGATCGCACCATTTTCGTGACTCCACTCGAAATTGTCAAGGTAGTTGTTTATCTTTTGATTCCTTGATTCTAATGTTCAATTACCTTGGGTCTTCTTCCTATTGTTGTGTATTTGACTTGAAAAAATGTTGATGATTGGTTGATATTCATTTAAAAGCTAGATTGAGTTTCAATTGGAATCTCACATGTTGATTTAGGTTTTGATTTTACCTATGTTTTCACATGTTTGGGATTGTATTGTGCTAGCTTTGAATCTAAGACTATTTGTGCTTTGATTGACTTTATTTCATGATTAATAGTCTTATCATGTGCTAAGAACCCATTTTTTGAATAGATCTAGGATTAGCACATTTGATTTATATTTAGAGTCTATTAGAGTTTAATTGATTATTTTTGTGAATATATGCTCTAAATGATTGCTAGAGAATTGATTGATCATATCTTGTGTTTCTAGCATTTTTGTGTTAGTACTAAAGTCTTGAATATGTAGTTCATGAACATGTTTATTTCAAGCTTTAGCAACATGAATAAAATCTAGGTTTAAAGTGTGTGTTTGGAAATTTGGCATGCTCTAGATGTTTGTTCATGTATAAGATCTAGACAATCTTGTTTTTGTGAACTTTATTGTCTATGTCTAGATCTTCATGGAGTGTACCTAATCCATACATTTCATATGCTCATGCATCATATGGTGTGGTGTCACTTTTGGATTATAAACTAGAAAAAATAAACTTTGTGTGCTCATTGAATAATTCTAGTTTCCATAGAATTTGTTGATCATCTTATTCTATGTTGCGTGCTTGTTTGCGTTTTGCATTCATGATCACATAGATGCCTTGTGAGAAGGAAGTCTTGACAATAGGTGTGAAACCTATGGTGTTGAGCAAGAAGTCTTGGCAAGAGGTGTAAAGCCTCGGATTGTGGAGCAAGGAAGTCTTGGCTAGAGGCGTGAGGCCTTAGATAGTTTAGCAAGAAGTCTTGCCTAGGGTCATGAAGATCCGGATAGGTGAGCAAGGAAGTCTTGACTAGAGTCTGGAAGACTCGGATAGTTGAGCAAGAAGTCTTCCCTTGGGTCATGAGGATCTGGATAATGTGAGCAAGGAAGTCTTGACAAGAGGTGTGAAGCCTTAGATTGTTGAGCATAGGGTGACAACTTCTATAGTAGGATAAGATGGTAGTTTCTAGGTTAAGGGGTCACTTGAGAGATTGTTCTTGTCTTATCTACTGGTGGATTTTGTTTGCCGGTGGCTGCTAGCCCATGGATGTTTCCTCTTCAGAGGTTTATCATGTTATATCTTGTGTCAACTTTTCTCTATCCCTATCTCTCTTATATTGCTAATTGTTATTTGAATAATGTGGATAGAACTTTATATGTAAGTTGACTTCCTTATACAATATTGTTTGTGTATTTTAGATAACTTTGTATCTTGTGATATTTTATTCAAGTTGTAAAGTATCACATTGTAATACTCTAAGTACAACTTATGGAATGTTATCTACATTGAAAATATTTGTTCATAAGATACTTTGATTCTTGTTGTATGTTTTGTAGACTAAGAGTGGAGATTTGAGCATACATGAATATATTGTTTTCTCATAACAATCATGTTGAATGTTAATTTGTATGCTTATCAAGGTTTTGTCACTAGTCTCGAAAGATTTGTCAAAATTGAGATACAACCTATTCAACCCCCCCCCCCCCCCCCCCCCCCCCTCTAGGTTGTTTAGTATAACCTTGTACACATTCTTTCACTTTCTAGGTCTAAGTCTAGATCCATACATGAATGATTGTCTAGGACCGTTCATCAAAGACATTGTATAAGTCATTCTCATATACGTATTTTTGAATATACTTATAACACCTAGGTCTTATGTGTCCTATCATAATACAATAATGACTAGGGTGGTTGACAATTTGTGGGCCCATGCCCGCATTGGACCCAAGTCCTCAAAAAGCCCTCATAAATTAAATATAAGAATATTATGTATATGGGTAAGGTTAAAACCAGACCCACAAAAAGTAGGGTAAAGCTTAAGCCCGCCCTTTTACCCGTATTATTACCATAGTGTGAGTTTGTGACCCATATTGGATCCGAATATTGACCCGGATTTGGATCCAAAATATGACCCATATTTTTTGACCCATATTTTTAACACATTTTGGTCCGGAATGGATCCGAATTAAGATCCAATTTTGACCCATACTTTTTGACCCGAATTTTTAACAAATTTTTGTACCCAAATTTGGATCCGATTGTTTACCCAATTTTTTTACACATTTTTTACCTAGATATATGATCACAATTTTTACAAACCAAATTAATTAAAAATTCTATTAAAACAATTAATTCAAATAGAACAATTTTTAAATTCAGTCTAAACAGAACAATTTTTACATTCTATAAAAGTCAATAGTAGCACATTAAAAATTCAAAACACAATAAAAAATCAAAATGATGCTACTGGCCCTTCGTCGTCTATTCCTTCTGAAATAAATATTGTGGTGTGTTTAAGAACAATCTAGATGGGGAGGGGGGGGGGGGGGGGGTGAATAGATTTTTAAAAAATTTTACCCAATTTTTGTTAATGGTCTGTTGACGAAAATACCCCTAATTGGTTACAATAATATCACAAGTGTAATAAGTGCGGAAATAGTAAGGACACTTGAGATATACGTGGAAACCTTCCGAATGTGAAAAACCATGGGCTATTAAGTGCGCCACACTCGAACCTCGAATCCACTAATGGAAAAGGAATTACAACCTAATCCTGGTTTATAATCCACCATTACCTAATCCCGGTATAAGTGAACCTAGTCCATCTTGCTGCGATTTAAGCAACCTAATCCTGGAAGCAACATAAGTCTTACTTCTCAATGAAGAGATAAAATGACCTATGTGAATATATGATGATATTTAAAGAACAAACAAGGCTAGAGAACCTTATATGCTTATCTAGGATGATAAGATCACAATTAATGCAATCATAGATATCAAGAGCTAAATGACATGTTCATAAAGCTTAGCTAAACATAGATCAAACAATCCTATGAAGTTATCACAATACAACACTCAATCATGTCATCACAACAATCTCTATTTTGTATCTAGAATATATTCTAAGAGCATACAAATGATAAAAGATATGGCTTAGCAAGAAAAACATTTGACTTGTAAGAAGATAGTGAGAAACTTACCAAACAAGATGTGATGGTGCAAAAATATCCATTGATGCACTCTAAATGACCATAGATGATGCAAGATGATGTTTTTATTCACAAGGAAATGCTTTGAGTGTTAAAAGATGAGTTCTTGTAAGATTTTTCCTTTTGAAATATGTTCTAAGGAAAATATATGATATTCTGAACTCTTACTCGACCTGAATACAAAGAGTTATATATATATGAGTTTCAACCAAAGTGAGGTTGTTTCAAAAAAAATGTTCCAGCTCCCGCTATGTGCGTTGGTGAGTGGCGCTAGTCAAGTAGCACACCAACAGTGCACAACCTAAATTTTCAATAGGCGCTGGTGGAGTGGCACAACTCAGTGGCGAATGACAAGCGACGATCCACTGATATGTTACACTGGTGAGGCTACGCTATTCGAGTACCGTACCACCAGCGCACAACCTACTTTCTCAATATTGCGCGGGTGAAGTGGCACCGCTCAGTGGCGCAAGACAAGCGACGATCCACTGGAATGTTGTGCTAGTGAGGCTGCGCTAGTCGAGTCATGCACCACCAGCACATAGCCTACTTTCTCCACACTCAAACACACATTTTGAACAAGTACTAGAGTGATGAAGATGCATCATATACTAATGCCTAACATGACAAGGTACTTTAATCACAAGATGCAAATAAATCAAGAAGAGTTTTTCAATCATGAATGCACACAAGTATAAACACACAACATATATAAATAAGAGTTATGCATGAATTTGTGAGTGTGTGCAACTATCTCTTCAAAGCAAGTAAGCACAAGAATTTTACCTTTTGTGCTTCTTCTCTTGAGGTCTTGAGAGCCTAAGTTACCCTTACATAAAATCCCAATATGTGGTTTGTTCACGAAATAAGCCAATCAATAAATGAGGACTTTACAATCTCCCCCTTTGGCTTTTTCGTGACAAAACCACCACTCACATTGATCCTCACAAAACAAAATAAAGCACCGGGAAGATATTCTACATTACAAAGAGATATATAAAAATAAACTTCAAATCTTCAATATCTTGTAGATCTATCAACCCTACACACAAAACAAAAACAAATACACTTTTCAAATCAAGTGTATGTGATATGATCGAGTGAATTTAAAACAAAAGCATTTGCATTTAAAAATATGAGTACAACATCATGCAATGCTGCCCCTCAAAGTGTTACTCCCCCTAAATGTAATTTCTCCAACAACTACTACTCCCCCTTACCAAGTTCCCCATTCTCTTAAACCATATGCTACTCCCCCTTTTTGTCATGATATAGGCAAATGAGTAGTCACCAACCGGCTCACTCAAGGCAAAGAGAAAAGGAGCATACAAGATATTTGCATAATCATATAAGCCATATTTATGCAACTCAATTAATATGAGAGAAACAAGGAGATTTATTTTAAGAAAATGTGTGAATCAAAAATGATTTGCATTCAAGTCTAAAAAAAATGGTATTTGGCAAAGTAAATGACAAAGGTTTCCAACAGAATTTAAACCAATTTCACCATTTGTCATGAGAGAAGCAAGGATATAGAGTTTTTATAGATATCAAGTTTGAAGATTACTATTTCCAACTTTATAGGCGAAACATGGCATGAGCGACTTTGCACCTTATTTGATTTTTCTGGGTAAGATACCCGTATGATAGTAGCCATGTTCAACTAATAAAGAAAGAGAGACATTGATTAAACATTTTAGTCTCACTAGCATTTTCACACAATGTTTTGCATTCAAAAATTGCAATCATTAAGTCATGCTATTTCAATTTACATTTGCATGTCATTTAAAGAATCATTTTGTCATGGAGATAACTAAAGGTCATTCAACATGTACTTCCTATGTAAATATCCTAGTCCAAAAATGCATGTTTGAACATAAATATGACATGTATTGTAATTAAAGCATAGTTCACACTTATTGAGAAAAAGAAACATATAACATATCATGATATAAGTGCAACCAAGCTACTCAAGCAATTAATAAAAGAGCATAAACATTTCCAAAATTTTGCATGCAACAAGTGTACAATAGCTCTCTTTGCTTGAGTTCCCCATATGGGGTCAAATATAAAAACTCATCACTCCATGAGACAAATCCCAATAGATATACTAAGAGTTTTGAATCGAGTAGCATCTAAGGGTTTAGTAAATAGATCTGCTAGTTGATCATTAGTACCTAGATACTCAAGTACTATGCATTTATTCTCAACTATTTATGTAATGAAATGATGGCGGATGTTAATATGCTTAGTTATAGAATGTTGAACAGGATTCTTGGAAATATTAATTGCACTCATGTTATCATAAAAGAGAGTAAGAGTACCTTGATTGAATCCATAGTCGACTAGCATTTGCTTCATCCAAAGGAGTTGTGTGCATCCACTCCCAGAAGCTATGTATTCGGCCTCAACCGTAGACAAAGAAATTGAATTTTGCTTCTTACAAAACCAAGAAACAAGGTTGTTCCCAAGGAAAAAGCAACCGTCCGATGTACTTTTTCTATCATCACAATTTCTTGCCCAATCTGCATCACTAAAGCCTACAAGACTAGCATTAGTGTCAAAAGAGTACCAAATCCCATAGTTAGATGTCCCATTAACATAGCGAATGATTCTCTTAACAGAAGAGATATGAGACTCCTTAGGATTCGATTGGTACCTAGCACACACACTCACACTAAAAGAGATATCGGGCCTACTAGCCTTGCCTTGAAGGTCTCTACCTTCCCGTATACTCTTCTCTTTCTCTTGTAGATCCACTTACACCCTGAGTTTTACCCCATCCGGTAAGTCCACAAGATCCCAGACTGAGTTAGAGTACATGAACTCAATCTCGAGATTCATGGCTATAAGTCATTCCTCTTTATTAGGATCTTTCATTGCATTCTTAAATGTCAATTGATCATCAACACTATCAGCAGAGACAACATCTTGTCCATCACCTATACCTAAATAGAGTTCAGGTCTCTCTCACTACGCCTAGGTGGTAGTGAATCCTAATCAGGAACCATCTGGCTCTCAGATGTTTGTGGATCAACAACTCTTGTTGATGAAGCACTAGTCTCACCAGGCTCTAACTCATTCAATACAATCTTAGAACGAGGTTTATGGTCACTAATATAACTGTCCTCAAGAAACGTTGCATTTGTCGATACAAATACTTTATTATGTTCGGGACTATAGAAGTGTCCACATCTGGTCTCCTTGGAGTATCCTACAAACAGGCAGACCACAGACTTGGAGTCTAGCTTTCTAGTTCTATTCTTCAGCACGTGTGCTGGACACCCCTATATGCGAAAATGTCACAAACTAGCTTTATGACCATTCCACAACTCTAGGGGAGTCTTATGAACAGATTTGGATGGCACCATATTCAAAATGTATGCCGCTGTTTGTAACACATATCCTTAGAAGGAATTTGGTAATGATGAGAAACTAATCATAGATCTCACCATTTCCATTAGGGTTCTATTTCTCTTCTCCGTTACACCATTTTACTGAGGTGTACCGGGAGCTGTGAGTTGGGAAACTTTCCCATACTCGACCATAAAGTCTTCAAACTCTTGGTCAAGGTACTCACGTCTATGATCCGATCGCAGTGACTTGATAGTTCTACCTAATTGATTCTCAACTTTAGCTCGAAATTCTTTGAACATTTCAAATGTTTCCGACTTCCATTGCATTAGGTAGACATATCCGTATCTTGAGTAGTCATCTACAAAGGTGACATAATACTCATAACCACCTCTAGCTTTAACATTCATCTGTCTGCAGACGTCTGTATGTATAAGCTCTAGCGGTTCCTTAGCTCTAAGCCCTTTTCCAGTAAAAGGTCTCTTAGTCATCTTACCTTCCAGACAAGATTCGCAGACAGGTAAGGTGTCAACCTTTAACTCACTTAAAGGTCCGCTTTTTACTAGTCTGACTATCCGGTCAATGTTGATATGACCAAGCCTTAGATGCCAGAGATACGTATCATTATCTGGAGAAATCTTATGTCGTTTAGTTTTTTGTTTTTCAACCTTAAACATTTCGGTGTTTAGCAAAGTAGTATGTATTAACGATCTTAACACATACAAATTGTTTTCATTAATTCCTGAACAAATATTCTGACCATTCTTTCCAATAATAATAGACTTATTATTAAAAGAAACAAAATATTTTTGTTCTAACAACATAGAAACAGAAATCAAATTCCGTGTAAATCCAGGAATATAAAATATATTGTCCAACGATATATAATTATTACAAAAATGTAATCTAATTACGCCCACTACTTGTGCCGACACGACATCCCCTGACCCCACACGCATTGAGAAGGCTTGCTCCTCTAGCTGTGTCCAAGAATCAGTCCAGTGTAAAGAAGAACAAACATGGTTAGTGGCCCCCGAATGAACTATCCAGGGTGAAGAATAATCTTCTACTAAACATGACTCAAGAACAAGTAAATCATATTTACTTTTCTTGGACTTCTTCCTGCTTTGGGCTTTCTTAGGTTTGGGCTTACCCTTCGCTTGTATGCCTCTCGAACAGTTCATGTGGCATTGGCAGCAGGCGCTGGAGGATATTCCTCCGTAAGCACAAACTTAAGGTCTTTGGTGACCAGTATTGCATTAATGTTAAGTTTCCACTTAGTGTAGTTATCACCAGTTAATATGTCGTTTATGAGAATTTGAAGTAATGCAGAAGAAATTATTGCTGAAATAAATAAAACATTCATTCAGTCATTTATTTAAAACAAGTACGAGTGCTTTGACATAAATTTAAACATGATGCATGCACATGTTTAACGAACTAGAACTACCATAAAACTAGTTACTATACCAAGACAATCCAACATACCACAAAGAAGTGCCGCCTTAGGGTCGATTAAGTCTTTGCATGTTGAACCGAGACATTCTCAATCAAATGATATTCTAGAATAACTCTTATTCCATATCATTCAACCATCGTTCATTCAGTCGGGTTTTTAATTAACAAACTTAATCAAAACCTTCGTGAGTGTAACCCACTATTTCATATCTCACTAGCTTAACTCGAGAATTGCCGCCTTAGGGCCGGTCAATCCCGAAATACCCTCAGAAATCCTATCCATTAGGAAGTCAACATTGGTATTGACCTTTGTGGAAACCTTTCTTAGGGAGGACGAAAGTATAGCCGTCACGAGGCCCCACTCAGATCTCACGGTGTTGAACTAATGATGGAGACCGCGGGATATATATGTCATATATCCCTCTCCCACTCACTATTTTAAAATTAGGGTTTTCTATTAACCGTTAATGCACCTAGATTCTACAGGATTAAATGACTAACTTTAATCAAGTTATCTAGCGCATTAACTAATTAGAAACAAATTCTAATTAACTAATAAATTATTAATGATTTTTAACAATTAAAAATATAATTTGTTAGTGAATAATCTAAGCTTTTGTAAACTATTTACTAAGGTCAGGTTATTATGTTAGTGTTTACTAAATTTTAACTATTAAAACTCTAACACTTTATTCGGTTCATTTATTATTAGGTAATTAATCATATTAATCCTAATTACAATAAATGACCATATTAATCTAACTTATTAAACTCTTTAATAACTAGATTAATATTAATGAGAATTACCAAGTTTTCTAACCATTAAAAACTAATCTCATTATTCATAGCCAATTATGTATATTGCCCATTTTAATCACATTAAAAAAATACATAAAATATCAGGCTATGATTCATGTATGACATATCAAATATATTTGTGTAGGCACATCTAATCTAAATGACATACGTATGCATGACAATGCTTTTATCATCACATAATATAAAGCATACATGAATTGACCGAGTACTGTGGATTATTTAACCTAAAAAATTGGAATCTAAAATTAAAAAAAAATCCCAAGGCATTCCTTGGTTTTCTTGTAATTTCTGAGTCTTCCAGTCTATTCAGGTCACTCCGATTCATCTTATGAATTCGAAACGAGAAATATGTACGGAACACACTAGGCAACACTTGCCAACGGAACTGTGTGTGAACAGTACCGCGGTGAACATTGTGGTGAACAGCACCTGTGAACAGTGCCGGTGAACAGTACGTCGTGAACATTCGGTGAACAGTACGGTGACCAGTACGCCGCCGTGAACAGTACAGACATCGCGCGCGTTTCCAGTTCTTCGTTTACAGGTTACAATTTTTTATTATTATTTACAATTCAATAACAGTAAAATAAATAAAATAAAAATTATACAACCCATAAGCCCTAAATCCACAGTACTATAAAAAATTACGATCAACAATGTTTAAATTAAACAATTTAATTATAAACATTCATACAATCATAAAGATGGTGCCTACACAATTCACACATACAGGAGCATCGAAAACAATTTCCTGTTCCAAAAAATAAAATTGGCTCTGATACCAATTGTTGGAACCCCGTTCACCGATTACGCAGTGGAACCAGGTTTTAAAATTTTTAATACAGATCTTAATCTGTATCTATGACCAGTGAACTTGGGATCATAATTATTTTTCGGAACTAATACATACAATATGTAATCACAGGAAATTGTAATCAATAAAATCAAAAGAACATACCAACGTTTGAAGGCTCCTTCACTTTAAGATGTGCTCCTGTCTGATATACTATGTGCTCCTATCTGAACCACTCGATCTTCCTCGCTATCTCCCGGATCTGGTAACTGCGTGTGGGCGCGTCATCACGGTCTCATGAACTTGAATAGAGGATGTAGAGAAAATTTGAAGAAACTCTTTTTTCTCAATTTGGTGTATTGATTTCACGCACACATAAATTGCATCTCATGTAAAATTTATATCAACTGATGTGGTTCGGTTCTAAAAATCATAATATATATCTCATATATATAATTTTATTTCTCACGCACATGTTTTTTTATAACAAAGCAAGCATCTGATAAAAACAAAAAAGAAAAAAACGCAATACAAAAACTGCACTTCTTTTTATAATGCTTTAATATCTTTTGTTTTACCAACCAAAAACAACACTTTTTAAATGTATATATATGTGTTCTGCACGCACCTCCTTTTTTAAAAAAAAAAAAACACTTGCATTTTTTTTTTCTTTTATATATCTCTATTAATATATAAAACATATATATCATATATATATATATATATATATATATATATATATATATATCCTTGTTTCTATCCTATACAAACACTTATATATGTGCACACACCAATTTACATCCAATGTAATCTCTTGTGTTATAATTGATATATATCTTTTAATTACCATTTTCAAATATATCTAATATATTAAAAGTGATAATTATAAGTATTTTAAATTTAAACTTAAATTCAAATACTTAATAAATGATTTAGTAAAAAAATAATAATCCTATTATTTTATCTTCCCCTAAATCCATATATCAACTAACACCCTCCAATTAATAGTTAATTAATAATTCATAATTATCAATATAATTAAATAATGTAATTATTTAATTAATTTAACCATTAACATTCATTAATTAAATAATCTCATTATTCAATTAATTTTCGAATAAACACGTGTCACTTTCATAACACAACTATTTGGACAATCCAATTAGTTAATCGTGACCCTTGTTACCTAAATCGATCGGGCTAGCAAAGGGACCTAATGGACCCACAGTATTTTGATCTCCAATAATCATCGGAATCATTAATTAAACTCTTTAATTAATATTCCTTGATTATTAACTCTGGTGTTATTCTAGTAAAAACCCGAAGCTGCACTCTCTCAACTGTAGACGCTTTTACACAGACCGATACAACTCGGTATCCATCGATATAACTATTACACATGGTGTGATCCTCCACAGTACTTCATAATTAGAGCTGGGTCATAATGCCCGTTATACCCCTCTGATTACATATATCCTTTAAGTACCATTGATTCTCTAATGGACAATAAATCCTATTTCCTCACGGAATTAGGAGAGCGCTCATATTGTCTAAGCCCTGAATCAACCCTTAAGGGAACTACCATCTACTTTTCACAAGAAGGAGTGGATTCCACTATTGTGTACAAACCTTCCCAGCCACAAGCCAAACTGCAATCCTAACATACGAAGTATATTGATCAGGAAATGCATCTGACCTCACCCATGGTATATCAAAGACCACGATCTAACCTGAAGGAGTCGATAAGACACTCAGGATTAAGATCACCCATATATAGCCATCATTAGTTGATATTTATGAATCTCATCGGTAAACGGATCTTGGTGTGAGATTCATATAGATCATGGCCCAGTCCTATATGATCATATCAGACAAGGTGTCTCTATTCCTATATCTCATATGAATGATTTAGGATAGAATCACTGTACATTACGGAATTGACCGCAACTATAGATTAACCATAAATAAAGTACCCATCTTTATTTGCTATCTATGGACTCTTTAGATTACACATCTCTTACAACATCCATTCGTATATGACACTCATATACACAGTTCGACAATCCAGGATGTTAATATGTACACAAGTTTATAAAATAAATAACATAACAAGAATGAATTGAACCTTTCTTTTTATTTACTTCAGAAATCCATTTACAAATTACATGCTTAGTGTATAAACCCCAACAGTTTCAACCCATCTAAAGCCTTCTTGAGGCGATAGACATAATTAGGGAGGTGAGGATCCACAAACCCTTTAGGTTTTTTAACAAACACTTCCTCTTGTAAGAAGCCATTGAGGAAAGAACTCTTAAAATCCATTTGATGCAACTTGAACTTGTGCAAACAAGAAACTAATAAAAGAAGCCTAATGGACTCTATCCTAGCAACGGGAGCAAATGTCTCCTCAAAGTCAATACCCTCAATTTGAGAGTACCCTTGTGCTACAAGCCTAGCCTTATTTCGTACAATGTTGCCATCCTCATCAGATTTGTTCCTATAGACCCACTTGGTGCCTACCACATTGGTGTTCTTGGGCATAGGAACTAGAGTCCAAACCTCATTCCTTTCAAATTGGTTAATCTTTTCTTGCATGGTAAGAACCCAAAATTCATCCTTTAAGGCTTCATCAACCTTCTTGGGTTATATTTGAGAAGTGTAGCAAGTGTAGCTAATTAGATTAGCCATTTGACGCCTAGTCTTAACACCCTCATTAACCTCTCCAATGATGTCATCTTTATTAAGGAGTTTCCTAACCCATAGAGTAGGTTCTTTTGAGTTCAAGAGAGGTATCCCATCAATAGATTTTGTGATATCATCCTCAAGATTAGTCTTTTCAACATTAGGAGTATCCATAACCTTTCCCAAGGGAGAGTCATCAACTATAGCTACCTCCTCCTCATGGTCATTAGATTTGAGCCTTATATCATCAATGACAGCATTGGATGATTCCATGATGGTTCTAGTTCTTAAATTGAAAACTCTATAGGCTCTACTATTCAAGGCATAGCCAATAAAGATACCCTCATCACTCTTAGCATCAAATTTACCTAGTTGATCACGGTCATTCAAAATGTAGCATTTGCTTCCAAAATTGTGAAAATAGCTAACATTTGGCTTTCTACCTTTCTATAACTCATAGGAGGTTTGCCTAGTGTAGGGCCTTAGAAAGACTCTATTTCCTAAATAGCACGCCGTATTGATGGCTTTGGCCCATAGGTTCCTAGGGACATTATTGCTAAGCAACATCACACTGGCCATATCTTGAAGAACCCTATTTTTTCTCTCAACAACTCCATTTTGTTGAGGTGTCCTAGGAGCCGAAAACTCATGAGAAATGCCTAGACTATTGCAGTAGTTTTCAAAATGGGCATTCTCAAACTCTTTCCCATGGTCACTTCTAATCTGTTTAATGCTTTTAATCTTGGAGTTCATTTCATTTTGAATTTTGGTACAAAGCATTTTAAACTTGTCAAAGGTTTCAGATTTTTCTCTAAGAAAATAAGTCCAAGTGTACCTGGAGAAGTCATCTACACACATAAAAATGTATTTCTTTCCACCTAAGCTCTCGGTTTGTATGGGACCCATACGATCCATGTGGAGAAGCTCTAGAGGTTCCTTGGTGGAGAGATACTTGCTCCTTTTGTGCATGCTTTTGGTTTGCTTCCCTTGTTGACAAGGTCCACAAACACCATTTTCCTTTTTCCCAAGCTTGGGAAGGCCTCGCACAACATTGAACTTATCTAAGATTCGTAGATCCTGATAGTTCATGTGGACAAGTTTTTTTTGCCACAACTCAATTTGCTCATCCTTGGTCACATTGCAAGAGACAACTCTAGCTTCAAGACAATAACAATTGTCGCTAGATCTCATGCCTTTTAACAAGGTTTGTCCGTTTGGCAATAGGATAGAGAAATCATTTTTCCTAAACAAGACGGAAAGTTCTTCGTCACTAAGATGTGAAATACTTATCAAAATTATTTTTAGGCCATCAACATGCAAAGCACTGGACAAGGAGGGTAATCCGGGAATGGAAATAGTTCCCTTTCCTTTAACTTTCTACTTGGATCCATCACCAAAGGTTACATTTCCTCCCTCCTCCATGACAAGGGTCTCAAAGAAACTCATATCTCCCGTCATGTGCCTAGAGCACCCACTATCCAAATACCAAAGATTAGAAGAATTAACTTTCAAGGAAATTTGTGCAACATGGCAAAAGTGTTCATCTCTTCTAATCCATCTAGGTGAAACATTTTCCTTCCTAGTGGTCAATGGTACATGGGCTCTAAATGTCCTTGGATCATGCAAAAGTGTTCCAATTTTCCTATTGACATACATCTCGTCTTTAGCCTTTTTTTTCTCTATCATGCTTATAATTCTACACAATTTAATATATCCAAAGCAATTTGGTCTAATATGACCATAAATACCATAAAAATGACATGTATGAATGAAGTTAAGAATCATACCATAACCTTGTGGATGCATTGGAGCCTTCCCATGTCTTTTTTGTTGTCTTGATTGTTGTTGATGAACTTTCCTTCTTTGTTGTTGAACAAGACTTGATTGCTTTCTTGGTTGAGCTTGCATGATAGATTTCTTTCCTTTATGAGCATTCTGTTGAGGAATGTTAACTTGAGGAGTCCTTGTAGGATGAGTTTGAGGTAGACTTCTTGGTGCCACCTTCACTTGAGCACTACTTGAACACTCTCCTAGGTCAAGTTTCTTCCTATGCGATTGATGAGAAGAGGACCCATTGAGATTCATGCTTCTTACAAAAATGGTCTTGCTTCGAGTGGAGGACATCTTGTCCTCTTCAAACCCAAGCCCCATCTTGTCAGTCGGCCTCTTTCCAACATCTAACATATGGTCAAGTTTTTTAGTGCTAAAGTTCATCTTAGCCATTAACTCTCTAGCATCTTCAAGCTCTTTCTTCAACTCTTCTACACTCCTCTTAGATAAGTCTAATTCCTTTCATAGCTTATCTTCACTATTCATGGTTCTCACCAACTCTTCATTTAGTTGGGCCACTTGAGTTGAGAGCTCTAGTTTTTCTTTTTTTAATCTCTTAATTTCATTCTTGTTCTTTAACCTTTAACTCTTAAACCAAGCCATATAGTCCTTGAGATCCATCCTATCCACATTTCCATTTGTGGATTGTGATGAAGATCCATAATCACTTGAGTAGTTTTCCTCTTGACTCTCATTTTCTTCTTCACTAGCATCTTTGCTCCTATAAGAGGACGTAAAAACTATGAAGTTAGCCATGAGTTCTTCGTCATCCGAAGACTCAACACCTTCATTAGAGTTATCACTTTCACTCCATGTAGCGGCCATCATTTTTCCCCTTTTCTTGACTTTGTGATTTGCACATTTAGGAGCAAAGTGACCTATCCCACCATATTAATAGCCCTTTTCATGAAGTTTCTCGTTGAGTTCTATGTAATTGCCGAAGCAAAATGGATACTAACCATAGGTCATTTTAAATGTACTTAAGCACAAAAACTTCAAGGTGTATCCAATGTTTGCGTATTAGTAAACTCAACCTACTAGCAAAACATATAAGAGAAGCAAGGTGCAATTTTTAGAAAACCAAGATTTTATGGTTCATAAGCACATGATCTAAGAGCAATAAGTAGAGACTTATTCAAGATCATTACTTCTCTAATGAGTAGCTTTCAAAGAATATAAACTCATATTTTCAAAAGTAATACCACTTAATATACTATACACAAACAATCATCAAAGTTAAGATCAATGTGAACAATATCACTATTAGATCCTAAAATATCAACTGTCAATGAGAACCATATGTATGCTATACAAAATTCTCTAATATGATATGTTATGAGATGTGTATCAAAAATTGAGTCAAAAGATGAATATCTAAGAGAATATGTATTAGAGTATAGAAATACCTTTTTGCATATTATATTAACCAAATATCATACTTCCGCGCTTTTTATGAGCACTCTTGCCTTGAATGTCCACATGACACCAAGTTAACGATGTTTCACAACAAGAGTATAAAAAGCATAATATCTCAACTCAATCAACACATATAACAAAAGAACTTCTTCAAAGTTAATCAACAAATTTTGACCATCATAACAAACATGATGTGAGATAACCAAGTTCATATCAATACATTGAGTATTCAAAGCTAGCAAGTAAGAATTCTCATCACAATTGATATATAGTCTCAAAGCTATCTCACATTTGCTTCTTATTTTAGTGATAAGAGCACTCACAATTGAACCACTTATTCTTAGGTGTACCTACACAAACATTTCCAATATCATCCTTCACAACAATGTTAAATCTAGAGTAAAGTCATTCAATGACTTGATTAACAAGAATATTATTAACACACTCTTTCTTAACATTATCAACACAAGCTTTGTCAAGTTGAACAAGATTAGAATTCTTTCTACTCCATAACTTTTTCTCATGCTTAGCAAAATTATTATGTTTCTCAACTTTCAAGGCCTTAGCATGTTCAAGTTGAAGTTTAATCTCCTTATCCCTATATTCATTTCCTAATTTACATTTTTCAATATATTTATAACACCTAGGCTTAATGTGACCTATTGTGTTGCAATAATGGCAAATTGGAATAAAAGATGAGATTGTATCTTTTGAAGTTGAACTAGTTTCACTAGGAGTTTGCAAAGATACCTTGTTTGCCAACTTCTTCTTGGGTTTTGATATTCTCTTCTTGTGTGGTTTCTTATCAATCACAACTTTATCAAAGTGTGTAGGAAGTGATGCTTCCAAGAGCTCTTCTTCAACTACCAAGTCGTCTTCACCACTATAAGAGGTAACAAGATTCCTAAAACTAGACACACTAACCGAATCATTCACTAAGTCCTTGATAGCCTCCTTAGCCGTGTATATCTTTTCCATCAATTCTTGTTCTCTCTTCTTTAAAGAAGATATCATATTATCCTTCTCAAGGTTTATCATTTCAAGTTCTCTAAACTTCTTCATAATATCACCTTTCTCACCAAGAAGACTACGAGTAAAAACCACAACCTCATTTAGTTGCTTCTTAATCAAATCATCCTTTTCAACTACTTCTCTTTGAGCATTGTCTCTATCTTCTTTAAGCTTTTCTATCTTTTTCAACAACTCAAGATTAGTAGGAATGGAACTAAAGCTTCCATCATGATTTGCATCAAAGTTCTTGTTCAAAGATATTGTACTATTAACATCTAGTGAAAAATAAGAAGCCGTTAGAGCTATAAAGTTACTCACCTACTCTTCATCACTTGAAGACTCACTACTAGAGCTCTCATTGTCACTAGAATTATCATCACTCCAAGTAGCCACCATCACTTAGCCTTTCTTATCTTTCTTAGATGGCTTCTTGGTGCACTCACTAGCAAAGTGACCAAAACCTTGACAATTATAGCATTGAACCTCTTTCTTGTTCATGGCTTGACTATTCTTCACAATCCTTGGAGATGGTGTCCTCTTGACTCCTTTTCCTTGGAAGACTTGCCATTAGGCTTGGAATTCTTCTTTAGAAACTTTTTGAACCTTCTAACCAAGAGTGCATTTCATCATTTTCATCATCACTCTCCTCTTCTATAGCATTGAGAGCGATTCCCTTACTATTGATCTTTGGCTTCAAGCACATCTCATAAGTTTGGAGAGACTCAAGCAACACATCAATATTCATACTATCCACATCCTTGCTTTCCTTAATGGCTGTCACCTTTGATTTGAATCTCTTAGGAAGAGACCTAAGGATTTTCCAATTTAAACACTCTTTTGAGATAGGTACTCCAAATGCTTGACATTGGTTAGCTATGTTAAGAAGCCGAAATTGGATGTCTTCAAACTTTTCTTCCTCACCCATACTTAAACCTTCAAATTGTGATGCCAACATTTGAAGCCTTGATTTATTCACCGCTAAGGTTCCTTCATTAGTAACTTGGATAGTATCCCAAGCTTCCTTTGTAGATTCAAGATTTTGAATATAAGAGAATTGATGCCCATCAACTCCTCCAAAGATGGCATTCAAAGCACGCTGGTGCCATTTAGCAACCTCAAACTCATTCGTTGTCCATTCACTCCTTGGCTTGAGTATCATGGTTCCATCCTCTTGAACCTTGGTAGGAGGACTATAACCTTCTTTCACTACCATCCAAGCCCTTTCATCAATAGAGCGGATGTAGGCTTTCATCCAAAAATTCCAATACCCATAGTTAGTGCCACCAAGTAATGGTGGCCTAGTATTTGAGGCTCCTTCCGCCATTATATCATCTTGTAAACCCATGACTTCAAACGCCTTGCAAAAATCGTGAAAGTATCACCTCGGACTTACACTAAGTATAATCTAGTGTCCTGCTTTAATACCAATTGAAAATAAAATCAATTTTAAATGCTCAAGGCTAACCTAGAGGGGGGTTGAATAAGTTATACACCTTTTTCAACTCCCTTAGAAACAAACAAAAGTTTGTCCCTCTAGATTGCTTGTATCATAATATATATATTAATTAAAGACAATTAACCAATATATAAATACAAGTAAAGTGTGATACAAACAAGTAATTGTAACACATACACAATCTATATTATAGAAAGGAAGTCAACATATATAAATAGTTCTATCCACAACACAAATATTAGAGAGATAGGGATAGAGAAAAGTTGACACAAGATACAACGTGGTAAACCTCCGAAGAGGAAACATCAACGGGCTAGCATCCATCGGCAAACAAAATCCACTAGTAGATAAGACAAGTAAAATCTCTCAAGTGACCACTTCACCTAGAAACTACCCTCCTATCCTACTCTAGAAGTTGCTGCTTTATGCTCAACAATCCGAGGCTTCACACCTCTTGTCAAGCCTATTTTGCTCACCTTATCCGGATCCTTATGACCCAAGGCAAGAATTCTTGCTCAACTAAGTCCTCACAACTCTAGTCAATACTTCCTTGCTCACCTATCTGATTTCTCCCAACTCTAGGCAAGACTTCTTGCTCGACTATCCGGATCCTCCCGACCCTAGCCAAGACTTCCTTGCTCTACAATCCAAGGCTTCACACCTCTTGCCAAGACTTCTTGCTCAACACCATAGGTCTCACACCTATTGTCAAGACTTTCTAGTCACAAGGCATCTAGGTGATCATGAATGCAAAACGCAAACAAGCACACAAAATAGAATGGTATGATCAACACATCCTATGGAAAATACTAGACATGAGCATGAATGCACAAATCACATATAGTCTAGTAAATCATGCATGTGAAATAAATCTAGATTATGCAAGATATGTCCAACAATAATCACAACCTAGATATATGCATAGATCTAAACTTAAATCACAAGATATGTTCACTAAATCACAAGATCAAGTTTAAATCACACAAACCAAAAACATGCTAAAATCAAATGACAAAGTCAATTAGATTTAAGCTAAAGTTCTAGAGCATATTCCTAATCATAGATTCATCAAAACACAAGAATAGCTCAAAAGAACATAAGCACATTTATTATGTGAGAATTTCAGCCAAGAGAGCCTAATACATGTGAGGAACTTTTTTTCTCAAAATCAATTAATCAAAGATCATCAAATAGTCCTAGAATCAAAGCTAGCACAGTACGATCCCAAACATGTGATAACATAGGCAAAATCAAAACCTAACTCAACATGAATGATTTCAATTGAAACTCAATCTAGCTTTTAAAGTGTTCAAAACACAAATCAAAACACTCACAATATACAAATATATGTAGAAGAAGAAAACCCAAGGCAATTGACCAAGTTTTAAAAGAAAACTTTGAGAGAAAATCAAAACCTTAGTTGATTTAGGTGCAGTCCATTGTTTTGTACGATTAGACACCAAACACAGCAGAAAAACTAACTCAAACCTTCAGAGAACAGATGGATGATGAATCGGTGAACACTCTCAACTTCGAATCACTCAAATCAGAGTTCAAATGAAGAAGTTATGGTGTTTGGAATGTCAAAATATTTAGAGAGAAAATTTCTGCACACTTATTTTAAATTTCTTCTTAGAGTGAAATGTGTGAGGGAAAGAGTTTATATAGGAGTGGGAAACTTGGACATGTGAAATGACCAAGAGGGGCAAGATGAAGCCAAGCAAGCTTGCTGCCCGAGATGGTGCGTGGGCATCTCGGGGAAGCAAGCCCTCTGCCCCGAGATGGCCACGTGCCATCTCGGGAAAGAAGTGCCTTGCTTGCTTCTTTCTCCTTTGACCTTCCTTCGCGTTCTTCCACCGTTCTCCGTCCTCCGAACTTGGAATTTGAATCCGTTTGCAGATTACGAACCATAACTCACACAAGGACATGGACATATAAGATACTCAACCCATAAAATAATAATTTGACTCGATATATGAAGACGAAGACAATGTATGAAACATGAGTTGAAAGTGTAGTATCTTTTGACTTAGAACTTGAAATCAATAGTATGAGTAACCGAAATGACCGGAACTCAATTTAGTATGATTTAAGACTAAATCCAAGTTCAATATCCATGTTTTACAAACATATGCAGACACAAACACAATTCACACTAAAATGCAAACTACATAGAGATAGTTTCCAATCATGCATATTCCAAAACATGTTATTTCCATACCAATGCATGAGCATTCATCTTCAAGTGTGTGAATGTGTTATACATGGTGCACAACGATGCATGGACACATACGAATGAATTGTATGTGTGTACCTATAATGGTGCACAATGATGTAGGGACACAAATGTATGATGTGTGTGTGTGTGCCTAAGCCTTGTAAGAGAAAGATAAGGTCTTAGTATACCTTTGTAGAACCATATTGCATTCTTTCTCTTGAAGACTTAGAACTTGCTTTGACTTGTTGTTTCTTCTTCCTTGAAGCTCGAGTCATCATGAGTCTAAACAACTAAATCATTACAAGTAAACATCATTTTGATATGGAATTAATGCCACCATAAACTAAAACCTAACAATCTCCCCCTTTGGCACATTCCATATCAAAACACCTATACATTTACTACAAATATAAAAATGAAGATAGGTCACAAAATCACTCCCTCACATTACAATGAGTAAGATTCCTATAACTAATCTTCACCAACTCTTGAACTTCATCTTGATCTTCTCTTGAAGCAACCTACAAATCATCTCAAAGCACAATGCATATACAAGAGAAAAACAACAAATGGCAACATATAATATGGATAAGAATATATACAATTAAGTCCACAAATGCATGTATCTCCCCCTCAATACATGCCAAATACAAGAATTCTTAACCAAATCTTAAGACTAATTATTACAAGCCATTTAAAGTTCAAAAGTTCACAAAAACAACATAAAAAGGAAACTAAGTAACTAGCAACTCTTAACAACTGTTTCTCCCCCTTTTTGACATGAAATGATGCCAAAAGGTAAGAAACATACCATGAGACTCAAATACTAGCTACTAGATCTACCAAAGAAAGATGTGTGTGTAGTTGACCTAATATAATGCTTGAGAGGTGGTCTTGAACTTGATGCAATACACTCTTCCAACTCTTTTATTCTAGCATCTTATTTTTCAACTATAGCACTAAGCTCATCAACCTTCTTCTTCAAATGTAAAGCCTAATCTGGAAGAATGTTTATGCTAGTCTCTTGACAATCAACGTGTGAACTACTAAATAGTCCAAAAGTATCACATGTCTTACCCTTATCCTTATATGACATGTATGACACACGTTTATCACTATACTTTTCCAAGGGTTGTACCAACATATCATCTCCACTACTTGTAACACCACGAGCTAAACATAAAGAAGTTATAAACCCCGGCAATGCAAGCTTCTTATCTCCTCTAGTTGAGAAAGCCGCATTGTCTAAGTAAAACATAAGCAAATCCCCAAGGTTTATAGGTTGATTAGTCACCAAGGTATATACTATTTTGATCTTGTCTTTATTCAACTCGGTTGAATTCGAAGATCCAATAATATTTGTGCAAATAAAAAGATGCCAAAATATTCTTGCCTTAGTTAACTCATGTTGATTAATATATGCTCTACCTTTCCACTTAAAAGAAGCATTGTCACATAGAGTTCTACCCACGATATTAAGATTCTCAATGATATCAACATCTAGAAAGTTTGAATCAATATCACTAGCTAGCCAAGAAACTTGTTAATGTTTACCGGGTTAACTCTAAACACAACACCCCTAATCTCCATCAAAGCATTCAATAAGGTGGCACTCTCTCTATATTCATGATAAAATTCTATAACACTAGTGTCATTCACTATTCCTAGCATGCTCTCCCAAAATTCCCAATTTCTATCCTTAATGCATTTAAGAACATAAGAATCTTTACATTTACCTAAGTCAAGGCCTCTCTCTTGAAATATCTTTTTAGTTGCAAAGATCCCTAAATCCTTTGACCTTGAAGCTTTGGATCCCTTTGAGATAGACTTGGCTTTCACAATGGGATTCGATTGATTTTTCTTCCGGTAACCTTAGTTCTTCCCATTTGTTCTTGTGAAATAAGATGCTATACACATACAACAAAAGTGAGTGAAAGACAAAACAAGCATATTAGTCACAAATATATAAACACAAAGACATATGACTTAAGAATGAATCATCATGCAAGACAAAGATAATGAGTAATATCTTACAAGTATCATTAAGTCAAAATATGCCAACATGTAACAAAATGAAGCATGTGAACATATCATAAAAGAGAACAATGTCTAGCATACAATGCTCCCCCTTGATAAATGCTATAACTAAAATTCATGACAGCATAAGGTTCACAAAGATGTTCACACAATCACACATTCAAGCAATTTGAAAAAATATCAACGAAATAAGCTTCATATGCTAAGAGAGATACACAAAGATTTTTCAAGTTCTCTCATAATTCTTCAACAATTGCAAAGATATCATCATACTCATAAACAAAGTGTGTGTGTGTGAGAGATATGCTTCAAATACATATCAAGAAGTTGTTTGATAATCGGCATGCAAACAATTTACAGCAACTATTCATCTTAAGCTTTTTCTACAAAAACTCAAACCGATTATCATACGAAATTTTTGCTTTTAAGAAAATAGATTTCAACACATGAGTGTGTGTGTGCATGTGGCTCGTCATCCCATTTCTGTTTATCAACCTGAGCTCATTTGATTTTCAACTAAACTCCTTATTAAGCCTTCCTCATTTTCTTTTTAGGCTTTGAATCAAAAAAAAAAATTGTTATGAATTCCTTTCAACAGTTCTTTGATTTTTCCATTTTTTTTACATAAACAAAATTCACTTCATGATGGCTTTCACTCATCCCAATGGTGTAGCTCTTTCCAATATTTGGTAGCTTTCACAACCAATGTGTGTAGCCCTTTTCATGAAGGTGCTCGTTGAGTTCTATGTAATTGCCAAAGCAAAATGGATACTGACCATAGGTCATTTTAAATGTACTTAAGCACAAAAACTTCAAGGTGTATCCAATGTTTACGTATTAGTAAACTCAACCTACTAGCAAAACATATAAGAGAAGCAAGGTGCAATTTTTAGAAAACCAAGATTTTATGACTCATAATCACATGATCTAAGAGCAATAAGTAGAGACTTATTCAAGATCATTACTTCTCTAATGAGTAGCTTTCAAAGAATATAAGCTCAAATTTTCAAAAGTAATACCACTCAATAAACTATACACAAACAATCATCAAAGTTAAGATCAATGTGAACAATATCACTATTAGATCCTAAAATAGCAAATGTCAATAAGAACCATATGTATGCTATACAAAATTCTCTAATATGAAATGCTATGAGATGTGTATCAAAAATTGAGTCAAAAGATGAATATCTAAGAGAATATGCATTAGAGTATAGAGATACCTTTTTGCATATTATATTCACCAAATATCATATTTCCGCCCCTTTTTTATGAGCTCTCTTGCCTTGAATGTCCTCATGACACCAAGTTGACGATGTTTCACAACAAGAGTATAAAAAGCATAATATCTAAACTTAATCAACACATATAACAAAAGAACTTCTTCAAAGTTAATCAACAAATTTTGACCATCATAACAAACATGATGTGAGATAACCAAGTTCATATCAATACATGGAGTATTCAAAGCTAGCAAGTAAGAATTCTCATCACAATTGATATATAGACTCAAAGCTATCTCACATGTGCTTCTTATTTTAGTGACAAGAGCACTCACCCTTGAACCACTTGTTCTTGGGTGTACCTACACAAACATTTCCAATATCATTCTTAACAACAATGTTTAATCTAGAGTAAAGTCCTTCAATGACTTGATTAACAAGAATATCATTAACACACTCTTCCTTAACATTATCAAAACAAGCTTTGTCAAGTTGAACAAGATAAGAATTCTTTCTGCTCCATAACTTTTTCTCATGCATAGCAAAATTATCATGTTTCTTAACTTTCAAGGCCTTAGCATGTTCAAGTTGAAGTTTAATTTCCTTGTCCCTAGATTCATTTCCTAATTTACATTTTTCAATATATTTATAACACCTAGGCTTAATGTGACCTATTGTGTTGCAATAATGGTAAATTGGAATAAAAGATGAGATTGTACTATCTGGAGTTGAACTAGCTTCACTAGGAGTTTGCAAAGATACCTTGTTTGCCAACTTCTCCTTGGCTTTTGATCTTCTCTTCTTGTGTGGTTTCTTATCAATCATAACTTCATCAAAGTGTGTAGGAAGTGATGCTTCCAAGAGCTCATCTTCAACTACCAAGTTGTCTTCACAACTATAAGAGCTAACAATATTCCTAACACTAGACACACTAACAAAATCATTCACTAAGTCCTTGATAGCCTCATTAGACGTGTCTATCTCTTCCATCAATTCTTGTTCTCTCTTCTTCAAAGAAGATATCACATTATCCTTCTCAAGGTTTATCATTTTAAGTTCTCTAAACTTCTTCATAATATCACCTTTCTCACCAAGAAGTTTATGAGTAACAACCACAAACTCATCTAGTTGCTTCTTGATCAAATCATCCTTTTCAACTACTTATCTTTGAGCATTGTCTCTATCTTCTTCAAGCTTTTCTATCTTTTTTAACAACTCAAGATTAGAAGAAATGGAACTAGAGCTTCCATCATGATTTGCATCAAATTTCTTGTTCAAAGATATTGTACTATCAACATCTAGTGGAGAATGAGAAACTGTTTGAGCTACAAAGTTGCTCACCAACTCTTCATCACTTGAAGACTCACTAATAGAGTTCTCATTGTCACTAGAATTATCATCACTCCAAGAAGCCGCCAAAACTTTAACTTTCTTGTCTTTCTTAGATGGCTTCTTGGTGCACTCAGTAGCAAAGTGACCAAAATGTTGACAATTATAGCATTGAACCTCTTTCTTGTTCATGGCTTGACTATTCTTTACAATCCTTAGAGATGGTGTTCTCTTGACTCATTTTTCCTTAGAAGACTTACCTTTAGTCTTGGCATTCTTCTTTAGAAACTTCTTGAACCTTCGAACCAATAGTGCATTTCATCATTTTCATCATCACTCTCCTCCTCTATAGTATTGAGAATGATTCCCTTACTATTGATCTTTGGATTCAAGCACATCTCATAAGTTTGGAGAGACCCAAACAACTCATCAATATTCATACATTCCACATCCTTGCTTTCCTCAATGGCCATCACCTTTGATTTGAATCTCTTAGGAAGAGACCTAAGGATTTTCCAATTTAAACGCTCTTTTAAGATAGGTACTCCAAGTGCTAGACATTGGTTAGCTATGTTAAGAAGCCAAAATTGGAAGTCTTCAAACTTTTCTTCCTCACCCATACTTAAACCTTCAAATTGTGATGCCAACATTTAAAGCCTTGATTTCTTCACCGCTAAGGTTTCTTCATTAGTAACTTGGAGAGTATCCTAAGCTTCCTTTACGGATTCAAGATTTTGAATGTAGGAGAATTGATGCCATCTCAACTTCTCCAAAGATGGCATTCATAGCACGATGGTGCCATTCAGCAACATCAAACTCATTCGTTGTCCATTCACTTATTGGCTTGAGTATCATGGTTCTATCGTCTTGAACATTGGTAGGAGGACAATAACCTTCTTCCGATACCATCCAAGCCCTTTCATCAATAGAGTGGATGTAGGCTTTCATCCAAAACTTCCAATACCCATAGTTAGTGCTATGAAGTAATTGTGGCCTAGTATTTGAGGCTCTTTCCGCCATTACATCATCTTGTAAACCCATGACTTCAAACGCCTTGCAAAAATCATAAAAGTATCACCCTGGACTCACACTAAGTGCAATCTAGTTTCCTTTTTTTATACCAATTTGAAAAAACAATCACGGTTAAATGCTCAAGGCTAACCTAGAGGGGTAGGGGGTGAATAGGTTAGACACCGTTTTCGAATCCCATTGAAACAAACAAAAGTTTGTCCTTCTAGATTGCTTGTATCACAGTATATATATTAATTAAAGACAATTAACCAATTTATAAACACAAGTAAAGTGTCATACAAACAAGTAATTGTAACACATATAAAATCTATATTATAGAAAGGAAGTCAACATATATAAAGAGTTATATCCACAATACAAATATTAGAGAGATTGGGATAGAGAAAAGTTGACACAAGATATAACGTGGTAAACCTCCAAAGAGGAAACATCCACGGGCTAGTAGCCACTGGCAAACAAAATCCACTAGTAGATAAGACAAGTAAAATCTCTCAAGTGACCTCTTCACCTAGAAACTACCCTCCTATCCTACTCTAAAAGTTGCTGCATTATGCTCAACAATCTGAGGCTTCACACCTCTTGTCAAGCCTTATTTGCTCACCTTATCCGGATACTTATCACCCAAGGCAAGACTTCTTGCTCAACTAAGTCCTCACGACTCTATTCAAGACTTCCTTGCTCACCTATCTGAGTTCTCCCAATTCTAGGAAAGACTTCTTGCTCGACTATCCGGATCTTCTCGACCCTAGCCAAGACTTCCTTGCTCGACAATCCAAGGCTTCACACCTCTTGCCAAGACTTCTTGCTCAACACCATAGATCTCAAACCTATTATCAAGACTTCCTAATCACAAGGCATCTAGGTGATCATGAATACAAAATGCAAACAAGCACACAAAGTAAAATGCTATGATCAACACATCCTATAGAAAATACTAGACATGAGCATGAATGCAAAAATCACATATAGTCTAGTTAATCATGCATGTGTAATCAATCTAGATTATGCAAGATATGTTCAATAAAAATCACAACCTAGATACATGCATAGATCTAAACTTGAATCATAAGATATGTTCACTAAATCACAAGATCAAGTTTAAATCACACAAACCAAAAACATGCTAAAATCATATGACAAAGTCAATTAGATTTAAGCTAAAGTTCTAGAGCATATTCCTAATCATAGATTCGTCAAAACACAAGAATAGCTCAAAAGAACATAAGCACATGTATTATGTGAGAATTTCAGCCAAGAGAGCCTAATACATGAGAGGAACAATTTTTCTAAAAATCAATCAATCAAAGATCATCAAATAGTCCTAGAATCAAAGCTAGCACAATATAATCCCAAACATGTGATAACATAGGCAAAATCAAAACCTAACTCAACATGAATGATTTCAATTGAAACCCAATCTAGCTTTTAAAGTGTTCAAAACATAAATCAAAACACTCACAATATACAAATACATGTAGAAAAAGCAAGTCCAAGGCAACTGACCAAGTTTTAAAAGAAAACTTTGAGTGAAAATCAAAACCTTAGTTGATTTAGGTGCAGTCCAGTGTTTTGTTTAGACACCAAACACAGCAACAAAACTAACTCAAACCTTCAGAGAACAGATGGAGGATGAATAGATGAACACTCTCAACTTTGAACACTCAAATAGGAGTTCAAATGAAGAAGTTATGGTGTTTGGAAGGTGAGAAAATTTAAAGAGAAACTTTCTGCACACTTGTTTTAAATTTCTTCTTAGAATGAAATGTGAGAGGGAAAGAGTTTACAAAGGAGTGGGAAACTTGGACATGTGAAATGACCAAGACGGGCAAGAAGAAGCCAAGCAAGCTTGCTGCCCGAGATGGCACGTGGGCATCTCGGGGCAGCAAGCCTTCTACCTCGAGATGGACACAGGCCATCTCTGCCCTGAGATGCCCAAGCTCCATCTCGGGAAAGAAGTGCCTTGCTTGCTTCTTTCTCCTTCGACCTTCCTTCGTATTTTTGATCGTTTTCTAGCCTCCAAACTCAGAATTTGAATCCGTTTATGGATTACGAACCATAACTCTCACACGGACATGGACATATAAGATACTTAACCCAAAAAATAATAATTATACTCGATATTCGATGTCGAAGACAATGTATGAAACATGAGTTGAAAGTGTAGTATCTTTTGACTTCAAACTTGAAATCAATAGTATGAGTAACCGAAATGACTAAAACTCAATTAAGAATGATTTAAGACTAAATCCAAGTTCAATATCCATGTTATACAAACATATACACACATAAACACAATTTACACTAGAATGCAAACTACATAGAGATAGTTTCCAATCATGCATATTCCAAAACATGTTATTTCCATACCAATGCATAAGCATTCATCTTCAAGTTTGTAAATGTGTTATACATGGTGCACAACGATGTAGGGACACATATGAATGAATTGTATGTGTGTGTCTATAATGGTGCATAACGATGTAGGGACACAAATGTATGATATGTGTTTGTGTATGCCTAAGCCTTGTAAGAGAAAGATAAGGTCTTAGTATACCTTTGTAGAACCATATTGCATCCTTTCTCTTGAAGACTTAAAACTTTCTTTGATTTGTTGTTTCTTCTTCCTTGAAGCTTGTATCATCATGAATTTAAACAACTAAATCATTACAAGTAAACATCATTTTGATATAGAATTAATGGCAACACAAACTAAAACCTAACAGTGATGCAAGGTGTATGGTGGATAAGGATGTCGTTGGTTGACGAATTCCCTGATAAATCTGACTTGAGGAGTTGCACTACAGTTTTAGCATGTTATTTTTAACATAGTACCGAAACAATAAACATAAAAAAATAAAGAAAACAAATCTTAGGATGGTTCGTTCCTAAGTGGTTATACCTTATGGTGGGGTATGGTGATTCTTGGTAGGAGAATTGAGGTTATGGACAAAGTTTTAAGAATTCAAGCCAAAAGGGAGAATTGTTAGATTTTGACTCGTATTCTCGGATGAAACTAACTGAACCAAATGAGACTCAATTGATGTGAAACTTCCTGGAGATGTGGAATAACGTTTGGAAGTTGAATATGGTGTTTGAGGAAGGTTTGAAGATCGAAGAAGAACAAAAGAAATAGATTTTGAAAGCAAACGTGGTGTGGCCATGGTGTATGGAAGTATCAATTCCAGTGAGTATAGTGTGGTGCACACAGCAACGGAGGTAAGAAACGCAGGCAATAATTTACTGAGAAGTCATTTCCATAAGTATTCCGCAGTGTAGGGCACAGGTGGCCAACTGTGACCCAGACTGCGTTGATGGAATATTTTGAACAGGTACTGGAAGTTGGGCAGAAAAGGAAAGATTTTCTTTTGGGAAGGTCTTGTGCTTGAAGGAAAAGGAATACTCTTTGCATGGAATAAGAAGACTCGTGTATAAAAGAAACAAGTTCTTTGTGGAATAAGAAAGTCTTGTAAATTTAGGAGTAGGAATTCATTTTATCCTAAACTCCCTGTAACTAGTATAAATAGAACCTTATATCTCGGTTATTACATCACATAACATCAACAAGTTGTGAGATCTGGGTAAGAGACACATGAGAATATCCGGGGGGGGGGGGGGGGATCTAAGGAAATATCAGTGGATCGAGTAAGAGATCCGTGTGTGATATTCAGGGGAGACCTAGGGGATATTGGGGGATTCTTGGTGAGGATCCAATAAGCGTTGTGAGCTGAGAGTCATGATGTAAAGTTATATTGTGAGCATGGGGACTTAGTAAGGCTCAGTGGTTTAGGGTTGAGATGTGAGAGAGAATCCTGGAGTATATGGTTCTAATAATTTATCTTATAGTGGAACTTTCTTTATCGTCATGATGGCTCGTGGTATTTTACACGATTTGGGTTTTCCACGTATATATCTTGTGTTGTGATTGATTTTTTTTGTCATCTTATTTTTTTCT
Source organism: Dipteronia dyeriana (assembly GCA_032871835.1). NCBI lineage: Eukaryota > Viridiplantae > Streptophyta > Magnoliopsida > Sapindales > Sapindaceae > Dipteronia > Dipteronia dyeriana. The sequence continues at coordinate 83,270,067 of CM065297.1, forward strand.
ACTATAGAAATTATCAATTGCTATGAATTATGGGTGAATATTAGGCATGACACTTTTTCTATCATCTATTTAAATCCCCAACAGCATAGACAGTAAGAATGGATAGATATTGAGCTACAAAGTTATAGAGGAATCTTACCCTATATATGAATTTTAAAAGACTAGAGTAACTAGACTTAGAAATCCTAGTTTTTCAGAAAACAAAGCTAAATGTGCAAAATAATTTCATACTTAATTGCAATATTGATCACTTAGAAAGTTGGTATAATCATATATCTCACATGAGCAATAGCCAAAGGAATTATAGAAGATTTATTAATAAATTTGAGTCAAAGTTTAGAAGAAAACATTGATAAAACAGATACAAATACTATAGACTTTGTTAATTTCTTCGAAAATAGAAAAGTTAATACACTAAGAAAAAATTTAGACAATTTAATGGGATTGTTGAGTGACATTAATAATCAAGTAAAAAGATTCCCGAGTAAAAGGGAAATCATAGAAATAGTATATCTAATAGACCTAAAAATCCCTAAACTAGTAGAAAAAGGAATTAAAACTTTAATTAAAAATCTAAATATAAAAGTAGAAAATTCTAAGCAAACACAAAAAGATTTACAGCAACAATTAAAAAAGTATTACTAAAATAATCAATGAATGAGCAACCCTTTGCTAAAAGCATTGCAAGAATTAACCACTAAAGCAGTCAATAATCCACCAATAGGTATAAGCGATATTGTATTTACCCAACATAGTAATACCATTGTCCAATGACAAAGCAGTACAAGCTTTAGAAAAAATCAACAAACTTGAAGAACGATTCGAGAAGCTCTTATAGAACAACATAGACACTGAATACTTAGCATGGTTAGTAAAAAGATTAGAATCAATAGAAAAGAGATAAGAAGAGTTACCTTCTACAAGCAAAACTAAAGTTGATATCAAAGATATTTTAGAAGCAAAAGTAGTTTTTTTTTGTTTCTAAAATTAAACTGACCTAAGGGGAAAAAGCTTCACAATCGATCATATCCTGAAAAATCCCTAGGCAGTATCCTTCTATACAAATTAGAAAAGAAAATAATAAAAGTAACAAAGGCCGTAAAAATACAAAAACCAAGGAAAACAACCATAACAAAAACAGTGACATGCATGCCATACTAAACAGAAACAAAAAACATCAGGAAAGCCGAATAGAATCCTAACCCATATAGTCATGGTCAACCAGCATAAAGTAGATAGACGGGGTGGAGAACCACCAAGCATCAACCTCTAGCCCTAAAGAATGCTTAGAAAGAGTCTCAAAAATAAAAACCAAAGAAGGTTGATGCAAACGATACAAATCTCTAAGAAAAGGCCTCATAGACCCGTTTTCAATGCCATGATAGTTCCAATACAGGACACTAATCACCGGAAACAAAAGGTGGAGCATGGAATCCAGACTTATAAGAATCTGGCCTAAGAGCAACCATCATGGTTCTCTAAGAGATAGTACTAGCCTCAAGCTCTCCAAAGTCAACCTGGCGTGCCTACGAAGAGTCTGTAATAAAACAGAGCTTAGCATGGGAATCCAACAATAGAGGCTGAGATTACTGTGACGAAATAACCGAATCGTAGCCAAAGGAGGAACGTCAGAAGGCCAATAACCATCCCCCAAAACCCTCTGATCAACCATCACAGTTGAAACTGGAGACTTAATTGAATTATCCACTAACCTATAACCTGAACTCCGAGGACTCCCGACATCCTCCTAAGTTGAGGGACCTAAATGAGAAGAAGTCATTAACAAATCTGTAAAATCATTAGGTTGGGACAAAGAGATTTTTGGTATTCATACCCTAAATCTTGTAATATGTAAATGTTATAAAAATATGAATAAGAGTGTCTTACTGACTCCTTCAAGTTGGATTGTGGATTTTGACATACCATAGGAGAGATTGGAGTAACCTTCCTGATCAATAATCCATATCTTGGAGTCACGGTTTAGCTTGTAGTTGGGAAGGGTTATACATAATAGAGGAATTCACTCATTTGTATGAGAACTAGATGAGTAGTTTCCTTAAGGGTTGATTCGGGGTTTGAACAATTAAGAGCACTCTTCTTCTTCCGTAATAGAAGACAGGATATAATTTTTCTTTACAGAATCAATGGTACTTAAAGGAAAAGATATAATTATAGGGGTATAACAGACTTTATGACCTGACACTAATTATGAACTACTCGTGGAGGATCATAACATATGTAGTAGCTATATCAATGAACACTGAGATTTCTATCCGTGCAATACATCTGCCGTTTCGAGAGTCCAGCCTTGGGTTTTATGTGGAGTAATTCCGAGGTTAATAATCTTGGAATATTAGTTGAAGAGCTTAATTAATATTTCTAATTATTATTGGAGCTCAAAATTATAGGTCCATTAGGTCCCTTAGCTAGCCCTTCATGATTATTGATGACATGGGTAACGGTTAAATTAATTGGATAGTCCAATTAATTGTGTTACAAAAGTGACATGAATAAATTTAGGGAACTAATTAAATAATAAGATTATTTGAATAGTATATTAATAATTGAATTATAATAATAATTAAGAATTATTACATATTTAATTATTAATAGGAGATTGCGGGTTCGAACCCTGACTAATAAAAAAGGATTAAAAAAAATATTATAGATTACTTTAATCCTAGATGTCACAGGTTCAATTCCTAGCGGTGAGCAAATTAAAATAGGATTTAGAATACTATTTTGCCTTGGACTACTAAACCATAGGATCCTGATGTATATAAATAGATACATATTAGGAAACAAAAAGTATGCAACCTAAAACCTAATACAAAGAGAGAGAGAGGGTGCGACAACAAGATTTTTTTTTGTTCTTCTTCTAGGAGCCGATAAAACTAAAAAAGAGAGGACAAAGTGTTGTCTTCTTGTTCTTCTGTAACCTCTGTCTAGTACTGTCTATATACGTGACAAGCCTACACACAAGTTATCAGATAGTGGGTCGTAGCTCAGAAGGCTTGGTGGTGAAATCGGAATCAAAGTTTCAATAGAACAATCAGGTATACTTTAAGTTTCTTTTTTACGTGTATATACAACGATAGGTTTTGAAAATATATTTTCTAATGGAAATTTTATTAAAACCTATATATATTTCACTGCTCAATTTTTATCAAAACCCTAATTTTTCCATACAATTGGTATCAGAGCTAGATTCTGTATATACATGGAAAAACTTTAGTTGTTTTCTTTTGATTCTGTTATGTATGATATGTGTTTGCACAATATAGGCCTGTATGAAGAATGTATATATATATATATATATATATATATATATATTATACAAATATATAAACATGGTTGATCATTAATTACATAGTCCGATGGGTTATAGGTTTATTTTTTTATTCATCTATGTAATTTTATCAAAACCCTAACTTTTTACTACAATTTTATGGTTGTTCTTGATATTTATGTATGTATATATTTTTTACTTTCATGTAGCAAAGGAGATTGTGATGTTTAAAAGGATTCGAAGAAAAAAACTACCCTATGTGCACAAATGGTAGCCAACACAGGAATGACCTAAAGTTAGAGTTTTCTTAATGCAATCTTGGTCACCAAAGACCTAAAATTTGTGCTTATGGAGAAATGTTCTCCAAAGCCTGCAACCAACGTAGCACAAACTATTTGTGAGGCCTACAAGAAATAGATTTTAGTTGATTAAAAGTTCCACATTTATTTGCTCGCTAGCATGATCGAAGTGCTTATTTCGAAGCACGAAACAATGACTACATCAACTGAGGTGATGGAGTCAATGTAGGCCATGTTTGGTCAACCTTCTGAGTAAAAGTGTCACCAAGTTGTTCATTCCGCAGCTTGCTTGCATGAAGAAGGAAGCATCAGTTCAAGAACATGTCCTAGTCATGATGTCCTATTATAATACAGCTAAAGTCAATGATGAGGCCATAAATGAGCCTAGCCAGGTGAACATCATACTGATAACTCTTCTGAAGAGTTTTGATCAGTTCAAAAGCTACTATGGGATGGACAATTTAATGTTTAATTTGACCCAATTGCTTAATGAGCTCACAACCTTTGAGTCCATTGTAAGGACCTCGATTTTATGATTGGCTTATTTCCAGACAAACCACATTGACGATGTCTATGTAATGGGTTTCTTAGGTCGTCTTGATGATTATCGATGGCAAGATTCCAAGCATCTCTGTGACTTTAATAGCAAAAGGTATATTCCCTTGACTTTGTCTCTTAAAGAGTTTAGGTGTATAGACACACACACACACACAAACTTCATGTATGCTTTGTTCATCTTACATTTGTGTTCTTTATTGTTTATATGTGTGTATCATTTACACACTTCACAATTACACTTCATTCTTAGACTTTAGTGTGGTGATGACGGTGATTTTCCGATTAAATAAAATTAACCGCATGTCTAACAAGTTAACACAAATCAACATTCAAACTATGAAACAATGAAAGAAATTGAACATGCAAAACACAAAGTTTTATGTGGAAAACCCAAAAAGGTAAAAAACCACGGTTGCTGGAGACGGCTAGAGAAAAACTTTACTATAAATGCTTTTGAATAGACACTTAACCTCTCTTAAACTCTCGTATATTTATTTTTCGTTCACCATTTCAATGGTGTTTTTAGTGTCTATTTATACATGCTTAGAACCCTAATTCTTAGTGTATAAGTAAGGAAAGTTCTTATGGATTAATGAGACTCTGACTTGTTGGAATCATGTTAACCTTCTTTCTTATTTTGCATCGCTTATGTCCTGCACATCTTAGATCACTTGCCTAATCTGAACTTTGATATCTCTAAGGATGTTTGTTTCCTTATCAGAGTATGTTCTAAGACACCTTGTATAAGTAAGACTCTTTCTTTGCGTATTCGAGTTGTAATTGCATTGATCTTGACGTTGTCCACATGTCACTCAACCAATCGTCTCCCAACATTTTCTATGTGTCGGTCGGTTAACCATTCAGCCCTGACTAGCTACTAGATCCCGATCGAGGGTCTTTACCCGACTATTGAGGTTATCCCAAAAAGATTACATTTACTTAGTAAATCTAACTACCTTAGCCAAGTTTTTTCCACCCGACAATATGTGAATATTTAAAAATATTCTTATAAGCAATTAATGCTAGGCTACACTAAATGCTTATCTAGGAATATCAAGATGGCAACAAACAAGCAGTCCTAGATATTAATAACTAAGTTAAAAAACAAGTAGATTTAGCTAGAGGGCAAAAATGGTCCTAAATACCAGCTATCAGTGAAAACTAAACTCAACTAACATTCAGTGTCTAAAACATGTTAGAAAAAACATTAAGCAAGGAAACATGCATTTAATCAACAAATAAATGCTAGTCCTAGGCAAACATGTCATAAGAATGAAACAAGAGAATCTAGGGCATGTAGAAATTACCTAGTCAAAGAAAATGAAAAAAAAATACACAATCACGGTTAAATGGCCTAAAGCCGACCTAGAGAAGGGGTGAATAGGTTTTCGCACATCTTTTCAATCCCATAAAAACAAACCAATGTTTGTCCCTCTAGATAGTCTTTTATCATAAGATATGAGAAAATATATCACATATAGACTATTGACAAACAATATCAAATAAACTTGATTTGTCAAAAGTTAATAACTTGCAAGTGAAGTAACAATACAAAAACATTTAAAGCAACAATTACTTATATACAAGATTTAATCATACAAGAATATAGATATTATACCACTAAGATCAACAAAGTTGTATTCAAATCACACTTATACAAACCTTGTCGTTGAAAGATATCTGGGAGAAATTGTACAAATAGGATTTATAAAAACACATATACAAATATAAACATAGAGAGATAGAGTCACTTGACATAATATTTTTACGTGGTAAAACCTCCGAAAAGGAAACATCCACGAGTTGAATCCACAACCACCAGTAAAATGAATCCACTATGACGAATAAAAGATACACACTAAAAGTAATGACCAAATGCCACGATACACTCTCCAAGCTATCACTTCTATCCTACTCTTGGGCCTAGTGAACCACCTTACCTACTCCTTATTGAAGATGTGCCTAACACACCTCAAGGAAGCAACTTCCTATCCAAGACCTCCCGTCTTTAGGAAGATTCCATGCTTGTCTATTTGGATCGTCCCGATCCTAGACAAGACTTCTTGCTTAGCTATCCGAGTTCTCCCGACTCAAGCTAAGACTTTCTCACTTGGTTATCTGAGTTCTCCTAACTTTAACCAAGAATTTCTTGCTTGACTATCTGAGTCCTCCCGACTCTATCCAAGACTTCATGCCTTTTAAAAAGACTTTCTAAGTGATCATGAATGCAAAGCACATCCAAGCACACAATAGAGAATATGATGATCAACACATCCTATGGGAACTAGACATATGCAAAAAAGTCCACAAATCAAAATTGCCTAGTTACTATGTGACAAGTTTTCGTTTTGTATATGTAAAATAGCTTGTCAAACAAAATTTATAAAACCCGATTTGCACACAAGATAAAAACAATGTAGTAGTAAGTAAGGGTATTGTCCACAGAGATTGTGTTATGCTTAAATGATCAATTTTTTGCTAATTTAATATGCAATGAAAAGTTAATTGTAATGGTTGTTAAGTGAAATTAACTACATGCAACTAAGCCTAAGCTACTCAAATTGCAACAAGTTAGTTATGAAAGATATAAGTGTGATGGTTTGGGAAATGATGCAATCACAACATAAATAGTGGGAATCCATTCAAACAAAATTAAGTAATTAATTAATGAAGGTCAATTTATCCATTAGAGTGGTTTGGAGTCAATAATGCTCACTCACAGCTACTAGGCCGAACTTGGAGACTTGAAGACTCTATTCATATCATCTCTCTATTGCTTAACTACAAGGTTAGCTTATAAGAGAGTCACTCTTGAGACTTAGATAAATTCTATGGTAGAGAATGACATAGAATGGCATATTCACAATCAAATCTCTACCATTGCAACCCAAATGCGTAGGAAGGGCATGTTCACTATACATCCAATTCATTAAACGTAGCTTGTTTAGAAGTGATTAACTATTTGGCTTGAGCGAGGGCTTATCTACCCAACCCAAATAGATGTGTATATCAATGTTAAAAACTCAAATGACCTTGTTAATCAAAGCGGTTATGAGAGGGCATATCTACTTAATTCTAAGAAAATCAAATAACAAGTAATGCATTGAATGAAAATCACTAATCAAATCATACAACTATAATGGTTAACCAACAATTCATGTGTTCTTACATCATCCCCAAATGGGTCTAACTACTCATGTCTATTACAAGAATACAATAAGGATAAAAGAATAGAAGTAAACCCATAGATGATTCCTCCTTCTTGAAGCTCAAAACAGTCTTTTTGATTCCTTTTATTGAGTAGATGATATGAATGGTGTGTGAATTAAGTAGGTTTTTTAAGAGAGATGAATTCCTAGATCTAGAGAGAGAAATTGGTTATGAAAGGGTATCTATGTGTGTGGCTCATAACAGAAATGATCCTATATATAAGTGTCTTCAAATGGCTTGAATTCACCGATGTTGCATCCTAACGCGTAAAATGCATGGGTGGTGCCCGGTTAAGGCCTACGCAATGACCTGATACTTCGATTTCTCGCTCTTGGGTTCAGTTAAATGCACGAACAAATGCATGACAGTGCACGGGTTGAGGACCCACACATTGACCTGCTTCCTTCTTCTTTCTAAGTGCGCGGTTGATGCACAGGTGAGGACCCGTGCAAGTCCCGCTCGCTGTCTTAAAATATTCCTCCATTCTTGTCCTTTTTTTCCAGACAAATCTGTATACACTTTCTTATTGTCCGAGATATACCTAATTACCTGAAAATACAATAAACGAGCAATAAGATAAACAAAATCATCTGAAAACAACACAAAGGTTGTGGAATTGAGGGCCAAAATATATGACAATTTTGGTTTGATCAAATACCCCCAAACCAAACCTTTGCTCGTCCTCAAGCAAACCTTAAACAAAACAAACATGACCCAAATAAAAATTACTTGACCTAAGACTCTTCTGGATTCTAAACAAATAGTTCAATAAGTCGCATGTCCAACCGGTGATGAGATGCAAGGATGTGTGATGGGGAGGGAAATTCACACTATCATGAATCTCATGGCTAAGAGCGCTCTCATATAGAGAGCTACTCACTCCCACACCTTGAGCATAATTCTCTTTGACTCTAAACCTCAACCGGTTTTGCTCTTCATTCCACTTAGAGTCCTAAGTTCACAATCATTCTAGGCATGCAATGAAAGAGTTTTTGTATAGAAATCAAATGCATTGCATAACATGCATATTCAACAACCGATAATGTTTATGAATTAGCCTAGGAAAGATTCACTATACCATGAACGTGGAGGGTAAAGCTTCAACAAACATTCCCAATCAAGACATACTATGGATCAAGTAGGGCTTTCCTTTTGGTTGTAATGAGGCCGTTGTGTTAGATGTGGTGAACAAGGCAATAGGATAATTTGAGTTCAAAGATCACCAATAATGTCTTAACATACTAACACAACCTATACAGAGCTCTATTATACATTTACACACTTTAGCAAATATGCATTTACATCTATGCACACATTGTGAGTCAAAACTATACTATTTATTATGAGTACTTATCATTTGCTTCCAAGACTTTTTTTTTGTTTTCTTTGCATTTTTTCTTTCATTTGATTTTCATTCATTTTTTTTCTTTTTGCACACTTGCACATCACAAATTGACAATTTAAGCTCGTAAGTGTAATTTTGGCACTTCTACAAGTTGAGCCATTTCATAAACAAATCATTGTTTCCTATAAACATGTCATTTTTTTCAAAAAATTTCTTAGTGCTTACACCTTTCAAAAACTTCACATAGCGAACACACACCCCACATGAATGGCAATAAAGGTAGGCTTGTGTTTGGTTATGGCTATATGGTTACATTTTGGTTCCAAATGAAAGGTAAGTGTTTGGCCGTAAATTTAGCTATGATGCACACTTAAGGGATAAATGAATGTGTTTAGGCATTTTAAGTAGTTAAATGCACACATTGCCTAAGATCATTTCCATCATTAGTCTCTCACAGGAATGAATGCATCCAACAGTCAATACATAATATATATGAGATGCATGTTCTATGGCATTTGACACTTATGATGAGAAGAGTGTTTAAAGAATAGAACAAACTATACACTAAATTACGCTTTCATAGGCTTGTGTTTGTGAACTTATGGGTGTCTTCAGTATTACAACAAGGCGCAAGAGCACCGAGTTCCCTCAAATCTAGCACGCAAGGAATGGGACTAGCTAATAACAATGTAAATGTAACCCATGAGTGACAAAGATTTGATACACCAGCTCACAATGCATGTATAGACTCGCCAAAAGCACACGCTCAAGGCATCACATCCAAGCTAATGAAAGTTTGAAAATTTAGCCATGGAACAAGATCGAAACATTTGAACCAAAAATGAAAAATAAATGACTCAAGACGACTCAACAAAGGTGTCTACACCCCCAAACCAAAACCCAACATTGTCCTCAATATTGAAGACAAGAGAGTTCAGCATAATGGCGCACACCTAAAAAAAATACCATTATATGTAATGGTATATATAAATATAGATTATTCCTACATATATATATATATATATATATATATATATATATATAGACTCAAAACAACCTCGACACTAGTCATGCACAATCAATGCCCATAAAATATAGACTAAATGTCTCATATAAAACATAAGGTACTCGATATAATAATACATTGAAGCATATGCATCCAGAGTAGGAAATCACATTCCACATCAAGCAATCACATTCAAAATCGATGGTATGGAAGAGAAACATCCCCCAAACCAATTTCCTATTATATGATTAAATTTCTGTACATGATATATGCATCAATCCAAAACCCCCAAATCGAGTTGGGCTATTTCTAAATAGAACCTGTAAATTCAAAGCATATCCATAAGAGATTTTGGCACATCCAAATAAAAATGAAATAATCAATAAGCTCAAATTTGTGGAAACCCAAAATAAGCAAAATATATACCCACAAGTTTCCATCTAAAGTATTCACATAATAGCCCAAAAAATGAATCACAACCATTCATATGCACAATTTCATAAACAAAACCCAAGAGATAACGTGCAAAATTTGGAATTGAGTTAGAAAGACGAAACCAAAGCGATTCTTCATTTGTCTAAAACATAACTAGGTTCCCGACCTTTTTATGGGCACTATTGGTTTGCTCGTCCCTTCAAGACTTGTAAGTGGCCGGTGTGTCGAACCAAGAGATGAAGAACCAAACCTTGAAGCACAATCTTAATCACAAAGGTTAAGCAATCAGGACAACTATCTCAAATCACACAAATATCTCTCAACAATTATGTCCAAAACACCATTCGCCCATTATGAAAGATCAAATAATAACAACCCTAAGAATTCTAACTAGCAGTTCCTGAGTTAATAACTCAAAATAACAACAAACCAATACACATCACAAAATAACAATAGGTTTTCTTTACTTTTTAGGAATACCTAGTCACGCTCTAGAATAATTACTGAGTTTCAACCTATGCACCTCAATATTCAAGAAAACAGATTGTGAAAATTAACTCCTACTAGAAGCTAAAAGAAATTCTAAACGAGCAAAGTATAGCTAAGGTCAACCGAAGGTGGTTTGACCGTATGAAATTGATGTTTCTTCTGAATAACCCAAATGGATGCCAATTCCTCCTTAAATATTTCCTTCCCCTTAGTCCTATATTTTCTAACAAATCCTTCCTAACCCAAATCTTTTTAACATTTTATGGGTTCTTTTTAAATTTCTTCCTATTATACTTGAATTTTTAAAATTTGAAACACTTAGCCCTAATGTGTCCTTCCTTAGAACAAAAGAAACAAATAGGGTGAGTGTGAGAAATGTTAGGATTATGATCGATAGCAAAAGTGTAATAGTGTAATTAACAATCTTTTTCATATGAATAAAGTAATTTCTAGTTTAACAAATCTTATAGCATTTATAGTTTCATTATTATAATTGTCAAAAGTAAATAATCATAAGGTCAAAAGACTATGAGAAAAGAAGAATTGTTCATACATCTAGATATGTATGACGTAGACACAATTCTTTAGTAAATCTTGAATAATATTCACAACTTAAGATAGAAGGTTGGGCGCCTTTATCTTGTTAAAGTTGTAGATTCTTTTGCTAGCATTTGAGTGGGATCAAATGTGTTATGATGAGTCTAAAATCATCAAAGTGTGGTGTCTTTGGGCAAAAGAATCTAGTGCACTGGGTGCATTGAATAGGATCAAAATGAAATACTTTATCTAGAACCGTCATTGGATAAAAGTTTTCATTAGAAGACAATCGAAGAGTCTATCTCAATCCTTAGATAAATGATGGACTTATGGTTGCAAGTGTTGTCATTTGAGCTATCAATGAGTACGATTATATAGCATAGTCTATCCTCGATAGTTTGGTGGTATTCATTTGTTAATCGATAGAGGACTTCATTTAAATATATGGACATCGTGGCTCCATTTATTGAATGAGAGTAGAATACCATCATATGGATGTTTTGAGGTATTGGATATTAAATCTTAACGTTAAGTTTTCAATAGTGTCAATTGAAGCATGGCTTCTGGACAAGTCAAAATATCCAAGTTTAAAATGTGGTCATATGAGTAAATATGGTAACTTGGAGAGCTATAGGCGGTCTATGAGCTCTTGGCGATTACTGGTATTCTTCACGAAGATACACTTTCTCCAATAAGGTTATCTAGGGTATGAATGAGTAATATCAACTTATTCTATCTTAATTTAAGAGTTCAATTTTAGTTCTTTAGTGGAATGAACTAAAATTAAATAGATTGGACCTAAGTGAATTATTTGTTGATTGTGATTGGGTTGTGTCTATTGGAGCTTAAATTTAGATAGCCCACCAAGATCACCAATCCACACGAACTTGCATGGATCACTTGATATATTCTACCGGACCAATAGGGGTCCATCTAGAATTGTAATAAGACATGTGAACTTGTTTCTTTTTGTAAGAATATGTCTAGTTCACATGTGGACTTTTTATTTAGGTCCAATAGATTTAATAAAATGAGAAAAATAATATATGGCCTTTATACTAGGTATGGGCGGCAATGGCTATGGATAATAGCTTTAATGTATTTTTTTTATTATTATTTAATTAAATGGAAATTAATTAATTTGTTGATTAATTAATAATTTAATTAAAAGTCAAAATCTTTTCCTATTAGAAGATGGTCTCCTAAAACTATATTATTGTTGGTAGTATAGTTAATGTTAAAGACTATATTTGATAAGTAGATAAATAAAAGGAGTTATTTATCTAATCAAATTAGGAAGTCTTTAATATGGTTACAAACACACTATTGAGTAGGATTAGGAGTCTTGGTGTAGGAAAGAATTCTTTTTTTGGAAAAGGATTCTTGGTCACTAAGTAAAACTACTTAGTGGTAGAATTCTTATTTGAAAAGGATTCATAACCACAAAGTTAATCTACCTAAGGATAGGATTCTTGTCCATCAAGTAATCTTTATTAGGAGAGATTAAACACTCCTAATCTACTTCAAACAAGGGAATTTTGTTCATCACATGTATAATATAGGATAGGATAGGATAGATTTCCTTTTAGATAAGGATTCTTGCCAACCAAGTGAATCCTTCTTAGGAAAGGATTTATGAACCTATATATATGTGGATGATAAATTTAACCATCCCTAAGGCAATTAGAGGTAATTTCGGCCAAGCTTTTTTTGAGAAAGAAAAAGTTTCGGCCATCACAGGAATTTCGGCCCTTTTTTCTCTAGTTAAAATTCGATCATCTCTAATCAATAGTGTGTGAATTCGGCCAAGTAGAGAAAAAAGGGGAACATTTTTGTATTCGATAGTATACTAATATCCTTTACATCAAAAGGGTTTTGTATACAACATCGAATCAAGGTTCACGCGAGTTACAATGAAATTGATTGATAATTCACAAGTGACCGAACGTTCTTGGATTTTTCTTTTGGAGGATATTTGTAACTAACAAAGAAAAGATATTTGCTTTGTCTCCATCCTCAGGAATACAATTTAAAGAAAGGGAGCCCACACTCTGAGGTGATTCATGTTCGTGATTGGATTGAAAGATCTTGCGAAATCAATTTGGCGCTTGTTCAATCGTCACGCGAAAAAGGTACGATACTTTTATATACATCAATTAATCTAGGGTTAAGGTTCTCGTTGCATAAAAGGGAAAAAAAAAATTATACGCATACCCTAATCTTGTTTTTTCCCATGCTTCTGCTGCATTTGTAAGCTGTTTTTTCCCTACAATTGGTATCAGAGCCTGGTTGTACCCTTGATTAATTGATGTACGTGTTCGTGAATCTTTTTCTTTTATTGTTGATATGCATGTTTTAGAAAGAGATGGTACTCTAGGTATTCGCATATATATTTACATTGGAATGTATGAATATATATATGTTTTATATGTGGATTGTTATTGCTCAATTTTGGTCCTAGAATTTCAATGTAATTTTGTTTTGGGATTGCAACAAGAAGGGTGGTCTATTATCACCATAATTTCCTTCTTGGTAGTTGCTAAGTTTTTTTTATTTTTGTTGTTGTAATAATAAAAAAAAAAACTGCAGTATTTTGTTATGTAAATTCTTCTGTAATACATTCAAGTTTCGAAGACTCGAAGGTTTGAAGAATTAGGAGTATCAGGAACAAGTTTGGGGCCGTTCGAGCCGTAACAACGAACGTGCGTGCGAAGAGCGCGCAGCCACGTTTGTTGTGGCATGGGCTGCTCACGGAAACCCTTGTGGTAGCCATGGGCTGCGCATGGCAGCCCTTTATGGGCTTGTGACATGCGCACGCCCATTGGTAAGGGTAATGGGTGCGCACGCCCATGGGAGGTAGCCGAGGGAGTCCGAAAGACGAAGGTCACGTGAAGACTTGTTCGCCAAGAAAGAGTTCTTGTATTCCAAGATAAATGTAATTTACTTGTTTTTCAAGGATGGACCAAAATTGTAGCTATTTATATTTTTATAAATATTGCAATGTTTGTCATTCTTTGATAACATGTCATATAGAATAGGAGTGCCGCTCATATATCTCTTTTGGTATGAACATGCATTGAATGGTTTAAGTATCTAAATTGGCATCTAGATAACTTGGTAAATCATTCTTTGGAATTCAATCACACGCCTTAAAAAATTGAGTGGGAGAAGGTGTTTTGGAACACCTACGGCCTCCAAGTTTAGTTGAACTTTATGTTTCGTGAATAACCTCCCAGGAGGTATTCATGAATGGAATTTATAAAGATACTTCCTTACAAGGATAGACTAGACAATTCTCCCAAACGATATCTACTCCCAAAAGAGGGATATTCGTGAGGGATTCTATTGAAGGTCGATAACTTGGTAACACACTCAATGTTAGTTTATTAATATCCTCCCAAGAGTTCTTGTTAATAAAATCACAAGGCTAAAAATAAAACGTTGGTTGTTATGTTAAGAATTAGGTGGGACCTAGTCCAACTAGTAAATGGTGCGTACTCCCAAATGAGGCGTAACATTTATGGGTGTTGGATCACCGTTGAATTTTTACGATTGAATTATTTCATTTAATTCAAGATAAATATTCAAAAGTGCTATATCATGATTGTTTACTTATATAATTTTTGTTATTAAAAAGAAATCATGACCCCATCCCTAATCATTATCCTAAAAGATAATACTTTAACTGGTGATAATTATGTCACATGGAAAAGGAATATTGGGTTGTTGTTGCAAGCTAAAAAGTATAAGTTCATTACGTATATTCCTTAACCACCAAACTAATGAATATAACTCAGGAAGCAAAGAGATGAGTATCAATAGTGGAAGTCTTCAGATGAGATGGCTAAATGTACGTTACATTATGGCCATCATCTCCAACGTGTTGCAACAACAACATGAAGGAATGGAGACTGCTGCCGATATTATGATGTCTCTAGACAAGGATTCATATGGTTGGTAAAGTTGCTACTGTTAAGACCAGTTAGAAGGTTAAGAGATAACAGAAGAAAAAGCAACTTGAGCCATCTTAGAAGGATACCAAGAAAGTAACCAAGATCAAAGGAAAGTGTTTCTTTTGTGATTAAAATGGTCAAAGGAATAGACTGGATTAGAATGAATTCAACTTGCATTTAAGCAATAGAGAGTTGGTGTCTACTAGTGTAGTGGTAGATATTAGAATCAATTTTGATTCTTATAGGCATTTAGATTTAATAAACGTTTATTGTGTACCAATATTCAAGAGGAATTTAATTTCGGTCTCTTGTTTAAATAAATTTGGATATTCAGTTACTTTTAATAAAGGTTTTATTATTAGTAAGAATAACAAATTTATTTGCAAAAGTACATTGGAAAATGGTTTATTTTATTTGTATGGAAATACCTCTCACTTGTTAGACACGGAATCAACGGAACCCAATCATAAAAGAGTAAAATTATCAAAAGATGAAACCTACCTGTGACATTTGCGCCTAGGTCATATTAACCTTAATAGGATTAAAAGATTGGTATGTGACGAACCTCTAAGTGACTTAAAGGTTGATGATCTACCAACTTGTGAATCTTGTTTGGACGGTAAAATGACCAAAAGGTCGTTTACGACCAAAGGCGCAAGAGTCATCGAATGTTTAGGATTGATACACACTGATGTGTGTGGACCTATGAGCATTCAAGCTAGAGGTGGATATGAGTACTTCATCACTTTCATGGATGATCACTCAAGATTTGGCTATGTGTATCTCATGAGACATAAGTCGGATGCTTTTGATATGTTCAAAGCATTTAAAGCTGAAGTGGAAAATCAGCTTGTGAAACGTATAAAAATCTTGAGGTCTGATCGTGGTAGAGAATATCTATCTGGTGAGTTTCATCAATATCTTATTGATAATGGAATAATTTCTCAGTTTTCTGCACCAGGCACACTTCAACAAAATGGGGTGACAGAAAGGAGAAATAGAACTCTTTTGGATATGGTTAGGTCTATGTTGAGTTATTCAACACTCCCTAGTTCTTTTTGGGGATATGCTTTACAAATTGCCATG
Source organism: Dipteronia dyeriana (assembly GCA_032871835.1). NCBI lineage: Eukaryota > Viridiplantae > Streptophyta > Magnoliopsida > Sapindales > Sapindaceae > Dipteronia > Dipteronia dyeriana. The sequence continues at coordinate 83,286,274 of CM065297.1, forward strand.
TATGTTCTAAACGACATACCATCTAATTCAGTTCCTAAAACATCGCATAAGTTAAGGACTGGGCGAAAGCCTAGTTTACAACACTTAAGGATATTTGGATGTCCTGCGCACGTGTTAAAAGGAAAGACAGATAAGATGGAGTCCCGTTCAGAAACATGTACATTTGTAGGGTATCCAAAAGGAACAAAAGGATATTATTTTTATAGTCCTTCAGATCTTAAAGTATTTGTTTCGACAAATGCCAAATTTCTAGAAGAGGACTATATGAATAATTTTGTGCCTAAAAGTAGAATTGTCCTAAATGAGCTTTTAGGAGATACAATTCCACAAGTGGTTTCGCAACCAAGCCCAATTGTAAGTTCCGTACCAATGCAAGATCAACAATCTACTATACCTTGTCGTAGTGGGAGGGTTATTAGACAACCCCGAGAGATACATCGATCTAGGAGAATCTGTAGAGAATCTTCCGGATGACGATGATCCCTATACGTACAAGGATGCAATGAAGATGTTGATAGTCGCCATTGGCATAAGGCGATGCAATCCAAAATTGAATCTATGTTCAAAAATAAAGTCTGGTCTCTTGTAGACTTGCCTAAAGGGATAAAACCCATCGGGTGCAAATGGGTATACAAGAGGAAAAAAGGAATGGATGGAAAGGTGGAAACCTATAAAGCTAGATTGGTAGCTAAAGGTTATACACAGAAGGAAGGTATCGATTATGAAGAAACCTTCTCTTCTATGGCCATGCTTAAATCCATTAGGATTCTCTTATCCATTGCGGCATCACTAGACTAAGAGATTTGGCAAATGGACATCAAGACAGCTTTCCTTAATGGAAGTCTTGATGAAAGCATCTATATGATGCAACCAGAAGGATTCATTGAAAATGTCCAAGAGGAAAGGGTATGCAAGTTGCAAAGATCCATATATGGATTGAAGCAAGCATCCAGATCCTGGAACATAAGGTTCGATCAAGCTATAAAAGGTTTTGGATTTATTCAAAACCTTGATGAACCTTGTGTATACAAAAGGATTAAAGGTGACAAGTTGGTTTTTCTAATTCTTTACGTTGATGATATACTACTCATCGGAAACGATGTAGGTGTATTAACATCAATAAAAGAATGGTTAGCAAAACAATTTGATATGAAGGATTTAGGAGAAGCAAGTTATATTCTTGGTATCCAAGTTATAAGGGATAGAAAGAATAGAACGATTGCATTATCCCAAGATTCATACATAGATAAAATCTTGTCTTGGTTTTCCATGAAAAATTCTAAGAAAGGTATGTTACCTTTCAGGCATGGAATCAAACTTCAGAAGGAACAAGTTCCTAAGAATGAGCATGAAGAGCAATTCATGAGTAGGATTCCGTATGCTTCGGCAGTTGGAAGTCTCATGTATGCAATGCTCAGCACTAGACCAGATATTTGTTTTATTGTGGGCATTGTTAGTAGGTTTCAATCGAAATCTGGTCCTGATCACTGGACGGCAGTCAAGCATATTTTCAAGTATCTAAGGAGAATGAGAGATTACATGCTTGTATACTCTGTAGGGGATTTAATTCCCGTTGGGTATACAGATTCTGATTTTCAGTCAGATTCTGACTCCAGGAGATCGACATCAGGATCTGTGTTTACCATTGGAGGAGGGGCAGCCATATGGAGGAGTATCAAGCAATCTTGTATTGCTGATTCCACCATGGAAGCCGTGTATGTTGCCACATGTGAGGCTGTCTGCCTCCGCCAATTCTTGATTGACTTGGAAGTGGTTCCTGATGTGAATAAGCAGATCACTATCTATTGTGACAATAGTGGAGCAATGGCTAATTCGAGAGAACCAAGAAGTCATAAGAGAGGGAAACACATTGAAAGAAAGTATTATCTTCTAAGAGAAATTGTGCATAGGGGTGACGTGATGATTACCAAGATCGTGTCAGCAGAAAATCTAGCGGATCCCTTTACAAAGACTCTTCCTCAAAAGAGTTTTGATGGGCATCTAGAGAATATGGGGATGAGAGATATGAAACATTTGCTATAGAGCAAGTGGGAGATTGTTAGGATTATGCTCGATAGCAAGAGTGTAATAGTGTAATTAACAATCTTTTTCATATGAATAAAGTGATTTCTAGTTTAACAAATCTTATAGCATTTATAGTTTCATTATTATAATTGTTAAAAGTAAATAATCATAAGGTCAAAAGACTATGAGAAAAGAAGAATTGTTCATACATATAGATATGTATGAGGTAGACACAATTCTTTAGTTAGTCTTGAATAATATTCACAACTTAAGATAGAAGGTTGGGCGTCTTTATCTTGTTAAAGTTGTATATTCTTTTGCTAGCATTTGAGTGGGATCAAATGTGTTATGATGAGTCTAAAATCATCAAAGTATGGTGTCTTTGGGCAAAAAAATCTAGTGCACTGGGTGCATTGAGAAGGATCAAAATTAAATACTTTATCTAGAACCGTCAATGGATAAAAGTTTTCATTTGAAGACAATCGAAGAGTCTATCTCAATCCTTAGATAAATGATGGACTTATGGTTGCAAGTGTTGTCATTTGAGCTATCAATGAGTACGATTATATAGCATAGTCTATCCTCGATAGTTTGGTGGTATTCATTTGTTAATCGATAGAGGACTTCATTTATAGATATGGGCATCGTGGCTCTATTTATTGAATGAGAGTAGAATACCATCATATGGATGTTTTGAGGTATAGGATATTAAATCTTAACTTTAAGTTTTTAATAGTGTCTATTGAAACATGGCTTCTGGACAAGTTAAAATATCCAAGTTTAAAATGTGGTCATATGAGTTAGGTGGTCTATGAGTTCTTGGCGATTACTGGTATTCTTCACGAGGATACACTTTCTCCAATAAGGTTTTTTTGGGTCTGAATGAGTAACATCAACTTATTCTATCTTTATTTAAGAGTTCAATTTTAGTTCATTAGTGGAATGAAGTAAAATTAAATAGATTGGACCTAAGTGAATCATTTGTTGATTGTGATTGGGCTGTGTCTATTGGAGCTAAAATTTAGATAGCCCGCCAAGATCCCCAATCCACATGAACTTGCATGGATCACTTGATATATTCTACCAAACCAATAGGGGTCCATCTAGAATTGTAATAAGGCATGTGTACCTGTTTCGTTTTGTAAGAATAGGTCTAGTTCACATGTGGACTTTTTATTTAGGTCCAATGGATTTAATAAAATGAGAAAAATAATATATGGCCTTTATACTAGGTATGGGCGACAATGGCTATGGATTATTGCTTTAATATATTATTTTTATTTTATTATTATTTAATTAAATGGAAATTAATTAATTTGTTAATTAATTAATTATTTAATTAAAAGTCAAAATCTTTTCCTATTAGGAGATGGTCTCCTAAAACTATACTATTGTTGGTAGTATAGTTAATGTTAAAGACTATATTTGATAATAGATAAATAAAAGGAGTTATTTATCTAATCAAATTAGAAAATCTTTAATATGGTTACAAACACACTATTGAGTAGGATTGGGAGTCTTGGTGTAGGAAAGAATTCTTTTTGGAAAAGGATTCTTGGTCACCAAGTAAAACTACTTAGTGGTAGAATTCTTATTTGAAAAGGATTCATAACCACCAAGTTAATCTACCTAAGGATAGGATTCTTGTCCATCAAGTAATCTTTATTAGGAGAGATTAAACACTCCTAATCTACTTCAAACAAGGGAATTTCGTTCATCACATGTATAATATAGGATAGGATAGATTTCCTTCTAAATAAGGATTCTAACTATCAAATAAATCCACCTAAGGAAATGATTCTTGCCAACCAAATGAATCCTTCTTAGGAAAGGATTAATGAACCTATATATATGTGGATGATAAATTCAACCAGCCCTAAGGTAATTAGAGGTAATTTCGGCCAAGATTTATTTGAGAAAGAAAAAGTTTTGGCCATCACAGGAATTTTGAAGGAGAAAAATCTGATTTTACTCTAGACAAAATTCGATCATCTCTAATCAATAGTGTGTGAATTCAGCCAAGTAGAGAAAAAAGGGGAACGTTTTTGTATTCGATAGTATACTAAATCTTTTTAATTAAAAGGGTTTTGTGTACAACATCGAATTAAGGTTCACGCGAGTTACAATCAAATTGATTGATAATTCACAAGTGACCAAACCTTCTTGGATTTTTCTTTTGGAGGATATTTGTAACTAACAAAGAAAAGATATTTGCTTTGTCTCCATCCTCACGAATACAATTTAAAGAAAGGGAGCCCACATTCCTAGGTGATTCACGGTCGTGATTGGATTGGAAGATCTTGCGGAATCAATTCGACGCTTGTTTAATCGTCACGCGAAAAAGGTACGATACTTTTATATACATCAATTAATCTAGGGTTAAGGTTCTCGTTGCATAAATGGGAAAAAAAAAATTATACGCAAACCCTAATCTCGTTTTTTCCCACGCTTCCGCTGCATTTCTAAACCGTTTTTTCCCTACAAGAAATACTCCCTCTTTGTTTAAAGCTTTGATGTTCTTTTGAGTGCTGGGCTTGCAGTGATCTAACTTCCTCCTATACTTTGTCAAGTTGACTTTTATAGCCACATTCTTTCATCTTTACAATCTTCAAGGCTTCATCTTTCTTCTTAAGTGCTCTTTTTACCTCTTCCAAGGTACTTGACTTCCTTACAATTTCCACCAAAAGCTTCATCTTCTTCCTTTCGTTTTCCTTTTCAATCTCTCCTGAAAATTTGGCAAGCACAATTAGATCTTATGAAATTGCCTTCTTCTCCTCTTCAACCTTCTTAATCTTCTTCCCCAATTTCTCATTGAGGTTAGCAAGGTCTTACACTTTCCTTTTCAACATCTCATTTTCAACTTCTCATTTTCAACCTTTTGTTGGTCAATTTCTTGATGGAGCTTTGTGTTCTTGTCTTCTGACTCATCTTTCACCTGTTTAAGATCACTAGAAATCTTCTCAAGGACTCCTTCTTCACATAATCCGTCTTCATCCTTTAGAGCTTAACTTTCTTCAATACCTTTAAAATGACCCTTTTCTAATTCTGAAGCCAATTCGAACGCCTTGACAAGCTCAAGAACCTTCCTCTTCTTTTTATGCCTCTGTGGTGCTTTCAAGACAAACATCCAACTTCACTCAATTTTTCTTCCGATCCTTTCACAACGAAATTGATCTTCTTATCCATACAACTTATAGACAACTCTTTAGAAACCACATTGACTATATAATTCATGTTGTGGCCATAAATGATCTTCCTAAAAGTAATTTCGAATCACGATCCTCCAGTTCATTTTCTATTAACTCCAAGACCACAAAATCAGCTGGCACTTTGAGCCTATGTATATCCAATTTAACATCTTCAACCACACCAACCGGGATCTTAGTGGAATTATCGGCCATCTTCAAAGTTATGGTGGTAGGCTTCAAATTGACACTTTTTAGTTGCCTACAAACTTGGAGGGGAATCATGTTGATGCTTGACCCCATATCTAGCACTCCCGCCATGATGTTTGAACCCTCAATGGTAATTGGAATAATAAAGCTCCTTGGGTCTTCTAACTCCAACGGGGATGGTCTCTCCTACTTGTTGTTCCCTATCCCCTGAAGCTACTACTCCTTCCCTCTGACTCTTCATTTACTTCCACAAGCTTTGTGTGCTCCTTCCCACTCACTGATTTCCTTTTTTCTTCCTTTAGAATGTAATCCGCTATCTGAGTCATTTGGGTCTCTATTCTCTGAAGTGAATCATCAAGACCGTGAATCCTTTGGTCATTAGAGTTAAGTAATTCTGAAGCTTCTGTTGAGTATCATTCTAAGTATTGCTAAAGTCTTGGTTAGACTTTTATTGGCTCTACATCAACTCCTTCATCATGTCTTCAAGTGACTTGGGCTTGTTTTGGTACTGTTCGGGTTGGTTGTTGAAATTTGTTAAAGGTTGAGTTTGTGCATTTTGCCCTTGATTGCTCGGACCACATGGGTTGTTATACCAGTTGCCCTCTTGATGTTGATAGGAATTATTATTGCTCCATGAAAAGTTAGGTTGGTTTTTCCATCCCGAATTGTAAGTGTTAGAGTAAGGGTCATTCCTTTGACTTTGAAAGCCTCCCAACACCTGAGCTTCCTCCTGCTCAAACTGACCATCCCCTATCAGATGATCACTAATAACTTGACTCACTTGGGCACCTATTTTTTTCATGCTTTATAGAATGTCCTTTATGATTGCATGTCCTTAACCATTTTAGACATTTTTATCGTGATCCCCATGATTTCATCAATTCATATTTCCCCCATTTCTTGTATTGGAGAACCTTTGATGTGAGTTTTAGGTCAGCTTCTCCATTATCTAATAAGCTTCTGGAGCCCTCTTGTTGGCAATTGTACTCCCACAAGAGTTGTCTACCATCAACTGAGTGCTAGTAGAGAGACCTTAATAAAAAGAAGTGACGTTTAACTCGTCTGTGTAAGTGTGTGGAGGTACTTGTGCCAATAGAACATGAAATCTCTCCCATGCTTCATGAAATAGTTCTCCATCCTTTTCATTGAAGGTGGCTATCTTAATCTTCAGTTCTCTAGCTCTTGTAGTTAGGAAAAAAATATGTTTGCAATACAACGGAGTCTCATCTCTCTCAACTGGCATGTCAGCAGCATTTTCATCGACCATCCCTTCTTCAAAATTGTTTCTCTCAAACTGTCTGATTATCCTACCAATTAGATTTATATTGTCTTGTGCCGGTACCGTTGGTCTTCTCAAAAAGCATTTTTCGTGCATAAACCTAGAAACCCGAAACTAAAAAACAAAAGAAACAAAGTAAAAGAAACAAAAACAGTATACATTAAATAAATTCTAACTAAAGCTAAATCTAATCACAAGCATATATGCCGATCCCCGACAACGGTTCCTTTTTGACAAGTTATCATTTTGTATGTGTAAAATAGCTTATCAAACAAAATTTTTAAAGCCCGATTTGCACACAAGTTGAAAACAATGTAGTAGCAAGTAAGGGCATCATCCACAGAGATTGTGTTATGCTTAAATGATCAAATTTTGCTTTAATTTAATATGCAATGAAATGTAAATTGTAATGGTTGTTAAGTGAAATTAACTACATGCAACTAAGCCTAAGCTACTCAAATTGCAACAAGTTAGTTATGAAATATATAAGTGCGATTGTATGAGAAATGATGCAATCACAATATAAATAGTGGGAATCCATTTAAACAATATTAAGCAATTGATTAATGAATGTCAATTTGTCCATTAGAGTGGTTTGGAGTCAACAATGCTCACTCACGGCTACTAGGCTGGATTTGGAGACTTAAAGACTCTATCCACATCATCTCTTTATTGCTCAACTACAAGGTCAGCTTATAAGAGAGTAACTCTTGAGACTTAGATAACTTCTATGTTATAGAAGGGCTTGGAATGGCATATTCACAATCCGATCTCTACCAATGAGACCCAAATGTGTAGGAAGAGCATGTTCACTTTACATCTAATTCATTCAACTTAGCTAGTTTAGACACCTTATCAGTGATTATCTCTTTGGCTTGAGAGAGGGCATATCTACCCAACCCAAAAAAATGTGTATATCAATATTAGAAACTCAAAAGACCTTGATGATCAAAGAGATTAAGAGAGGGTATATCTACTTAATTCTAAGACAATCAAATAATAGTTAATGGATTGAATGAAAATCACTAATAAAATCATACAATTATAATGGTTAACCCACAATTCATGTTTTCTTACATCATCCCGAAATGGGTCTAACTACCCATGTCTATTACAAGAATTAAACAAGGAGAAAAGAATAGAAGTAAACCCATAGATGATTCCTTCTTAAAGCTCTATACAGTCTCCTTGATTCCTTTTGTTGAGTAGATGATATGGATGGTGTGTGAATTGAGAAGGGTTTTTAAGAGAAATGAATTCCTAGATCTAGGGAAAGAAAATGGTTATGAATGGGTATCTAGGCATGTAGCTCATAACAGAAATGATCCTATATTTAGGTGTCTTCAAAATGGCTTGAATTCGCTAATGTGGCATCCTATCGCACAAAATGCATGGTTGGTACGCAGTTTGGACCTACGAAGGACCCGCGTATTGACCTGATACTTCGATTTCTAGCTCCCTGGTTTAGTGAAATACAAGAAAAAATGCACGACAGTGCACGGGTTGAGGACTCGTACATTGACCTACTTTCTTCTTCCTTTTGAGTACGCGGTTGATGCGCTGGTGATGACCCGTGTAGGACCCATTCACTATCTTGAAATAGTCCACCAAAACATATTTAATTTCTAGATTTATCCATGTCACTAAATCTTGAATCAGTCATATATATTTAGGCACATAATTAAGCTTTAGTATCAAACAAAAATCATGCTAGATTTACAATATAAAATCAATTAAAGTTCTAGCAATAAATACAGAGTATGTATTCACAAAATATTCAATACAAACCTATTAAGCTCTAAATATACAAGAAAATGTGCTAATCATGGATATAATCAATTAATGAGACCTAGCAGAAGTAGAGACTATTACTTATCAAAATCAATCAATTGAAGTACAACTACTCCTAAATAGAAAGTTAGCACAATACAAAACACAAACATGTGAAAACATAGGTTTAAAGAAAACCTAACTCAATATGCAAGGTTATAATCATGTTCAATCTAGCTTTAATAGAGTCTAAAACTCTAATCAAACTTTATACATCATACATACATGTATTGAAGAAGAAAACTCAAGGTAATTGAACACTTTAAAGAAAAAAAAACTCAAGATTAAATACCTCAAGAAAAACTGTGCAGTCTCATTTTTTTAGTGTAGAGCCACCTAAAAACTTGATAAAATTACCTTAAACCTTCTTGGAGAAGTTGAAGAATTTATAGAAAAAAAATCTCACTACAAGAAAAAAAACATTTCTTGACAATCTTTTATTGACTATTTTACAAAACTGTCAATAAACTTATAAAATTTGATAGTTATTTTTAACTGTCAAAAAGAGTTGACAATTTGCTAGAATAATCACATATTAAATGTCATATATTATTGATTGTTTCTAATAACTGTGAACAAATTTGTTTTTTAAAATTTTTATTTATCTTTACTATTTTTTTACTTATACTTCCTATTTTCAACACCAAACAAAATCCCACTTTTTATTAGAAATTCTCGCTACCGCAATTTCTCTGTATATAAACAAAAATAAAAAAGATCTTCTTTGACTATAACTGTATCCCTCTCCCTAACTAAAGATTTTTCACAGCTTAAATTTCTATTATCCTTTATTTCTCTAATCATCCAAACTTCGTTCAAACTTGCATAACAATTTGAGTTGTTTATGGAAAGTGCACTGAAATCTTTAACGTTTTTTTTTGTTAGTACACTTAAATCCCTACAATTTCAAAATTTTAGGGTATTTATTTCACTCCCGCTATTTTAGAAATTTTAAAGAAAAATATTATTAAGATTCAAGCTTTATTTGTTTTTGAGCTTCAATTTGGTTAAATTTTACTGTTGCTGTCATTAAGAAGGAAAACTGACTCTGTCAGGCTTGAAGTTTCGTTGCCAGGTGAGAAATTTTAAATGCTTTAAGTTGTTACAGGATTTGAATTTTTTTAAAATTTTGTGTCAACTCTTTCCACTTTTACATTCTAATCAATTTTTTTTATGACAAACATTGATCAATTAATTTAACTTGCTAAACCTTTTGTTTGAAACCACTAATAATTTTTTAAATCAAGTAAAAGTACATTTCTCAAACCAAGTTCAAATTACAAGAATTTTTTATATAAAAATATTTTTTTTAATCAGTATTAGTTTGTCTTTATATTCTATATTTGCTAGAGAAAAATCTATTTTACTCTCCTGATGATTTTTTTTTAAATCTAATTTATACATTGTTTCTTTTCTATTTGCATATTACTAGTTTGCCAATTAAGACTAAGCCAAAATTTCAACTGGAAAAAGAACTAAAATTGCCGAAAAGGTAGACCTCACAAACTTCAAATATTTTGTGAAACTTAAATTTAATTGTATCTATTTTATAGATAAATGTATCATTTTAATTGAAATGAGTTTGTTGCTATTTGATGTTGTGAATATGTTTTGTATTTCTCTGTATATACATGCATTATTTGTTGAGTGTTTGTGGGTTTGTTAACAAAAAATACACATCGAAGCTTGGAAAGCCTTTATCAATGTCTATTACCTCAAACACTATGAAAAGTCATTAAATACTTTGAGTTGTTATCATTTCTGGATTATTGTTAATTTTTTGTATATTAATTTCACTTACTTTGGTGGAAGTTTTGCTAATTTAAAGTTATCCATATTTTTAACAATCAAATCAAATGTATTTTTTTTTTTAGTGACAAACATGGGCCAATTCATTTATTAACTGCAACTTGTTATTGGTTAACGTAACAATCCTGTCAAAAAAAAATAAAAAATCTTAACGGTCTTGTTTTTTAGATGTTTTCATTTTAAGTGTATATAACCAAAAAGGCATATACTCGTTGTCTTTTCTTATTTATTTAATCCAACTTCAAAAAGACTGAATATATGCTACCAAAACTTTGATAAACCCTCAAGGTCCATTTCTTTGCAATGTCGGCTTTAAAAAATTATTATTATTTTACTCCAGTCTTGATTTGTTCCCTTTTTTTTTAAACTATTTCAATAAGTTCATATCATTGCTACATTAGCTAAACTTTATTTATTTGCATATTGTACTTTTTTAGAATTAAACATCTATTTTACTCTTCTATATATTTTCTACTTTTTATCTAATTTATATATTGGTTACTTTCTGTTTGCATATTACAGATTTGCCATTTAAGATTGACTCAAAATTTATATTGGAAAAGGATTGAAGTTTCTGGGAAAGGTAGACCTCATAAACTTCAAATATTTTTGCAAACCTTAATTTAATTGTATCTATTTTCTGGGTAAATGTGTTATATTTAGTTGATATGAGTTGGTTGTTCTTTGGTATTGTGAATATATTTTGTGTTTCTCGATATTTACATGCATAGTGTGTTGAGTGTTTGTGGGCATGTTAATAGAAACCATATATCGAAGCACGAAATGACTTTATCAAAGTCTATGAGCTCAAAAGCTATTAAAATAACTATCTTTATTATCATATTCTTCTTGTTGTATGTAAAAAAAATGGTTGTACTTTATGTTAACTGATATATAAATAATTATATATTTTTGTATAAATAATTCTTGTATCTAATGAATAGTGTTTTTAGACTTCTTATAATTAATTTTTATATCATGGCTAATTAATTTATAACATATGATGGATATGTCTTGGATGTTGAGTGATATAATGTAAGGGAATATGAGACTGGGGTTGAGAAATTTATAGAATTTCCCATACTTCATTCTGAAAATCCTAACTTAGGATTAATAATGACAATTAAAGCAAATCCTAGATATCAATGTTCTAAATGCAAAGGCAAGAATAATTAGCTAGAAGGGTAAAATCATCCTAAATGCTAGCTATAATAAATTAATGCATCTCAATCAACAATCAATACACAAGCATGTCATAAAAGCAATTAAACATACAAGCAAGCAATTAATATGCAATAAATACTTAAACCCTAGGTATACATGTCTTAGTAATGAAAACATAAAGTTTAGAACATATAGAGAATACCTAGTCATGAACACACAAGAAACTTATGCTTGAAAGATGCTTGATGAATTGGATTTTAAAGATGGTTGAGTAAAAATGGTTTCTTGGAGCTTTTATCTCTCAAAAATAGGTTAGGAAGCTCTAAAAACCGGTTGGGAAGAAGGTGGTATATTTATATGAAGTCTAAAGTGAAGCTACGTAGTTTTGGCCAAAACTAACCAAAAGACGCAATCAGCGCTGGTGTCTGTGCACTGGTCGAGTAGCGCATGACCAGAGACAAACCGCTGGACAAGTTACGTTGGTGAGATGCGCATGACGACCATCGCACCACCAGCGACAAACCACTGGAAAACAGCGTTGGTGTTGACGCGCATGACGACCAGCGCACCACCAGCGACACACCACTAGAAAGCTGCACTCGTGATGCCGCTGGTGAGGGCGCTACTCGAGTAGAGCACTACTCACCACCTTCACACACACACACACAATTCATGCAAGAGAGAAGAGGTGAAGGGAATGCATCCTAACGCCTAACATGACATGATATTTTAATCATAAGATGTAATCAATTCAAACAAGCAAGAGATAACAACATTAGGCACACAATCAAGACAATAAGGCACAAATACAAAGTGATCAAAAACATGCGTGAGAGTAAACATGCATGAGAGTGAGTGTGTGCACTAAATCTCTTCAATGAAGTTAAGCAAGTGATTTTACCTTTGATGCTTGAGCCTGGTTTCGAACATTGAAGTTTTAAACTGTCCTTACATATTGATCCCAAAATGTGGTTGTCAACGAAATAAGCCAATCAAACACCGAGGAACTTACAAACTCCCTCTTTGGCTATTTCGTGATAAAACCACTCACTCACAAAGTATCCTCACAACAAACAACAAGAAAAAACAAGAGGTCAACAAAAAAACATTCTTTATTACAGGAGATACCTAAAGCTTAATCTTCAAATATTTCATCTTTTGTAGAATGATCATCCCTACAAAACAAAGAACTACACTTTCCAAGACCAGTGTATGAGAGGGATCAAGATAAAAAAAAAACAAGCGCAATTTGCATGAATTAGAAACAAGTAACATGCAATCAACAATGCACATAGCAAACGTTCCCCCTAAATAGATCCACTCCCTCTCAATAGGTCAGTATCCCCTTAAATCATGCCTATATCAACTCCCCCTAAATCCAATATTACTCCCCCTTTTTGTCACAAGATAGGCAAAAGAGTATTCCCCAACCGGCACGCTTTAACAAAGAGAGATATTTGCAATGTAAATGCATGATCATATACAAAAACTTTATGCAGGATAATTAAAAGAGAGAAATTTATGGAAGTTTTATTGATTGGAAGATGTGCGAAAGATTGCCTTGAATGAAATACATGCAACATCAACTTCCAAAAGCATGGCATTTGGCAAAGGAAAATAACACATTAGGTTCCAAGATAAATCAAACCAATTTGCACCAAATTGTCAATTAAAAACAATATATTGTTTAACCAAAAAAGAGCAACTATCAAACTTTACAAGTTAAACAAGACATGAGCGACTACTGCGCCCTATTAGATTTTTCCAGACAAGATGCGCGTATGATAGTTGCCTTGTTCAAAAAGTAAAGAGAGATACTATAGGAATGTGAAAATCCTTGAAATGGATACAATATCCTTATTGAATGAAGTCTCAAAAGTCACTTGCACATATATTTGCAACAATTTTGTAAGCATTCAATAAATTCATCATGCATAACACTTTAAGCATGTCAAGATCAAGTTTTCATAAACATGGAGATAAACTTTGGGTCAATCAAATGTACTTTCCAACCAAATTTCCTAGTCCAAAAATACATGTTTGAACACAAATAAGACATGCATTTCAATTAAGGCAAAAACACACTTATTGAATAAAAAGACATATAATAATATATGCATCCAAGATACTCAAGCAATTAATTAAAGAGCATAAAATTGACCAATTATTTGCATATTAGAATGCAAGTTCGCTCTCTTTGCTTGAGCTACCCATATGGGTCAAACGCCAAAACTCATCAATGCATATGACAAATCCCAATAGACCTACTAAGAGATTTAAACTTAGTTGAATCTAATGGTTTTGTAAACTATTAGGTTTTAGTTTGGGATTGGCCTGATACCTAGCACACACCCCAACACTAAAGGCTATATCGGGCCTACTAGCCATCAAGTATAGCAAGCTCCCTATCATGCCACGATAAAGACTTTGATCCACACTTTTTCCACTAGCATCTTTGCTAAGTTTTAAAGTGGTACTCATTGGTGTGTCACAATGCTTGGCATTCTCAAGGACAAACTTCTTCATTAGGTTCTTGGCATACTTGGCTTGGGATATGAAGATCCCATCATGCATTTGCTTGATTTGCAAGCCTAGGAAGTAATTGAGTTCACCAACCATGCTCATTTCAAACTCATGAGTCATGACATCAACAAATTGTTAAACTTTCAAGTTGTTGGTGGAACCAAAAACGATGTCATCAACATAAATTTGAGTTATGAATAGCTCATCTTTAGTGCACTTGATGAACAATGTCTTGTCAACACTACCTTTAGAATAGCCATTGTCAACAAGATAAAGAGTGAGGCGCTCATAGTAAGCCCTCGGTGCTTGTTTCAACCCATATAACGCCTTCTTGAGGCGATAAACATGATTGGGGTGGTGTGGATCCACAAACCCCTTAGGTTGCTCAACAAACACTTCCTCTTGCAAGAAGCCATTGAGGAAGGCACTCTTAACATCCATTTTATACAATTTAAACTTGTGAATACACGATATGGGTAAGAGAAGTCTAATGGACTCTAATCGGGCAACGAGAGCAAAAGTCTCCTCAAAGTCGATACCCTCAATTTGAAAGTATCCTTATGCTACAAGTCTAGCTTTGTTCCACACAATGTTTCCATTTTCATCAGATTTGTTCATATAGACGCAATTGGTGCCTAACACATTAGTGTTCTTAGGTCTAGGAACTAGAGTCCAAACCTCATTTTTTTCAAATTGATTTAGCTCTTCTTGCATAGCAAGGACCCAAAACTCATCACTTAAGGCTTCATCAACCTTTTTGTGCTCAATTTGAGAGGTGTAGCAAGTATAACTAATTTTATTTGCTAATTGATGCCTAGTCCTCACACCCTCATTCACATTTCCAAGAATGTCACTCTTGTTGTTGAGATGTCTAACCCAAGGAGCGGGTTCATTAGATTCCAAGGTAGGATCTCTATTAAGAGATTGAGAGACCTCTTTTTCAAGATTTGATTTTTCATCACTTGAAACCTCATCAATCTTTACCAAGAGAGTATCATCAACCACACTAATCTCCTCATCATGGTTACTAACCTTAGGCCTACAATCATCTATGACCACATTAGATGATTCCATTACACTTCGTGTCTTCAAATTAAAAATTCTATAGACCTTACTATTTAGGGCATAGCCAATGAAAATCCCCTCATAACTCTTAGCATCAAACTTGCCAAGTTGATCACAGTCATTTAGAATGTAGCACTTGCTTCCAAATGAGTTGAAGTAGCTAACATTTGGCTTCCTACCCTTCCACAATTCGTATGAGGTTTGACTAGTCCAGGGCCTAAGAAAACTCTATTGCCTATATAACAAGCCGTATTGACAATTTCAGCCCAAAGATTCCTAGGCACATTGTTGTTATGCAACATCACATGGGCCACCTCTTGGAGGACTCTATTCTTCCTCTCTACTACCCCATTTTGTTGAGGAGTTAGAGGAGCTAAGAACTCATGGAAAATGCCAAGACTATCACAAAAGTTTTCAAAGCTAACATTTTCAAATTCTTTCCCATGATCACTTCTAATTCTCTTGATGCATTTTATGTGAGGATCCTTCTCATTTTGAATTTTAGTGCAAATCATTTTAAAAGTTTCAAACATTTCAGATTTTTCTCTAAGAAAGTAAGTCCAAGTAAATCTAGAAAAATCATCCACACACACAAAAATGTACCTCTTGCTACTGAGACTTTCGGTTTGCATAGGACCCACAAGGTCCATATGAAGAAGCTCTAATGTCTCCTTAGTGACAAGATACTTACCCTTCTTATGCACACTCTTAGTTTGCTTTCTTTTATTACAAGGTCCACAACTCCCTCTATCCTATTTCCAAACTTAGGAAGGCCTCTCACAACTTTCAACCTCTCAAGAACTTTCAAGTCTTTGAAATTTATATGACCTAACCTTTGATGCCACAATTCAACTTGATCACAACTAGACAAATTACAAGAGATGCCATTGGAATCAAGACAATAAAAATTGTCACTTGATCTCTCATCTTTCACTAGGACTTATCCATCTTCTCTCAGAATAGAACAATCAACTTTACCAAACTTGACCGAAAACCCTTCTTCATATAAATGTGATATGCTAATAAGATTGGCTTGTAAGCCATCTACATAAAGAGCATTAGGCAAGGAGGGCAAACCAGGGATGGAAGATTTTCCTTTTCCTAGAACCTTCTTACATGAACCATCACCAAAGGTGACAAATACACCATCCTCCATCAAAAGAGTTTCAAAGAAACTCTTGTTTTCGGTCATGTGCCTAGATCATCCACTATCAAGATACCAAATGTTAGAGGCTTTCGCCTTAAATGCCACTTGGGCCATATGGAAAACATACTCATTTGTTCTAGTCCATCTAGTAGCAACATGGTCATTTCTAGGAGCCTTGGGTTCGTTGGCTATAAACTTCCTAGGTGCATGCATTTTGGCTCTTCTGAGCATATTCTTCTCAATCATGCTTTCAAAACGACACAACTTAATAAATTTAAAACAATTCGGCCTTATGTGACCTTCAACACCATAATAATGACAAATGGGAGTAAAGTAAGAATTCATACCATATCCTTGTGAAAGCATGGAAGACTTCCCTCTCCTTTGAGTTGTCCTTTGATGTTGAGCCGAATATCTTCCTTGAAAGAACCTTTATGAATGAGCCAAATTAATTCTCCCTTTTGGTTATGGATGAAAGATCCTTTATTGACTTTGAAAGCTCCTTGGAGGTTATGGTCTTGTTGGATGAACTCTAGCTTTTGGTGAAGGTGTTTTAGCTTGAGACTTTGTTTGTGCTTGCTTTGATGATTCACCAACATCATTTGATCTCATTTGTTGGTGTGACTCTTGAACCTCTTTTTCCTTTAGACTCTTGACAAAGATGGTCTTCTTTAAGGAAATGGCATCCTTGCCTTCCACATATCCTAGGCCCGTTTTATCACTAGGACTCTTCCCACATGATAGCATCTTGTCAAGTCTCTCAGTTTCAGATGTCATTTTGGCAACCAATTCTTTCGCTCAATCTTCAAGTTTTCTTCACTCTTCTTAGTGATCACAAGCTCTAATTTTAAACTCTCTTCTAACTCTTTTCCACTCTTTACCTTTTCACTCAAGTTGGTAATCTTGAAAGTCAACTCTAGATTCTCCTTTTTCAACTCTTGAATCTCCTTCTTCTTTTTCAATGTAGGCTTTTCAAAAAACTTCATGAAGTCTACATATTCTATTTCCTCGACAATCTCAAATCTAGAGTAAGAAGAGGTACTCTCATCATTAGAGTCATCTACTTCTTTCTTGTCACTCACAACTTCCTTACCATTATGAGATATTGTGAAGGCAATGAAGTTTGCAACTCTATCTTCATCATCCAAAGATTTTTATTTCTCTTCTAAGTCTTCCTATAATTCCAAGTGGCCGCCATCACCTTCCCCTTTTTTTTTCTTCAAATTTGCACATTCTGGAGCAATGTGACCAAAACCACTACATTCATAGCATTGAATGCCCTTCTTGGAGTCACTTTTTTAAAACTTTTCAATCTTCTTGAAGGGAGTTTTCTTTTTCACTTTCTTTCCCTTTGACCCAAAACCTTTCCTCTCAAACTTCATAAATTTCTTGAATCTTTTAACCATGAGGGTCATTTCTTCATCTGAGTCCTCCTCATCTTCTTCAACCTTAGTAGTCTTCAAGGCAATGCTCTTTTGCTTCTTTTGAGGAGTGGGTGAGGTGTTCCATCTTGACTCATGAGCTAGAAGTCTTCCAATGACTTCACTTGGCTTTATATTATTGTACTCACTATTCTCTTCAAGTGCCGTCACTTTTGATTCGAACCTTGATGGAAGTGACCTCATAATTTTTTACTTGACTCTCCTATTTGAATAGGGGTCACCAAGTTGATGGCTTTGGTTAAAAATATCCATCAACTTCACTTGGAAGTCATTGAAGCATTCATGCTCCTCCATCATAATCTTTTCAAATTACATTTGGAGGACTTAAAGCTTTGAGTCCTTGACTACCTCTGTTCCCTCATGTGCCGTTTGAAGAATGTTTCAAGCCTACTTTGCAATCCTATTGTTTTGGACCAATTTGTATTGATTATCATCCACGGCACAAAGGATGGCATGCATAGCCTTGTTGTTCCACTTGGATGCTTCAAACTCTTGAGTACTCCAACTAAACTTAGGCTTAGGAGCTTCTACACAATCGTCAAAGGTCATTGTTGGAGGAGTATAACCGTCTTCAATAGCCATCCTAGCACGGTCATCTATTTGGCAAAGATAGGCTTCCATCTTGCCCTTCCAAGTAGCATAATTCACCCCATTGAGCAAAGGGGTCTTATGCTTGAGGCTCCCTCATGACTATTTCCATTTCCACTCATAGTGTTTGAGGGGAATAAATGATATGAAAATGTAATGCAACACACAAAATGCAAGCAACCAAATTCACATGGCAAGACACACACAATGAACGGATCACCTAAGTATATCTGGGCACTGGCTTTGATACAAATTGAAATTCCCTAGAAAGTGTGTGACTATAACCTAGAGAGGGGGGGGGGTGAATATGTTTTAATTCGATAGATTACCAATTTTGCGAATTAATCAATATTAATAATTCTACCCCATTCTACTTAAATGTTCAAATAAAAGACAACAAACATAAAACAATAAAAACACGCAATATAAACGTGGAAACCCTCCAAATGGGAAAAACCATGGGCTGTTTAGAGCGCCACCCTTGATCCTCAAAATCCGCTATTGAGTAAAAGCTTACAACCTAGGTTGACTTCCTGTCTAACCCTCCAGTTACTAACCCTTTCACCCTACCCAGCGGGCCTTAATAGTGATTTTGGAGCACTAGCCTTGTGCACTAACCACTTAGCCACAAGCTAACTCAACAGTGAAGAGATAATGGCAACCTAAGTGAACATGCAAGAATATTCAATATGCGAAAATGCTAGGTCAAGATATTCATACTTATCTAGGATTAATAATGACAATCAAAGCAAATCCTAGATATCAATGTTCTAAATGCAAAGGCAAGAATAATTAGCTAGAAGGGTAAAATCGTCCTAAATGCTAGCTATCACAAATTAATGCATCTTAACCAACAATCAATACACAAGCATGTCATAAAAGCAATTAAACATACAAGCAAGCAATTAATATGCAATAAAGACTAAAACCCTAGGTATACATGTTTTAGTAATGAAAACATAAAGTTTAGAACATGTAGAGAATACCTAGTCATGAACACACAAGAAACTCATGCTTGAAAGATGCTTGATGATTTGGATTTTAAGGATGGTTGAGTAAAAATGGCTTCTTGGAGCTTCCCTCTCTAAAAAATAGGTTAGGAAGCTCTAAAAACGACTTGGGAAGAAGATGGTATATTTATATGAAGCCTAAAGTAAAGCTACGTCGTTTTGGCCACAACAGACCAAAGGACGCAATATGCGCTGGTCAAGTAGCGCACGACCTGTGATAAACCACTAGACAAGTTGTGCTGGTGAGGTGCGCATGACGACCAGCACGCCACCAACGACACACCACTGGAAAGCTGCGCTTGTGATGATGCTGGTGAGGGCGCTACTCGAGTAGTGCACTGCTCACCACCTTCACACACAAACACAATTCATGCAAGAGAGAAGAGGTGAAGGGAATGCATCCTAATGCCTAACATGACATGACATTTTAAAACAAAAGATGCAATCAATTCAAACAAGCAAGAGAAAACAACATTAGGCACACAATCAAGACAATAAAGCATAAATGTAAAGTGATCAAAAACATGCATGAGAGTAAACATGCATGAGAGTGAATATGTGCACTAAATTTCTTCAATGAAGTTAAGCAAGTGATTTTACCTTTGATGCTTGAGCTTGGTTACGAACAATGAAGCCCTAAACTACCCTTAAATATTGATCCCAAAATGTGGTTGTCAATGAAATAAGTCAATCAAACACCGATGAACTTACATCAATCTCGTTATGTTTTTATTCCTTACAACCCTAGGTAATGCTTTTGTTATTTATTTTTATTTTTCCTTTTTAATAAGGTATCATAATCATATATAAATCTTTTGAACTAGATATGATTGGATATTGTGTTGTTATCGACATGTTGAACATGCAAATATATTATTTGGATTCCTTGAACGGTGAGGCTGATGAATATTTGAAACATATTGTGAATACATAAGTGTGAAATTCTATTTCTCTTGGAAATTATTTTCAATGTTGTACTTATTTATTTAATAATATTAACTTAAAATCTTTTATCATACAGTGGAATAACAATTTACATTGCACAAAAGAGCACCAATTCCAAGAGAGTTAATTTACAATGGAGATCAGTTAAGGTTATGTGTGTGTGTGTGTGTGTGTGTGTTTCTGAGTGATAAAAGTACTTCAATATTAATGTCTATTATCTATATAACTCATGTGAGTGTAGGTACCACTATAACCCGATTATGTGGAGTGCAGTTAATAATGTCATGAGATACATGAAGGAGATCATTGTCGATCAAAGTTTACTAAAAGAAAATGTGAAATACTTTTATCTTTTCTAGTTTGTTAAATTATATTATTATTTATAGTTTCATGGGAAATGTGCATATACTTAAAAGAGATTGAAGAAATACATAAGAGATTGATGAGATACGTTGTCACTAAACTGCATTTATCTCTCAATTCATTTGAAAGGTTGGTACAAGTTATACGTAAATATCGCCAGAAGTACACGTCATCATTAAACCACGTAAGCAAGTCATCTCAAAGGAAAATTACCATATTGGCATCAGAAGAAGCAACGCTCAGTGAAATCAGAGTAGAGCCGAGTACGGATAAACAAAATGCATTTGCCTGTTCAGGTTTACTCAAGGTAAACAAAGGGAAACATTTTATTTAGGCTTTCATTCACTACAGTTTAAATCATGCAAGACTTCCAAGGTTGTAGCAATACCACACGTATACGCAATCACAAGAAAAAGAGTCCCAAAGAGAAATTAAAAATTTCTCCCCAAGAAATATGCCACAAACGAAAGAGAGATTTGATAAACTTTGGCTTGCACGCCAAGATACAAAACCCTAGCAAAACCATATATAAATACACCTGTAAGTTATATTATAAAGGACAGAACAACAAGAGTGAGGCAAGAGAGATCGAGTGTTGTAATTCTAGCAATTCATTATTGGATTTGACTTAGTTGCGTGTGCAACTACCCGTGGACGTTTCTCCGGTCAACGGAGTTTTACCATAAATGTTCATGTTAGATTGCTATCCTTTTATTGCATCTTCATTTGTAGGTTGTGGTGAATAAATAAGTAGTTGACTTCTTAATCGTCAAGAGACTGCTAAAGATGGTGCTAGAAGGAGGGGTTGAACCTCCGTATGTTAGATTCACCTAAAACTCTTATAACAATGGCTAACGATGGCAACGAAGGCAATTCTAAGAATATCCAGGAATCACCAGATGATATATAAAGAATTGACACTTTTTAAGATCACATAGGCATTGCACTTACAACAAAGAATCGGTCGGTACCCATAGCAGGTATCGAACGGTCTCCTCAACCTAGTGAGCACATCGCATGGTGATTCCAAGAGAAACTGCAAAGGCGGGTGTCTAATACAGCTAAAGAAGGAGTTGACCCCCTTAACACGGGAGGATTGATTTAACCTAGCCAAACTTCTCTCTTGGATCACCCACTAGGAAGGTTACGGTGGATTATAGTTAGACCAGCACCTGTCGCACCGGCAACAGACACAAATCTGAATCTAACCACCTAACTCGAAGTTGCACTGGAAGAACAAGCCTGGTCCGAAAGGCATCTAAAGAAGATCGACATCATCGAAGCCACAGTTGTGACCAAGCAAGGCATGACCGGCATCATAGATACTTTGGATGAAGGGATCTGTCGTGGTCACAGAGGACAACGATCATCATCACCGAAAGTGGCCATCGAGGATATATCTGTTTGCATGGCTTAACACAAGAAACTCAGAGGTAGGATAAAGAGGAACAAAGGACCGACCTAACGATTACCTAAGGATTTAACCACGAAGGGGACCCAGTTGGTGAAAGAGATGTTCTGATATAGAGCTTGACCCGAGAGGTTCAAAACGATAGGAGGCAGATGGATGCGCTAGTTAGACGCTATGAGCGTAATGTGTTGTCGGACGATGATTCTGATAACCCTGTTACTGATGACATCCTCCGAACAACGTTCCAAGAGAGATTTAGGATGCCGCATTTGGAGCAGTTTAAGAAAGACACGAACCCAAAAGAACACATTAGGCGATACAATAGTGCCATGACCCAATACACCCAAAGTGATGCCTTATGGTGCCTCAATATCCCCCAGACCTTAGGAGATTTGGGGTGACGATTGTTTGGTAGACTACCTCTGGCTAGCATTGGAAGCTTTTGTGAATTAAACAGAGCTTTCTCGAGACAATTCCTTAGGAATGTGCATATAAACAAGTCAGTAGCTCACATCCCCCAACTAAAGCAAGGAAAAGATGAGTTATTGAAAAAAATACCTAGGGATATTCAGTCAAACAATGTCAGAGATCGGAAGCGTAAATGACGAACAATCATCGCCGTATTTATAAACAACTTATAAATTGGCTGACTATCCTTCGATTTGAGAAAAGTCTATCTTACTAGGTATGCAGATATGATGGACATGACAGGTGGATATGCACTGGCCGAGGAAGAAGAAGTTACAATAGGGGGCCACTTCGTACATAGAGGGCACCCCGAAGAATCTACGACTAAGGAGACTGAGTCTAGGTCACAAAACTAAAGGTAGATGAGTAGAAATGGAACAACAAAGACTAAATAAACAAGGGTAGAAGTGGCGGATATAGAAACACCGACCATGTAAAGGACAAGTTCCAGGGTAAGTATACAAACTATACTCCCTTCAAAAAAAGATAAGATGAAATCTTAGCTATTCTGGAAGAAAAGAACCTGTCCAAAGAGCCCCGAAGATAGTCACAATTTGCCTAAAAAGGCACCATAAAGTATTACTGTTTTTAAAATGAAAATAGGCATGAAACTTCCAAGTGTTACCAGCTCAAAGATCACATCGAAACTCTCATCCAAGAGGGGCATTTACATGATATTGTTTTAAAGAAATGTGAGAAGATAGATACCTAGTAGGACGGCAAGTCAGAAGATCATGATAGGAAAAAGAGTCCGAACAAGACTGAAGAAGGAGAAATAACCACCATTTTCGAAGGACCTTCGACTTGAAAAAGAAACAGAGAATGAACTCAAGAAATCCGGGAAGCAATGAAAGCATGAAAAAACCTCGATGTAAACTCTGCTGAGCCCGACCCAAAAAAGATCAAGGATGGGACCCAATAGTATTCACTGAAGCTAACTCGTATGGGGTGGATGTTCGGCCAAACGATGCTTTAGTTATAAATGCCCAGATTAGCCACGGAGAAGTCCATCGAGTATTGATTGACAATGTGAGTTCGACGGATATTCTAAATATAGAGGTATATGACCAGCTATGGTTGGATCGGAAGGATTTGAAACCCTTTCATACCCCACTTAAAGGATTTGGTGGGATCGAAGTCAAATTACTGAGAACGGTGAAGTTACTAGAGACGATAGAAGAACCTCCTTGTTAGAAAACAGTGTTACTTGACTTTGTTATGGTGGACATTGAGAATTGGCCTTACAACGTCTTGTTAGGCTGACCATTCCTGAATAAAACCAAAGTGGTAACTATGACCTGCACTTTGATGATAAAATTCCTGACAGAATCGAGGGTAGGAACAATCAAAGGGTCGTAAGAGATGGTAAGAAGAGCAAGGCTCTCAGTCTACAGGGATAGGGAGAACAACGAACATCGAGTTTGCACTCTCTCTTTACCCCGATCAAGCAGTGATAGAAACACCCTTGGAATTTGACTTGGATTCAAGGGAAGAGCCTAAGACACAGAAGGATGAACCAACAAAGAAAATAGTTCTGGATAAGGATGAGCCGACCAAAGGGGTCAAAGTTAGGACTAACCTAGATGAAACCGTAAAAACAAGTCTTATCAATCTCCTAAGGGAGTACAAAGATGTGTTAGCATGGAACCATGAAGACATGACGGGAATAAATGCACAAATGATGTCACACTGCCTGGCCGTTGATCTGGGGGTCAAACCAGTAATCCAAAACAGAAGATTGTTTAACCCCGAAATGAGTCTGGCAATTAAAATAGAAGTTGGAAAGGTACTTGTCGCAGGATCTATCAAAGAATTGAAGTACCCTTAGTGGGTGGCCAATGTTGTGCTGGTGAAAAAAAAGAATGACCAGTAGAGAATGTGCACAGATTTCATAGACCTGAATAAAGCCTGACCGAAGGATAACTTCCCCTTACCAAGAATAGACCAATTGGTAGATGCCACGTCTAGTCATGAGTTGTTAAGTTTCGTGGATGCATATTTATGATACACTCAAATTCGAATCAACAAGGCAGATGAAGATAAAACAGCAATCACAACCGACCAAGGACTATACCGATAGAGGGCAATGCCCTTTGAACTAAAGAACACTAGGCAACTTACCAGAGGTTAGTCAATAAAATATTTGCTTGATAGATAGGGAAGATCATGGAAGTCTACATGGATGATATGCTAACTAAAAGCATCATAGCGTCGAGACACGCTGCAGACCTGAGAGAAACCTTCGATGTGTTAAGGCAATACAAGATGAAGCTTAACCCGAAAAAGTGCCTGTTTGGTGTACCTTCTTAAGGTTCTTAGTATTTCAGGTCCACCAAAAGGGGTTTGAAGAAAACTCATGAAATATTAGGCCCTCGCTGAAATGGTTTCACCTAAGACTCTAAAAGACATACAATGATTGGCAGGATGCCTCACTTCGCTTAGCCGGTTCATCTCTAAATCAACAGATAATTGTACGCCATTTTTCTTAGCAATAAAAAAAAAGAAAAGGGACTAAAGTGGACCAGAGACTGAGAGAAAGCTTTTCAAAAGATAAAAGAGTACTTCGATCGAGCCCCAATCCTTTCTAAACCTATGGCCGGAGAAACTCTGTACATGTACATATCTCTCACAGAATTGGCAACGGGATTTTGTCAGATTAGAAAACGGGGTACAGAAACTAGTGTACTATACTAGCAAGTCTTTACTTCTAGTGGAAACAAGATACTCAGTAGAAGAAAAACTGGTCTTGATGCTAGTTTCGACGGCTTAAAAATTGAGGCCCAACTTTCAGTCACACGTGGTGGAAGTATACACTTACTGTCCCCTCAAGCAAATCCTACAAAAGTCGGAATTTTTGGGGAGATTAACTAAATGGGCGATCAAGCTAAGCGAGTTTGACATAAAGTATGTACCCAGAGTATCTATCAAAGGGCAAGCTATAGCCGACTTTGTAGTTGAGTTCACTGAACCCAATCTAGAGGCCAAAAAATTGCTAGAAGTGAAGGATTTTCAATTGAAGCTGCATGTTGATGGATCATCAAACACTCAAGGTAATGGGGCAGAAATAATGGTGTCCACTCAAACAAAAGACGATATAGAATGCCCCATCAGATTTGACTTTAAAGCAACAAAGAATCATGCCGAGTACTAGGCATTATAGGCAGGCCTCAAGGTATGTATTGCGTTAGGAGCAAATGAGGTTGAGATCTTTAGTGATTCACAAGTTATAGTCAATAAGGTTCTTGACGAATACCAAGCTAGAGACGGATGCATGATTGCTTATCTGGACGATACTATGTAACTTCTCAAGCGATTCAAAGAGTTAAAGATCACTCAGATCCCATGGGAAGAGAACGAGAAGGCGGACACCCTATCAAAGTTAGCATCAGCCATAACTTTCTTTAGATATAAAATTGTCCTAGTAGTGCTTCTGCTCAGGTAGAGTATATCTGGGCCGAAAGAACCTGATGTAGCAAAGATCTGAGCACAATCGAGTGGATGGATGACCCAACTTAGGAAGTACTTGTAAGAGGACAAGCTCCCAAAGGATCCTCTAGAGGCAAAGTGCATCAAATACAGGTCAACCCGGTACACCATTATTGATGGATAACTATACAGGAGAGGATTCTCTAGGGCTCTTCAATTATGTGTACCAAAATTGGAAGCCGAATAGATACTAAGAGATGTCCACAATGGTGTGTACAGAAATCATACTAGGGGTGAGAGCCTAGCACATAAGATACTCTAACAAGTGTTCTATTGGCCTACTCTATTTCACGATGCTCAGTGATTCTCAGACAGTTATGACACATGTCAAAGAGCTGCCATTAACATTCGACAACCTCTTGAGCTTCTAAGAAGCCTCATGTCACCCTAGCCAATTGTAATGTGAGGTCTAGATTTGATTGGGCCTATACCGACGGGAGCAAAATGAGGCACAAAGCATGCCATTGTAGTTGTCTACTACTTCACTAAGTGGGTGTAGGCGGAAGTATTAGTTCACATCACAGTAGCAAATACCATGAACTTTTTATAGAAGAATATACTATACTAATTTAGAGTCTCGAGGACCATCATCACTAACAATGACACTCAATTTGACAGCCAGAAGTTTAGACAACTTGTAGGGAGTACAAAATTTCCAATTACTAAGCAACACCTGCTTATCCACAGACGAATGGGCAAGTTGAAGCAGTAAATAAGGTGACCAAGCACACTCTCAAAGCAAAGCTGAACGTAAAGAAGGAAGTTGGGTAGAGAAGCGACCTAAGGTATTATGGGTGTACCGAACAACTGCAAAAACCTCCATCGGGGAAACTCCATTCTCCTTGGCATATGGATTTGAAGCGGGTATCCCCATGGAAATGACTTATATTTTCCCAAGGGTCTAGTTATATGATGAAGGGCTCATTAATGGTATATTGTTGCAAAACCTAGATGAATTGGAAGAAGCAAGAAAGGGCTCCCAAGTACGAAATGCGGCTTACCAAAAGAGAGCAGCTAGGTACTATAACTTGCAAGTTCGAATTAGAAGGTTTCAGTTTGGAGACCTAGTACTTAGAAGGGTATCTCGGAATACAAAGGATTGAATGACGGGATCCCTCATTGACAAATGGGAAGGACCACAAAAGATTGATGTGATAACTGGACATGGAACATACTGAATTGTCAAACCAGAAGGAAGAGTCTTACCCTGGCTCTACAACACCCAGTACCTGGCGATTTTCTACCCCCCCCCCATGGGACAACCTCAATTAGTTTAGCTTTTTATTTTAGACAGTCTTTTCAGTTTGAATTTGTTTCTATCTTTTGTTTAGTGTTTGCAGAAATGAATGAAATTCCATCAGGAAACCGTCATGGTATTGAGAAACAATTCCTCTGGGAAACCATTATGGAAAAGCAATCAACATGGTAATAAGAACATGAAAAGCACTATAAAAATAAAAAGCTCGGGTACCATTAGATTTGTAAGAAACACCCGAATGGGTGAAGAAGCTTAAGTTAGTATGCCAGCCGAGCAAGAATAAAAATATAAAACCTTAGCAAAAAGGAAAACCCGAAGCACCAGTACACCTAGAAAACTGCTCGGGGCACCCCTAGGGCAGACCTGGTGAGTTGCGCATCTATGTTGGTTAGTTCAATACCCAACAATTTGGCACAACCTTGCACAAATAAAACCAGGAGACGTCCTCGGTGACTTGTACAAGGACCCAAGTATACGATCGTGATGAGCCTTGGCACAACACTCGGGTAAAAAAAGGATATAAAACATAATTACGAGTTAATAAGATACTCTACTGAAAACCCAGTCACAAGTTAATGATATACTCAGCTTTGCTTTGTATCACAGATTTAAAAACTAGCCAGTTAATAAGATACTTGCCATTATTGTGAATTACTCAAAAATTGTAAGTTGCCAGCAAAATATACTATTATAATTTTGTATTAAAATTACTCAAGCTTTTTAAATAACGCTGGGTTAATTCAGTTTAAACACAATAGTAATGGCCTTAAAGAGATTACCTTCATTAATCTTTAGTTTTTATTATAGTATGCAACATTGAGCCAGAAAGAGTAAAGTTATTATTTGCAAGATGAACAAGTGAATAATTTATCAAGCGGGCAAATGTGTAAAGATTGTCCAAAATTTTGACCATATAAAAGTGTGATACAGTCAAGAAAATGACATAGGAGTTTGAGAACTACTACTGCCTAAACTCAGGTCGGGCACCATCTCCTACACGTTCAAGAGGCTCTCATTCAAAGGCCAAACAATTTCATCTGCTTCGTCATCCATCCAAGCGCTAAAATATTTTTTGACCACTGGACCAACGTCAGACTCATCCCCATCTATCCAGCTTTCTAACTTGCGTGGAGAGAAGGAATGCTCAGTGGGAACTTTCGGATGCATATAATGAGGGTTCTTACCTTTGCCGCGACAATAGGCTTACCATTATTTCTTTTGAACCTTAAGAGCTTCTACAGTCCAATCGACATGATTTTTAATTGACAAACTCCATTTGGTTCGAACCCTGTCTGTCGCTTGGTTCCTCACTATTAGATTATATATTTGTGTTAGCTTGACTCCATGACAAAACTCTCTTTCTTTGTATTGCTTAAATGCTTAGGTGGTTTGTGTTTGATTTGGACTTCAATGAATAAAAGAAATTTTGCACACAAAGGTCATCTTCAAGAGGATTGGTGCTTGTTTGAAAGCTAAGGTATCAAGATTCTTCTTCCTCTTGCAAGGCGTATTAGGTGATCGGTCTATTTCTATACATGTTTTAGATCCCCATTTCCTATTATTTGTGCTTTGTTCTTGGGGTAAAATCAGGTATTTTATGTGTTTGTTGAGCATCTATAGGTCACATTCCATTCAAGAGGTGTTGGATGTTATTTTGGAGAAAAAGAGCAAAAAGTTGATTTTTGGAGCAATACAAAAAAGCAAGATTGCGGGGCAAATATATCTCAGATCCAATCGAATTGTGTGCCCTACTACCTATGGATTAAATGCCCCAGAAGTCTATTTTTTGGCACACTTTACGGATTGCAATTGTGATATTCCTCGAATAAGTTATGCCTATTTTAGTATCGAATGGTCAGATCAGTCATAATTCCATGAATAGTGACGGGATTTATTTTGCAAGTTGTCGGAATGGGAAATATTTCCTTCTTGGAATTATTTGGGAGTCTTTTGCAAATAAGTTGAAACCTAATCCTAATCTTTCTTCAATAAGTAGTCTTTTTGTTGGATTAGGAAAGAAAAAAAGTCCCAAAAAGGTAGAGTTCTATATTGGAATTGATTTCCTTGTTGTTTAAGGACATGACATAGCATATATACCTATTAAACCCCATGTGAACACTAATTTTAGGAGAGAAAAGTCAAGGGAGGTCCTAAGCCACCAAGGGGGTCGTCCCCCACCACTTCATCAACATACACCTTCCATTCATCTTTACACATCGAATATTTAAAGACGAAGAAGAGTTCATCATTGAAGACTTGAAGAACTCATTGAAGGCCAAGATGGGTTTTATCTTTTCTTTCTCTTCTCTTATTTTCATCATGTGTAACTAATTCATGTTAGGGAATCAATGTGAACCTCTATGAATGCGCTTTATTAGAATTGATGATATTTTCGTTAATTTGAGTTTTGATTTATTCAATTCATCCTATTTCAATTCATCCTATTTCTTAATTCTTTATTCTTGTTAATGCATGATCATACGTTGGCATGAATTTAGGGTTTTGATAATTTAATGATTGAGGTTGGAGTATTGATCTATACATAATTTTAATTATTATTCAATTGAATGGATAAAACTGATCTTAGCATTCATCTATGCAAGTAGGTTTTGGTTCATTGTTCTTGTACTTAATGGGTTCTCGCTTGTAGTTTGCGCCATTGATCTATGGGTACATTGTAATTGAGAACACTCGATTCATCCCAGGATCATATGGTAACAATCATACTTAAGATAAGAACGAACCCTTAACTTGATTAATATTCTGTTTTCAAAGTCAATTCGAAACATTGAGTAGACATAGTAAATGAGCATTGATGACCTAGTGTTTTTCTTCTATTGATCACAACCAAATCTTTTTAATTGCTTTCTTAGTTTTAATTTAATTTAGGCTTAGTTTTAATTCAATCTTCAAACAATATTTTGGTTACTTTTAATTTAGCTTTAATTAGAATTAGATTTAATCGGTAAATCTCTAGTCCTAGTGGGAACGATCCTTACTTGCTACTATGGTTATCTTCACGATTCGTGCACTTGCGAGTATTGTTTTTATAAAACACGAATTTACAACACATCATTAGGCACACACACACATTGTATCCGTATGTGTCCATGTATCATTGTGCTCATTTTGTACAACACTTTCACACAATAGATTTAATATGCTCATGTATTTGTGTGAAATTAACAAGTTTAGAAAATTACATGTTCGTAGGACTATGTCTTTGAAATAAGTATTCTTGTGTGATATTTGCTTGTATGTTTATTTGTTTGTATAACATGGAACTTGGAATTGAATTAGGTCATATATTGTTCCTTATTGAGTTCCGATCATTTCGGTTAATCATACATTTTATTTCAAGTTCCGAGTCGAGAGTTAAGAAACTTTCTAATTATGTTGCATGCATTCTATTCATTTTTTTATATCGAGTTGAAGTTTTATTTTCAGGGTAGAGTTTCATAGTATTTGCTTGAGAGAGTTCTGATTCATAATCCAAAAACAGATTCCAATTTGGAGTTTGGAAGTCATAAAACGGTCGAAGAAAGAGTAGGTTTCCCAAAGGGGAAGTGGTGATGGCCAAAGCCATAAAGCCGCACCTCACCAAGATGGCGCGTGGCCATCTCGGGAGGGACAACCCTCTGCCCCCGAGATGGCCACATTCCATCTAGTGGTGGTTATGCTCTTTCCTTTTCTTTTTAATTGGTTTCCCTCTCTTTTCTCTCACAAGTTCAATATTTGAGTTGGTTGAAGTAGAAGAACACTTGTGTGCATAAATATTTCTCTCAACTTTTGATTTTTTGTTTTTTGTGATATCTTCTTCAATTCTACTCTGATTTACTTGATTCAAAAACCGAAAGCACATAAAGAAATCTACAAATGCAAAGCATTTCAAGAACCAAATAATGTCTTGTTTTTTCTTAATGTCCAGATTTTTAGTTCAAAATTTCATCCTTGGCTGGTAAATCATCTTCTTCATAGTCTTCTTCTATGATCTTCTTATTTAATGACGTTATTTGATTAAGAAGCATGACTAGGATGATTAAAATATCATTTTGTGGTTTTTTCATTTGATTTTCAAGTTTAGCTAGGTTTGTGATAAATTGAATGATTTGTGCTAAACTTTTTAAACATGAAATTATTTCTAGAATTTTTTTGTTCTTATGCTTAATTGCTTATTTCTAGACTTGATTTCATTTTCTTTGAACTAGGTTGTATTCAATTGGTATCTTCATTTCTTCTAGCTAGTTCATGGTTGATAACATGCTTAGATAGTCTAGATACAATGATTTTTGATCATAGAAGTTTATTCTAGTTATCTTAATGCATGTTCATAGATAATGCTTGATCAACATTATCTATTTGCTTGTGATTGAATCATTTGCTTTTCACTTAGATCATGGCCTTGTAAAAGGTTGAAGTCTCTTGTTTGGGCGAGTGATGCTCTAACTTGAGCAAAAAGCCTCGACTAGAAAAGTGTTCCAGATAGTTAAGCAAGAAGTCTTAACTAGAGTCAGCGGACTTGGATAGTTAAGCAAAAAGATCTGCCTAGGGTAGTTTGGATCTGGATAGGTAAGTAAAAATCTTCCTAGAGGCATGGGTGTCTTTGATAGGTAGTTACTTCCTAGAGGTGAGTGTGTAACACCTTGGATAGGAAATAGGCTAGTAATTCACTAGGCCTGAGGGTAGAGTGAGAGTTATAGCTTGGAGAGCATTTCTTGTGTTGATTGCCTGAGTGTGTAACTCTTATTCGTCATAGTGAATTATAGTTTGTTGGTGTTTGGGGTATCAACTCGTGGATGTTTCCTCTTTTGAGGTTTTACCACGTAAAAATCTCTTGTGTTGGTTTTTATCTTTTTAATCCTTCGATTAGTTGATTTATGTTGCTTTAACATTTATTATATTGTTATTCATATCATATTGTTAAAGTGTTCTTATTTGATATTGCTCTAAACTTGGATTAAAATTGCTTGTGTTTCAAAGAAGATTAAAAACTTCAGCATAATCCTATTCACCGCTCCTCTAGGTCTATTTGCACTGTAAAGACTAGGAAATTTTCAATTGGTATCAGAGCGGGTGTCTAGAAGAACTTAGATAGATCTTCTTTATAGTGTTTGTTATCTTGTTTTTTATGATTAATCATGATTAAGGAAGTGTATTCCTTTGTGGCTTCTTTTGTTGAAGGTGAGCCTATTGACTTGGAAGATCAAAAGAACAAGGATATTATTCAACCAAATGAATAAATCTCCAAAATCAATAGGTCTCTCAACAAGAAGTTAGAAAATATTGAACTTTGCTCAAAAGAGACTAATGATATTAAAAGCAAAATTCTTAATCTTGAGAAAAACTTGAATGATAGTAATGATGGATTAAGTATTTTGAAACAAGAGATTAAGTAAAGAGATGATTCTCTTGATTATGCTAAGAGACTTGAAAATGAACTTAGAATCAAAATTAGCAAGCATGAAAGTCAAGAGAAAATCCTTAGTGTCAAACTTGATGAATTCAATAAGTTGATGAGTAAGATGTCATCTAGTCCTAACAAAGTAGAAAATCTCATCAAGAGTGGTAAACATCCAAGTGATAAAAGAGGTTTAGGTTATGTAAATGAAAAGACTACATCTTCTTCTAACAAACCTACTTTTTTCAAAGCTAGTGGTGAAGTTTATGTAGGTACATTTTCTAACGGTAAAGCCGTGAATGCTAATGGAGGTGCCTCAACATCAATAATGAAGGTTAAGGAAAAGACTCAACAAGGCCAAATACAATATGAATCTTCATCAAATAGAAAAGGCAAGGCATCAAGAGTTGCACACCAAAGAGGTAAAAGAGTGAGAGAACAAAATGAGATGAAAGCTAAAGCTAAAGGTAAATCTCTCAAATTCATACCTATTTGTCATTACTGCAACATGGTTGGACATATAAGACCCAGATGTTTTGCTTATATTCGCAAGTGTAAACCTGAAAATGATTTGCATGATAAGTCTTTATTGAATGGTTCTAGGCAATCTTCAACGTATGGATTTAGAGCTAGACCTAAAAAGATCTTTGAAAAGCATGTTGAGAATAAAGTTGTTAATGATTTGCTTGTGAAATCTTACGTTGTGCCTCGATCTACTATGCATAAGATAATTGATAAAGCTTTGTTTTATTTGTTTGAGAATGTTACTAATGGAGTCAATGTGTCCAAAAATAAGTTAGAGCATGTTAATATAAGTAGGAGTGAGAAACTTGTGAAGAAAGTTTGGGTCAGAAAAGACACTTCACAATGTCTTGTAGCACAATATGCTCTTAGAGCTAACTCATCCTATTTTTGGTACCTAGA
The DNA here is from genome assembly GCA_032871835.1 of Dipteronia dyeriana. NCBI lineage: Eukaryota > Viridiplantae > Streptophyta > Magnoliopsida > Sapindales > Sapindaceae > Dipteronia > Dipteronia dyeriana. The sequence continues at coordinate 83,319,804 of CM065297.1, forward strand.
TAGTGGTTGCTTTAGGAATATGACCGGTAACAAAGAATTCTTTAAGAATCTTGTTATGAAATATGGTGGATGGGGTTACATTTGGTTATGGCACCAAGAAGCAAGTTTTAGGCAAATACACTATTTGCATTCTCAGGTTGCCAAAACTAAAAGATACTTTATATGTTAATGGTATTCAAGAAAATCTAATAAGCATAACACATTTGTGTGAGATTTTTCATGAAATTAGCTTTAACAAGAATGTGTGCACTATTACTGATAAAAAAGGCAAAGTTATTTTGAAGATCAAAAGATCTCTAGATAATTGCTATTGTCTTGAAGTAGATCCTCTAACTTGTAATATGGCTAAATATTACAATAAGCTTGAGTTATGGCATGAGAGATTTGGCCACATGAATTTTAAAGATTTAAAGAAGCTTGAAAAATACAACGTTGTTAGAGGTCTACCCAGTCTTGGTAAGAAACTTTATAGAGTTTGTGAACTATGTCAACTTGGTAAAAAAACTAGGGTGTCTCGTAAAAATAACACTAATTTTGCCACTAAGAATCCCTTAGAACTTGTACACATGGATCTAACGGGATCGGTTCAAACCAAAAGTATAAATGGTAAAAAATACATTTTTGTGTATGTTGATGACTTTTCTATGTTTGCTTGGGTTTATTTTCTTAGAGACAAGACCGAAACTTTTGGTTACTTTAAAAAATTTGTAATCAATTTCATAATGAAAAAGGTCCTGAAATTAAGAAAATGTGTCACAATAGAAGTGATCAAGGGAGTGAGTTTGAAAATGCCAAGTTTAGTGAGTTTTGTGATGACTTACGGATTTCTCATGAGTTCTCGGCTCCTATACCTCCTTAACAAAATTGTGTTCTTGAGAGGAAGAATCGTGTCTTGCAAGAGATGGCTAGAGTCATGCTCAATAGCAAGAAGTCCCTAGGAATTTTTAGGCTGAAGCGGTCAACACCGCTTATTATGTGTCCAATCGAGTGTTTATAAGGCCTAGCACAAAACATACTTCCTATGAGCTTCGGAAGGCCAAGAAGCCCAATGTGAGTTACTTCAACAATTTTGGGAGTAAGTGTTATATTTTAAATGATAAAGATCACTTGGGTAAGTTTGATGCTAAAAGTGATATTGGTCTCTTTCTTGGGTATGCTAATAATAGTCATGCTTATAGAATTTTTAACTTGAAAAACAAGACTATTATGGAATCTATTAATGTGAAAATAGATGATCTTGGCATGCTTGACTTGTGTGATGATCATGGTGTTAATAAACTTAAAGAACATCTTTTGCATGACACTAAAACACCCTTTTGATGTGACTAGTTGTGATGCTAGTGATTATTCAACTAGTGAGTCTAGTCATGATAATGAAAATGATAGTTGTGTTGACGAAGGGAATTAAGGGGTAGAAAATGATTTGAATAATAACCAACAAAATGTACTTGAGGTTAAGAATTCTTCTTCTAGACTTAGAAATATGCACCAACAAGAAAACATCATAGGTGATTTGAATATAGGGTTGGAACTAGGAGACAACTTGCTAGCAAAATTTCTTATGTTTGTTACACATCTTAAATTGAACCCAAAAATGTTGATGAGGCTATAGATGAAGAGTTTTGGATTAGGGCGTTGCTAGAAGAACTTAATCAATTTGAGAGGAATGAAGTATGGACATTGGTTCCTAGACCCATGAATATAAATGTCAGTTGAACTAAATGGGTTTTTAGGAATAAGATAGATGAAAATGGAAACATTGTAAGGAATAAAGCTAGGTTAGTTGCTCAAGGGTATACTCAAGTCGAAGGTATAGACTTTGATGAAACTTTTGCACCGGTTGCCCATCTTGAGTCTATTAGTCTTTTACTATCCATTGCTTGTCTTAAGAAGTTTAAATTATTTCAAATGGATGTAAAAAGTGCTTTCCTCAATTTTCTTTCTTCAAGAAGAAGTATATGTTGAATAACGTAAAGGTTTTGTAGACCCACACTCTCTTAATTATGTGTATAAATTGAAAAAGGCTCTTTATGGCCTTAAACAAGCTCCTAGAGCTTGGCATGATAGATTGACTAAAAATCTTATTGACAACAATTATATGAGAGGTGGCATTGATAGAACTTTGTCTGTTAATCTTTATGATAATGATATTTACGTTGCTAAAATATATGTTGATGACATTGTTTTTGTGTCTACATGTAAAACCAAGGTTGATGAGTTTGTTAGTGTCATGTCAAGGGAATTTGAAATGGGTATGGTGGGTGAACTTAATTACTTTCATGTAATGCAAATCAAACAATCTAATGATGGGATTAAGTTGACACAATCTAAATATGGTAGAAATCTTATTAAGAAGTATGTCCTTGAAAGTGGAAAAGATTTTGAAACACCCATGAATACTATTTAAAAACTTGACAAAGATGAAAAAGGAAAGAGTGTTGATCAAAGTCTCTATAGGAGCATGATATAAATAGTCTTCTCTACCTAATGGCTAGTAGGTAAGATATTTGTTTTAGTGTAGGTTTGTATGTTAGGTTTCAAGCCAATCCTAAGGAGTCTAACTTGAAAACCGTTAAAAGAATCATTAGGTATATAAAAGGAACACTTAGACTTGGTTTATTCTATTCTTTTGATACTAATGATATTCTTGTTGGTTATTGTGATGCGGATTGGGCGGGAAACATTGATGATCATAAGAGCACATCGGGCGATTGCTTTTACTTGGGGAATAACTTGGTTTCTTGGCAAAGCAAGAAGCAAAATTATGTCTCCCTTTCTTCATTCGTAGCCAAGTACATTGCTAAAGGAAGTGCATGCACACAACTTCTTTGGATGAAGCAAGATCTCAAGGATTACGAGATTTAACCATGTAAAATGACTCTCTATTGTGATAATATGAGTGCCATTAATATCTCTAAAAATCCGGTTCAAAACTCACGCACAAAGCACATATATACTAGGCATCATTTCATTAGAGCACAAGTTGAACATTCTATTATTTCTCTTGAGCTTATGCCTACTAAAAATCAACTTGTAAATTTGTTTACAAATCCTTTGGAAAAAGAGAGATTTAAATCTCTTCGAAGATCTAATGGTATAATTTATGTTGATTAATTTCTATGTGGAATTGTGAGTGGCTTTAAAAGCTAAAATTTATTGAATATCAATATCTTTGAGAGCTACTCATGTGAGAAGTAATGATCTTGAGAAAATAGCTTTTATTGTTTCTAGATTAAGCACTTAAGCTTTGAAAAACTCATTTTACGAAAAGTGCACTAATGCTTCTCTTATATGTCTAAGTTTGAGTAGTTGAGATTGAAAAACATGTAGATTATGGATACATCTTGAAGTTCATTGTAGTACATGATAGATGACCTATGGTTAGTATCCATTTTGGTTCAACATCTACATAGAACTCAATGAGCACCTTCATAGAAAGGGTTACACATAGTGGTTGTGAAGCTGCCCAATGTAGGAAAGGGATACACCATTATGATGAGTGAAAGCCATCATGAAATGTATATGATTATGTAAAAAAAAAATTCAAAGAAGTGTTGAATATATAAAATTCTACAAAAAAAATTTGACTCAAAGCCTAAAAGGAAATGGAGGAAGGCTTACGAGGAGTATAGATGATAATTATGATTGCTCGGGTTGAAAAACAGAAATGGAATAATGAGCCACATGCACACACACGCTCGTGTATTGAGTTCTATTTTCTTTAAAGCAAAAACCGGATGATAATCGGTTTGACCTAGATTGGAAGAGCTTTAGATGAATAGGTGTTGAAATGGTTTGCATGTTGATATCACAATTGCTCCTTTTATATGTACTTGAAGCATTTCACAAACATAGACATATTTTGCTCAATCAACTTGATTTATTAGCAATGAGAGATTATTTTTGAGAGGTTGATGCAAATCTATGATTGTCTCTTTGACTTTAAATGTAATGATATGTGGCATATGTTAAAGGGGAGCTTAGTTTGTTTAACTTAGTTCTTTAAATAACTTGTTTACTTAATATCTCTTAATGTTTCTCATGCTTTCCTTGTCTATTGCTTGATAAAAAAATAGAGAAAATGTGGTGGAGAAATTGTGTTCCTCACCATTTATTTATATATTTTTGTCTAAGGGAGAGAATTCTTGTCTTAAGGGGGAGTATTGCATTAAGGGGGAGAAATATTTTCTTTTTATGAGACAAGGGAGTTGTACATTTTGTTTGTGTATGTTTTTCTCATCAACAACAATCTTCTTTGTAAAAGATTTCTTCTTTATTAGATTAGTTGTGTTTGTCTCACAAGAGCTTTGGTGTTTAAAGAAGAGGTTCTTGAACAATCATGAAGACATGAAGACATGAAGACATATTAGTCTAGGGATCTCTTTGTAATGTGAGGATGTGAGAATGCAATCAACCATTAGTCTATTTTGAGTAATCAGCGTTTGGTGAGGTTGATGTTTTGTCATGGAATAGCCAAAGGGGGAGATTGTTAGGTTTTAAATTTGTATTGCCTTAATTTCATAACAAAACTCTCTTTCTTTGTATTTCTTAGTTGCTTTGGTGGTTCGTGTTTGATTTGAACTTCAAAGAAGAAAAGAAATTTCACATGCAAAGGTCATCTTTAAGAGGATTGGTACTTATTTGAAAACTAAGGTATCAAGATTCTTCTTCCTCTTGTAAGGCGTATTAGACATACACACACATTTCATCCATATGTGTCCCTACATCATTGCGCTCATTTTGTATAACACTTTAACACAGTTGATTTGGAATGCTCATACATTGGTTTGAAATTGAAAAGTTTAGAAAAATGCATGTTTGTAGGACTAAGTCTTTGAAATAAGTATTCTTGTGTGATATGTGTTTGTATGCTTATTTTTTTGTATATCATGGACCTTGGACTTGAATTAGGTCTTATATTGTTCCTTATTGAGTTTCGATCATTTCGGTTACTCATACATTTGATTTCAAGTTCCAAGTCAAGAGTTACGAAACTTTCCGGTTATGTTGCATGCATTGTAGTCGTCTTTGTATATCGAGTCAAATTTTTAATTTTCTGGGCAGAGTTTCATAGAAATCCTTATGTATGAGAGAGTCCTAGTTCGTAATCAAAAATGGATTTGAATTCAGAGTTCGGAGGCCGGAGAATGGTTGAAGAAAGCGTAGGGAGCATAGAGGGGAAGTGGCGACGGCTGAAGCCATCAAGCCACACCTCCCCGAGATGGCGCGTGGCCATCTCGAGAGGGAAAACCCTCTACCCACGAGATGCCACGTGCCATCTCGGGGTGGTTATCCTCTTTCCTTTGGTTTTTTATCGGTTTCCCTCTCTTTTCTCTCATTAGTTCAAGAGTTGAGATGGTTAAAGTTGAAGAACACTTGTGTGCAAAAATATTTCTTTCAACTTTTTATTTTTTGTTTTTTTGATATCTTCTTCAATTCTACTCCGATTTACTTGATTCAAAAATCAAAATCGAGTGTCTTGAAGAGATCTACAAACCCAAGCATTTCCAAAACCAAAGGATGGCTTGTTTTCTCTTAGTGTCCAGATTTTTAGTTCGAGATTTCATCCTTGGTTGGTAAATCATCTTCTTCTTAGTCTTCTTCTATGATCTTCTTATTGAATGATGTTATTTGATTAAGAAGCATGACATGGATAATTTTGATATCATTTTATGGCTTTTTCATTTGATGTTCAAGTTTAGCTAGTTTTGTGATAAATTGAATTATTTGTGCTAAACTTTTTAAATATGAAATTGTTTCTAGAAGTCTTTTGTTCTTATGCTTAATTGCTTATTTCTAGACTTGATTTCATTTTCTTTGAAATAGGTTGTATTCATTTGGTATCTTCATTTCTTCTAACTAGTTCATGGTTGATAACATACTTAGATTGTCTAGATACATTGATTTTTAATCATAGAAGTTTATTCTAGTTATCTTATTGCATGTTCATAGATAGTGCTTGATCAACGTTGTCGATTTGCTTGTGATTGCATCATTTGCATTTCACTTAGATCATGGCCTTGCAAAAGTTTGAAGTATGTTGTTAGGGTAAGTGAAGCTCTAACTTGAGCAAGAAGGGTTGACTAGAAAAATGTTCCAGATAGTCAAGCAAGAAGTCTTAACTAGAGTCGGTGGATCAAAATAGGTAAGCAAAAATCTTCCTTGGGTCAAGGGTGTCGTGGATAGGAAGTTACTTCCTAGAGGTGAGTGTGTAACACCTTGGATAGGAAGTAGGCTAGTAATTCACTTGGCCCTAGGGTGGAGTGACAGTTATAGATTAGAGAGCATTTTATATGTTGATTGCTTGAGTGTGTAACTCTTATTTGTCATAGTGAATTATATTGTTAAATTATTCTTATTTGATATTGCTCCAAACATGGATTAAAATAGCTTGTGTATTAAATATGATTAAAAACTTGAGCATATAATGATTCACCCCTCCCTCCTCCTCCTATAGGTATATTTGCACTATAAAGACTAGAGAATTTTCATTCACTTTGAAAAATTCCCCGACTGAGACCAACCCACGTTGAAACAATCTGAGCAGCAAGGCATCGTAAGCTTGAGATCTTTTTAAATGATTGACCCTTTACAATTACAACTCTAACCTGGCCTTCTTGGAATGGGCCTCCACAATCAGAGCATGATGCTCAAGATCCTTAATTTTACCCTCATAAGATAATTTGGCCTTTTCAGTTTCCTATTCGGCCTCGAGCATTTACTCTTGAGTAGTAGAAAGTAAGCTTTCAAAAGACTTGGCCTTTTCCTCAACATGTAGCGCTTTTTGTTCAGCCTCTAGTTGCCTCGCTAAGCAACTATCGATAAGCTTCTAGTTCGAATCGATTTTCTTTTGATAGGCCACCTCAACCCGAGAATGGTTTTCTTCACTCTCCTTCAATAGAGCTTCCAAATGCCATATTCGATCAGCTTGAGATTGCTGGGTCTAGAAAGCCTCTGTTGCCTTGGCCACCATCTATAAAAAAATTGAATGAAATACAAATCAAAATTGAAAATCTAAACAAAATGATCAAAAAATACATAAGCAATGTTATTAAAAAAGTTATAAAGGTGCTCAGATGCAGTCCCACTCCTGAAGTGATTCCACTGATCATCTCCGATGAAGGTGCGACCCAAGAACATGGCCTTCAACATGTCTCGAGAAGAAGGATCAACAGACTGGTCCATTGGTCCTGCATCAGCAACGTTAGTTATGGGGATGTGAGGGTATTCTTTACCCGAATCCCCAAGGGAATGTTCCTGGGAAGATAGACCAGATAGATCTTCAGCACGTCTCCCTGTTTGAACTCTCAAAGAAACCCTTGTTGTGTCTCCAACACCGGTATCCTCATCACCCGAGGAAGAGTCAATGTATGCCATGACCCTCAGGATTTTTAAGGGAGGTCGGGCTAGCGAAAAGGGAGATTTTCACATCCCATATTACTTATTGCAGGTATCAAGGTTGGCAGTAGGATCCTTCTCATGACCTCATCAACCATAACTGGAAAAGGTTCATAACTAGTAGGTTGAGAGGGATCAATCGGTTTAGCAAAAGACTCACCAACTTTCTGTTTTCTTTTCGCAGTGGATTTCTCCATAGTTTCCTCTCATGCAGAAAAAGTTTGGCTCAACAGTTGTCTCGCCTACGGGGTAATTGCTCTCCACAACTGACTCGCCTGTAACACGATCCCTCTACCTATTCAGATCATCACGCATCCTTAGTTCACTAAGGTTATCTGGACTATAAGGAAAACTTGGGATTTTTGGCCTACTCGATTCTCCTTCAGCGCTTTGAGGGATTTCCTCGGGAATATATTTGGGTGCCAGCCCACCAATATTAACACCCTCGATATCCTCATCTGATTCATCATTGGGTAGAGAAATCCTTACAGATTTATGACGAACGACTTCTTTACTGCTCGCCTCTATAGTAGATTTCACTTGGCTAGCCTGAGCATCGTAGATGATATCCGCATCATAAACTAAGGAAATTTATCAAGTCAGTAGGACCGAGTGAGCATAAAAAAAATTATATATATATATATATAATGTTATCAAAGGACTTACAACATTTCTAGCGAGCAGAAATCTAATGAAAAAGACCGGCTTTTATCATCATTATCTCATCAAAGAGGTAAAGCTTGCTTCGCTTCTCCAAATGACATACGGTAGCCCTATCAAGGTTGGTTAGCTCACTAGTGCAAAAAAGTGGGGGGTGTTCAGTTCCAAACTTTAGGAGAGCAGAAATAACGTGGAACCTTTCGTGTTGCATTAACACCATCTAGATCAAAGTTGAGTGATCGACCCCAAACCCCTCAAATAAAAAACCAAATCTAATATTTGTTAGAGGTAGGAAAACCCCAGTTGAAGCCTTTCTTCTTATCATCCGTGGACGTCTTAACCTCCTTGTCAATCTCCACTCCCTCTGGAATCCAACTGTAAGGCTGACTAGAAAGAAGAAAGTAGGTTCCAGTCCTGCCAGACTGTCTTAGAGTATAGAAGTGCCTAATCTCATGAGGAGTGGTAGGGGCAGACACATCCGGCTCCACATATGACTCGTGCACATCAAACTCCTATATCCATTCAGGGCAAGTTGGGCCAGAGCAATCCCTGCTCCTACTAGAAACAAAATAATAAAGGATTGGAGAGGGAGATTTACACCACAACTGAGCATCGCCCTGTAGATAGCCACCATCCAGGTGAAAGGTTCCATACGGCCCTGTCTCCAGCCGTTTCTAGCCGAACAAGATCATTCTCCAGGTCGAACAGATAAAAGTACTTATCGATCTCAATAGATTTGACCATGTTTGGATCAACATTATAAGTGCATATTCGCTCAGCTAAAAAGTGGATGTGAGATGCTTGGTGCTCTTCCTTTACTTCTTTCTTGTTCAACACATCTGCCCCAACCAGAATATTGTGAGGGGAGGAGCGTTGATGTACAGTGTGCTTGCCTTGATGTTTTCCTATCCTTTTCCAATGGTAAAAACTGTTATGAGTAGAAACAGGAGGATCAAATGGAGTCTTAGAATGGGAAGATTAAGAAATGGGGGTAGGGCAATTTTCATGAAAAAGCCCTGAAACATCGGCGTTTAAAAAATAAGGTTGGTTAGTGGGCGTACCCCCCAACAGTTTATAGATACGTGAAGGTGTGAAAGTGTCATCACGTTCAATGGCTTTTAGAGAAATAACAAAACGACAGTGTCTAGCTATGGGATCCATGAAAACTAACCTCAAAATTTCATAAACTGTGTGAATAGGTGAACCATGAAAGATCTTCAACCAGAAACTCCCTTAGAAACAAACAAAAGTTTGTCCCTCTAGATTGTTACAGAGAACATAAGTAACAAACAGCTTGAATGAAGGAAATTTTTAGGGTTTTTTCTTTTGGTAAGAACAAAAAAAGAAGCAAGAAGGCGAAAGTGTCCGAGAAAATGCTTTACAATCGTTTAAATAAGAGAGGCAGCGGTTTCAAAATTCGAAACCATAGGTTAAGGTCACAGAGAAGCGGGAAAAGAAAAGGTGTTATGGGAGACGTGGGTGATGCATCAGACAACAAGAGGGTCATGTCTCATAAATGCCATCAAGAATACCAAATTAAAAGAAGACAAGTGGCACGAGAAGAATACTTTAGGCCGCCAAAACTTCTAAACATCACGATCGAAAGGATTTCATGTGAAAGACAAATCATGTGTATATTAACACCATTAAGACATGTCGTTAATGCTTTGACTTAACGAGGAATGATAATTCCTGACTTTATGAGGTATTTATAAAGGAAAAGACAAATTAAAAGGAGTCGATATAATTGAACAGACTGAGTAAAAAACTTTCACCAACTAATAATAGGATAAGTTACTCGACTCAAGTATTTTAAGGGGTATTGATGTACGTATATCTTGCCAAAGTACACGTCATCACTAAACCACATAAGCAAGACATCTCAAAGGAAAATTGCCAGAATGGTGTTAGTAGAAGCATCGCTCAGTGAAATCTGAGTAAAGCCGAGTACCGACGAACAAAATGCATTTGCCTGTTCGTGCTTACTCAGGGAAAACAAAGGGAAAGATCTTATTTAGGGTTTCATTCTCTCCAATTTAAATCATGCAAGACTTCCAAGGCTGTAGCAATACTACACACATATGCAATCACAAGAAAAATAGTCTCAAAGGGAAACAAATAAATTCTCTCCAAAATATACACCACAAACGAAGATCTATGTAATTAAGTAGATGAGTCCAATTAGGAAAGAGAGGTTTGATAATATTTAGCTTGCACACCAAGATACAAAACCCTAGCAAAACCATGTTTAAATGCACCTGTAAATTATATTGTATGTTAGGTTTTAGTTTGTGTTGGCATGAATTCCATATCAAAATGATGTTTACTTGTAATAACTTAGTTGTTTAGGTTCATGATGATTCAAGCTTCAAGGAAGAAGAAACAACAAGTCAAAGCAAGTTCTAAGTTTTCAAAGAGAAAGGATGCAATTTGTTTCTACAAAGGTATACTAAGACCTTATCTTTCTCTTACCAGGCTTAGGCAGACACACACATATCATACATTTGTGTCCATGTATAGTTGTGCACCATTATAGGCACACACATACAATTCATTCATATGTGTCCCTATATTGTTGTGCACCATGTATAACACATTCACACACTTTAAGATGAATGCTCATGCATTGGTTTGGAAATAACTTGTTTTGGAATATGCATGATTGGAAACTATCTCTATGTAGTTTGCATTCTAGTGTGAATTGTATTTATATGTGTATATGTTTGTATAACATGGATATTGAACTTGGATTTAGTCTTAAAACATTCTTGATTGAGTTCTGGTCATTTCAGTTACTCATACTATTGATTTCAAGTTCTAAGTGAAAAGATACTACACTTTTAACTCATGTTTCATACATTGTCTTCGTCTTCGTATATCGAGTCAAATTATTATTTTTTGGGTTAAGTATCTTATATGTCCATGTTTGTGTGATATTTATGGTTGTAATCCGCAAACAGATTCAAATTCTGAGTTCAGAGACTGGAGAACGGTCGAAGAATGTGAAGGAGGGTCGAAGGAGAAAGAAGCAAGCATTGTCTTCTTTCCCGAGATGGCGCGTGGCCATCTCGGGGCAGAAGGCTTGCTGCCCCGAGATGCCCACATGACATCTTAGGAAGCAAGCTTGCTTGGCTTCATTTTTCCCCTCTTGGTCATTTCACATGTCCAAGTCTCCCACTGCTTTATAAATTCTTTCCCTCTCACATTTCATTCCAAGAAGAAATTCAAATCAAGTGTGCAGAATTTTCTCTCTAAATTTTCTCACCTTCCAAACACCATAACTTCTTCATTTGAACTCCGATTTGAGTGATTCGAAGTTGAGAGTGTTCATCTATTCCTCCTCCATCTTTTCTCTGAAGTTTGAGTTAATGTTACTCCTTTTTTTGGTGTATGATCAAACAAAAACGGGACTGCACCTAGATCAACTAAGGTATTGATTTTCTCTCTAAGTTTTCATTTAAAACTTGGTCAATTGCCTTGGGCTTTATTCTTCTACATATATTTGTATATTGTGAGTGTTTTGATTTGTGTTTTGAACACTTTCAAAGCTAGATTGAATTTCAATTGAAATCATTCATGTTGAGTTAGGTTTTTATTTTGCCTATGTTATCACATGTTGGGGATTGTATTGTGCTAGCTTTGATTCTAGGACTATTTTGTGATCTTTGATTGATTGATTTTGTGAAAAATAGTTCATCACATGTATTAGGCTCTCTTGGCCGAAATTCTCACATAATACATGTGCTTATGTTCTTTTGAGCTATTCATGTGATTTGTTGAATCTATGATTAGGAATATGCTCTAGAACTTATGCTTAGATCTATTTGACATTGTCATATGATTTTAGCATGTTTTAGGTTTTTGTGATTTAAACTTGATATTGTGATTTGTTGATCATATCTTGTGATTCAAGTTTAGATATATGCATGAATCTAGTTTGTGATTAATGTTGATCATATCTTACATAATCTAGATTGACTACTCATGCATGATGAACTAGACTATATGTGATTTGTGCATTCATGCTCATGTCTAGTATTTTCCATATGATGCTTTGATCATATCATTCTATGTTACGTGCTTGTTTACGTTTTCCATTCATGATCACCTAGATGCCTTGTGAGAAGGAAGTCTTGACAATAGGTGTGAGACCTATGGTGTTGAGCAAGAAGTCTTGGCAAGAGATGTGAAGCCTCGGATTGTCGAGCAAGGAAGTCTTGGCTAGAGGTGTGAAGCCTTGGATAGTCGAGCATGAAGTCTTTCCTAGAGTTGGGAGAACTCAGATAGGTGATCAAGGAAGTCTTGACTAGAGTCAGGAAGACTCGGATAGTTGAGCAAGAAGTCTTGCCTTGGGTTGTGAAGATCCGGATAAGGTGAGCAAGGAAGTCTTGATAAGAGGTGTGAAGCCTCGGATTGTTGAGCATAGGGCGACAACTTCTAGAGTAGGATAGGAGGGTATTTTTTAGGTGAAGAGGTCACTTGAGAGATTGTACTTGTCCTATCTACTAGTGGATTTTGTTTGCCGGTGGCTGCTAGCCCGTGGATGTTTCCTCTTTGGAGGTTTACCACGTTATATCTTGTGTCAACTTTTCTCTATCCCTATCTCTCTAATATTTGTATTGTGGATAGAACTCTTTATGTATGTTGACTTCCTCTTTATAATACAGATTGTGTATGTGTTACAATTACTTGTTTGTATCACACTTTACTTTTGTTTATATATTGATTAATTGTCTTTAATTAATATATATATTGTGATACAAACAATCTAGAGGGACAAACTTTTGTTTGTTTCTAAGGGAGTCGAAAAAGGTGCCTAACCTATTCACTCCCCCTCTAGGTTAGCCTTGAGCATTTAACCGTGATTGTATTTTCAATGTAAATGATAGAACAACAAGAGTGAGGCAAGAGAGATCAAGCGTTGTAATTCTAGCAATTCATTATTGGATTTGACATGGTTGCATGAGCAGCCACCTATGGACATTTCTTCAGTCATCAGAGTATTACCACGTATCTTTGTGTTAGATCACTATCCTTTTATTGCATCTTCTTTTGCAGGTTGTGGTGAACAAGCAAGTAGTTGACTTCATGACCATTAAGAAATTGCAATCAACATGATGTATTGATAGTTTTTTTAATTAAAATTATTAAGTTATTTGACAGTTAAAAACTGTCATAAATCTTTAATAGTTAAAAACTGTCAAAAGTTGTTGACAATTTTAAATTGTCAAGATCTTTCTTGACATGGGCATTCTTGATAGTCAGAAAACTCTCAACCATAATCAATAAATGCAATATTTTCTTGTAGTGTCTCCGATTTGAATCACTTGAATTGATTTCAAATGAGAAATTTATGGTGTTCCAAAGATGTGAAAGTTTGAGAGAAAATTCTGCACAAGTGCTTTTCAAGTTCGCTTCTTAGAACCAAATGAGAGGGAAAAATGATGTTTAAAAGAGGGAACCTAAAAGTAATAATGAAGGGCCAATCAAGAGGTGCCACCTTAACATCCCATGGAGGCACGTGGCTTCCACAGGGGCAAAGAATGTCCCTTCCTGTGGAGGCCACACGCCTTCACGGGGAGAGGTGATTGTCCCTCTTTGTTGGCTTCTTCAACTCTCATGTGCACATTTGTGTCCTTTGACCGTTCTCTGACCTTTGAACTTTGAATTCGAATCAATTTTTGGATTACATACTGGGTCTCCCTCATACACAAGGACATCAATCAAAATTTCATAAAAAATATGGAATTCAACTTGATACACACGGATGAAAACCAAGTACATTAAAGCCAGGGAAAGTTCGTATCTTCCTAATTGGAAGTTGAAACTTAATGAATGAGTAACTTAAATGTCCAGAACTCAATGAGAAATCAAAAAGGCACAAATTCAATTCCAATACCATAAAAATATAAACAAATAAACACAAGAACACACTAAGTATGGCATTTCTTAACATGCAATTTCTTAAAAATTGTCCCGCTAAATCTAATGCATATGCATACTTTAATACGTGTGTGTATGTGTAATATAAATTTGGTACAACGATGCAGAGACACATATGGATATAATGTGTATGTTTGCACCTAAGCCTTGTAAGAGGAATAAGGTCTCTTTATATCTTTATTAAGCAATGGAGTCCATTCCTTTTGAAGACTTCAACTTTGCTTGATTTGTTGCCCAATCTTCCTTGAAGTTTGATAAACCATGACAACTGATCAATACAAAAGAAATGTTGTTTTGATATGAAATTATGCCAACAAAAGACTTAATAACCTAACAAAAAATAAGAAGACCCATGCTTGGATGACACTAGATGCTCATGGGAAGGTGTTTGGATGAGTAAAGATGAGTTCTTTTAGTCTCTCTCTCTATAAGAATACTTTATCTTACTTAGGTCAGATTTTTAGCTCACAAAAATGAGTTAGGAATAAGAGAGAACACATATAATATGGCAAAATGTAGCTATGTCATTTTAGAAAAAATGTATAGAGACTGCGTAGTGCGCTGGTGATGCGATGGTTGAGTAGCACATGACCAGTGTAGTTCCTCTGCTCAACTTGCATGAGTGTTACTCTAGTCAAGTAGTGCATGACCAAAATAGATCCTTTGCTCGCTTTGCACGGGTGATGCACTGCTCGAGCAGTGCATGTCCAGCGTTGTGTGCTGGTTAGACGCGAGTTAGGGGACCAGTGCACTGACTCGTCAAGACCTAAAAACAACAAGGTGAAAATGTGAAGTGTGAAGAAAATGTAGATATGCAAGTAATGAACACACATGCAATAAGACTAAGTCATGCATGAGAAGTGTGTGTGTAAAACTAGTCTCTTCAAAAAGGGATAAGCACAAGTGATATACCTTGATCATGAATAATGAAGCACCTATTCTACCCAATTGTGGGGTCAACGAAATAAACCAATAATAATACGAGGAGCTTATAATCTGCCCCTTTGGCTTTTTCGTGACAAAACCACCACTCACAGTTGATCCTCACAAAAGAAAAATGAAACTAAAGGTCAACAATAAGTTTTTCTACGTCACAAAGAGATACCTAAAACTAGATCTTCAAGTCTTCCATTTCTTGTAGAATAAACATCCCTACAAAATAAGACAATTACACTTTCCAAGACAAGTGTATGTGAGGTGATCAAGTGAAATAAAAATAAAAACAAGCATTTGCTTTAATGAAAACAAGCAACATCATTCAATGAAGTGAGATGTGATGCAATGCTCCCCCTAAAATAGTTACTTCCCCTTAACAAGCAATTCTCTCCAACATGCAATAAACTACTAAAACTCGCCTATCACACACTACTCCCCCTTTTTATCATGAGATAAGCAAATGAGTATCCTCAACCGAGTCGCTTTTAGCAAAGAGTGATAGTAGCACACAAGACATTTGTATAGTCATATACAAGAACTTTATGCAACTCAATTAATTAAAAGAGAAATAAGGATATTTAATTTAAAAGAAATGTGTGAGTTTATTGCTTTGGATGCAAGACATTGAACATCAAAGTTCAAGTAATGGTATTTGGAAAAGAAAACATCAAAAGAGTTTCCATAGGAATTCAAACCAATTTGTACCCTTTTGTCTTAAGTAAACAAAATATAGCTTTGAAAACATTTAAGACACACAAACAACTTTATCAATCCTTAATGGCCAATTAAGACATGGAAATAAAATCCTTATTGATTGAATGGATATGAAATCCCTATTGATCGTAGTCTTGTTCAACTATTAAGAAAATAGACTAAATTGGTTGAGACATCCTTATTTATTGAATGGACATTAGGTCATTATTGAGTTTAGCCTTGTCAATTGCATTCCACACATTTGCACATAAATAACTCATGCATCATGTTTGAACATAAAGGTGACACGGAATACAAATAAAGCAAAGGCACACTTATTGAATAAAAAGCCATATAATCATATATGTGCAACCAAGTATCTCAAGCAATTAATAAATAAGCATAAAGTAGATCAAATTTTTGCACATTTCAAGAATGCAAGTTCGCTCTCTTTGCTTGAGCTCCCCAAACGGGGTCAAACACCAAAACACGTCAAGGCATATTACAAATCCCAATAGACCCACTAAGTGATTTGAACCTAGTTGAGTCTAAGGGCTTAGTGAATAAATCTGCTAGTTGATCATTTGTGCAAACATGTTCAAGTGCAATGCATTTGTTTTCAACTAGATCCTTAATAAAGTGATGCCTAATATCTATGTGTTTAGTTCTAGAGTGTTGAACCAGATTCTTTAAAATGTTAATGGCACTCAAGTTATCACAATAAAGAGTTAGAGTATCTTGATCAAAGCCATAATCCATAAACATTTGCTTCTTCCAAATAAGTTGTGTGCAAGCACTCCAGGCAGCTATGCATTCGGCCTCAACCGTGGACAAGGAAATGGAATTTTACTTCATGCAAAACCGTGACACCAAGTTGTATCTTAGGAAGAAGCAACTGCCCGATGTACTCTTCCTATCATTACAATTTCCTACCCAATATACATCACTAATGCCAGATAAACTAGCATTAGTGTCAAAAGAGTTCCAAATCCCATAGTTGGATATCCCATTCACATATCGAATGATTCTCTTCATAGAGGAGAGATGGGACTCATTGGGATCCGCTTGGAACCTAGCACATACACCCACACTAAAAGATATATCGTGCTTACTTACGATCAAGTAAAGAAAGTTATCTATCATGCCACGTTAAAGACTTTGGTCTACATTCTTGCCACTAGCATCCTTGCTTATTTTCAATGTTATGCTTATGGGTGTTTCACAATGATTGACATTCTAATGGTCAAACTTCTTAACTAGGTTCTTTGCATACTTAACTTAGGTTATGAAAATTCCAGCATGCAATTGAAAACCTAGGAATTAATTAAGCTCACCAACTATACTCATCTCAAATTCATGACACATGACATCAACAAACTGTTGGAATTTAGATTTGTTGGTGGAGCCAAATACAATATCATTAACACATAATTGAGTTATAAATAGCCCATCTTTGTTTCTCTTGATGAATAAAGTTTTGTCAACACTACCCCTATAGTAGTAATTATCAACAAGAAATTGAGTGATGCGCTCATACCAAGTCATCGGTCCCTGTTTCAACCCATACAGAGCCTTCTTAAGGTGATAGATATGATTGGGGTGGTATGGATCCATAAACCTCTTAGGTTGCTCAACAAATATTTCCTCTTGCAATAACCCATTGAGGAAGGCATTTTTAACATCTATTTGATGCAGTTTAAACTTGTACACACAAGATATAGACAAGAGAATCCTTATGGACTCAAGGCAGGCAACCAGAGCAAAAGTCTTCTTAAAATCGATACCATCAATTTTGCTCCTCAAAATTCGATACCCTCAATTTGAAAGTATCCTGGTGCTACAAGTCTACCCTTATTGCAAACAATGATGACATGTCCTTATCCGACCTATTCTTATACACCTTTGTGGTGCCTATGACATTAGTGTTCTTAGGTCTAGGAATTAGAGTCAAAATCACATTTTTTTCAAATTTGTTTAGCATTTCTTATATGAAAAGAACCTAAAATTCATCATTCAAGGCTTCAACATCCTTGTTAGGCTCAATTTTGGAGGTGTAACAAGTATTGCTAATCTGATTATCTATTTGACGTCTAGTCTTAACACCCACATTCATATCTCCAAGTTTTTCATCTTTGTTGTGGAGATGTCTAACCCATGAAGCAGGTTCCTTAGAGTCTAAAGATGGATCTTTATAAAGAGGTTGAATGACCTCTTCATCATAACTTGACTTCACATCAATTGAAGTCTCACCATTCTTATCCAAAGGAGAATCATGAACCATAACAACCTTCTTATCAGGATTTTAGTTTTAGGCCTATAATCATCTATGACAACATTAGATGATTTCATAACACTACATTTTCAAATTAAGCACTCAATAGGCATTACTATTAAAGGCATAGCAAATGAAAATTCCCTTATCACTCTTGGCATCAAACTTGCCAAGTTGATCTTGGTCATTAAGTATGTAGCGGTTGCTTCCAAATGAGTGGAAGTAGCTAACTTTTGACTTTCTACCCTTCCATAACTCATAAGAGATATGCCTAGTACGGGCCTTATTATGAATCTATTTCGTATGTAGCAAGCCATATTGACGGCCTCACCCAAAGGTTTCTAGGGATATTGTTGCTAAGAAACATCACACAGGTCATCTCTTAAAAGACTCTATTTTTCCTCTCAACAACCCCACTTTGTTGAGGATATCTAGGTGCCTAAAACTCATGGTAAATGCCAAATCTATTACAATAGCTTTCAAAAAAAGTATTTTCAAATTCCTTCCCATTGTCACTCCTAATTCTCTTAATGCTTTTAATGTTAGAGTTTTTCTCATTTTGAATTTCAGTGCAAATCATTTAAAATTTTTCAAAATTTTCCAAATTTTCTCTATAAAAATTTGTCCATGTAAATCTACAGAAATCATCTACATATAAAATAATGTATCTCTTGCCACCGAGACTCTCGATTTGTATAAGAACCATAGAGTCCATAGGTAGAAGCTCTAATGGCTTATTAGTGGTGAGATACTTACCTTTTTTATGCAAGTGTTTGGTTTGTTTCCTTTATTGACAAGGTCCACAAACACCATCAGCTTTCTTCCCAAGTTCGGGAAGGCCACGTACAACCTTAAACTAATCCAAGGTTCTCAAATCTCGATAGTTCATATGGCCACCACACTTTAACTAGCATACTCTTAGAAAAAATCAAAGAGATGACACTAGTTTCAAGACAATAGTAATTGTCACTAGATCTCTTTCCTTTTGGCAAGGGTTGTCCATTTGACTTCAAAATTGAGCAATCATTCTTGTAAAAACAGGACTGATAAAACATCATCATTAAGATGAGAAATGCTTATAAGATTGGCTTGCAAGCCATCACCAAGCAAAGCATTTGACAAGAAGGGTAAACCAGGAATGGAAATGACTCCCTTTCGTATAACTTTCTTTTTAGATCCATCACCAAAAGCGACAAAATCACCATCCTCCATGACAAATATTTCAAAGAAACTCCTGTTTTTCGACATGTGCCTATAGCACCCACTATCCAAATACCAAGTGTTAGAAGTATTTGCCTTCAAAGCAATTGGAGCCACAAAGAAAAAATATTCATCTATTCTAATCCACCTAGGTGAAACATTCTCTTTTCTAGTGGTCTTAGAAACATTGGCTATGAATTTCCATGAATCATGTAAATTTTCTCTAGATTTCCTAGGAACATGCATATTGGCTCTAGCTCTATTTCTTTCAATTATGCTTTCTATTCTACAAATATTGATATATTTAAAGCAATTCTATCTAATGTGACCATAAACACTGTAAAAATGACATGTGTAAGTAAAGTAAGAAGTTATACCATTCCCTTATGAATGCAAAGGGGATTTCCTATGTCATTGAGCTTGTCTTTGGTATTGGATTAGTTCTCTCATTCTTTGTTGTTGAATTGATGTAGATTGCTTCCTTGATTGAACTTTCATAGAATGCTTCTTAACTTGGTGGTATTTAGGTTGAGGAAAGCTTGCTCGATGAACTCTTGTTGGTTGAGCTTGAGCTTGATTCCTTGGTGCCATCTTAACTTGGGCATTTTTAGAGCACACTCCTAATTCCATCTTCTTCCTAGGATGGTATGGACGTGAAAGCTCTTTGATATCCATGCTCTTGCCAAACATGGTCTTGCTTGAGGATAAGGTATCGTTCTTAAGTCTAGTGTTGTCATAATTTCATATCAAAGCAGAAATTCATTTGTAATGATTAGTTATCTAGGACTCAAGGTTTATCAAGCCTCAAAGAAGATCAGACAAAAAATCAAGCAAAGTTGAAGTCTTCAAAGAGGAATGTGCTCTATTGATTAATAAAAGAACAATAAGACCTCAATCCTCTTACAAGATGTTAGTGCATACACACACATTGTTAGGATTATGCTCGATAGCAAGAGTGTAATATTGTTATTAACAATTGTTTCATATTAATAAAGTGAATTCTAGTTTAACAAATCTTATAGCATTTATTGTTTAATTATTATATATGTCAAAAGTAAATAATCATAAGGTCAAAAGACTATGAGAAAAGAAGAATTGTTCATACATCTAGATATGTATGAGGTAGACACAATTCTTTAGTTAGTCTTGAATAATATTCACAAATTAAGATAGAAGGTTGGGCGCCTTTATCTTGTTAAAGTTGTAGATTCTTTTGCTTGCATTTGAGTGGGATCAAATGTATTATGATGAGTCTAAAAACATCAAAGTGTGGTATCTTTGGGCAAAAGAATCTAGTGCACTGGGTGTATTGAATAAGATCAAAATGAAATACTTTATCTAGAACCGTCAATGGATAAAAGTTTTCATTTGAAGACAATCGGAGAGTCTATCTCAATCCTGAGATAAATGATGGACTTATGGTTGCAAGTGTTATCATTTAAGCTATCAATGAGTACGATTATATAGCATAGTCTATCCTCAATAGTTTGGTGGTATTCATTTGTTAATCGATAGAGGACTTCATTTATAGATATGAAAATCGTGGCTTCATTTATTAAATGAGAGTAGAATACCATCATATGGATGTTTTGAGGTATTGGATATTAAATCTTAACGTTAAGTTTTCAACAGTGCCTATTGAAACATGGCTTCCGGACAAGTCAAAATATCCAAGTTCAAAATGTGGTCATATGAGTAAATATGGTAACTTGGAGAGCTATAGGCGGTCTATGAGATCTTGGCGATTACTGGTATTCTTCACGAGGATACACTTTCTCCAATAAGGTTGTCTAGGGTATGAATGAGTAACATCAACTTATTCTATCTTTATTTAAGAGTTCAATTTTAGTTTTTTAGTGGAATGAACTAAAATTAAATATATTGGACCTAAGTGAATCATTTGTTGATTGTGATTGGGTTGTGTCTATTGGAGTTTAAATTTAGATAGCCCGCCAAGATCCCCAATCCACACGAACTTGCATGGATCACTTGATATATTCTACCGAACCAATAGGGGTTCATCTAGAATTGTAATAAGGCGCGTGAACTTGTTTCTTTTTGTAAGAATAGGTCTAGTTCACATGTGGACTTTTTATTATGGTCCAATGGATTTAATAAAATGAGAAAAATAATATATGGCCTTTACACTTGGTATGGGCGGAAATGGCTATGGATAATAGCTTTAATATATTATTTTTATTTTATTATTATTTTATTAAATGGAAATTAATTAATTCGTTGATTAATTAATTATTTAATTAAAAGTCAAAATCATTTCCTATTAGGAGATTGTCTCCTAAAACTATACTATTGTTGCTAGTATAGTTAATGTCACAACTATATTTGATAAGTAGATAAATAAAAGGAGTTATTTATCTAATCAAATTAGGAAGTCTTTAATATGGTTCCAAACACACTATTGAGTAGGATTATGAGTCTTTGTGTAGGAAAGAATTCTTTTTGGAAAAGGATTCTTTGTCACCAAGTAAAACTACTTAGTGGTAGAATTCTTATCTGATGAGGATTCATAACCACCAAGTTAATCTACCTAAGGATAGGATTCTTGTCCATCAAGTAATCTTTATTAGGAGAGATTAAACACTCATAATCTACTTCAAACAAGGGAATTTCGTTCATCACATGTATAATATAGGATAGGATAGATTTCCTTCTAGATAAGGATTCTAACTACCAAATAAATCCACCTAAGGAAAGGATTCTTGCCAACCAAGTGAATCCTTCTTAGGAATGGATTTATGAACCTCTATATATGTGGATGATAAATTCAACCAGCCCTAAGGCAATTAGAGGTAATTTCGGCCAAGCTTTATTTTAGAAAGAAAAAGTTTCAGCCATTATAGGAATTTTGAGGGAGAAAAATCTGATTTTACTCTAGACAAAATTCGATCATCTCTAATCAATAGTGTGTGAATTCGGCCAAGTAGAGAAAAAAAGGGAACGTTTTTGTATTCGATAGTATACTAATATCCTTTACATCAAAAGGGTTTTGTGTACAATATCGAATCAAGATTCATGCGAGTTACAATCAAATTGATTGATAATTTATAAGCGACCGGACGTTCTTTGATTTTTCTCTTGGAAGATATTTGTAACTAACAAAGAAAAGAAATTTGCTTTGTCTCCATCCTCAGGAATACAATTTAAAGAAAGAGAGCCCACACTCCTAGGTGATTCACGTTCGTGATTGGATTTGAAGATCTTACGGAATCAATTCGGCGCTTGTTCAATCGTCATGCGAAAAAGGTACGATACTTTTATATACATCAATTAATCTAGCGTTAAGGTTCTCGTTGCATAAAAGGGGAAATTTTTTATTTATACTCAAACCCTAATCTCGTTTTTTTCTCACGCTTCCGTTGCATTTCTAAACCGTTTTTTTCCCTATATTGGTATCAGAGCTGGTTGTACCCTTGATTAATTGATGTATGTGTTCGTGAATCTTTTTCTTTTATTGTATATATGCATGTTTTAGAAAGAGATGGCACTCTAGGTATTCACATATATATTAACATTGGAATGTATGGATATATATATGTTTTATATGTGGATTGTTATTGCTCAGTTTTGGTCCTAGAATTTCAATGTAATTTTGTTTTGGGATTGTAAGAAGAAGGGTGGTCTATTATCGCCATAATTTTCTTCTTGGTAGTTGCTAAGTTTTTTTTTATTTTGTTGTTGTAATAATAAAAAAAAACTGCAGTATTTTGTTATGTAAATTCGTCTGTAATACATTCAAGTTTCGAAGACTCGAAGGTTTGAAAAATTAGGAGTAACCGGAACAAGTTTGGGACCGTGTGAGCAGTAACAACGAACGTGCGTGCGAAGAGCGCGCAGCCACGTTTGTTGTGGCATGGACTGCGCAAGGCAGCCCTTGTGGTAACCATGGGCTGGGCATGGCAGCCCTTTATGGGCTTGTGACATGCGCACGCCCATTAGTAAGGGCAAGGGGTGCGCACGCCCATGGGAGGTAGCCGAGGGAGTCCGTACGACGAAGGTCGCGTGAAGACTTGTTCGCCGAGAAAGAAGTTCATGTATTTCAAGAAATATGTAATTTACTTGTTTTTCTAGGATGGACAAAAATTGTAGCTATTTATATTTTTGTAAATATTGCAATGTTTGTCATTGTTTGATAACATGTCATATATAATAGGAGTGCCACTTATATATCTCTTTTGGTATGAACATGCATTGAATGGTTTAAGTTTCTAAATTGGCATCTAGATAACTTGGTAAGTCATTCTTTGGAATTCAATCACACGCCTTAAAACAATTGAGTGGGAGAAGGTGTTTTGGAACACCTACGGCCTCCAAGTTTAGTTGAGCTTTATGTTTCTTGAATAACCTCCCAAGAGATATTCATGAATCGAATTTAGCAAGATACTTCCTTACAAGGATAGACTAGACAATTAGCCCAAACAATATATACTCCCAAAGGAGGGATATTCGTGAGGGATTCAATTGAAGGTCGATAACTTGGTAACACACTCAATGTGAATTTATTAATATCCTCCCAAGAGTTCTTGTTATTAAAATCACATGGCTAAAATTGAAAACGTTGGTTGTTATGTTAACAATTAGGTGGGACCTAGTTCAAATAGTAAATGGTGCGTACTCCCGAAGAAGGCGTGACATTTATGGGTGTTGGATCACCGTTGAATTTTTACGATTGAATTATTTCATTTATTTCAAGATAAATATTCAAGCGCTTTATCATGATTATTTACTTATATAATTTTTGTTAATATAAAAAAAATCATGACCCCATCTCTAATCAATATCCTAAAGAATAATACTTTAACTGGTGATAATTATGTCACATGGAAAAGGTATATTGGTTGTTGTTGCAAGCTAAAAAGTATAAGTTCATTCTGTATATTCCTTAACCACCAAACTAATGAATCTACTCAGAAGCAAAGAGATGAGTATCAGTAGTTGAAGTCTTTAGAAGAGATGGCTAAATGTACGTTACATTATGGCCATCGTCTCCAACATGTTGCAATAGCAACATGAAGGAATTGAGACTGCTGCCGATATTATGATGTCTCTAGACAAGGATTCATATGGTTGGTAAAGTTGCTACTGTTAAGACCCGTTAGAAGTTTAAGAGATAACATAAGAAAAAGCAACTTGATACTTCTTAGAAGGAGACCAAGAAAGTAACCAAGATCAAAGGAAAGTTTTTCTTTTGTGGTGAAAAGGGTCAAAGGAATAGACTGGATAAGAATGAATTTAACCTGCATTTAGGGAATGGAGCGTTGGTGTCTACTAGTGTAGTGGGAGATATTAGAATCAATTTTGATTCTTATAGGCATTTAGTATTAATAAACGTTTATTATGTACCAATATTCAAGAGGAATTTAATTTCGGTCTCTTGTCTAAATAAATTTGAATATTCGGTTACTTTTAATAAAGGCTTTATTATTAGTAAGAATAACAAATTTGTTTACAAAGGTACATTGGAAAACGGTTTATTTTATTTGCATGGAAATATCTCTGACTTGTTAGACACGAAATCAACGGAACCCAATCATAAAAGAGTAAAATTATCAAAAGATGAAGCCTACCTATGGCATTTGCGCCTAGGTCATATCAACCTTAATAGGATTAAGAGATTGGTATGTGAAGGACCTCTAAGTGACTTAAAGGTTGATGATCTACCAACTTGTGAATCTTGTTTGGAAGGTAAAATGACCAAAATGTCGTTTACGCCCAAAGGCGTAAGAGCCATCGAATGTTTATGATTGACACACACTGATGTGTGTGGACCTATTAGCATTCAAGCTAGAGGTGGATATGAGTACTTAATCACTTTCACGGATGATCACTCAAGATTTGGCTATGTGTATCTCATGAGACATAAGTCGGATGTTTTTGATATGTTCAAAGCATTTAAAGCTGAAGTAGAAAATTAGCTTGAGAAACGCATAAAAATCTTGAGGTCCGATCGTGGTGGAGAATATCTATCCGGTGAGTTTCAGCAATATCTTATTGATAATGGAATAATTTCACAGTTTTCTGCCTCAGGCACACCTCAACAAAATGGGCTGGCGGAAAGGAGAAATAGAACTCTTTTGGATATGGTTAAGTCTATGTTGAGTTATTCAACGCTCCCTAGTTCTTTTTGGGGATATGCTTTACAAACTGCCATGTATATTCTAAATGATGTACCGTTTAAGTCGGTTCCTAAAATACCGCATGAGTTGTGGACTGGGCGAAAGCCTAGTTTACAACACTTTATGATATTTGGATGTCCTGCGCACGTGTTTAAAGGAAAGACAGATAAGATGGAGTCTCATTCAAAAACATGCATATTTGTAGGGCATCCAAAAGGAACAAAAGGATATTATTTTTATAGTCTTTCAAATCTTAAAGTATTTGTTTCGACAAATGCCAAATTTCTAGAAGTGGATTATATGAATAATTTTTTGCCTAAAAGTAGAATTTTCCTAAATGAGCTTTTAGGAGATACAATTCCACAAGAGGTTTCGTAACCAAGCCCAATTGTAAGTTCCATACCAACACAAGATCAACAGTCTACCATACCTCATTGTAGTGGGAGGGTTATTAGACAACCCGAGAGATACATCGGTCTAGCTGAATCTGTAGAGAATCTTCCGGACGATGATGATCCCTATACGTACAAGAAAGCAATGGAAAATGTTGATTTTTGCCATTGGCAAAAGGCAATGCAATTCGAAATTGAATCTATGTTCAAAAACAAAGTCTGGACTCTTGTAGACTTGCCTAAAGGGATAAAACCCATCGGGTGCAAGTGGGTATACAAGAGGAAAAGAGGAATGGATGGAAAAGTGGAAACCTATATAGCTAGATTACCCAGAAGGAAGGTATCAATTATGAAGAAACCTTCTCTCCTACGGCAATGCTTAAATCCATTAGGATACTCTTATCCATTACGGCATTTCTAGACCTAGAGATTTGGCAAATGGACGTCAAGAAAGCTTTCCTTAATGTAAGTCTTAATGAAAGCATCTATATGATGCAACCAGAAGGATTCATTGAAAATGGCCAAGAGGAAAGGGTATGCAAGTTGCAAAGATCCATATATGGATTGAAGCAAGCATCCAGATCCTGGAACATAAGGTTCGATCAAGCTGTAAAAGGTTTTGGATTTATTCAAAATCTTGATGAACGTTGTGTATACAAAAGGATTAAAGGCGACAAGTTGGTTTTCCTAATTCTTTACGTTGATGATATACTACTCATCGGAATCGATGTAGGTGTATTGACATCAATAAAAGAATGGTTAGCAAAATAATTTGATATGAAGGACTTAGGAGAAGCAAGTTATATTCTTGGTATCCAAGTCATAAGGGATAGAAAGAATAGAACGATTGCATTATCCCAAGCTTCATACATAGATAAAATCTTGTCTAGGGTTTCCATACAAGATTCCAAGAAAGGTATGTTACCTTTCAGGAATGGAATAACATTTTCTAAGGAACAAGTTCCTAAGAATGAGCATGAAGAGCAATTCATGAGTAGGATTCCATATGCATCGGCAGTTGGAAGTCTCATGTATGCAATGCTCTGCACTAGACCAGATATTTGTTTTGTTGTAGGTATAGTTAGCAGGTTTCAATCGAAGCCTGGTTCTGATCATTGGACGGCAGTCAAGCATATTTTCAAGTATCTAAGGAGATTGAGAGATTATATGCTTGTATACTCTAGAGGGGATTTAATTCCCTTTGGGTATACAGATTCTGATTTTCAGTTAGATTCTGACTCAAGGAGAACGACATCAGGATCTGTGTTTACCATTGAAGAAGGGTAGCCATATGGAGGAGTATCAAGTAATCTTGTAATGCTGATTCCACCATGGAAGCCGAGTATGTTTCCGCATGCAAGGATGCTAAAGAGGCTGTCTGGCTCCGCCAATTCTTGATTGACTTGGAAATGGTACCTAATGCAAATAAGTAGATCACTATCTATTGTGACAATAGTGGAGCAGTGGCTAATTCCAGAGAACCAAGAAGTCATAAGAGAGGGAAACACATTGAAAGAAAGTATCACCTTCTAAGGGAAATTGTGCATAGGGGTGACGTGACGATTACCAAGATCCAGCAGAAAATCTAGCGGATCCCTTTACAAAGGCTCTTCCTCAAAAGAGTTTTGATGGGCATCTAGAGAACATGGGGATGAAAGATATGACAAATTTGCTAAAGAGCAAGTGGGAGATTATTAGGATTATGCTCGATAGCAAGAGTGTAATACTGTAATTAACAATCGTTTCATATGAATAAAGTGATTTCTAGTTTAACAAATCTTATAGCATTTATAGTTTAATTATTATCATTGACAAAAGTAAATAATCATAAGGTCAAAAGACTATGAGAAAAGAAGAATTGTTCATACATCTAGATATGTATGAGGTAGACACAATTCTTTAGTTAGTCTTGAATAATATTCACAACTTAAGATAGAAGGTTGGGCGCCTTTATCTTGTTAAAGTTGTAGATTCTTTTGCTTGCATTTGAGTGGGATCAAATGTGTTATGATGAGTCTAAAATCATCAAAGTGTGGTGTCTTTAGGCAAAAGAATCTAGTGCACTGGGTGCATTAAATAGGATCAAAATGAAATACTTTATCTAGAACCGTCAATGGATAAAAGTTTTCATTTGAAGACAATCGGAGAGTCTATCTCAATCCTAAGATAAATGATGGACTTATGGTTGCAAGTGTTATCATTTGAGCTATCAATGAGTACGATTATATAGCATAGTCTATCCTCGATAGTTTGGTGGTATTCATTTGTTAATCGATAGAGGACTTCATTTATAGATATGAAAATCATGGCTTCATTTATTGAATGAGAGTAGAATACCATCATATGGATGTTTTGAGGTATTGGATATTAAATCTTAACGTTAAGTTTTCAACAGTGTCTATTGAAACATGGCTTCCGGACAAGTCAAAATATCCAAGTTCAAAATGTGGTCATATGAGTAAATATGGTAACTTGAAGAGCTATAGGCGGTCTATGAGATCTTGGCGATTACTGGTATTCTTCACGAGGATACACTTTCTCCAATAAGGTTGTCTAGGGTATGAATGAGTAACATCAACTTATTCTATCTTTATTTAAGAGTTCAATTTTAGTTCTTTAGTGGAATGAACTAAAATTAAATAGGTTGGACCTAAGTGAATCATTTGTTGATTGTGATTGGGTTGTGTCTATTGGAGTTTAAATTTAGATAGCCCGCCAAGATCCCCAATCCACACGAACTTGCATGGATCACTTGATATGTTCTACCGGACCAATAGGGGTCCATCTAGAATTGTAATAAGGCATGTGAACTTGTTTCTTTTTGTAAGAATAGGTCTAGTTCACATGTGAACTTTTTATTAAGGTCCAATAGATTTAATAAAATGAGAAAAATAATATATGGCCTTTATACTTGGTATGGGCGGAAATGGCTATGGATAATAGCTTTAATATATTATTTTTATTTTATTATTATTTAATTAAATGGAAATTAATTAATTCGTTGATTAATTAATTATTTAATTAAAAGTCAAAATCATTTCCTATTAGGAGATGGTCTCCTAAAACTATACTATTGTTGCTACTATAGTTAATGTTAAAGACTATAATTGATAAGTAGATAAATAAAAGGAGTTATTTATCTAATCAAATTAGAAAGTCTTTAATATGGTTACAAACACACTATTGAGTAGGATTAGGAGTTTTTGTGTAGGAAAGAATTATTTTTGGAAAAGGATTCTTGGTCACCAAGTAAAACTACTTAGTGGTAGAATTCTTATTTGATGAGGATTCATAACCACCAAGTTAATCTACCTAAGGATAGGATTCTTGTACATCAAGTAATCTTTATTAGGAGAGATTAAACACTCCTAATCTACTTCAAACAAGGGAATTTCGTTCATCACATGTATAATATAGGATAGGATAGATTTCCTTCTAGATAAGGATTTTAACTACCAAATAAATCCACCTAATGAAAGGATTATTGCCAACCAAGTGAATCCTTCTTAGGAAAGGATTTATGAACCTATATATATATGTGGATGATAAATTCAACCAGCCCTAAGGCAATTAGAGGTAATTTCGGCCAAGCATTATTTGAGAAAGAAAAATTTTCAGCCATCATAGGAATTTTGCGGGAGAAAAATCTGATTTTACTCTAGACAAAATTCGATCATCTCTAATCAATAGTGTGTGAATTCGGCCAAGTAGAGAAAATAGGGGAACGTTTTTGTATTCGATAGTATAATAATATCCTTTACAACAAAAAGGTTTTGTGTACAATATCGAATCAAGGTTTATGCGAGTTACAATCAAATTGATTGATAATTCACAAGTGGCCGGACGTTCTTTGATTTTTCTCTTGTAGGATATTTATAACAAATAAAGAAAAGAAATTTGCTTTGTCTCCATCCTCAGGAATACAATTTAAAGAAAGGGAGCCCACACTCCTAGGTGATTCACATTCGTGATTGGATTGGAAGATCTTACGGAATCAATTCGGCGCTTGCTCAATCGTCACGAGAAAAATGTACAATACTTTTATATACATCAATTAATCTAGCGTTAAGGTTCTCGTTGCATAAAAGGGGAAATTTTTTATTTATACGCAAACCCTAATCTCATTTTTTTCTCACGCTTCCGTTGCACTTCTAAACCGTTTTTTTCCCTACAATTGGTATCAGAGCTGGTTGTACCCTTGATTAATTGATGTATGTGTTCGTGAATCTTTTTCTTATATTGTATATATGCATGTTTTAGAAAGAGATGGCACTCTAGGTATTCACATATATATTAACATTGGAATGTATGGATATATATATGTTTTATATGTGGATTGTTATTACTCAATTTTGGTCCTAGAATTTCAATGTAATTTTGTTTTGGGATTGTAACAAGAAGGGTGGTCTATTATCGCCATAATTTTCTTCTTGGTAGTTGCTAAGTTTTTTTTTATTTTGTTGTTGTAATAATAAATAAAAAACTGCAGTATTTTGTTATGTAAATTCTTCTGTAATACATTCAAGTTTCGAAGACTCGAAGGTTTGAAGAATTAGGAGTAACCGGAACAAGTTTGGGACCGTGTGAGCCGTAACAACGAACGTGCGTGCGAAGAGCGCGCAGCCTCGTTTGTTGTGGCATGGACTGCGCAAGGCAGCCCTTGTGGTAACCATGGGCTGGGCATGGCAGCCCTTTATGGGCTTGTGACATGCGCACGCCCATTAGTAAGGGCAAGGGGTGCGTACGCCCATGGGAGGTAGCCGAGGGAGTCCGTACGACGAAGGTCGCGTGAAGACTTGTTCGCCGAGAAAGAAGTTCATGTATTTCAAGAAATATGTAATTTACTTGTTTTTCTATGATGGACAAAAATTGTAGCTATTTATATTTTTGTAAATATTGCAATGTTTGTCATTGTTTGATAACATGTCATATATAATAGGAGTGCCACTTATATATCTCTTTTGGTATGAACATGCATTGAATGGTTTAAGTTTCTAAATTGGCATCTAGATAACTTGGTAAGTCATTCTTTGGAATTCAATCACACGCCTTAAAACAATTGAGTGGGAGAAGGTGTTTTGGAACACCTACGGCCTCCAAGTTTAGTTGAGCTTTATGTTTCTTGAATAACCTCCCAAGAGATATTCATGAATCGAATTTAGCAAGATACTTCCTTACAAGGATAGACTAGACAATTAGCCCAAACAATATATACTCCCAAAGGAGGGATATTCGTGAGGGATTCAATTGAAGGTCGATAACTTGGTAACACACTCAATGTGAATTTATTAATATCCTCCCAAGAGTTCTTGTTATTAAAATCACATGGCTAAAATTGAAAACGTTGGTTGTTATGTTAACAATTAGGTGGGACCTAGTCCAACTGGTAAATGGTGCGTACTCCCAAAGGAGGCGTGACATTTATGGGTGTTGGATCACCGTTGAATTTTTACGATTGAATTATTTCATTTATTTCAAGATAAATATTCAAGCGCTTTATCATGATTATTTACTTATATAATTTTTGTTAATATAAAGAAATCATGACCCCATCCCTAATCAATATCCTAAAAGATAATACTTTAACTGGTGATAATTATGTCACATGGAAAAGGAATATTGGTTGTTGTTGCAAGCTAAAAAGTATAAGTTCATTCTGTATATTCCTTAACCACCAAACTAATGAATCTACTCAGAAGCAAAGAGATGAGTATCAGTAGTTGAAGTCTTTAGAAGAGATGGCTAAATGTACGTTACATTATGGCCATCGTCTCCAACATGTTGCAATAGCAACATGAAGGAATTGAGACTGCTGCCGATATTATGATGTCTCTAGACAAGGATTCATATGGTTGGTAAAGTTGCTACTGTTAAGACCCGTTAGAAGTTTAAGAGATAACATAAGAAAAAGCAACTTGATACTTCTTAGAAGGAGACCAAGAAAGTAACCAAGATCAAAGGAAAGTTTTTCTTTTGTGGTGAAAAGGGTCAAAGGAATAGACTGGATAAGAATGAATTTAACCTGCATTTAGGGAATGGAGCGTTGGTGTCTACTAGTGTAGTGGGAGATATTAGAATCAATTTTGATTCTTATAGGCATTTAGTATTAATAAACGTTTATTATGTACCAATATTCAAGAGGAATTTAATTTCGGTCTCTTGTCTAAATAAATTTGGATATTCGGTTACTTTTAATAAAGGCTTTATTATTAGTAAGAATAACAAATTTGTTTACAAAGGTACATTGGAAAACGGTTTATTTTATTTGCATGGAAATATCTCTGACTTGTTAGACACGAAATCAACGGAACCCAATCATAAAAGAGTAAAATTATCAAAAGATGAAGCCTACATATGGCATTAGCGCCTAGGTCATATCAACCTTAATAGGATTAAGAGATTGGTATGTGAAGGACCTCTAAGTGACTTAAATGTTGATGATCTACCAACTTGTGAATCTTGTTTGGAAGGTAAAATGACCAAAAGGTCGTTTACGCCCAAAGGCGCAAGAGCCATCGAATGTTTAGGATTGACACACACCGATGTGTGTGGACCTATGAGCATTCAAGCTAGAGGTGGATGTGAGTACTTAATCACTTTCACGGATGATCACTCAAGATTTGGCTATGTGTATCTCATGAGACATAAGTCGGATGTTTTTGATATGTTCAAAGCATTTAAAGCTGAAGTAGAAAATTAGCTTGAGAAACGCATAAAAATCTTGAGGTCCGATCGTGGTGGAGAATATCTATCCGGTGAGTTTCAGCAATATCTTATTGATAATGGAATAATTTCATAGTTTTCTGCCCCAGGCACACCTCAACAAAATGGGGTGGCAGAAAGGAGAAATAGAACTCTTTTGGATATGGTTAAGTCTATGTTGAGTTATTCAACGCTCCCTAGTTCTTTTTGGGGATATGCTTTACAAACTGCCATGTATATTCTAAATGATGTACCGTTTAAGTCGGTTCCTAAAACACCGCATGAGTTGTGGACTGGGCGAAAGCCTAGTTTACAACACTTAAGGATATTTGGATGTCTTGCGCACGTGTTTAAAGGAAAGACAGATAAGATGGAGTCCCATTCAAAAACATGCATATTTGTAGGGTATCCAAAAGGAACAAAAGGATAATATTTTTATAGTCTTTCAGATCTTAAAGTATTTGTTTCGACAAATGCCAAATTTCTAGAAGTGGATTATATGAATAATTTTGTGCCTAAAAGTAGAATTTTCCTAAATGAGATTTTAGGAGATACAATTCCACAAGAGGTTTCGTAACCAAGCCCAATTGTAAGTTCCATACCAATTCAAGATCAACAGTCTACCATACCTCGTCGTAGTGGGAGGGTTATTAGACTACCCGAGAGATACATCGGTCTAGCAGAATCTGTAGAGAATCTGTAGAGAATCTTCCGGACGATGATGGTCCCTATACGTACAAGGAAGCAATGAAAGATGTTGATTATCGCCATTGGCAAAAGGCAATGCAATCCGAAATTGAATCTATGTTCAAAAACAAAGTCTGGTCTCTTGTAGACTTGCCTAAAGGGATAAAACTCATCGGGTGCAAGTGGGTATACAAGAGGAAAAGAGGAATGGATGAAAAAGTCGAAATCTATATTGCTAGATTGGTAGCTAAAGGTTATACACAGAAGGAAGGTATCAATTATGAAGAAACCTTCTCTCATGCGGCAATGCTTAAATCAATTAGGATACTCATATCCATTACGGCATTTCTAGACCTAGAGATTTGGCAAATGGATATCAATAAAGCTTTCCTTAATGTAAGTCTTGATGAAAGCATCTATATGATGCAACCAGAAGGATTCATTGAAAATGGCTAAGAGGAAAGGGTATGCAAGTTGCAAAGATCCATATATGGATTGAAGTAAGCATCCAGATCCTGGAACATAAGGTTCGATCAAGCTGTAAAAAATTTTGGATTTATTCAAAACCTTGATGAACGTTGTGTATACAAAAGGATTAAAGGCGACAAGTTGGTTTTCCTAATTCTTTACGTTGATGATATACTACTCATCGGAATCGATGTAGGTGTATTGACATCAATAAAAGAATGGTTAGCAAAACAATTTGATATGAAGGACTTAGGAGAAGCAAGTTATATTCTTGGTATCCAAGTCATAAGGGATAGAAACTTGGATACCAAGAATAGAACGATTGCATTATCCCAAGCTTCATACATAGATAAAATCTTGTCTAGGTTTTCCATACAAGATTCCAAGAAAGGTATGTTATCTTTCAGGCATGGAATAACACTTTCTAAGGAACAAGTTCCTAAGAATGAGCATGAAGAGCAATTCATGAGTAGGGTTCCATATGCATCGGCAGTTGGAAGTCTCATGTATGCAATGCTCTGCACTAGACTAGATATTTGTTTGGCTGTAGGTATAGTTAGCAGGTTTCAATCGAAGCCTGGTTCTGATCACTGGACGGCAGTCAAGCATATTTTCAAGTATCTAAGGAGAACGAGTGATTATATGCTTGTATACTCTGGAGGGGATTTAATTCCCGTTGGGTATACAGATTCTGATTTTCAGTTAGATTCTGACTCAAGGATATCGACATCAGGATCTGTGTTTACCATTGAAGAAGGGTAGCCATATGGAGGAGTATCAAGCAATCTTGTATTGTTGATTCCACCATGGAAGCCGAGTATGTTGCAGCATGCGAGGATGCTAAAGAGGCTGTCTGGCTTCGCCAATTCTTGATTGACTTGAAAGTGGTTCATGATGCAAATAAGCAGATCACTATCTATTATGACAATAGTGGAGCAGTGGCTAATTCGAAAGAACCAAGAAGTCATAAGAGAGCGAAACATATTGAAAGAAAGTATCACCTTATAGAGGAAATTGTGCATAGGGGTGACGTGGCGATTACCAAGATCGTGTCAGCAGAAAATCTAGTGGATTCCTTTACAAAGGCTCTTCCTCAAAAGAGTTTTGATGGGCATCTAGAGAACATGGGGATGAAAGATATAACAAATTTGCTATAGAGCAAGTGGGAGATTGTTAGGATTATGCTCGATAGCAAGAGTGTAATATTGTAATTAACAATCGTTTCATATGAATAAAGTGATTTCTAGTTTAACAAATCTTATAGCATTTATTGTTTAATTATTATAATTGTCAAAAGTAAATAATCATAAGGTCAAAAGACTATGAGAAAAGAAGAATTGTTCATACATCTAGATATGTATGAGGTAGACACAATTCTTTAGTTCGTCTTGAATAATATTCATAACTTAAGATAGAAGGTTGGGCGCATTTATCTTGTTAAAGTTGCAGATTCTTTTGCTTGCATTTGAGTAGGTCTAAAATCATCAAAGTGTGGTGTCTTTGGGCAAAAGAATCTAGTGCACTGGGTGCATTGAATATGATCAAAATGAAATACTTTATCTAGAAACGTCAATGGAAAAAAGTTTTCATTTGAAGACAATCGGAGAGTCTATCTCAATCCTAAGATAAATGATGGACTTATGGTTGCAAGTGTTATCATTTGAGCTATCAATGAGTACGATTATATAGCATAGTCTATCCTCGATAGTTTGGTGGTATTCATTTGTTAATCGATAGAGGACTTCATTTATAGATATGAAAATCGTGGCTTCATTTATTGAATGAGAGTAGAATACCATCATATGGATGTTTTGAGGTATTGGATATTAAATCTTAACGTTAAGTTTTCAACAGTGTCTATTGAAACATGGCTTCCGGACAAGTCAAAAAATCCAAGTTCAAAATGTGGTCATATGAGTAAATATGGTAACTTGGAGAGCTATAGGCGGTCTATGATCTCTTGGCGATTACTGGTATTCTTCACGAGGATACACTTTCTCCAATAAGGTTGTCTAGGGTATGAATGAGTAACGTCAACTTATTCTATCTTTATTTAAGAGTTCAATTTTAGTTCTTTAGTGGAATGAATTAAAATTAAATAGATTGGACCTAAGTGAATCATTTGTTGATTGTGATTGGGTTGTGTCTATTGGAGCTTAAATTTAGATAGCCCGCCAAGATCCCCAATCCACTCGAACTTGCATGGATCACTTGATATATTCTACCGGACCAATAGGGGTCCATCTAGAATTGTAATAAGGCATGTGAACTTGTTTCTTTTTATAAGAATAGGTCTAGTTCACATGTAGACTTTTTATTAAGGTCCAATGGATTTAATAAAATGAGAAAAATAATATATGGCCTTTATATTTGGTATGGGCGGAAATGGCTATAGATAATAGCTTTAATATATTATTCTTACTTTATTGTTATTTAATTAAATGGAAATTAATTAATTTGTTGATTAATTAATTATTTAATTAATAGTCAAAATATTTTCCTATTAGGAGATGGTCTCCTAAAACCATACTATTGTTGCTAGTATAGTTAATATTAAAGACTATATTTGATAAGTAGATAAATAAAAGGAGTTATTTATCTAATCAAATTAGGAAGTCTTTAATATGGTTACAAACACACTATTGAGTAGGATTAAGAGTCTTTGTGTTGGAAAGAATTATTTTTGGAAAAGGATTCTTGGTCACCAAGTAAAACTACTTAGTGGTAGAATTCTTATTTGATAAGGATTCTTAACCACCAAGTTAATCTACCTAAGGATAGGATTCTTGTCCATCAAGTAATCTTTATTAGGAGAGATTAAACACTCCTAATCTACTTCAAACAAGGGAATTTCGTTCATCACATGTATAATATAGGATACGATAGATTTCCTTCTAGATAAGGATTCTAACTACCAAATAAATCCACCTAATGAAAGAATTATTGCCAACCAAGTGAATCATTCTTAGGAAAGGATTTATGAACCTATATATATGTGGATGATAAATTCAACCAGCCCTAAGGCAATTAGGGGTAATTTCGGCCAAGCTTTATTTGAGAAAGAAAAAGTTTCGGCAATCATAGGAATTTTGAGGGAGAAAAATCTGATTTTACTCTAGACAAAATTCGATCTTCTCTAATCAATAGTGTGTGAATTCGGCTAAGTAGAGAAAAAGGGGAACGTTTTTGTATTCGATAGTGTACTAATATCCTTTACATCAAAATGGTTTTGTGTACAATATCGAATCAAGGTTTACGCGAGTTACAATCAAATTGATTGATAATTCACATGTGACGGATGTTCTTGGATTTTTCTCTTGGAGGATATTTGTAACTAACAAAGAAAAGATATTTGCTTTGTCTCCAACCTTAGGAATACAATTTAAAGAAAGGGAGCCCACACTCCTAGGTGATTCACGTTCGTGATTGGATTGGAAGATCTTACGGAATCAATTCGGCGCTTGTTCAATCGTCACGCGAAAAAGGTACGATACTTTTATATACATCATTTAATCTAGGGTTAAGGTTCTCGTTGCATAAAAGAGAATTTTTTTTTATTTATACGCAAACCCTAATCTCGTTTTTTTCTCACGCTTCCGTTGCATTTCTACACCGTTTTGTCCCTACACATATTGCATCCATATATGTCCCTGTATCATTATGACGAATTTCTATTACACACAAACTTATTAAAGTATGCACATGCTTTAGATTCAATTTGACAATTTTTAAGAAATTACATTCAAGGACTATATATAGGCAATGACATACTTATGTTTATTCATTTATATTTATATGGTTTTGGATTTGAATTTGTGCTTATTTTATTCCTCAGCGAGTTTCGGTCATTTTGGTTACTCATTCATTAGGTTTCAAGTTCCAATTAGGAAGTTACGAAATTTTCGTGTCTTTAACATACATGGTTTACATTCTTATGTTTCGAGTTGAATTCCTTATTTTTTGTGAAATTATTGTTCAATTCCTTATGCATGAGGAAGTCCTGGTTTATAATCCCAAAATGGATTCAAATTCAGAGATCAGAAGCCAGAGAACGGTCGAAGTAGACGTACGTGTACGAGGGGAGTTGAAAAAGATGGCCATAGCACCTCTCTTCGTGGAGGCACATGCCCTCTACGGGAAGAGCTGCCCTCTGCCCCAGTGGAGCCCACATGACTCCATGGGATGGATAAGATGGATCATCTGGATGGGTTGCTTCTTTGGCTTCTTAAGTTCCCTCCTTTATATACCTTTTTTAATCTCATTATTTTCCATGAAGAAAAACTTGTAAAACACTTGTGCAGAATTTTCTCTCAAATGTTCTCAACTTCCAAACACCATAACTTTCTCATTAAACTCCGATTCAAGTGATTCAAATTGGAGATTGTTCGTTTGTCAATTATTTATTATCTCTAATAATCTTTAAGATCATTTAATCACATTTTTAGGTAGCTCTACACTAAAAATTGGAGACTGCACAGTTTTTCTTAAGGTATTGAATCTCTTCTTGAGTTTTGTTCTTAGATATGTTCAATCACCTTGGATTTTCTTCTTTAATACATGTATGTATATTGTATATAATTTGATTAGAGTTTTAGGCTCTATTGAAGCTAGATTGAACTTGATTGAATCTTACATAAAGAGTTAGTTTTTTATAAAGCCTATGTTTTAATATGTTTGAGTTTTGAGTTGTGATAGCTTTCTATAAAGGACTGTTTGGACTTTGATTGATTGATTTAGATTAGAAACAGTCTCTACTTGTGCTAGGTCTCATTAATTGACTATTTTCATGATTTGAACAATTTGTTGTATATATCGAGCATAATATGCTTGTATTGAGTACGTTTTGAATACATGCTCTATATTTCTTGTTTAAATTTTTATAGATCATATGTTGTGAATCTAACATGATGTATGTTTGATACTGAATCTTGATTTGATTATGTGTATAAATGTGTATGATTGATTCAAGGTTTAGTGACAAGAATAAATATAAAAGTTAAATATGTTTTGGGGTTTCGCATTTTCTAGAATTGTTATTCATGCACAGTAACTGGACTATTTTGATTTGTGAACTTTCATGCATATGTCTAGTTCCCATAGGATGTGTTGTGTTGGACATTCAATGGTAATGCAACGGAAATAGGTTTTAAAATTTTTATACAGATCATAAACGATCTGGGACAAGTGAACTTGGGATCGTAATTTTTCGGAACTTATACATATAAAATTATTACAATAATAAAATATATGTATACAAAAGAAATTGAAATCAATATAATCAGAAGAAGATGTAAGAACCTTACCAACGTTTGGAGGCTCTTTCACTTCTTGCAATGCTCTTGGTCTGTATCATTGATCTTCCTATCTATTTTTCAGAATTTATAATTACGTGTGGGTGGGTCATGTACTCAAGAACATAGGAGTATGTTGAAGAGAGAATAAAAAAAAACTATTTCTTCCAAGTATTCCAAAACCACAAAAGCGTGAATTAAAAATATTCTTTTTCTCTTTGTTTCTCACCGTCCACGATGCACAAAAAATGTGTTTTTTTTAACGTTTACTTTTGTTTTTTTCTCTTTTATCTAATGTGTTCTGATCGTTTTTTTTTTTCAATGTAACATATATATATATATATATATATATATATAAACAGATTACTTCTATTGATTTTAGTTTGATATTTTTTTTAATTCAAAATCAATATTTAATTAAAACCAATCAATTAAACCAATCAATCTAATCTGTTAAGATATCAAATATCTTTAAAGATAATGATTAATATTTTATTTATTTAATTTGATTTGAATTCAAATTATTTAATTAATAAAATAAAATAATCAAATTATCTTATTTTATTCAAAAACAAATATCAACACACATCCTTTATTTAATGATTAATAATATAAATCATCATTATTCATTAATTAAATAATCTCATTATTCAATTAATTTCTGAATAAATACGTGTCACTTTCATTATACTATTAATTGAACAATCCAATTAATTAACTGTAACCCTTGTTACCTAAATCAATCGGGCTAACAAGATGATCTAATGGACCTATAGTAGTTTGATCTCCAATAATTCCCAGAATCATTAATTAAACTCTTTAATTAATATTTCTTAGTTATGAAATCTGGTGTTATTCCACTAAAAACCAGAAGCTTCACTCTCTCAACTGCAAACGTTTTTACACAGATCGATACAACTCGGTGTCCA
This sequence comes from Dipteronia dyeriana, assembly GCA_032871835.1. Lineage (NCBI taxonomy): Eukaryota > Viridiplantae > Streptophyta > Magnoliopsida > Sapindales > Sapindaceae > Dipteronia > Dipteronia dyeriana. The sequence goes on from CM065297.1 coordinate 83,359,509, forward strand.
TCGATATAGCTATTACACAAGGTGTGATCCTTCACAGTAGTTCGTAATTAGAGCTTGATCATAATGTCCGTTATACCCCTCTAATTACATATATCCTTTAAGTACTGTTGATTCTTTAATGAAAAATAAATTTTATTTCTCTCGAAATTAGGAGAGCACTCATATTGTCCAAGCCCCGAATCAACCTTTAATGGAATTGCCATCTACTTCTTACAAGAAGAAGTGGATTCCACTATTGTTTATAAACTTTCCCAACCACAAGCCAAACCACAATCTTAACATACAAAGCATATTGATCACGAACTGTATCCGACCTCACCTATGGTATATCAAAGACTACGATCTAACCTGAAGGAGTCGATAAGAAACTCAGGATTAAGATCACATACATATAGTCATCATTAGTTGATATATATGAATCTCATCGTCAATTGAATCCTGGAGAGAGATTCATATCGATTGTGGCCCAGTCTTATATGATCAAATCATACATGGTGCCTTCATTCCCATATCTTCGTATGAATGATTCAGGATAGAATCATTGTACATTACGAAATGGACCGCAACTATAAATTAACCGCAAATAAAGATAAAGTACCCATCTTTATTTGCTATCTATGGACTCTTTAGATTGCACGTCTCTTACTGTATCCATTTGTATATGACACCCATATACACAGTTCGAGACTAAATTCAGCAATCTAGGATGTTAATATGCACAAGTTATAAAATAAACAACACAACAATAATGAATTGAATTTTTCTTTTATTTATTTCATAAATCCATTTACAAATTACATCTTTAAGGCAAAAACCCCAACATGTTAATCATCATGTTCTATGTTGCGTGCTTGTTTGTGTTTTGCATTCATGATCACATAGAAGTCATTGTAAATGGCATGGAAGTTGACACAGGCGTAGCCAATCTTATATATTGCATATAAATAAATAAAAATACGAATATTTAAAGGGCATAATAATTAAATCCAACTATATATATAGGTTTTGTCGTAGCCAGTCTCTATCAACAAAACCGTAGCAAGTCTTATATATTACGTATAAATAAATACGAATATTTAAAGAGCATAATAATTGGATCAAGAACTATAATAGGTTCTGTCGATATAGCCATATTCAGTCTTATATATTATGTATAAATAAATAAATAGAAATATTTAAAGAGTATAACAATTAAATCCAAAACTATATATAGGTTCTGTCGACACGGCCGTAATAAATAAATAAATATGAATAATGAAATGTGAGTAAATCAGTCTCCTAGAAATCCCTTTTACTTATTTAAACGAATATTGAACTGTAATTAAATCACTCGCGTGGAAATACTTTTTACTTGTATACGATTGATAACGTTTTATAAACAATTGAACTAATAAAAGAAATGAAATAGAGATGAAAGTAATAAATAAAGAATGAGAAAATGAGAGAGTGCGAGACCAGAATATATTAGCTTTTGTATCCATTTTAAGAGTATCCATTTACTAAGATATGAAATCCCTTATTTATAGACCTTGAGGAGTATAAGAGGCGGTCAATTGCATTTTATATTGGCCATTTGCCCTCTCTCACATAAGACTCGCCCACTTGCAAATTGTTTTACTTGGTTGGCAAGTAATGCTGGTTAGCTTTAAGTAATTGACAAGCGGCAAAAGTCATCTTATTTCAACCCATTTCAAATTCAGCAAATGACGTGGATAATATATGCGAAGTGAGTCTTGACTGCATGAGATAGATATGACATATTGCTTTCTATCGGTATAAATATATATCGATAGATACGATAGATATTTAAAGCATATTTTTTTTTAATAATGTATCTATTTTTTTTTCTTATTAAAAATAGATAAAATATTAATAAAATCAATTAAAAAAATAGCAGTATAACATACCTGTCATATTAATAATTTCTAAAAGATTGTATATTTGTTTCATTTAAAATATAATGGATATGACGCGAACCCATTAATTTATTTTGTTTGCTTTTTTAAGTTGTCAACTTACGTTAGAAAAATTCTATTTACAAGAGAGACTTTAACGAATATTAAAAACAGAAGGGGGAAACCGGGAAACTAATTATTGCAAACTACATGGACAAAAATTAAAATAGAGTGTAGAATGAAATTTAGTGAATTGTGAAAAACATCACTCCTGATTTCAATTTCATAACCAAATTTCTCGTTCAACTTAATAAAAATTAATCCTTCTTTACCATGTAATTACTATAATGGCAGTATGATAGACCAATGTTTGAGGATCAAGTCAACATATTTCTCAAAATTTGAATTCAAAACCAATCTAATCATTACAATACTCTCAAATAAAAAATTAAAGTAACTCAAGCACCGGCAATTAGAATTCCAATATCATACCCGCTCAAGTTATATATATATATATATTGGTTTTCTAGTCAGTACGCACTGATATAAGTTATATGAGTGCGTTGCATGTTGATCGTTGATTATAGAGAAGTTTTGACAAGTCCATACACTTTGAGTCAAAACATGTAAATCTAATGGTTCACATCTAACGTACCGACGAATTTATATCTGTACGTACTGACTTGAAAATTTATATATATATATATATAAAGAAACTTGAAGTACAAATATTAATAATACCGGTAATTCATTAAAAATAAAACAAATAGGTACAATAATGATAAAATTCAATTGCAATCCTAAACAAATTTCATGTAGGAAGCAATTAATAAACATTAATATAGCAATAGTAATCCTAAATTGATGCACATTAAAAGCTTTTATTGCTTCACATAACTTGAAGTTTCCACGTGATGATCTACAGCTTTCCTGTCTCGTGTTTAATTCCAAACTCATTCATGTCTCTATAAAAGTCATTGAAATATTGATGATGATGATGAGAGCCATACATTTGTGAAGGATTATTACTTGGTAGAGGAAGAGAGCATTGTTGCTCATAGTGCTGCTGCAATGTCTGCATGGATGTACCATAGAAATATATAGCCCTCTGATTGTTGATCATCACATTGTCTACTATAACTGCCGGTGGGTCGAAAAACAATCTTGGTTGCAGCACTACTTGACCATAGGCTGCGGCATTGCCTCCCGACACACCACCAAACTGAGCTAGATGATTATCACCGCCAATCATCATCTGATTATCACCGCCAATCATCATCTGATTATTATTAGGGTTGAGATCAAACGGTAGCATATGATAAATTGGCATCTGATCATGTGGCTTCACAGAAGATATATTAGGCTGTTTGTTGATCATCATGAGCTCATGATCATGTTCAATGTGATTTTGATGACTATGATTACAAGGACTCAAACTCAATTGAGAGCTACAATAATTCCCACTACCAATCTCCGATTTCGGGCAATCCAATATCTTTTGATCACCTTTGATCATAGAAATCTTTCTTTGAGCTACTTCAATGTTATTATCAAACGTAACTAGAAGAACCCTAAGTTGATCAACAAAAAAACTGTTGAGACGATCATCCCAACAACTCGGGAATTTGGATTCCAAATTCGACCTGCACACTTTAATCACCTTATTATCAACTTTACACTTTCTCTCTTTGAACAAATCAAAGAGGCAGTATGCTTTACTCCACGCGAACAGAATCCCTGGTCTTTATACAAGTTGACTACTTCCATGAATTCACCGGCTTCTTTAGGCCAGAGGTCCACTTCCTGCGGTAGGTTCTTCAGCTTTGGGCCATAGATGATCATGCCGGTAGGGACGCCGCAGATGGTGGCAAACTCCTTTGCCTTCTTTTTCAGTCCCTTTTTCCGTTTGTGGTAGGTGGTCATTCGAGACTTATCGTTCTCAATCAGTTTCAAAATCAGCTTCCCTCTGTCCAACTCTTTATCTATCAATATTTAAAAATAAAAAACAAAAAACAAAAATATGGATCTTATATTCTTTGATAATGTTAAAAACAAATGGTTTAACATAAGGAACAAGCAATTGATAAAGCTAAAATAATCACAAGTGAGATCCATGTAAATATTGTTTTGAAGTGATACTATTCAGTCTCAAACATTCCTCCAACCAAAATCGAAGAAAAATAATGATGGAAAAGATCGAAAAATAAATATATTAAATCACTGTTACAAAGAAATTAGAGAGTAACAATAAAGCAAAAGAGAAAGCACGATCAAAATTAAAGGTAAAAACATTGAACAATCGAATTTTCTTACTATGAAGAGAAGAGTAGAGCTGGCAATAAGGGAAAAAGTCGAATACCTTAAATGTTAATGGCTTCTTGAATGGGCTCGATAAATAAATGACACTATTTGAGAGGGGTGTTGTGCAAATGTCACCAGTTTAGTAATGTAAGTTTAAAAGGCAGCATTTAAACTAAACAGACGAGAATACCCCCATAAAATTGAAAAAGAGAGAAAAGTTGTCGTTTTGTGTTTCTAAGAAAAGCAACAGTGAGAAAAAAACCGACGATAACCAAATCGACGGCGAGAAAATCGACAGCTTATTGACCGGAACAGAAATACAGTACATTTCGCAGCGAGTGACAAAGGTAAGTTGAGTTTGTTTTATTTATCGATTTGTTGTTCATAACTTATAATTGCATTTCAGACTTGTTCAGTTGAAATAAATTGTAGATTAGGGTTGACAATGGTTGTGGCTTTGGTTTGAGTTTGAAATGAGGTTCAATATTCTGGTATCGAGGAATTTTTGTTTTGAAACAAAAATGAATCGAGAATATTTTTTTTAGAAAGAATCGAGAGTTTTTTCAAAGTGATAAAGCTTTTGTTAAATGATAGAGAATATTTTTCATAGAATCGAGAGGTTTTTCAAAGGATCGAGACTATTATGAAAGGATCGAGAATTTTTGAAAACGATCGAGAATATTATGATAACGATCGAGATTGTTTTTCAAATGATCGAGATTTTTTAAAATGATCGAATCGAGAAGATTTTTCTAATAATCGAGAAGATTTTTCAAAGAATCGAGAGGTTTGTGAAAGTGTCGAGAATATTTTCAAAGGATCGAGAATGTTTTCAAACGATCGAGAATGTTTTTCAAATGGTCCAGTTTTTAGAAAATGATCGAGAATATTTTTCAAAGAATCGAGAGGTTTTTCAAAGGCTCGAAACAATTTTCAAATCTTCGAGAATATTTTCAAAGGGTCAAGATTTTTTAAATTGATCGAGAACATTTTTCAAAGAATCAAGAGGTTTTTCAAAGGATCGAGAGTTTTTTGAAAGGATCGAGAATGTTTTTCAAATGGTCGAGAACATTTTCAAATGATCGTGAAGTTTTTTCAATGAATCGAGAGGTTTTACAAAGGATCGAGACTAATTTGAAAGGATCGAGCCTATTTGCAAAGGATCGAGAACTTTTTAAAATGATCGTGAAGTTTTTTCAATAAATCGAGAGGTTTTACAAAGGATCGAGACTAATTTCAAATGATCGAACCTATTTCCAAAGGATCGAGAACTTTATAAACAAATCGATAACGTTTTAAAATGATCGTGAAGTTTATTCAATGAATCGAGAGGTTTTAGAAATGATCGAGACTATTTACAAAGGATCGAGAACTTTTTAAGAAATTCGAGATCTTTTTCAAATGATCGAGAATATTTTAAAAGTATCGAGAATTTGTTTCAAACGATCGAGAATATTTTCTAATTTTTGTGCAGTTTACTGATGTACTATTTCTGTGACATTGCAGATGACGAGCAGTATGAAGGAAATGCTTAAAACTGCAGAGGGAGATTGGTTCAAGGTAAAATTGACCCGACACGACCATTTTGAAGCCCTCGCCCGTATAGACGATGCATTGAATGAGTCATTGAAGAGTTTGCTGTTCAGGATCGGCATCGGTTCATGGCCTTCTGTTTTGGGCATTTCATGTCGATGCACCGGGAGCTGAAATTTTATAGTGGTGTTATTCATCAGCTGCTGTTGCGGGAGTTGGACCAAGACGGGCCGACAGATGAGATGCGGTTCTTGTTAGGGAACCATGTGGTGAGATTTTCAAAGGTGGAATTCAGCCTCATCACCGGATTACGTTTTGAAGTCGTACCGGACACGAGTATGTATGTTGCAGTTAAGAATGGCATACATGAACGGTACTTTCCTGCACATGATGAGGTATCGTTGGATGACTTGAGGGTTGTTCTTACCCAGGGAGAGTTTGAAAAGGCTTACGATGCTGTGAAGTTGTGCCTCATTTACATGTTGAACTGGATACTGATGGGGGTGGACGAGAGATTGAAGATTCCAGTTTGGTAGTTTTGGTTGGTAAAGGACCTCAATGCCTTTAATGCGTTCCCGTGGGGTGCCCACATCTATAGGCATTCTATATTTTCATTCAAGCATGCCTTACCACAACGTCAAGAGAAGAGATGGCAACAGTCACAGGCGTTGTTGGACATTCCGTGGAAGGGTACAACATCCACGGTCTATCACACGCCCTTTTGGTAAGAAATTTTAATTCCAACATATACATTTAATTTTTAATCCAAAATTGTTTTGGATTATAACTGTACGTATCTTTGATGCAGATATTTGGTTTTGAGGTGATCCCCCAACTGAGCGAGGTTTTCGGGACTCGGAATGTTACGAACATTTCCCCTCGGTTGTTGAAGTGGGAGTTAACCAAACAACCTAGAGGGAAGAAGCTGGAGAAGATTTTTAGTGCTAGGGTAATTTTTTTTTGTTAAGTCAGTAATTTATATTACTTACGATAAGTATCAATGAAATTCATCTAACTATGGTTTCAGATGTCGGCGAGGAAGGAAATCGTGCCCACAGCAGCTTAGGCGGTGGCCCCGTACTTTGCAGGCCTAAGTGAGGAGGGAGCCCGTATGTTCAGGACGACAGGGTTCACCTTCCTACTATCCCTGAGCCGACTATAAGTGCAGTTCGTCCCGAGGAGGAGGGTGAGGGTTGGAGGTGTACTGAGACAGAGGCTTCAGACCCTACAGGTCCAGATTTTAGAGTCATGGACACTGGCGAATCTGAGCCGTCTCCTTGACTAGTGAGGCAGGTTCGGTTTACCACCCGAGGAACTGGTTCCGCTACCGGGGATTCCCGTGCTGGCTTTCAACTTGATGGGGAGGCAAGTTGAGATGGTAGTTTTATTTTCATTACCAAGAGTTGTTGATTTTTTTCGTATTAACAAAGTTGCATGATTTTAGGCCCGTTTAGAACATAACTTTAAGAAGTTGGGTGAAGCCTTCCGGAAGAGTGAGGAGGTTCGACAACAACAGCACCGGGATTTATGTGAAGCCCTTCGAAAGAGTGAGGAGGATCGACAACAACAACATCGAGATTTGATCGATTTGTTCCGGAAGAGCGAGGAGGATTGACAGCAACAACATAGGGAGTTGCTTGCATTGGGGGACTTCAGGGCTTCAGGACCCATACAGAGGATCCATATACCAGAGGGGCATTTTTCGATAGTGTGGCTCAGTCTCCCCCTCCCCTTCCCCCTCTCCCTCTAAAAGAGCAGCCAGCCCCCACTCCCGCATAGAGCGATTCTTAGGCTTCCCCTCCCGCTCAGATCGAGCAGCCGGCCCTCCTCCAGCTTAGAGCGATTAGCAGGCTCCCCCACCACCGACGTTCGAGCAGTAGGCTCCCTCGTCACCTCCTAGCGAGTAGCAGGCTCCCCCTTCACCGACGTCAGAGCAGCAGGCTTCCCCGCCACCTCATAGAGAGTAGCAAGCTCCCCCTCTATCGACATCCCAGCAGCAGGCTCCCCCGCCACCTCCTAGCGAGCATCAGGCTCCCCTTTTACCTCTCCTCAAGCAGCAAGCCCCCCCTCCCCCGTCCTCATCTCAGCAAACCCCGACGAAGGGAGTTCGACAGCACATGCGTGTAGTGAAGCTCGGTTGGCAGTTGGTTAGCTCGTACACAGATCCGTGCCGACCTAAGAGGGCGAGGGTAATACTAGAGGGACCTGAACACGTATTTTATCCCGAGGAACTAGTGGACGATACCCAGTTGAAGGCGTACCAAGCCTACAAAAGGAACGTAAATGGGGAACTGTAAGTAAATTTCATTGTTATTTAGGTGGCCAAATTTCTTGTAATGCATTATATGAAAGTGTAGATGTTGGAACATTAATGCAGACGTGATGTTGATTTCCTAGAGCCGGTTGATACTGCATGGTTCCATCGGTTGCAGACCAATTTCATGGATGTTGATGATCAGGTTTGTGGGAGTGTAAATCCTGATTTCAGTATTTGTTTTAGAAGTGTAAACATCATAACATTTCTTAACGTGTTTATATTCCCAGCATATGGACGCGTACCTCCATATTCTTCGGAAGCGTCAACGAGCATTTTTGAATGTGTATAGTCAAATGGTTAACATATTGGACTCGCAATTCTTTGTAAGTACTTAAATTAATAATGATAATGTGTTGTTTTATGTGTGTATGGAAAACAAAAATTAATTTAAATACTATTGTTTCTGCAGTCCTTTCTGGAGCATCAATACATGAAAATGATGCCTCGCAATTCTCGCGGGCAGATCACCCCGAGCAGTTGGAGTGTGTTGAGTTCTTGGTGGAAGGATGACGACCTCACAACGGTCCTTGGGGGGTGCCCCGATTGGATGCCGTCTGTGGCACGAGGTTGACATGGTAAGTGTTACTTGACATGGTTTGCAATTGTATATATAAATGGCTTTGTACATCCTAACACCTGTTGTTACGATCGTGAAACCAACGTTGTAGAATATTCCTAATAAACTCTGCCAAAGTCAACATAGGTAGTTGTCGTACAAATTTAAGGCATGAGTTTATGCATTCTGCAACATTTGTTGTCATGACGCTATACCTTCTGTCGTGGCAGTGAACACGGGACCACTTCTGTGGACCGGCATCAATTACATATTCATATACATTCAGGTGTAAGTTGCGTAACTCTTCCATGTGCCAGTTATATTGCAACTCGGTGTATGTTCAGGCTGCTTTATCTATTATTATGACAACATCCTTTCTATGATATCTCTTCTTAATATTTTCATAAAAGTGTCAACAACATATGGTATGGGTGGCATAAGGGAACACTTTAGAAATCCCTACTTCAATGCTTGCATGTCGATCAGAAATGAAAACCAAATCATCTATATGGCCAAGGGCACTTTTCAACCAATCCAAAAACCACTCCCATGATAGGTTGTTTTCCGAGTCATCGTACCCAAAAGCAATTAGATAAACCTGTTCATTCCCATCTTGTGCAGTTGCAACAAACATTGTGCCCCCGAATCTACCCTTTAAATGGGTACCATCAAAGGCAATAACTGGACGCATACACCTCTAGAATCCTCTGACTGAGGCACCCAACGACATGAAAAAGTATAGGAATTTACCATTTTCGTCGCACTGTAAGTCAGTTATCGTTCCGGGATTTTGTTGTCCCAACACGTAACCAAATGATGACAGCAGTTGGAAGCTTTCCTCATGCGTTCCATAAGTGAGTGACAAATCATAATCAAGGGCTTGATGTGCCTTACTGTACATTCTTTGGATGCCATACATTGTTTTCATGTCGGTGATTATGTCCTTCGGACGCATTAATCGACCATCTTGTTGCTGCAATCTAGGTGCAACCACTTCTCCAATTATGTCTGCATTAGCTTATCGATGGCGACGGTGAATCTCCTCTAACGGAAAAGTGTGTTCGTTGATAAAACTACGTACTTGAGAGTATGTCGCTTCATCTCTTCTAACCGCTCTTAATTTTCATGTACAGTTGTCTATCAAACAAACCAGATGTAATGTTGTCTTATTCAACCTTTTCACATTCCACTCGAAGTTGTATCACATTGCAAAATGGCCAGCTAATCTCTTCAAATCCTTTTTAGTAGGAAAAAATTGACCTTTATATATCATGCTGGTAGGTTCATCTTCTACCCAGTTCATGCTTCCACCCATACCAAACGAGTATGATTCTGCTCCTAGAATAACCCACGTTCTGGCATTCTCAAAATCAACTGGAGTTACATCAGGCCTAACCTCATATGTCCCAACTATATCTACTATAGTGGTACTACATCTGTGGACACGTCTTGCATGTCTTTTCGTTGCGAACCGTTCTTCATCTTCCTCATTGTTCGGTACATTATGTATCGGATGCAAATTTGCCTCATTAGCCACCTCATGGATTGGTAGGTTATGAGGTAAATTGTTCAGCTCCCTGTTCATGTCATCGTACATCTCATTGTATTGGTGGTTGTACTGGCCAGCGTTCAATTCAATTTGACAACCGAAATCATCGTCCAATTGAGCTCCAACTATATCACCATGGTCGGCTACTTCTGATGGGACACCACATAGGTTTTCCCTACCGTCAATCCTACTTCTTTCTGTGAACAACTGGTTGTTTCCTCCTGAAGATCGAAATTGTTGTGTGTTATCATGAGGAGGGATTTCTTCACTGATGACACATCCTGCAGCCCTCTCAATTAAACTGACACATACTTGAGGGATTACCCTATCTTCCCCTAGCATAAACAAAACATCGTCGTCATTTCTTATAAATGTGCGACATGTGGTCCCGGGAATGATTGATATAGATTGTAGATCAGCAATGTATTTGTTCACATCGTACTTCACAACGGTTTGTATGATCGACACCAGCTCTTCGTAAGTCATATTTCTGGACACATACATTCCTTGGTTATCGGAACCAACAAACCTCTGACTTCCATCAGGTAATTGCTCCTATCGACCGTTGTAAGATATTACTAATCTAACCCGATCCATTGTCCTGTGAAAATCATCATAACAATCAATTATTAACAGATAAAAAAAAATATTTTTACAATTACTAACAATTAAAAAAAAATCAAATGGATCGAGTACTTTATATAAGGGATCGAGAACTTTTTCAAGGGTTCGAGAATAATTTACAAAGGATCGAGAACTTATAAAAAGGTTCGATTCGAGAACTTTTATCGAGAATATTTGTCAAACTATCGAGAACTTTTTATAACGGTTCGAGAACTTTAAACAAGGGAACGAAAACTTTTTGTAAGGGATCGAGAACATTTCAAACGGTTCGAGAACTTTTTAAAGGGATCGGGAATATTTGTTAAAAGGACCGAGAACTTTTATCAACGGATCAACAACTTTCAACAGGTCAACGGGGATTTTTTTCTATCGGATCGAAAACATTTCTAACAAGTCGAGAACTATTTAAAGGGATCAAGAATATTTGTCAAATTATCGAGAACTTTTATCAAGGGATCGAGGACTTTTAACAAGGGAACGAGAACTTTTTCTAAGGGATCGAGAACATTTCAAGCTGTTCGAGAACTTTTTAAAGGGATCGAAAACATTTGTAACTGTTAGAGATCTTTTTAAAGGGTTCGAGAACTTTTTAAAGGGATCGAGAACATTTGTAACGGTTCGATATCTTTTTAAAGGGTTCGAGATCTTTTTAAAAGGATCGAGAACATTTGTAACACTTCGAGATCTTTTTAAAGGGTTCGAGAACATTTATAACGGATCGAGAACTTTTCCTAAGGGATCGAAAACTTTTTCTAAGGGATCGAGCTTTTTTTTTTTTTCAAATAATCGAGCTTTTTTCAAACTAAACAAGAGCTCGTTCCAATATAAAATAAGCTCGATTCATCTTTAAATTTTCTCGGTCACACCAGAAAAAGTATTCTAGTGCAGAATCTGAAATGGATACATTAATTAGAGGAATGGATACATTGTAAACCCACACAGAAATGAATGCAAAATATCTGTAATGTATAAAAGAAATAAAAGAAATTTAAGTGAAGATCATAAATATTTGTTACCTTCTACTGCAGAATCTGGAGAGGGCCGAGACTCAAGTTTTTCAGACAACAACTTTTCTGGGGAGATACGAACGAGTTTAGAAAGGGGCTTTTAAAAAATTTAAATTTAGGGGTAATTTGGGCAGTTCACTATAATAGGTGCTTTTTAAACTTAAGTTATTAAAATGGTGACATCATCACAACACACCTTAAAAAAGGTGATATATTTCACCATTTCCTCCTTGAATCGTAACAACAAAGCAAATTTCAATGACCTTTATAGCAAGAAGGATTGAGTTGCCATGAATTCAATATCACGATTGAATCTTCCATTAATGATTTCCCAAAAGAAAAAGGGAAATTTTTATTTTCATGGTTATGGAAATTATATCCAAAATTTACTTACTTTTTTTTTTCAATTAATTAGGCAGGAAGTCAAATAAAATCCAAAATAACTGATTTTTTTTGTAATTAATTAGGCAGGAAGTCAAATATGTATATATGACCTAATTATATGATAATTAAGAGTACTGCAAAAGTGAACCATAATTATATGACCTAATTTCGATCTTGTGGGCAGGTTAATAACATGATTAATTAAGTTGATTTGAACCCATTGATTTTTGAATATTTTGAGGGAGTAGGTAAGTAATTTCCATATTTGCTTTGATTGATAAGACCCAAGATAGAATTTCAGCATAGGACGTGGAGAATATGTGGAGAGAGAGTCCTGACTGCATAAGATCGATGCACACAGTATATTACATGGTAGTACATCTCATCGACTTAGATTTTGATAAACGTGGAGTCCGTGGAAAAATTAGAATATATTCTTAAAATTTAAATTAGTTCTTTTACTCAGTAAATTTTTGAAATACTTTTTATTCAAATTTCAAATCATAATTATGTATTTGTTAATTCAAATTTCATAACATAAAATTTAATCCAATAAAACTAATTTATTTAAATTTGGTGTTCAAATGATCTGACATCCTTGATTTATGTATATTATAACTACAAGATTAAAATAATTATATTGTAGTGATATCATATTATTTGGATCTAAGGTTTTGACATAGTAGTTATCATTCAATTTAATTTTCACACTATATATGTACAAACACATGCATTTTACTCTCTCCATAATGTTATGGTTAATTTCCACACTATATATGTACAAACACATGCATTTTACTCTCTCCATAATGTTATGGTTAGGAACCAAGCTACGAGGGGCTTGCAGGAGCCTTGACCCGTATAGTTTCTTAGAAAATTCATTTTTACCCCATATAATTAATTAAAAAAAAATTCTTTTCTTTCTTTGAAAATAAAATTATTGAAAAGAAAATTATAGAGTTTTGTCTCTCCAAACTTAGCGAAATTTTACGATCATCCTATAAGTATTTTTCATTTGCTCTTCTTTTAAAAAGAAAATGAAAAAGAAAATTGTGTTTCCGTATGGCACTGTATATTGAAAACAATATTCTAAAAATAAAAACAGTAAAAGAACGTCATGTAGGTTAACTAAAAATATTTTTTCAAAAGGTTAATATCAAGTTTATTTTGTTGGCATTGTAACCTAAAACTATAGACTAATTTGATTAAATATTTGGCCAATGAAAATTTTATATTGTGGTTTGTAAACTTTTATATTTAAAAGTGGGTCAATTAACCCATCATAAATAATAATTGACCATAATTTAGAAAAAAATATTAATTTTGTGACAAAAGAAATAAATATTAATTTTATTAAATATATTTAGCAGTGAAGAATTAAAAACAAATAAAAATGCCATTAATAAATAACTAAAATAAAAATCAATGAGTTTAATCAATCCATGTACCTCTTACACTTACACCAAAAGATAATGGGTTAGAGTCATGTCCCTTCCCTTGAAATCTCTAATTATTAGTGCTAACGAGACAGAAAAATAATTATCATCTTCCCAAAACCTTTGAATCTACAGAAAAGTTGACCTTGCAAGATCTAACGACCTAATCACCTACAAAGGATACATCCCGAGGTGGATGTACAATATGGTATGAACGACAAATGGGTAAAACTTAGTGGATAAAATGGTGTACTAGGAACCTAGATCGATGAATAATTGCCACTCAGTTACACAACAAAATTCTCTATTACTCTAACCTAGCATCTTTAAAGATATCACCAGGCAGATAAATGTCAACTTTTCGGCTCTTTCTCCTTGACAACAAGCAATAAATCTGGATTATTAAGTTGTAAGGAAAATATGCTCAGCAGAAGCATGAAAATATAATTAGGGTTTCGGTATAATTTTTTTTTTTTCTTTATAATAACTAGAACTTTAACCCTAGATTAAATGATGTATATAAAAGTATCGTATCTTTTTTTCGTGACAATTGAACAAGCACCTAATTGAATCCGTAAGATCTTCCAATCCAATCACGAACGTAAATCACCTAGGAGTGTGACCTCCTTTTCTTTAAATTGTATACCTGAGGATGAAAACAAACAATATATTTTTCTTTATTAGTTATAATTATCCTCCAAGAGAAAATCCAAGAACATCCGGTCATTTGTGAATTATCAATCTACTCGATTGAATCTCGCTTGAACTTGATTTGATTTGATTTTGTACACAAAACCCTTTTGATGTAATAGATACTAGTGTACTATCAAAAACAAAAATGTTCCCCTTTTTCTCTTCTTGGCCGAATTCACACCCTATATCTTAGAGTTGATTGAATTTTGTCTAGAGTAAAATACTAAATTTTACTCTCTCAAAATTCTCTCTTGCTAAGCAAAATTCTCTCTTAGAAAATACTTAGATTGGCCGAAATTTTCACTCTAAGAATCATAGGGCTGGCCGAATTCATCAAGGGGATATATATAGGATCACAAATCCTCTCCTAATAAGGATTTACTTGGTTAGAAAGAATCCTTTCCTTAGGTGGATTTACTTGGTAATTAAGAATCATTTTCAAAGAAGAATTCTACTTTACACCAAGACTCTTAATCCAACTCATTAGAGTATTTGTAACCACATTAAAGATTTCATAATTTGACTAGATAAATAATTCCTATTATTTATCTACTTATCAAATATAATCTTTAATATTAATTATACTACCAACAATAGTATAATATTAGGAGACCTTCACTTACTAGAAAAAAGGTTTTAACTTTTAATTAAATAATTAATTAAATTCTATTTAATTAAATAATAAAATAAAAAATAATATATTAAGCTATTTTATATAGCCTTGCCACCCAACACATATACATGGACAAATATATTATTTTTCTTATTTTATTAAATCCATTAAACCTTAATAAAAAGTCCACATGTGAACTATACCCATTATTACAAAAAGAAACAAGTCCACATGTCTCGATACAATTCTAGCTGGACCCCTGAATTGGTCCGGTAAAATATATCAAGTGATCCATGTAAGTTCGTGTGGATTGGGGATCTTGGCGGGCTATCTCAATTTAAGCTCCAATAGACACAACCCAGTCACAATCAACAAATGATTCACTTAGATCCGATCTATTAATTTTAGTTCATTTCACTAAAGAACTAAAATTGAACTCTTAAATAAAGATAAAATAAATTAATATTTCTTGCTCTTACCCTAGACAACATTATTGGATAAAGTGTATCCTCGTGAAGAATATCAGTAATCGCCAAGAACTCATAGACCGCCTATAGCTCTCCAAGTTACCATATTTACTCATATGACCACATTTTGAACATGGATATTTTGACTTGTCCATAAACCATGTTTCAATAGACACTATTGAAAGCTTAACGTTAAGATTTAATATCCAATACCTCAAGACATCCATATGATGATATTTTACTCTCATTTAATAAATGGAGACACAATGTCCATATCTATAAATGAAGTCCTCTATCGATTAACAAATGAATACCACCAAACTATCGAGGATAGACTATGCTATATAATCGCACTCATTGATTGCTCAAATGATAACACTTGCAACCATAAGTCCATCATTTATCTCAGGATCGAGATAGACTCTCCGATTGTCTTCAAATGAAAACTTTTATCTATTGACGGTTCTAGATAAAATATTTCATTGTGATCCAATTCAATACACTTAGTGCACTAGATTCTTTTTCCCAAAGACACCACACTTTGATGATTTTAGACTCATCATAACGTATTTGATCTCACTCAAATGCTAGCAAAAGAATCTACAATTTTAACAAGATAAAGACGCCCAACCTTTATCTTAAGTTATGAATATTATTCAAGACTAACTAAAGAATTGTGTCTACTTCATACATATCCAGATGTATGAACAATTCTTCGTTTCTCATAGTCTTTTGACCTTATGATTATTTACTTTTGACAATTATAATAATTAAACTATAAATGCTATAAGATTTGTTAAATTAGAAATCACTTTTTAATATGAAAAGATTGTCAAATACATTATTATACTCTTGCTATCGAGCATAATCCCAACAATCTCCCACTTGCACTATAGCAAATGTGTCATATCTCTCATCCCCATGTTCTCTAGATTCCCATCAAAACTCTTTTGTAGAACAGCCTTTGTAAAGGGATCCGCTAGATTATCTACTGACGCGATCGTGGTAATTGTCAAGTCACCCCTATAAAGAATTTCCCTCAGAAGATGATACTTTCTTTCAATGTGTTTCCCTCCATTATGACTTTTTGGTTCTCTCGAATTAGCCACTGTTCCACTAATGTCACAATAGATAGTGATATACTTATTCACATCAATAACCACTTCCAAGTCAATAAAGAATTGGTGGAGCCAGACAGCCTCTTTACTAGCCTCGCATGCGGCAACATACTCGGCTTCCATGGTAGAATCAGCAATACAAGATTGCTTGATACTCCTCCATATGACTGCCTCTCCTCCAATATTAAACACAGATCCAGATGATGATCTCCTAGAGTCGGAATTTGATTGAAAATCAGAATATGTATACCCAACGGGAATTAAATCCCCTATAGAGTATACAAACATATAATTTCTCTTTCTCCTAAGATATTTGAAAATATGCTTGATAGCCGTCCAAGGATCAGGACCAGGTTTCGATTAAAACCTGCTAACTATGCCCACGGAAAAAAAAATATTCGGTCTAGTACAGAGCATTGCTTACATGAAACATGTAGGAAAAACGGGTTAAAAACGCAACGGAAGCGTAATAAAAAACGAAATTAGGGTTTGCGTATAAATAAAAAAAAATTCCCTTTTATGCAACGACAACCTTAACCCTAGATTAATTGATGTATATAAAAGTATCATACCTTTTTCGCGTGATGATTGAACAAGCACCGAATTGATTCCGTAAGATCTTTCAATCCAATCACGAACGTGAATCACCTAGGAGTATGGGCTCCCTTTCTTTAAATTGTCATCCTGAGGATGGAGACAAAGCAAAAATCTTTTATTTGTTTGTTACAAATATCCTCCAAGAGAAAAATCCAAGAACGTCCGGTCACTTGTGAATTATCAATCAATTTGATTAAAACTCGCGTGAACCTTGATTTGATGTTGTACATAAAACCCTTTCGATGTAAAGGATATTAGTATACTATCGAATACAAAATTGTTCCCCTTTTTTCTCTACTTGACCGAATTCCCACACTAATGCTTAGAGATGATCGAATTTTGTCTAGAGTAAAATCAGATTTTGTTCCCTCAAAATTCCTATGATGACCAAATTCTTCTCTTAGAAAAATTAGCTTGGCAGAAATTCACCTCTAGTTGCCTTAGTCATGACCGAAATTCTCTTGTACATATATATAGGAAGATAAATCCTTTCCTAAGAAGGATTTGCTTGGTTGTCAAGAATCATTTCCTTTGGTAGATTTATTTGGTAGTTAAGAGTCATTATCTAAAAGGAAATCTAACTTCTTCTATAACAATATGTTGTTTGGCCGAATTTTACTCTTTGGTTTAGATTAGGCGATTTTATTCTTTCCTAAGAAAGATTACTTGATGGACAAGAATCCTTTCCTTAGGTAGATTAACTTGGTGGTTATGAATCCTTTTCAAAGAAGAATTCTACCACTAAGTAGCTTTACTTGGTGACCAAGAATCATTTTCCAAAAAAAATTCTTTCCTACACCAAGACTCCTAATCCAACTCAATAATGTATTTGTAACCATATTAAAGACTTCCTAATTTGATTAGATAAATAATTCATTTTATTTATCTACTTATCAAATATAGTCTTTAACATTAACTATACTATCAACAATAGTATAGTCTTAGGAGACCATCTCCTACTAGGAATATTTTTTTGACTTTTAATTAAATAATTAATTAAGTAACAAATTAATTAATTTCCATTTAATTAAATAATAAAATAAAAATAATATATTTATGCTATTCTTAATAGCCTTTGCCGCCCATACCATATATGTAAGGGCCATATATTATTTTTCTTATTTTATTAAATCCATTGGACATTAATAAAAAGTCCACATGTGAACTAGACATATTCTTACAAAAAGAAACAAGTTCACATGCCTTATTACAATTCTAGATAGACCCCTATTGGTCCGATAGAATATATTAAGTGATCGATGCAAGTTCGTGTGAATTGGGGATCTTGGCGGGCTATCTAAATTAAAGCTCCAATAGACACAATCTAATCAAAATCAACAAATGATTTACTTAGGTCCGATCTATTTAATTTTAGTTCATTCTGAAGAACTAAAATTGAACTCTTAAATAAAGATAGAATAAGTTGATGTTACTCATTCGTACCTTAGACAACCTTAATGGAGAAAGTGTATCCTCGTGAAGAATATCAGTAATCGCCAAGAGCTCATAGACCGCCTATAGCTCTCCAAGTTACTATATTTACTCATATGACCACATTTTGAACTTGGATATTTTGACTTGTCCAGAAGGCATGTTTCAATAGACACTATTGAAAACTTAACGTTAAGATTTAATATCCTATACCTCAAAACATCCATATGATATTATTCTACTCTCATTCAATAAATGGAGCCACGATGTCCATATCTATAAATGAAGTCCTCTATCAATTAACAAATGAATACCACCAAACTATCGAGGATAGACTATGTTATATAATCATACTCATTGATAGCTCAAATGATAACACTTGCAACCATAAGTCCATCATTTATCTCAAGATTGAGATAGACTCTCTTATTGTCTTCAAATGAAAATCTTTTATCTATTGATGGTTCTAGATTAAGTATTTCAATGTGATCCAATTCAATACACCTAGTGCACTAGATTCTTTTGCCCAAAGACACCACACTTTGATGATTTTAGACTCATCACAACACATTTAATCCCACTTAAATGCTAGCAAAAGAATCTACAACTTTGACAAGATAAAGGCGCCCAATCTTCTATCTTAAGTTGTGAATATTATTCAAGACTAACTAAAAAATTGTGTCTACCTCATACATATCTATATGTATGAATAATTCTTCTTTTCTCATAGTCTTTTGACCTTATGATTATTTACTTTTGACAATTATAATAATTAAACTATAAATGCTATAAGATTTGTTAAACTGGAAATCATTTTATTCATATGAAAAGATTGTTAATTACAATATTACACTCTTGCTATCGAGCATAATCCTAACAATCTCCCACTTGCTCTATAGCAGATGTGTCATATCTCTCATCCCCATGTTCTCTAGATGCCAATCAAAACTCTTTTGAGGAAGAGCTTTTGTAAAAGGATCCGCTAGATTTTCTGCTAACACAATCTTGGTAATCGTCACGTCACCTTATGCACAATTTCCCTTAAAAAGTGATACTTTCTTTCAATGTATTTCCCTTTCTTATGACTTCTTGGTTCTCTCGAATTAGCCACTGCCCCTCTATTGTCACAATAGATAGTGATCTGCTTATTTGCATCAGGAACCACTACCAAGTCAATCAAGAATTGGCAGATCCAGACAGCCTCTTTAGCAGCTTCGCATGTGGCAACATACTCGGCTTCCATAGTGGAATCAGCAATACAAGATTGCTTGATACTCCTCCGTATGACTGTCCCTCCTCCAATAGTAAACACAGATCCTGATGTTGATCTCCAAGAGTCAGAATCTGACTGAAAATCAGAATCTGTATACTCAACGGAAATAAAATCCCCTCAAGAGTATACAAGCATATAATCTCTCGTTCTCCTAAGATACTTGAAAATATGCTTGACTGCCGTCCAGTGATCAGGACCAGGTTTCGATTGAAACCTGCTAACTATGCCTACAACAAAACAAATATCAAGTCTAGTGCAGAGCATTGCATACATGAGACTTCCAACTGCCGATGCAAATGGAACCCTACTCATGAATTGCTGTTCATGCTCATTCTTAGGAACTTGTTCCTTAAAAAGTTTGATTCCATGCCTGAAAGGTAACATACCTTTCTTGGAATCTTGCATGGAGAACCTAGACAAGATTTTATCTATGTATAAAGCTTGGGATAATGCAATCGTTCTATTATTTATATCCCTTATGACTTGGATACCAAGAATATAACTTGCTTCTCCTAAGTCCTTCATATCAAATTGTTTTGCTAACCATTCTTTTATTGATGTCAATACACCTACATATTTTCCGATGAGTAGTATATCATCAACGTAAAGAACTAGGAAAACCAACTTATCGCCTTTAATCCTTTTATATACACAAGGTTCATCAATGTTTTGAATAAATCCAAAACCTTTAACAGCTTGATCGAACCTTATTTTCCAGGATCTAGATGCTTGCTTCAATCCATATATGGATCTTTGCAACTTGCATACCCTTTCCTCTTGGCCATTTTCAATGAATCCTTCTGGTTGCATCATGTAGATACTTTCATCAAGACTTCCATTAAGGAAAGTTGTCTTGACGTCCATTTGCCAAATCTCTAGGTCTAGAGATGCCACAATGGATAAGAGTATCCTAATGGATTTAAGTATGGCCATAGAAGAGAAGGTTTCTTCATAATCGATACCTTCCTTTTGTGTATTACCTTTACCTACCAATCTATCCTTAAAGGTTTCCACCTTTCCCTCCATTCCTCTTTTCCTCTTGTACACCCACTTGCACCCGATGGGTTTTATCCCTTTAGGCAAGTCTACAAGAGACCAAACTTTGTTTTTGAACATAGATTCAATTTCGGATTGCATTGCCTTTTGCCAATGGCGACAATCAACATCTTCCATTGCTTCCTTGTACGTATAGGGATCATCGTCGTTCGAAAGATTCTCTACAGATTCTCTTAGGCCGATGTATCTCTCGAGTTGTCTAACAACCCTCCCACTACGACGAGGTATGTTAGATTGTTGATCTTGTATTGGTACGAAAATTTACAACTGGGTTGGTTGCGAAACCTTTTGTGGAATTGTATCTCCTAAAAGCTCATTTAGGACAATTCTACTTTTAGGCACAAAATTATTCACATAGTCCTCTTCTAGAAATTTGGCATTTGTCGAAACAAATACTTTAAGATCTGAAGGACTATAAAAATAATATCCTTTTGTTCCTTATGGATACCGTACAAATATGCATGTTTCTGAACGGGACTCCATTTTTTATGTCTTTCCTTTTAAC
Organism: Dipteronia dyeriana; assembly: GCA_032871835.1. NCBI lineage: Eukaryota > Viridiplantae > Streptophyta > Magnoliopsida > Sapindales > Sapindaceae > Dipteronia > Dipteronia dyeriana. Next base: position 83,380,864 of record CM065297.1, read on the forward strand.
AAGTGCTAAACTAGGATTTAGCCCAGTCCACAACTCATGTGATGTTTTAGGAACCGACTTAGATGGTACATCGTTTAGAATATACATGGCAGTTTGTAAAGCATATCCCCAAAAAGAACTAGGGAGCGTTGTGTAACTCAACATTGACCTAACCATATCCAAAAGAGTTCTATTTTTCCTTTCTGCCACCCCATTTTGTTGAGGTGTGCCTGTTGCAGAAAACTGAGAAATTATTCCATTATCAATAAGATATTGCTGAAACTCACCAGATAGATATTCTCCACCACGATCGGACCTCAAGATTTTTATGCATTTCTCAAGCTGATTTTCTACTTCAGCTTTAAATGCTTTGAACATATCAAAAGCATCCGACTTATGTCTCATGAGATACACATAGCCAAATCTTGAGTGATCATCCATGAAAGTGATGAGGTACTCATATCCACCTCTAGCTTGAATGCTCATAGGTCCATACACATCAGTGTGTATCAATCCTAAACATTTGATAGCTCTTGCGCCTTTGGTCGTAAACGACCTTTTGGTCATTTTACCTTCCAAACAAGATTCACAAATTGGTAGATCATCAAACTTTAAGTCATTTAGAGGTCCGTCACATACTAATATTTTAATCCTATTAAGGTTGATATGACCTAAGCACAAATGACATAGGTAGGTTTCATCTTTTCATAATTTTACTCTTTTATGATTAGGTTCTGTTGATTCCGTGTCTAATAAGTGAGAGATACTTCTATGCAAATAGAATAAACCATTTTCCAATGTACTTTTGCAAATAATTTTGTCATTCTTACTAATAATAAAAGCTTTATTAAAAGTAGCCGAATAACCAAATTTATTTAAACAAGAAACTGAAATTAAATTCCTCTTGAATTCAGGTACATAATAAACGTTTATTAAATCTAAATGCCTACTAGAATTTAAGTTGATTATAATATCTCCCATTACACTAGTAGACACCAATGTTTCGTTGCCTAAACGCAAGTTAAATTCATTCTTATTCAGTCTATTCCTTTGACCCTTTTCACCACAAAGGAAACATTTCCCTTTGATCTTGGTTACTTTCTTTGTCTCCTTCTTAGAAGGCCCAAGTTACTTTTTCCTCTGTTGTTTCTTGGCCTTCTAATGGGTCTTAACAGTAGAAACTTTACCAACCTTATGAATCCCTATCTAGAGACATCATAATATCGGCAGCAGTCTCCATTCCTTCATGTTGCTGTTGCAACACATTAGAGATGATTACAATAATGTAACATACATTTAGCCATCCCATCTAAAGACTTCGACTACTGATACTCATCTCTTTGCTTTTGAGTAGATTCATTAGTTTTGTGGTTAAGGAATATACAGAATGAACTTATACTTTTCAGCTTGCAACAACAACCCAATATTCCTTTTCTATGTGACATTATCATCAGTTAAAGTATTATCTTTTAGGATATTGATTAGGGATGGGGTTATGTCTATTCTATCCTTGTAAGGAAGTATCTTGCTAAATCTCATTCATGAATACCTCTTGGGAGGTTATTCATGAAACATAAAACTCAACTAAACTTGGAGGTCGAAGGTGTTCCAAAACACCTTCTCCCACTCAATTGTTTAAGGCATGTGATTGAATTCCAAAGAATGATTTACCAAGTTATCTAGATGTCAATTTAGATACTTAAACCATTCAATGCATGTTCATACCAAAAGAGATATATGAGTGGCACTCTTATTCTATATGACATGTTATCAAACAATGACAAACATTGCAATATTTACAAAAATATAAATAGCTACAATTTTGGTCCATCCTAGAAAAACAAGTAAATTACATATATCTTGGAATACAAGAACTCCTTTCTTGGCGAACAAGTCTTCATGCGACCTTCGTCGTTCGGACTCCCTTGGCTACCTCCCATGGGCGTACGCACCCTTCGCCCTTGCCTATGGGTGTGTGCATGCCACATCCTAAGAAGGATTTGCTTGGTTGTCAAGAATCCTTTCCCTAGGTGGATTTATTTGGTAGTTAAGAGTCATTATCTAAAAGGAAATCTAACTTCTCCTATAAACATATGTTGTTTGTCTGAATTTTACTCTTTGATTTAGATTAGGAGAGTTTATTCTTTCCTAGGAAAGATTACTTGATGGACAAGAATCCTTTCCATAGGTAGATTAACTTGGTGGTTATGAATCCTTTTCAAAGAAGAATTCTACCACTAAGTAGTTTTACTTGGTGACCAAGAATCCTTTTCCAAAAAGAATTCTTTCCTACAACAAGACTCCTAATCCAGCTCAATAATGTATTTGTAACCATATTAAAGACTTCTTAATTTGATTAGATTAATAATTCCTTTTATTTATCTACTTATCAAATATAGTCTTTAACATTAACTATACTACCAAACTATCGAGGATAGACTATGTTATATGATCGTACTCATTGATAGCTCAAATGATAACACTTGCAACCATAAGGCCATCATTTATCTCAGGATTGAGATAGACTCTCCGATTGTCTTCAGATGATAAACTTTTTTCTATTGACGGTTCTAGATTAAGTATTTCATTGTGATCTTATTCAATACACCCAGTACACTAGATTCTTTTGCCTAAAGACACCACACTTTGATGATTTTAGACTCATCATAACACGTTTAATCCCACTCAAATGCTAGCAAAAGAATCTACAACTTTGACAAGATAAAGGTGCCCAACCTTCTATCTTAAGTTGTGAATATTATTCAAGACTAACTAAAGAATTTTGTCTATCTCATACATATCTAGATGTATGAACAATTCTTCTTTTCTCATAGTCTTTTGACCTTATGATTATTTACTTTTGACAATTATAATAATTAAACTATAAATGCTATAAGATTTGTTAAACTAGAAATCACTTTATTCATATGAAAAGATTGTTAATTACAATATTACACTCTTGCTATCGAGTATAATACTAACAAAACTTTCAACTATCGATACATATGGAACCCTACTCATGAATTGCTCTTCAAGCTCATTTTTATTCACTTGTTCCTTAGAAAGTTTCATTCCATGCCTGAAAGGTAACATACCTTTCTTGGAATCTTGCATGGAAAACCTAGACAAGATTTTACCTATGTATGAAGCTTAGGATAAAGCAATTGTTCTATTCTTTCTATCCCGTTTGACTTGGATACCAATAATATAACTTGCTTCTCCTAAGTCCTTCATATCAAATTGTTTTGCTAACCATTCTTTTATTGATGTCAATACACCTACATCGTTTCCGATGAGTAGTATATCATCAACGTAAAGAACTAGAAAACCAACTTGTCACCTTTAATCCTTTTGTATACACAAGGTTCGTCAAGGTTTTGAATAAATCCAAAAAATTTCACGGCTTGATCGAACCTTAAGTTCCAGGATCTGGATGCTTGCTTCAATCCATATATGGATCTTTGCAACTTGCATACCCTTTCCTCTTGGCATTTGTTAATAAATCCTTCTGGTTGCATCATGTAGATGCTTTCGTCAAGACTTCCATTAAGGAAAGTTGTCTTGACATCCATTTGCCAAATCTCTAGGTTTAGAGATGCCACAATGGATAAGAGTATCCTAATGGATTTAAGCATGGCTACAGGAGAGAAGGTTTCTTTATAAGCGATACCTTCCTTCTGTTTATAGCCTTTAGCTACTAATCTAGCTTTAATGCTTTTCACCTTTCCATCCATTCCTCTTTTCCTCCTGATACCCACTTGCACCCGATGAGTTTTATCCCTTTAGGCAAGTCTATAAGAGACCAGAATTTGTTTTTGAAGATAGATATTCGGATTGCGTTACCTTTTGCCAGTGGTGACAATCAACATCTTCCATTGCTTCCTTGTATGTATAGTAATCATCGTCGTCCAAAATATTCTCTACATATTCTCCTAGACCGATGTATCTCTCTGGTTGTCTACTAACCCTCCCATTACAACGAGGTATGGTAGATTGTTAATCTTGTGTTGGTACTGAACTTACAATTGGGCTTGGTTATGAAACCTCTTGTGGAATTGTATCTCCTGAAAGCTCATTCAGGACAATTCTACATTTAGGCACAAAATTATTTATATAATCCTCTTCCAGAAATTTAACATTTGTTGAAACAAATACTTTAGGATTTTAAGGATTGTAGAAATAATATCCTTTTGTTCCTTTTGGATGCCTTACAAATATGCATGTTTTCTAAACGAGACTCCATCTTTTCTATCATTCCTTTTAACATGTGCGCAGGATATCCAAATATCCTTAAGTGTAGTAAACTAGGCTTTCGCCTGATCCACAACTCATGCGGTGTTTTAGGACCCGACTTAGATGGTACATCGTTTAGAATGTACATAGCGGTTGGTAAAGTATATCCCCAAAAAGAATTAGGGAGCGTTGAATAACTCAACATAGACCTAACCATGTCAAAAAAGGTTTCATTTCTCCTTTTTACCACCCAATTTTGTTGAGGTGTACCTGGTGCAGAAAACCGAAAAATTATCCCATTATCAGTATGATATTGCTAACACTCACCAGATAGATATTCTCCACCATGATCAGGCCTTAATATTTTTATGCGTTTCTCAAGCTGATTTTCAACTTCAGCTATAAATGCTTTGAACATGTCAAAAGCATCCGACGTATGTCTCATGAGATACACATAGCTAAATCTTGAGTAAACATCCGTGAAAGTGATAAAGTACTCATATCAACCTCTTGCTTGAATACTTATAGGTCCACACACATCAGTGTGTATCAATCCTAAACATTCGATGGCTCTTGTGCCTTTGGTCGTGAACGACCTTTTGGTCATTTTACCTTCCAAACAAGATTCACAAGTTGGTAAATCATCAACCTTTAAGTCACTTAGAGATCCGTCACTAACCAATCTTTTAATACTATTTAGGTTAATATGACCTATGCGCAAATGCCATAGGTAGGTTTCATCTTTTGATAATTTTACTCTTTTTTGATTAGGTTCCGTTGATTCCGTGTCTAACAAGTGAGAGATATTTCGATGCAAATAGAATAATTCGTTTTCCAATGTACCTTTACAAATAATTTTGTCATTCTTAGTAATAATAAAAGCTTTATTAAAAGTGACCAAATAACCAAATTAATTCAAACAAGAAACTGAAATTAAATTCCCCTTGAATTAATGTACATAATAAATGTCTGAAATTCCCTAGAAAGTGTGTGACTATAACCTAGAGGGGGGAGGGGGGTGGGGGTGAATAAGTTTTAATTCGATAGATTACCGATTTTGTGAATTAATCAATATTAACAATTCTACCCCATTCTACTTGAATGTTCAAATAAATGACAACAAACATAAAACAATAACAACATGCAATATATACGTGGAAACCCTCCAAATGGGAAAAACCACGGGCTGTTTAGAGCGTCACCTTTGATCCTCAAAATCCACTATTGAGTAGAAGTTTACAACCTAGGTTGACCTCCAGTCAAACCCTCCAGTTACTAACCCTTTCACTTTACCCAACGGGCCTTAATAGCGATTTTGGATCACTAGCCTTATGCACTAACCACTTAGCCACAAGCTAACTCAACAATGAAGAGATAATGGCAACCTAAGTGAATATGCAAGAATATTCAATATGCAAAAATGCTAGGTCAAGACATTCATGCTTATCTAGAATTAATAATGACAATTAAAGCAAATCCTAGATATCAATGTTCTAAATGCAAAGGCAGGAAGAATTAGCTAGAAGGGTAAAATCGTCCTAAATGCTAGCTATCACAAATTAATGCTTCTTAACCAACAATCAATACACAAGCATTTCATAAAAGCAATTAAACATACAAGCAAGCAATTAATATGCAATAAAGACTAAAACCATAGGTATAATGTCTTAGTAATGAAAACATAAAGTTTAGAACATGCAGAGAATACCTAGTCATGAACACACAAGAAACTCATGCTTGAAAGATGCTTGATGACTTGGATTTTAAGGATGGTTGAGTAAAAATGGCTTCTTGGAGCTTCTCTCTCTAAAGAACCTTATCTCTCTCTCAAAAATAGGTTAGGAAGCTCTAAAAACGAGTTGGGAAGAAGATGGTATATTTATATGTGTCATTTAGGCCAAAATTGACAAAAAGACGCAATGTACGTTGGTGTCTGTGCGCTGGTCGAGTAGCGCACGACCATCGACAAACCACTGGACAAGTTGCACTGGTGAGGTGCATATGACGACCAGCGCACCACCAGCGACAAACCACTAGAAAGCTACGCTGGTGTTGGTGTTGGTGAAGGCGCTGCTCGAGTAGTGCACTGCTCACCACCTTCACACACACACACAATTCATTCAAGAGAGAAGAGGTGAAGGGAATGCATCCTAATGCCTAACATGACATGACATTTTAATCACAAGATGCAATCAACTCAAACAAGCAAGAGGTAACAACATTAGGCACACAATCAAGACAATAAAGCACAAATGCAAAGTGATCAAAAACATGCATGAGAGTAAACATGCATGAGAGTGAGTGTGTGCACTAAATCACTTCAATGAAGTTAAACAAGTGATTTTACCTTTGATGCTTGAGCTTGGTTACGAATAATAAAACCCTAAAATACCCTTACATATTGATCCCAAAATGTGGTTGTCAACGAAATAAGCCAATCAAACACTGAGAAACTTACAACGTCTATTAAATATAAATACCTATAAGAATCTAAACTGATTCTAATATCTCCCACTACACTAGTAGACACCAATGCTTCATTGCCTAAATGCAAGTTGAATTCATTCTTATTCATTCTATTCCTTTGACCACCATAAAGGAAACACTTCCCTTTGATCTTGGTTACTTTCTTGGTCTCCTTCTAAGAAAGCTCAAGTTTATTTTTCTTCTGTTGTCTCTTGACCTTCTTACGGGTCTTTAACAGTAGCAACTTACCAAGCATATGAATCTCTTGACCCTTGCCTTTCATAAGGACTATCTTGGTGCTTTGAACATCTTGCATCAGGCCTTGCAAGGTGTATTCCTTATTGTTCAAGGTGCAGTCCAAATTGAACCAACCAAATGAATCTGACTGTGAGTTGACGATTATGTCAATTTTCGTCACACCATCTATCTCATCACCATTCAGTTCAGCAATGTTGAGATGTGCTATGACTTTTACCATATGATCTTTCACAGCCTATCCAGGTTTCATCCTAAGATTTAAGAAAGTAGTCACTATTAGGATTATGCTCGATCGCAAGAGTGTAATAATGTATTTGACAATCTTTTCAAATCAATAAAGTGATTTCTAGTTTAACATATCTTATAGCATTTATAGTTTAATTATTATAATTGTCAAAAGTAAATAATCGTAAGGTCACAAGACTATGAGAAAAGAAGAATTTTTCATCTATCTAGATATGTATGAGGTAGACACAATTCTTTAGTTAGTCTTGAATAATATTCACAACTTAAGATACAAGGTTGGGCGCCTTTATCTTGTTAAAGTTATAGATTCTTTTGCTAGCATTTAAGTGGGATCAAATGTGTTATGATAAGTCTAAAATCATCGAAGTGTGGTGTCTTTGGGAAAAAGAATCTAGTGCACTGGGTGCATTGAATAGGATCACAATGAAATACTTTATCTAGAAACGTCAATGGATAAAATTTTTCATTTGAAAACAATCGGAGAGTCTATCTCAATCTTGAGATAAGTGATGGACTTATGGTTGCAAGTGTTATCATTTGAGCTATCAATGAGTATGATTATATAGCATAGTCTATCCTCGATAGTTTGTTGGTATTCATTTGTTAATCGATAGAGGACTTCATTTAAGATACAAGGTTGGGCGCCTTTATCTGGTTAAAGTTATAGATTCTTTTGCTAGCATTTAAGTGGGATCAAATGTGTTATGATAAGTCTAAAATCATCGAAGTGTGGTGTCTTTGGGAAAAAGAATCTAGTGCACTGGGTGCATTGAATAGGATCACAATGAAATACTTTATCTAGAAACGTCAATGGATAAAATTTTTCATTTGAAAACAATCGGAGAGTCTATCTCAATCCTGAGATAAGTGATGGACTTATGGTTGCAAGTGTTATCATTTGAGCTATCAATGAGTATGATTATATAGCATAGTCTATCCTCGATAGTTTGTTGGTATTCATTTGTTAATCGATAGAGGACTTCATTTATAAATATGGACATCGTGGCTCCAATTATAAAATGAGAGTAGAATACCAAGATATGGATGTTTTGAGGTATTGGATATTAAATCTTAACGTTATGTTTTCATTAGTGTCTATTGAAACATGGCTTCTGGACAAGTCAAAATATCCAAATTCAAAATGTGGTAATATGAGTAAATATGGTAACTTGGAGAGCTATAGTCGGTCTATGAACTCTTGGCGATTACTGGTATTCTTCACGAGGATACACTTTCTCCAATAAGGTTGTCTAGGGTATGAATGAGTAACATTAACTTATTCTATCTTTAATTAAGAGTTCAATTTTAGTTCTTAGTGGAATGAACTAAAATTAAATAGATTGGACCTAAGTGAATCATTTGTTGATTGTGATTGGGTTGTGTCTATTGGAGCTTAAATCTAGTTAGCCCGCCAAGATCCCCAATCCACACGAACTTACATGGATCACTTGATATATTCTGCTAGACCAATTTAGGGGTCCATTTAGAATTGTGAACTTGTTTCTTTTTGTAAGAATGGGTCTAGTTCACATGTGGACTTTTTATAAAGGTCAAATGGATTTTATAAAATAAGAAAATAATATATTGGCCCATATATATGTTTTGGGTGGCAAGGCTATTTAGAATTGCTTAATTATATTATATTATTTTATTATTTAATTAAATGGAAACTAATTAATTTGTTGATTAATTAATTATTTAATTAAAAGTCAAAATCTCTTTCCTAGTAGGAGATGGTCTCCTAAAATTATACTATTGTCGGTAGTATAATAAATATTAAAGACTATATTTGATAAGTAGATAAACGAAATGAATTATTTATCTAATCAAATTAGGAAGTCTTTAATATGGTTACAAATAATCTATTATGTTGGATTATGAGTCTTGGTGTAGGGTAGAATTCCTTTTAGAAAAAGATTCTTAACCACCAAGTAAATCCACCTAAGGAAAAGATTCCTAACAACCAAGTAAATCCTTCTTAGGAAAGGATTTGTGATCCTAATATATATTCTATAGAAATTTCGCAAGCCCATATATATATATATATATATATATATATATATATATATATAAGAGGATAGAATTCCTTTTAGACAAGAATTCTTAACTACCAAATAAATCCACCAAAGGAAAGGATTCTTGCCAACCAAATAAATCCTTCTTATAAGAGGATTTATGATCCTATATATATATATATATATATATATATATGTTTGTTAATTTCGGCCAGTAAGAAATGGTTATTTCATAGAGTGATTTCGGCCAGCCTTATTTTTCTAAGAGAAGAATTCGGACATCATAGGAATTTTGAGGGAGAAAAATCTGATTTTACTCTAGAAAAAATTCGATCAACTCTAAGAAATAGTGTGTGATTCGGGAAAGAAGCAATAGGAAGAAAGAACGTTTAGTTTTTGATAGTACACTAGTAGCCTTTACATCAAAAGGTTTTGGGTACAACATCGAATCAAGGTTTACACGAGTTTCAATCAAACTGATTGATAATTCACAAGTGACATAACGTTCTTTGTTTTCTTCTTGGAGGATTATTGTAACAAACAAAGAAGAAGATTTTGTTTGTTTCCATTCTCAGGTATACAATTAAAAGAAAGGGAGCCCACACTCTTAGGTGATTTACGTTCGTGATTGGATTGGAAGATCTTACGCAATCAATTGGGCGCTTGTTTAATCGTCACGAGAAACAGGTACGTCACTTTTATATACATCAATTAATCTAGGGTTAAGGTTCTTGTTATTTAAAAGGAATTTTTTCTTTATTTATACGCAAACCCTAGTTCTGATTTTTCACGCTTCCGTTGCATTTTGAACCTTTTTTTTTCTACAATTGGTATTAGAGTCTAGTTGTACCCTTGATTAAATGATGTATGTGTTCGTGAATCTTTTGCTTTTTATTGTATATATGCATGTTTTAGAAAGAGATGACACTCTAGGTATTCGCATATATATTTACATTGGAATGTATGGATATATATATGTTTTTTATGTGGTTAGTTATTGCTCAATTTTGGTCATAGAATTTCAATGTAATTTTGTTTTGGGATTGTAACAAGAAGGGTGGTCTATCATCGCCATAATTTCCTTCTTGGTAGTTGCTAAGTTTTTTATTTATTTTGTTGTTGTAATAATAAAAAAAAAACTGCAGTATTTTTATTTATAATTCTTCTTTAATACACTCAAGTATCGAAGACTCGAAGGTTTGAAGAATTAGGAGCAACCGGAACAAGTTTGGGACTGTGCGAGCCGTAGCAACGAACATGCATGCGAAGAGCACGTAGCCACGTTTGTTGTGGCATGGGCTGCGCACAATAGCCCTATAGAAGCCATAGGCTGCGCATGTCAGCCCTTTATACGTTTATGGCATGCGCACACCCATGGGTAAGGTCCATGGGTGCGCACGCCCATGGGAGGCAGCCAAGAGAGTCCGGACGACGAAGGTCGCTTGAAGACTTGTTCGCCAAGAAAGGAGTTTTTTGTATTCGAAAACATGTAATTTACTTGCTTTTCTAGGATGGACCGAAATTGTAGCTATTTATATTTTTGTAAATATTGCAATGTTTGTCATTGTTTGATAACATGTCATTTAGAATAGGAGTGCCACTCATATATCTTTTTTGGTATGACCATGCATAGAATGGTTTAGGTATCTAAATTGGCATCTAGAGAACTTGGTAAATCATTCTTTGGAATTCGATCACACGTCTTAAATAATTGAGTGGGAGAAGGTGTTTTGGAACACCTACGGCCTCCAAGTTTAGTTGAGCTTTATGTTTCAAGTAATAACCTCCCAAGAGATATTCACGAATGGAATTTAGCAAGATACTTCCTTACATGGATAGACTAGACAATTATCCTAAACGATATCTACTCCCAAAGGAGGGATATTCGTAAGGGATTATATTGAAGGTCGATAACTTGGTAACACACTCAATGTAATTTTATTAATATCATCTCAAGATTTCTTGTTAATAAAATTGCAAGGCTGAAATGAAAACGTTGGTTGTTATATTAACAATTAGGTGGGACCTAGCCCAACTAGTAAATGTTGCGAACTCCCAAATGAGGCGTGACATTTATAGGTGTTGGATCACCGTTGAGTTTTTACGATTGAATTATTTTATTTAATTCAAGATAAATATTCAAAAGTGCTATATCATGATTATTTACTTCTATAATTTTTGTTAATATAAAGAAATCATGACCCCATCCCTAATCAAAATCCTAAAAGATAATACTGTAACTGATGATAATTATGTCACATGGAAAAAGGAAAATTGGGTTGTTATTGTAAGTTGAAAAACCATAAGTTCATTCTGTCTATTCCTAAACCACCAAACTAATGAATCTAATCAGGAGCAAAGAGATGAGTATCAGTAGTGGAAGTCTTCAGATGACATGGCTAAATGTACGTTACATTATGGCCATCATCTCCGAAGTGTTACAACATCAACTTGAAGGACTGGAGACTGCTGTCGATATAATGATGTCTCTAAAGAAGATGTTTACTATGAGGTATAGGACGACTAAGAGAGAGGGAGTGACTGCTTTCATAAATCTTAGGATGAAACCTGGACAGGGTGTGAAAGATCACATGATGAAAGTCATAACACATCTAAACATTGCTGAACTAAATGGTGCTGAGATAGATGGTGAGACCAAGATTGACATGATTGTCAACTAACTACTAGATTCCTTTGATCAATTCAACTTAGACTACACCTTGAATAATAAGGAATACACCTTGCAAGGCCTGATGCAATATGTTCAAAGTGTCGAGAAAATCCTTGTGAAAGGCAAGGGTCAAGAGATTCATACCGTAGGTAAAGTTGTCACAATTAAGACCCGTAAGAAGGTCAAGAGACAATAGATGAAAAAGAAACTTGGGCCTTCTAAGAAAGAGGACCAAGAAAGAAACCAAGATCAAAGGGAAATGTTTCATTTGAGGTGAAAAGGGTCAAAGGAATAGACTGAATAAGAATGAATTCAACTTGCATTTAGGCAATGGAGCGTTGGTGTCTACTATTGTAGTGGGAGATATTAGAATCAATTTAGATTCTATTAGGCATTTAGATTTAATAAACGCTTATTATGTACCTTAATTCAAGAGGAATTTAATTTTAATTTCTTGTTTAAATAAATTTGGTTATTCGGTTACTTTTAATAAAGTTTTTATTATTAGTAAGAATGACAAAATTTATTATAAAGGTACATTGGAAAACGGTTTATTCTATTTGCATAGAAATATCTTTCACTTGTTAGACATGGAATCAATGGAACCTAATCATAAAAGAGTAAAATTATCAAAAGATGAAACCTACCTATGGCATTTGAGCCTAGGTCATATTAACCTTAATAGGATTAAAAGATTGGTAAGTGACAGACCTCTAAGTGACTTAAAGGTTAATGATCTACCAACTTATGAATCTTGTTTGGAAGGTAAAATGACCAAAAGTTCGTTTATGCCCAAAGGCACAAAAGCCATCGAATGTTTATGATTGATACATACTGATGTGTGTGGACCTACGTGCATTCAAGCTAGAGGTGGATATGAGTACTTCATTACTTTCATGGATGATCACTCAAGATTTGGCTATGTGTATCTCATGAGACATAAGTCGAATGATTTTGACATATTCAAAGCATTTAAAGCTGTAGTAGAAAATCAGCTTGAGAAATGCATAAAAATCTTGAGGACTGATCGTGGTAGAGAATATCTATCTAGTGTGTTTCAACAATATCTTATTAATAATGGGAAAATTTCTCAGTTTTTTGCATCGGTACACCTCAACAAAATGGGGGTGGCAGAAAGGAGAAATAGAACTCTTTTGGACGTGGTTAGGTCTATATTGAGTCATTCAATGCTCCCTAATTCTTTTTGGGGATATGCTTTACAAACCGTAAAGTACATTCTAAACGTTGTACCATCTAAGTCAGTTCTTAAAACACCGCATGAGTTGTGGATCGGGCGAAAGCCTAGTTTGCAACACATAATGATATTTGGATGTCCTGTGCACGTGTTAAAAGGAAAGACAGAAAAGAGGGAGTCCTGTTCAGAAACATGCATATTTGCAGGGTATCCAAAAGGAACAAAAGGATATTATTTTTATAGTCCTTCTGATCTTAAATTATTTGTTTCGACAAATGCTTAATTTCTGGTAGAGGACTATATGAATAATTTTATGCCTAAAAGTAGAATTATTCTGAATGAGCTTTAAAGAGATACAATTCCACAAGAGGTTTCACAACCAAGCCCAATTGTAAGTTTCGTACCCACACAAGATCAACAATCTACCATACCTCATCGTAGTGATAGGGTTAGTAGACAACCGGAGAGATATATCTGTCTAGGAGAATCTATAGAGAATCTCCCGGACGACGATGATCCCTATACGTGCAAGAAAACAATGAAAGATGTTAATTGTTACCATTGGTAAAAGGCAATGCAATCCGAAATTGAATCTATGTTCAAAAACAAAGCCTGGTCTCTTATAGACTTGCCTAAAGGGATAAAACCCTTTGGGTGCAAGTGGGTATACAAGAGGAAAAGAGGAATGGATGGAAAGGTTGAAACCTTTAAAGCTAGGTTTGTAGCTAAAGGTTATACATAGAAAGAAGCTATCGATTACGAAGAAACCTTCTCTCATGTGGCCATACTTAAATCCATTAGGATACACTTATCCATTGCGGCATCTCTAGACCTAGAGATTTAGCAAATAAACGTCAAGAAAAATTTCCTTAATGGAAGTCTTGACGAAAGCATAGACATGATGCAACCATAATAATTCATTGAAAAAGGCTAAGAGGAAAGGGTATGTTAGGTTTTAGATTTGTATTAGCTTGATTCCATAACAAAACTTCATTTCTTTGTAATACTTAGTTGCTTAAGTGGTTCGTGAAGATAAGAGTTTCAAGGAAGAAAATCTACTTCTCATGATGCAAAGTTCATCTTCAAGAGGATTGGTACTATTCTTGGATGCTAAGGTATTGAGATCCTTCTTCCTCTTGCAAGGCGTAGGCGTACACATACAATTCATTCATATATGTCCCTACTTAGTTGTTCATCATTATATGTACACACATAGACAATTCATACATTTGTGTCCCTACATCGTAGAGTCTCATTTGGTATAATACTTTGACACACTTGAAGTTGAATGCTCATGCATTGGTATGAAAATAACATGTTTTGGAAAATGCATGATTGGAGACTATCTCTATGTAGTTTGCATTCTTGTGTGAAATTTGTTAGTTTGTTTATATGTTTGTATAACATGGATCTTGAACTTAATTTTAGTTTTAGATTATCCATGATTGAGTTCTGGTCATTTCGGTTACTCATACTATTGATTTCGAGTTCTAAGTCAAAAGATACTACACTTTCAACTCATGTTGCATACATTGTCTTCGTCTTCATATATCGAGTCAAAATATTATTTTCTTGGTTGAGTATCTTATATTTCCATATCCATGATGGAGTCTCAGTTTGTAATCTTCAAACGGATTGAAATTCAGAGTTCAGAGGCCAAAGAACGGTCAAAGAACGTGAGAGGAGCGCAACGAGGAGGTGCGATGGCTCAAGCCATCACCTTGCACCATCCCGAGATGGCGTGTGGACATCTCGGCCCCAAAGGTGGTCTACCCTGAGATTCCCACACGCCATCTCAGGGAGGTACTAAAGAGTGGGGGAAAAAAGGTCATTTGGTCAGTCTCTCTTTAAAACCTCTCATTCCCTCTCATTTGCGTAAAGTTGAGAAAATTGAAATTGAAGAACAAGTGCAGAAATTTTCTCTCAACATTTTTTATTTTTGTTTTTGTGATAACTTCTTCATTTCAACTCCGAATCACTTGATTCAAAAAACTGATTTTGAGTGTCTTGAAGAGTTCTACAAACCCCAAGCATTTCCAGAACCAAAAGATGTCTATATTTTTTGTTGTGATCTGATCTTCGGTTCATGGTTTGCATCCTTGTTGGTAAAATCATCTTCTTCTTAGTTTTATTCTTAGATCTTCTTATTGATTGATGTTATTTGATTAAGAAGCATCACCAGGATGATTTTGATATCATTTTATGGTTTGTTGATTTGATTTTCAAGTTTAGCTAGATTTGTGATAAGTTGATTTATTTGTGCTAAACTTGATAAACATGAAATTGTTTTTAGAAATCTTTGTTCTTATGCTTGATTGACTATTTCTAGATCTAATTTCATTTTCTAAGAACTAGGTTGTGTTTCTATTGGTATCTATATCTTCATATCTATGGTTTTTGTCGATAACATGCTTAGGTTGCCTAGATACATTTGTGATTGTTCTTTGAAAGCAGAATCTAGCTATCTAGATACATGTCCATAGAATTTGTTGATCATCATTTTCTATGTAGAGTGCTGGTTTGCATTTTGCATTCATGATCACTTAGATGCCTTGTGAAGAGGTAGAAAGTCTCATATCTTATAGTAATTCTTTTATTTGAGCAATTGAAAGTCTTACCTAGAGTCGGGAGGACTTGGATAGCTAAGCAAGTGGAAGTCTTTCCAAGAGGTGTGAGACCTCAGATTGTTGAACGAGGAAGTCTTGACTAGAGTCGGAAGGACTCGGATAGTTGAGCAAGAAGTCTTGCCTAGGGTCAGGAGGATCCGGATAGGTGAGCAAGGAATCTTCCTAGAGACAGGGGTTTTGGATAGGAAGTCGGCTTAGTAGATCACTAGGTTCAAGGATAGAGTGCGGCTAATAGCTTGTAGAGCATGTGCTGATTGCTTGAGTGTGTAACTCTATTTCAAATAGTGGATTTGCTTTTACCGGTGGTTGTGGTATCAACCCGTGGATGTTTCCTCATCGGAGACAAGCTACATCATCATCAAATGCATAAGGACTACAAGGTTCATGGCAACAATGAAAGCCATGACTCTCAAACGGTTGCTTTTCCTTAACTTTTAATATCAACAATGAAAGTCAAGGAAAAGGCTCAACAATGCCAAAGACAAGCTACATCATCATCAAATGCAAAAGGCAAGACATCTAGAGTTGCACACCAAAGAGGTAAAAATGTGAGAAGGAAAAATGAGTTGAATACTCAAGCAAATGGTAAACTTCTCAAATTCATACCTATTTGTCTTTATTACAACATGGTAGGACACATAAGACCTAAATGTTATGAATACATTCGTAAGTGTAGAATTGCCAATGATTTGCATGATATGTCTTTGAATGGTCCTAGGAAATCATCCATGTATGGATCTAGAATTAGACCTAAGAAGACCTTGGAAAAGCATGTTGAAAATAAATGTGTTGATGATTTGTTTGTTAAATCTTATGTTGTGCCTCGTTCTACTATGCATAATAAAGTTGATAATGCTTTGTTTGATTTGTTTGAAAAAGTGACTAATGGAGTCAATGTACCTAAAAACAAGTCAAAGCATGTTAATAAAAGCAGGAATGAGAAACATGTCAAGAAAGTTTGGATTAAGAAAAACACAACACAATGTTTGGTTGCACAATATGCTTTAAGAGCAAATTCATCCTATTGTTGGTACCTAGATAGCGGTTGCTCTAGGAATATGACTGGTAACAAGGATTTCTTTAAGAATCTTGTTGTGAATGATGGTGGATGGGTTACATTTGGTGATGGCACTAAAAAGCAAATTCTAGGCAAGGGAACAATTTGTATCTCCGGATTGCCTAAACTTCGTGACACCTGGTATGTAGATGGTCTACAAGCTAATCTAATAAGCATCACTCACTTGTGTGAAATTTTTAAAGAAGTTAGCATTACAAAGGTGTGTGCATGATAATTGATAAAAAGGGCAAAATTGTTTTGAAAGTCAAAAGGTCTTCGAACAATTGCTATTGTTTAGAGGTTGATCCACTAACATGTAATATGGCACATGAGTGCAACAAGCTTGAATTATGGCATGAAAGATTGGGCCACATGAATTATAAATATTTAAAGAAGCTTGAGAAATATAACATTGTTAGGGGTCTTCCTAGTCTTGGTAAAAAGCTTGATAGTGTTTGTGAACCATGTCAATTAGGTAAACAAACAAAAGTGTCTCATAAAAAGAACACTAATTTTGCTACCAAGAAGCCCTTAGAACTTGTGCATAAGGACCTAATGGGACCAATTCAAACCAAAAGCATAAATAGTAAGAAATACATTTTTGTATATGTTGATGACTTTTCTCGGTTTGCTTGGGTATATTTTCTTAGAGACAAGACCGAAACTTTTGGTTACTTTAAGAAGTTTTGTAATCAAGTTCAAAATGAAAAAGGTCTTGGGATCAAGAAAATATGTCGCATTAGGAGTGATCATGGGAGTGAATTTTAAAATGCTAGATTTAGTGAGTTTTGTGATGATTATGGGATTTCACATGAGTTCTCGGCTCCTAGAACTCCTTAACAAAATGGTGTTTTTGAGAGGAAGAATCGTGTCTTGCAAGAGATGGCTAGGGTCATGCTCAATAGCAAGAAAGTCCCTAGAAATCTTTGGGCCGAAGCGGTCAATACCGCATGCTATGTCACTAATAGAGTATTTACAAGGCCTGGCACAAAACAAACCTCCTATGAACTTTGGAAGAGCAAGAAGCCCAATGTGAGTTACTTCCACACTTTTGGAAGTAAGTGTTTATTTTGAATGATAGAACTCACTTAGGAAAGCTTGATGCTAAAAGTGATATTGGTCTCTCTCTTGGGTATGCTAATAATAATCGTGTATATAGAGTGTTCAATTTGAAAACTAAGACTATTATAGAGTCTATTAATGTGAAAATAGATGATATTAGTATGCTTGATTTGTGTGATAACCATGGTGTCAATGAACCTAAAGAACATTTGTTGAATGACACTAAAGCACCTATTGATGTGACTAGTTGTGATGAAAGTGAGTCTAATCATAATGATCATAGTGGTAGTGTCTAATTCTAGATTTAGGAACATGCATTACCATCAAGACATCATAGGTAATTTGAATGAAGGGGTTAGAACTAGCTAACCAAATTTCATATGCTTGCTACACATCTCAAATTGAGCCCAAAAATATTAATGAAGCAATTATTGATGAATATTGGGTTAATGCCATACAAGAAGAACTAAATCAATTTGAGAGGAATGAAGTATGGTCCTTAGTTCCTAGACCAAAAGATATCAATGTGATTGGTACAAAATGGGTGTTTAGGAATAAGACCGATGAATGTGGCAAGATAGTGAGAAATAAAGCTAGACTAGTGGCTCAAGGATACATTCAAGTTAAGGGTGTAGACTTTGATGAGACTTTTGCACCCATTGCACGTCTTGAGTCCATTAGGCTTTTGTTGTCCATTGCATGTCTAAAAAAATTCAAATTGTTTCAAATGGATGTCAAAAGTGCTTTTCTAAATGGATACCTTCAAGAAGAAGTGTATGTTTAACAACTTCAGGGTTTTGTAGACCCACACTCTCCTAATCATGTGTTTAAGTTGAAAAAGGCTCTTTATGGCCTAAAGTAAGCTCCTAGAGCTTGGTATGATAGGTTGACTCAATATCTTATTGACAACCAATATATGAGAGGTGGTATTGATAGAACATTATTTGTTAAGCATTATGACAATGACATTTTTGTTGCACAAATATATGTTGATGACATTGTGTTAGGGTCTACATGTAAAACAAAAGTTGATGATTTTATGAATGTTATGTCAAGAGAATTTGAAATGAGTATGGTAGGTGAACTCAATTACTTTCTTGGTATGCAAGTGAAACAATCTAGCAATGGTATCATGTTGTCTCAATCTAAATATGCTAGAAATCTTGTTAAAAATTTTGGCATTGAAAGTGGAAAAGAATTTGAAACACGTATGAGTACAACTTTAAAACTTGACAAAGATGAAAAAGGAAAAAATGTTGATCAAAGTCTTTATAGGAGCATGATAGGTAGCCTTTTATACCTAACGACTAGTAGGCCGGATATTTGTTTTAGTGTTGGTTTGTGTTCTAGGTTTCAAGCTAATCCAAAAGAATCTCACTTGAAAGCTGTTAAAAGAATCATTAGGTATATAAAAGGAACACATAATCTTGGTTTATTCTATTCCTTTGATACTAATGATATTCTTGTTGGCTATTGTGATCCGAATTGGGCAGGAAACATTGATCATAGTAAAAGCACATCGGGCGGTTGCTTTTACTTAGGGAATAATTTGGTTGCTTGGCTAAGCAAGAAGCAAAATTTCGTCCCTCTTTCATCATCCGAAGCCGAGTACATTGCAGCCGGAAGTGCTTGCACACAACTTCTATGGATGAAACAAATTCTCATTGATTATGAGATCAATAAAGGTAAAACGACTCTCTATTGTGATAATATGAGTGCCATTAACATTTCTAAAAATCCGGTTCAACACTCACGCACAAAGCATATAGACATTAGGCATCATTTCATTAGAGAACTTGTTGAACATTCAATAGTAACTCTTGAACATATGCCTACTAAAAATCAACTTGCGGACTTGTTCACAAAGCCCTTGGATAAAGAGAGATTTGTATCACTTAGAAGACTTATGGTTAGTATTCATTTTGCTTCGGCATCTACATAGAACTCAATGAGCACCTTCATGAAAAGAGCTACACACCTTGGTTGTGAAGCCGCCCAATGTAGAAAACGGCAAAACCATTGTGATGAGTGAAAACCGTCATGAAGAGTATATGTTTATGTTAGAAAAATCAAAGAAGTGTTGAAAAAGAATCATTTAAAAAAAAATCTTTGATACAAAGTCTAAAAAGAAATGGAGGAAGGCTTAAAATGGAGTATAGTTGAAAATTGTGATTGCTCGGGTTGAAAAACAAAAATGGAATGACGAGCCACATGCACACACGTGCTTATATGTTGAAATCTATTCTCTTTAAAGCAAAAATCAAGATGATAATCGGTTTGACCTTGATTAGAAAAGCTTTAGATGGATAGGTGTTGAAGTGGTTTGCATGTTGATATCACAATCACTCCTTTTATATATGCTAGAAGCATTTTCAAACACACACATTTTTGCTTAATGTGCTTGATTCATTAGCAATGAGAGATTATTTTTTAGAGAATAATAAAAATCTATGATTCTCTTATTAATTTTGAAAAATAATGGTTTACTTTCTTTTATTGCTTGATATGTGTGATTGTGTGATTCCCTTGTGAACAAGTCAACTTGCTCATTAGTATGTGGAGCATATGTTAAGGGGGAGCTTAGTTTGTTAAACTTAGTTCTCTATACAACTTGTTTGCTCACTATCTGATGATTTCATTATGCATCCTTTATAACCTTGTAGGTATTTTCAATTGGCATTTATCTCTCTCTCTCTCTAGGTTGTGTAACATGTTTTTGTCTATTCCTTAACAAAAAGGGGAGAAAGTGTTTTCCTTACCATGTTGCTTACTTTTGATATAAAGGAGAGACAATCCATTAAGGGGGATATATTTTGTCTGAAGGGGGAGAAAGAATTTCTTGTTTGCATGAGATAAGAAGAGATAAGGGAACTTTTGTTTTTGTTTCATTTATTGTTTGTTTATCTCGCCTATCTTTTTTGTAGAAGATTTCTTTTGGTTGTTCTTGTCTCACAGGTGCTTTGAATGTGTGAAGATATTCTTGAAGATTCTTGAAGACATGTTAGTCTAGGAATATCTCCTTGTAATGTGAGAATTCAATCAATATTGATTATGAGTGATCTTTGTGTGGTGAGGTAGAGGTTTTGTCATGGAATAGCCAAATGGAGAAATTGTTAGGTTTTAGATTTGTGTTGCCTTGATTCCATAACAGAACTTCATTTTTTTGTAATGCTTAGTTGCTTAAGTAGTTCGTGATGATAAGATTTTCAAGAAAGAAAAGCAACTTCTCATGATGCAAAGTTCGTATTCAAGAGGATTGGTACTATTTATGGATGCTAAGGTATCGAGATCCTTTTTCCTCTTGCAAGGCATAGACGCACACACACACAATTCATTTATCTTTGTCCCTACTTAGTTGTGCATCATTATATACACACATACACACAATTCATACGTTTGTGTCCCAGGATCGTAGCGCATCATTTGGTATAACACTTTCACACACTTGAAGTTGAATGCTCATGCATTGGTATGAAAATAACATGTTTTGGAAAATGCATGATTGGAGACTATCTCTATGTAGTTTACATTCTTGTGTGATATGTGTTTGTTTGTTTATATGTTTGTATAACATGGATCTCAAACTTGATTTTAGTCTTATATTATTCCTGATTGAGTTCCGGTCATTTCGGTTACTCATACTATTGATTTCGAGTTCTATGTCAAAAGATACTACACTTTCAACTCATGTTGCATACATTGTCTTCGTCTTCGTATATCAAGTAAATTCATATTTTATTGGTTGAGTATCTTATATGCTCATGTCCGTGAGAGATTACCAGTTTGTAATCTTCAAACGGATTCAAATTCAGAGTTTGGAGGCTAAAGAGCGGTCGAAGAACGCGAGAGAAGCGCAATGGAGGAGGTGTGATGGCTCAAGCCATCACCTTGCACCATCCCGAGATGGCGCGTGGCCATCTCGGCCGTAAAGATGCTCTGCCCCAAGATGCCCATGCACCATCTTGGGGAGGCACTAAAGAGTGGGGGAAAAAAGGTCATTTGGTCATTCTCTCTTTAAAACTTCTCATTTCCTCTCATTTATGTAAAGTTGAGAAAATTGAAATTGAAAAACAAGTGCAAAAATTTTCTCTCAACATTTTTTATTTTTGTTTTTGTGATAACTTCTTTATTTCAACTCCGAATCACTTGATTCAAAAACAGATTTCGAGTGTCTTGAAGAGTTCTACAAACCCTAAGCATTTCTAGAACCAAAGGATGTCTAATCTTTTGTTGTGATATGATCTTCAGTTCGTAATTTGCATCCTTGTTGGTAAAATCATCTTCTTCTTAGTTTTCTTCTTAGATCTTCTTCTTGATTGATGTTATTTGATTCAGAAACATCACTAGGATGATTTTGATATCATTTTGTGTTTTGTTGATTTGATTTTCTAGTTTAGCTAGATTTGTGATAAGTTGATTGATTTGTGCTAAACTTGATAAACATGAAATTGTTTCTAGAAATCTTTTGTTCTTATGCTTGATTGACTATTTCTAGACCAAATTTAATTTTCTAAGAACTAGGTTGTGTTTCTATTGGTATCTATATCTTCATATCTATGTTCTTTATTGATAACATGCTTAGGTTGCCTAGATACATTTGTGATTTTTCTTTGAAAGCATAATCTAGCTATCTAGTTGCATGTCCATATAATTTGTTGATCATCATTTTCTATGTTGAGTGCTTGTTTGCGTTTTGCATTCATGATCACTTAGATGCCTTGTGAAGAGGTAGAAAGTCTCATATCTTAGAGTGATTCTTTGATTTGAGCAATTGAAAGTCTTAGCTAGAGTCGGGAGGACTTGGATAGCTAACAAGTGGAAGTCTCGACAAGAGGTGTGAGACCTCGGATTGTTGAGCGAGGAAGTATCGACTAGAGTCGAGAGGACTCTGATAGTTGAGTAAGAAGTCTTGCCTAGAGTAGAGAGGATCCGGATAAGTGAGCAAGGAATCTTCCTAGAAACAGGGGGTCTTGGATAGGAAGTTGGCTTAGTAGATCACTAGGTTCAAGGATAGAGTGAGAGTGATAGCTTGTAGAGCATGTGTTGATTGCTTGAGTGTATAACTCTATTTGAAATAGTGGATTTGCTTTTGCCGGTGGTTGTGGTATCAACCTGTGGATGTTTCCTCTTCGGAGGTTTACCACGTAAACATCGTGTGTCATTGTTTGCAATTTTCATTAAACATTGTTAAAATTGCATTGTTTTAAAACGAAGATAAAAATTGGAGCATATACCTATTCATCTCCCCCCCTCTAGGTATATTTTTCTTTAAAGATAAAAGGAATTTCAGGGTATGCAAGTTGCAAAGATCCATATATGGATTAAAGCAAGCTTCCAGATCCTGGAACATAAGGTTCGATCAAGTAGTGAAAAGTTTTGGATTTATTCAAAATCTTGATGAACCTTGTGTATACAAAAGGATTAAAGGTGACAAGTTGGTTTTCCTAGTTCTTTATATTGATGATATACTACTCATCGGAAATGATGTAGGTGTATTGACATCAATAAAAGAATGGTTAGCAAAACAATTTGATATGAAGGACTTATGAGAAGCAAGTTATATTCTTGGTATCCAAGTATTATGGGATATAAAGAATAGAACGATTGCATTATCCCAAGCTTCATACATAGATAAAATCTTGTCTAGGTTTTCCATGCAAGCTTCCATGCAAGCTTCCAAGAAATGTATGTTACCTTTCAGACATGGAATAAAACTTTCTAAGGAACAAGTTCCTAAGAATGAGCATGTAGAGCAATTCATGAATAGCGTTCCATATGCATCGGTAGCTGGAAGTCTCATGTATGCAATGCTCTGTACTAGACCAAATATTTGTTTCGTTGTGGGTATAGTTAGCAGGCTTCAACTGAAACCTAGTCCTGATCACTGGACGACAGTCAAGCCTCTTTTCAAGTATCTTAGGAGTACAAGAGATTATATGCTTATATACTCTATAGGGGATTTAATTCCCGTTGGGTATACAGATTCTGATTTTCAGTCAGATTCTGACTCTAGGAGATCAACATCAAGATTTGTGTTTAATATTGGAGGAGGGGCAGTCATATGAAGGAGTATCAAGCAATCTTTTATTGCTGATTCCACCACGGAAACCGAGTATGTTGCAGCATGCGAGGCTAGTAAAGAGGCTGTCTGGCTCCGCCAATTCTTGATTGACTTGGAAGTGGTTCCTGATGTGAATAAGTATATCACTGTCTATTGTGACATTAGTGGAGCAGTGGCTAATTCGAGAGAACCAAGAAGTCATAATAAACACATTGAAAGAAAGTATCATCTTCTGAGGGAAATTCTGTATAGGGGTGACGTGACGATTACCACGATCGCATCAGCAGATAATCTAGCAGATCCCCTTACAAATGCTCTTCCACAAAAGAGTTTTGATAGGCATCTAGAGAACAAGGGATGAGAGATATGACACATTTGCTATAGAGCAAGTGGGAGATTGTTGGGATTATGTTCGATAGCAAGAGTATAATAATGTATTTGACAATCTTTTCATATCAAAAAGTGATTTCTAGTTTAACAAATCTTATAGCATTTATAGTTTAATTATTATAATTGTCAAAAGTAAATAATCATAAGGTCAAAAGGCTATGAGAAAAGAAGAATTGTTTATACATCTGGATATGTATGAGGTAGACACAATTCTTTAGTTAGTCTCGAATAATATTCACAACTTAAGATAAAGGTTGGGCGTCTTTATCTTGTTAAAGTTGTAGATTCTTTTGCTAGCATTTGAGTGGGATCAAATGTGTTATGATGAGTCTAAAATCATCAAAGTGTGGTGTTTTTGGGCAAAAGAATCTAGTGCACTAGGTGTATTGAATTGGATCACAATGAAATACTTTATCTAGAACCGTTAATGGATAAAAGTTTTTATTTGAAGACAATCGGAGAGTCTATCTCAATCCTGAGATAAGTGATAGACTTATGGTTGCAAGTGTTATCATTTGAGCTATCAATGGGTACGATTATATAGCGTAGTCTATCCTCGATAGTTTGTTGGTATTCATTTGTTAATTGATAGTGGACTTCATTTATAGATATGGACATCGTGGCTCCATTTATAAAATGAGAGTAGAATACCATCATATGGATGTTTTGAGGTATTGGATATTAAATTTTAACGTTAAGTTTTCATTTGTGTTTATTGAAACATGGCTTCTGGACAATTCAAAATATCCAAATTCAAAATGTGGTCATATGAGTAAATATGGTAACTTGGAGAGCTATAGTCGGTCTATGAACTCTTGGCGGTTACTGGTATTCTTCACGGGGATACACTTTCTCCAGTAAGGTTGTCTAGGGTATGAATGAGTAACATCAACTTATTTTATCTTTAATTAAGAGTCCAATTTTAGTTCTTTAGTGCAATGAACTAAAATTATATAGGTTGGACCTAAGTGAACCATTTGTTGAATGTGATTGGGTTGTGTCTATTGGAGCTTAAATATAGATAGCCCGCGAGATCCCCGCTCCACACGAACTTGCACGGATCAATTGATATATTCAACCATACCAATTTAGAGGTCCATCTAGAATTGTATTGAGGCATGTGGACTTGTTTCTATTTGTAAGAATGGGTCTAGTTCACATGTGGACTTTTTATAAAGGTCAAATGAATTTAATAAAATAAGAAAATAATATATTGGCCCATATATATGTGTTGGGTGGCAAGATTATTTAGAATAGCTTAATTATATTATATTATTATTTAATTACATAAATTTGTATATTATATTATTATTTAATTTAATAGAAATTAATTAATTTGTTGATTAATTAATTATTTAATTAAGACTCAAAATCTCTTATCTAGTAGGAGATGGTCTCCTAAAATTATACTATTGTTGATAGTATAATAAATATTAAAGACTATACTTGATAAGTAGATAAATGAAGGGAATTATTTATCTAAACAAGTTAGGAAGACTTTAATATGGTTACAAATACATTATTGAGTTGGATTAGGAGTCTTGGTGTGGGATAGAATTCCTTTCAGAAAATGATTCTTAACCACCAAGTAAATCCACCTAAGGAAAGGATTCTTAACAACCAAGTAAATCCTTCGTAGGAAATGATTTGTGATCCTAATATATATTCTATAGAAATTTCGGCCAACCCATATATATATGAGGATAGAATTATTTTAAGATAAGGATTCTTAACTACCAAATAAATCAACCGAAGGAAAGTATTCTTGCCAACCAAGTAAATCCTTCTTAGGAGAGGATTTATGATCCTATATATATGTATATATGGTTGTTAATTTCGGCAATCAAAAAAAGGTTATTTCAAAGAGAGATTTTGGCCAGACCTATTTTTCTACGAGAAGAATTCAACCATCATAGGAATTTTGAGGGAGAAAAATCTGATTTTACTCTAGATAAAATTCGATCAACTCTAAGAAATAGTGTGTGATTCAGGAAAGAAGAAATAGGAAGAAGGAACATTTAGTTTTCGATAGTACACTAGTAGCCTTTACATCAAAAGGTTTTGTGTTCAACATCGAATCAAGGTTTATGTGAGTTTCAATCAAATTGATTGATAATTCACAAGTGACCTAACGTTCTTTGTTTTCTTTTTGGAGGATTATTGTAATTAACAAAGAAGAAGATTTTGTTTGTTTCCATCTCAGGTATACGATTAAAAGAAAGGGAACCCACACTCCTAGGTGATTCACGTTAGTGATTGGATTGGAAGATCTTGCGGAATGAATTTGGCCCTTGTTCAATCGTCACGAGAAAAAGGTACTGTTAGGTTTTAAATTGTGTTGGCATTAAGTCCATAGAAAAATGATGTTTACTTGTAATGATTTAGTTGTTTAGATTCATGATGATTCAAGCTTAAAAGAAGAAGGAACAACTAGTCAAAGCAAGTTCAAAGTCCTCAAAGAGAAAGGATGCCATATGGTTCTACAAAGGTATACTAAGACCTCATCTTTCTCTTACACGGCTAAGGCACACACACACACACACAATTCATACATTTGTGTCCTTGTATCATTGTACACTATTATAGGCACACACATACAATTCATTCATATGTATTCATGCATTGTTGTGCACCATGTATAACACATTCACACACTTGAAGATGAATGCTCATGCATTGGTATGAAAATAACATGTTTTGGAAAAATGCATGATTAGAGACTATCTCTATATAGTTTGCATTCTAGTGTGAATTGTGTTTGTATGTGTATATGTTTGTATAACATGGATATTGAACTTTATTTTAGTCTTAAATCATTCTTGATTGAGTTCTGGTCATTTCGGTTACTCATACTATTGATTTCATGTTCTAAGTCAAAAGATACTACACTTTCAACTCATGTTGCATACATTGTCTTCGTCTTCGTATATCGAGTTGAATTATTATTTTCTAGGTTGAGTATCTTACATGTCCATATACATGAGAGAGTTACAGTTTGTAATCCACAAACAGATTCGAATTCCGAGTTCGGAGGCCGGACAACGGTCAAAGAACATGAAGGGAGGTTGAGGGAAAAAAAAGACAGCAAAGCTCTTCTTTCCCGAGATGGCGCATGGCCATCTCGGGGCAGAAGGCTTGCTGCCCCGAGATGCCCACGCACCATCTTGGTCATCAAGCAAGCTTGGCTGCTTCTTGTCCCTTTTGGTCCTTTCATATGTCCATTTTCCCTCTCTTTTATATATCCCTTCCCTCTCACATTTCATTCTAAGAAGAGATTTAAAATTTGAGTGCAGAATTTTCTCCCAAATTTTCTCACCTTCCAAACACCATAACTTCTTCATTTGAACTCCGATTTGAGTTATTCAAAGTTGAGAGTGTTTGTATATTCATCCTCCATCTTTTCTAGGAAGGTTTGAGTTATTTTTATTGCTTTTTTTGGAGTCTAATCTCAAAAAAACGGGACTGCACCAAATCAACTAAGGTATTGATTTTCTCTCAAAGTTTTCTTTTAAAACTTGGTCAATTGCCTTGCGTTTTCTTCTTCAACATATATACGTGTCTTGTGAATGTTTTGATTTGAGTTTTGAACTCATGTAAAGCTAGATTGAGTTTCAATTGAAATCTCACATGTTGAGTTAGGTTTTGATTTTGCCTATATTTTCACATGTTTGGGATTGTATTGTGCTAGCTTTGATTCTAGGACTATTTGATGATCTTTGATTCATTGATTTTGCCCCAAGATGCCCACGTGCCATCTCGATCAGCAAGAAAGATTGGCTGCTTCTTGTCCCTTTTGGTCATTTCATATGTCCATTTTCCCTCTCCTTCATATATCCATTCCCTCTCACATTTCATTCTCAGAAGAGATTCAAAATTTGTATGCATAATTTTCTCCCAAATTTTCTCACCTTCCAAACACCATAGCTTCTTCATTTGAACTTCGATTTGAGTGATTCAAAGTTAAGAGTGTTTGTCTATTCATCCTTCATCCTTTCTCTGAAGGTTTGAGTTAGTTTTATTGTTGTGTTTGGAGTCTAATCTCACAAAAACAGGACTGCACCAAATCAACTAAGGTATTGATTTTCTCTCAAAGTTTTCTTTTAAAACTTGGTCAATTTCTTTGGGTTTTATTCTTTAACATATATATGTGTCTTGTGATTGTTTTGATTTGAGTTTTGAACTCATTTAAAGCTAGATTAAGTTCCAATCGAAATCTCACATGTTGAGTTAGGTTTTGATTTTACCTATGTTTTCACATGTTTGGGATTGTATTGTGCTAGCTTTGATTCTAGGACTATTTGATGATCTTTGATTGATTGATTTTGTGAAAAATAGTTCCTTACATGTATTAGGCTCTCTTTGGCCGAAATCTCACAATAATACATGTGCTTGTGTTCTTTTGAGCTATTCATGTGCTTTGTTGAATCTACGAATAGGAAATATACTCTAGAACTCTTGCTTTAATCTAAATGACTTAGTCACATGATTTTAGCATATTTTTGGTATATGAGATTTAAAATAGATTATGTGTTAATTGAACATATCTTGTGATTCAAGTTTTAGATCTATGCATGTATCTAGGTTGTAATTAATGTTGAACATATCTTACATGATCTAGATGGATTAAACATGCACGATTGACTAGACTACATTTGTTTTGTGCATTCATGCTCTTGTCTAGTATTTTCCTTAGGATGTGTTGATTATAACATTCTATGTTGCGTGCTTGTTTGCGTTTTGCATTCATGATCACCTAGATACCTTGTGAGAAGGAAGTCTTGACAATAGGTGTGAGACCTATGTTATTGAGCAAGAAAGTCTTGGCAAGAGGTGGGAGACCTCAGATTGTCAAGTAAGGAAGTCTTGTCTAGGGCCGTGAGGATCCGGAAGGGTGAGCCAGGAAGTCTTGACAAGAGTCGGGAGGACTCGGATAGTTGAGCAAGAAGTCTTGCCTAGGGTTGTGAGGATCCGGAAGGGTGAGCGATGAAGTCTTGACAAGAGGTGTGGGGCCTCGGATTGTTGAGCAAGAGGGCGATATCTTCATGATTAGGATAAGAGGGTAGTTTCTAGGTGAATGGGTCACTTGAGAGATTGTACTTGTCTTATCTACTAGTGGATTTTGTTTGCCGGTGGTTGCTAACCCGTGGATGTTTCCTCTTTGGAGGTTTACCACGTTATATCTTATGTCAACTTTTCTCTATCCTTATCTCTCTTATATTTGTATTTGTTATTTGAATACTATGGATAGAACTTTATATGTTAGTTGACTTCCTTTCTATAATATAGATTGTGTATGTGTTATGATTACTTGTTTGTATCACACTTTACTTGTTTTATATATTGATTAAGTGTCTTTAATTGATATATATATTGTGATACAAGCAATCTAGAGGGACAAACTTTTTTTTGTTTCTAAGGAAGTCGGAAAAGGTGCCTAACCTATTCACCCCCCCCCCCCCCCCTCTCTAGGTTAGCCTTGAGCATTTAACCGTGCTTGTATTTTTAGTTATGACAATTTTATGTACATCAATTAATCTAGGGTTAAGGTTCTTGTTATTTAATAAGAAAAAAAATTATTTATACGCAAACCCTAATTCTGATTTTCAGGCTTTCGTTGCGTTTTAAACCGTTTTTTTTCCTACAGTCACTGCCTCCCTCTTAGTCGTCCTGGACTTCATAGCAAACATCTCTTCCAGAGACATCATTATATTGATAGCATTCTCCATTCCTTCATGTTGTTGTTGCAACACGTCGGAGATGGTGTTATAATGTAACGTACATTTAGCCATCTCATCTGGAGACTTCCACTACTGTTACTCATCTCTTTGCTCCTGAGTATATTCATTAGTAGGAGTAGGTGGTTTAGGAGTACAGAGAATCAACTTATGCCTTTCAGTTTGCAACAACCCAATATTCATTTTCCATATGACATAATTATAATCAGTTAAAGTATTATCTTTAGGATGTTGATTATGGATGAGGTCATGATTTCTTTATTATAACAAAAATTATAAAAGAAAATAATCATGATAAAGCACTTTCGAATATTTATCTTAAATAAAATAAAATAATTCAATCGTAAAATTCAACGGTGATCCAACATCCACAAATGTTACGCCTCCTTTAGGAGTTCACGCCATTTACTAGTTGGACTAGGTCCCACCTAATTGTTAACATAACAACCAACAATTTTAATTTTAGCCTTGCAATTTTATTAACAAGAACTCTTGAGAGGATATTAATAAAATTACATTGAATGTGTTACCAAGTTATCGACCTTCAATATGTTCCCTTGCGAATATCCCTCCTTTGGGAGTAGATATCGTTTGGGCCAATTGTCTAGTCTATCCTTGTAAGGAAGTATCTTGCTAAATTCCATTCATGAATACCTCTTGGGGGGTAATACACGAAACATAAAGCTTAACTAAACTTGGAGGCCGTAGGTGTTCCAAAACACCTTTTCCCACTCAATTAATTAAGGCGTGTGATCAAATTCCAAAGAATGAATTGCCAATTTATCTAGATGTCAATTTAGATGCCTAAACCATTCAGTGCATGTTCATACCAAAAGAGATATGTGAGTGGCACTCCTATTCTATATGACATGTTATCAAACAATGAAAAACATTGCAATATTTACAAAAAATATAAATAGCTACAATTTTGGTTCATCCTAGAAACGCAAGTAAATTACATGACTTGGAATACAAACAACTCATTTCTTGGCGAACAAGTCTTTGCGCGACCTTCGTCGTTTGGACTTCCTTGGCTGCCTCCCATGGGCGTGCATACCCTTGGCCCCTTCCTATGGGCGTGTGTATGCCACAACCCAATAAAGGGCTGCCATGCGCAGCCCATGGCTTCCATAGGGCTGCCGTGCACATCCCATGCCACAACAAACGTGGCCGCGTGCTCTTAGCACGCAAGTTTGTTGCTAAGGCTTGCACGGTCCCAAACTTGTTCCGGTTGCTTCCAATTCTTCAAACCTTCGAGTCTTCGATACTTAAATGTATTACAGAAGAATTATAAATAAAAATTACTGCAGTTTTTTTTACTATTACAAAAAAAAAAAAAAAACTTAGCAACTACCAAGAAGAAAATTATGGCGATGATAGACCACCCATCTTGTTACAATCCCGAAACAAAAATACATTGAAATTCTAGAACCAAAATTGAGCAATAACAATCCACATACAAAACATATATATATATATCCATACATTCCAATGTAAATAGATATACGAATACCTAGAGTGTCATCTATTTCTAAAACATGCATATATACAATAAAATAAAAAGATTCACGTACACATACATCAATTAATCAAGGGTACAAACAGGCTCTGATACCAATTGTATGTAAAATCCGCACAGTGGAATGCGTGAAAAACCAAAATTAGGGTTTCGGTATAAATAAAAAAAATTCCCTTTATAATAGCAAGAACCTTAACCCTAGATTAATTGATGTATATAAAAGTGTCGAATTGAATCCGCAAGATTTTCCAATCCAATCACGAACGTGAATCACATAGGAGTGTGGGATCACTTTCTTTAAATTGTATACCTGATGATGGAAACAAACAAAATCTTTTCCTTTGTTAGTTATAATTATCCTCCAAGAGAAAATCCAAGAACGTCCGGTCACTTGTGAATTATCAATCTACTCGATTGAAACTCGTGTGAACCCGATTTGATTTTGTACAAAAAACCCTTTTGATGTAAAGGATACTAGTGTATTATTAAAAACAAAAACGTTCCCCTTTTTCATTTCTTGGCCAAATTCACACCCTATATCTTAGAGTTGATTGAATTTTATCTAGCGTAAAATACTAAATTTTCGCTCTCAAAATTCTCTCTTGGTAAGCAAAGTTCTCTCTTAGAAAATACTTTGGTTGGCCAAAATTTTCACTCTAAGAATCATTGGGCTGGCCGAATTCATCAAAGGGATATATATAGGATCACAAATCCTCCTCTAAGAAGGATTTACTTTGTTGGCAAACATCCTTTCTTTAGGTGGATTTACTTGGTAGTTAAGAATCCTTTTCAAAGAAGAATTCTACTTTACACCAAGACTCCTAATCCAGCTCATTAGAGTATTTGTAACCATATTAAAGATTTCCTAATTTGATTAGACAAATAATTCCTATTATTTATCTACTTATCAAATATAATCTTTAATATTAATTATACTACCAACAATAGTATAATATCTGGAGACCTTCTCCTACTAGAAAAATGATTTTGAATTTAAATTAAATAATTATTTAATTACGAAATTAATTAATTTCCATTTAGTTTAATAATAAAATAAAAAACAATATATTAAGCTAGTTTATATAGCCTTACCGCCCAACACATATACATGGGCCAATATATTATTTTTCTTATTTTATTAAATCCATTGGACCTTAATAAAAAGTTCACATGTGAACTAGACTCATTCTTACAAAAATAAACAAGTCTATATGCCTCAATACTATTCTAGATGGACCCCTAAATTTGTCCGGTAGAATATATCAAGTGATCCATGCAAGTTCGTGTGGATTGGAGATCTTGGCGGGCTATCTAAATTTAAGCTCCAATAGACACAACCCAATCACAATTAACAAATGATTCACTTGTTGGGGTTTATGCCCTAAAGATGTAATTTATAAATGGATTTATGAAATAAATAAAAGGAAAAGATCAATTCATTCTTGTTGTGTTGTTTATTTTATAACTTGTGCATATATTTAACATCCAAGATTGCCGGATGTAATCTCGAACTGTGTATATGAGTGTCATATACGGATGGATACAGTAAGAGACGTGCAATCTAAAGAGTCCATAGATTACAAATAAAGTTGGGTACTTTATTTGTGGTTAATCTATAACTGCGGTCCATTCCGT
Source organism: Dipteronia dyeriana (assembly GCA_032871835.1). Taxonomy (NCBI): domain Eukaryota; kingdom Viridiplantae; phylum Streptophyta; class Magnoliopsida; order Sapindales; family Sapindaceae; genus Dipteronia; species Dipteronia dyeriana. Next base: position 83,414,013 of record CM065297.1, read on the forward strand.
AATATATGATGATTATATCCTTAATCATTCATATTAGATATGGGAATGGAGGCACCTTGTATGATGTGATCATATAGGACTGGGCTATGATCTATATGAATCTCTCACCAAGATCCGTTTACCGATGAGATTGATATATATCAATTGATGATGGCTATATATGGGTGATCTTAATCCTGAGTGTCCTTTGGCTCCTTCAGGTTAGATCGTGGTCTTCGATATACCGTGGGTGAGGTTGGATGCTATTCTCGATCAATATGCTCCATATGTTGGGATTACGGTTTGGCTTGTGGTTGGGAACGTTTGTACACAATAGTGGAATCCACTTCTTCTTGTGAGAAGTTGATGGTAGTTCCCTTAAGGGTTGATTCGGGGCTTGGACAATATGAGCGCTCTTCTAATTCCGTAAGGAAATGGGATTTATTGTCCATTAGAGAATCATTGGTACTTAAATGATATATGTAATTAGAGGGGCATAACAGATATTATGACCCAAGTCTAACTATGAACTACTGTGGAGGATCATACCATGTGTAATAGCTATATCGATGGACATCGAGTTGTATCGATCTATGTAAAAGAGTCTACAGTTGAGAGAGTGCAGCTTTGAGATTTTAGTGGAATAATGCTGGAGTTAATAATCAAGGAATATTAATTAAAGAGTTTAATTAATGATTCCAAGGATTATTGGAGCTCAAAAAACTGTGGGTCCATTAGATCCCCTTGCTAGCCCGATCGATTTAGGTAACAAGGGTCACGGTTAATTAATTGGATTGTCCAATTAATTGTGTTACGAAAGTGACACGTGTTGATTCAGGAATTAATTGAATAATGAGATTATTTAATTAATGAATGTTAATAGTTAAATTAATTAAATAATTAGATTATTTAATTATATTAATAATTATGAATTATTAATTAACTATTAATTGGAGTGTGTTAGTTGATATATGGATTTAGGTGAAGATAAAATAATAGGATTATTTTATTTTTGCTAAATCATTTATCTAAGAATTTGAATTTAAGTTTAAATTTAAAGTACTTATTATAACTTTTAATATATTAGATATATTTAAAAATGATAATTAAAAGATATATATAAATTAAAAACACAAGAGATTGTATTAGATACAAATTGGTATGTATATATTAAAAAATAGTCAAAAGAAGAATTTGCATAAGATGGAAATACTTGATACAAACATATGATATATATATATATGTTTGTGTGTGTGTGAGATAAAAGAAGCAATCAAAGGTGTTAGATATATATATTTGGTAGAGGCGTGAGTTATATATATATATATATATATATATATATATATATATATATATATATATATATATATTTGGCAAAGGCATGAGATATAAATATATTTGCAGAGGCATGATAGATATAAAAAATTTGTGAAAAAAGAAGATCAGGTGCGTGAATCAAGAAAAGAAAAAAAAAGGCATCAGTATATATTGTTTCATGTGCAGCGATATATATAGATATATATTTATATATATCATGAAAATATATTGTTTCATGTTGTGTGTTATTGAAACACATAAAAGAAAGAGTTTCTTCGATTCTCTCTATATCCTCCATTCAAGTTCTTGAGACAGTGAAGCGCCCACACGCAGTTATCAGTTCCGGGAGATAGCGAGGAAGATCGAGTGGTTCAAACAGGAGTACATCGTAAAGTGAAGGAGCCTCCAAACGTTGGTAAGATTGGTTCAGACAGGAGCGTATTATAAAAAGAAGGAGTCTCCAAACGTTGGTATGATCTTCTTCTTATTGTTATATTGATTACAATTTCCAGTGTATACATATATTTTATTATTGTAATAATTTTATATGTATTAGTTCCAAAAATAATTACGAACCCAAGTTCACTGGTCCCAGATACAGATTTTTATCAGTATAAAAATTTTAAAACCTAGTTCCGCTGCGTAACCAGTGAACGAGGTTCCAATAATCACTTAGAACCGATATATTAATTTTAGTTCATTCCACTAAAGAACTAAAATTGAACTCTTAAATAAAGATAAACTAAGTTAATATTTATTACTCATACCCTAGACAACCTTATTGGAGAAAGTGTATCCTCGTGAAGAATATCAGTAATTGCAAAAAGCTCGTAGACCGCGTATAGCTCTCCAAGTTACCATATTTACTCATATGACCACATTTTGAACTTGGATATTTTGACTTGTCCAGAAGTCATGTTTGAATAGACACTATTGAAAGCTAAACGTTAAGATTTAATAACCAATACCTCAAAACATCCATATGATGATATTCTACTCTCATTTAATAAATGGAGCCACGATGTCCATATCTATAAATGAAGTCCTCTATCGATTAACAAATAAATACCACCAAACTATGATGATGGACTATGCTATATAATCGAACTCATTGATAGCTCAAATGATAACACTTGCAACCATAAGTCCATCATTTATCTCAGGATTGAGATAGACTCTCCGATTTTCTTTAAATGAAAACTTTTATCCACTGACGGTTCTAGATAAAGTATTTCATTGTAACCTAATTCAATGCACCCAGTGCACTAGATTCTTTTGCCCAAATACACCACACTTTGATGATTTTAAACTCATCATAACACATTTGATCACACTCAAATGCTAGCAAAAGAATCTACAACTGTAACAAGATAAAAACGCCCAACCTTTATCTTAAGTTATGAATATTATTCAAGACTAAATAAAGAATTGTATCTACCTCATACATATCAAGATGTATGAACAATTCTTCTTTACTCATAGTCTTTTGACCTTATGCTTATTTTCTTTTGACAATTATAATAATTAAAATATAAATGCTATAAGATTTGTTAAACTATAAATCACTTTTTAATGTGAAAAGATTGTTAAATACATTATTATACTCTTGTTATCGAGCATAATCCCAATATAAGTGTCATGGTACATCACAAGTAGAAGGCAGTTGCCGCTACCCTTATGTTGAGAAATTTACGGAAGGTGGACTCTAACAAAGTCCTTGTTAAGGTATGAGACTAAGGTTGCATTTGATTTTTTGTCTTAAGACTAACAATGTTGAATTGTAATGAAGAATGAATGGTGACTAAAAACTGAAAACATAAAAACATGTTTGTTTTTTTTTTTCAATAAAAAATGAATATAAGTGATAAGTTGTTCTTTTTTTAAGTTATAAATATATGAAAAAAAAAATATTTTTACATCTATGTCTTTTCAACTATTATTTGTTATATATTTATATTTTAATATATAAATATTGACTAATTAATTTTTGTTTGTTCTTTAATCTATTAATATTCTTGTTATTATTATTATCTTTCTTCACAAATTTAATCTTGAAGGAATATAGCAATAAACTAAAAATTAACGGAGACGAAGGTGTGGGGAATTTCAAAGATGTCTTGGGTTTGGAGAGATAATTAAACTTCAATGGAGCTTACTCTCTCAAGACTCTTTCTATCTCTCTCTAGGGTTTCTTTAAATTTGGAGGAGTAAGTAAAGAAGAAGAGAAAAAGAGGTATATATATAGTGGGGAACACGAGTTGATGGGAAAAGATGTTTTTGACCCGAATCTATGAAGTGTGTGGGTAGGCAGACCCGCACACTCACCCCTGTACTCATACACCCATGCACTTACCGACACACTGATGCACACCCACACGCATGCCAATTTACACGGAGCATGCCACGATGTAGACCATGCACCACCCGCATAGACTCAAAACAAGAAGTTCTAAGGGCTCAAAACATGACCAAATGATATCCAAACCTTTCATATAATATACCAATGGAAATGTATGGAGGTCTAACTCTAATCCAATTAATAAAACATGATTTGGATGATTGTAGAAAGAGTTATGGTCAAAGTAAAAATCAACACAAGGATTTTTTTAACGTAGTAAAACCTCACAACTTGAGGAAACGTCCACAAGTTGACTCCACAACTACTGGAAAACTATCTTTCACTAGATGATAAAGTGTATACCCTCAAGCGATCAAATCACATGATCCACCCTATTGGATGGTCCCACTCTAACCTACCTTCCGGCCTTCTACTGAGAGACTTGCCTCATTGCTCAACTATTCGTTCGACTATACTCCTTTAAGCAGTCACATATATTTTTTAATTTTCCCTTATTCTTACACTTTATGACGGATTTAACTCATAGTATTGGTGTAGCCCCTTTCTTTATTGGGCGGCTATACAACCAACATGTATAGCACCTTTCATGAAGGTGCTAGTTGAATTCTATGTAGTTATCGAAACAAAATGGATACTAACCATTGGTCAACTTTCATGTACTAGGCAAAAGACTCTTATGTACATCCATAATTTAATATTTTCAGACTCAACTTACGCCCATCTTGGGAATGCTTCATGAACTGCTTTCAGGTTAAAAGTGATTCGATTATTATCCTGTATTTGTTTCTTTAAGTGAATAAAATTCAGCATATGAGGGTGTGTTTGCATGTGGCTCGTCATCCCATTTCTGTTTTTCAACCTGAACAATCATAATTTTCGACTATACTCCTTTAAGCAGTCACATTTTTTTTTAATTTTCCCTTATTCTTACACTTTATGACGGATTTAACTCATAGTATTGGTGTAGCCCCTTTCTTTATTGGGCGGCTATACAACCAACATGTATAGCACCTTTCATGAAGGTGCTAGTTGAATTCTATGTAGTTATCGAAACAAAATGGATACTAACCATTGGTCAACTTTCATGTACTAGGCAAAAGACTCTTATGTACATCCATAATTTAATATTTTCAGACTCAACTTACGCCCATCTTGGGAATGCTTCATGAACTGCTTTCAAGTTAAAAGTGATTCCAAATTGGACCGAGGGTGTTTGGTAAAATCTCTAGGAAGTGCTTAATGTTCGGTCTTTGAGTGTTATGTTGGCATAATTCCATATAAAAACAACATGTCATTTGTTTTGATTAGTTGCCTAGGATTTAAAGTTTATCAAGCTTCAGGGAAGATTGGACAACAAATCAAGCTAAGTTGAAGTCTTCAAAGAGGAGCGAGCTCTATTGCTTAATAAAGGTATAAGACGACCTCAATCCTCTTACAAGGCTTAGGTGCACACAAACACATTGCATCCATATGTGTCCCTGTATTATTGTGCTAAATTTATATTACACATACACACACTTATTAAAGTATGCATATGCATTGGATTTAATTTGACAATGTTAGGGAAATTGCATGTTCTAGGACTATATCTAGGAAATGACATACTTGTGTGTTCTTGTGTTAATTTGTATGTTATTGGACTTGAATTTGTGCATATTTGATTCCTTATTAAGTTCCGTCATTTTGGTTACTCATGCATTAAGTTTTAAGTTCCAAGTAGGAAGTTACGAAACTTTCTGTGTCTTTAACGTATTTGGTTTTCGTCCTTGTGTTTCGAGTTAAATTCCACATTTTTTGTGAAAGTTTTGTTGACTTCCTTGTGCATGAGGAAGTCTCGGTTGGTAATACAAAGACGGATTCGAATTCAGAGTTCGAAGGTCACAGAACTGTCAAAGAACACGAAGGTTTGCAAGGGGAGGAGAGGAACCAAGCAACAGGGTCAAGCTCCTCTCCCCGTAGAGGCACGTGGTCTCCATGGGAAGAGCAGCCCTCTGCCCACATGGAGCCCACACATCTCCACGGGGATATAGAGCTGGCCTCTCTTGATTGGTTGCTAAAATCCATTCTTTATTTCCCTCCAATATATATCACTTTCTCTCTCATTTAATTCTAAAAAGAAAAACTAGAAAAACACTTGTGCAGAATTTTCTCTCAAATTTTATCATCTTCAAAACACCATAACTTTCTCATTTGAACTCCGATTCAAGTGATTCAAATTGGAGATTGTTCGTCTATAAATTCTCTATCATATCCAAGAATATTTGAGGTCATGTAATCAAGTTTTTGGGTGGATCTACACTAAAAAATGGGACTGCACAGTTTTTCTTATGGCATTGAATCTCTTCTTGAGTTTTGTTCTTAAATGTGCTTAATTACCTTGGATTTTCTACTTCTATATATGCATACATATTATATATAGTTTAATTAGAATTAGACTCTTTTAAAGCTAGATTGAACTTGATTAAATCATACATGTTGAGTTAGGTTTTTGATTAAGCCTATGTTTTCACATGTTTGTGTTTTGTATTTTGCTAGCTTTCTATCTAAGACTATTTTTGGACTTTGATTGATTAATTTTGATAAGAAATAGTCTCTACTTGTGTCAGGTCTCATTAATTGACTATATCCTTCATTAGCACAATTTCTTGTATATATATAGAGCTTATTATATTTTTATTAATTACTTTGTGTATACATACCCTATATTTCTTACTAAAACTTTTATTGACCATATGTTGTGATTCCAGCATGTTTTTTTGGTTTGATACTAAATCCTAATTATATGCATAAATTTATATGATTGGTTCAATATTTATTGACAAGAATAAATCTAGAAGTTAAATATGTTTTGGTGCTTCACATTTTCTAGAATAGTTATTCATGCATAGTAACTAGACATATTTGATTTGTGAACTTTCATGCATAAGTCTAGTTCACATAGGATGTGTTAATCATCAAATTCCATATTGCATGCTTGTTTGTATTTTGCATTCATAATCACATAGAAGTTCTTGTAAAAGGCATGAAAGTCTTGGCTAGGATCAGGGTGATCTAGATTGCTAAGCAAGGAAGACTTAACTAGGATTGGGGTGATTCATGGTTAAGTGTGGAAGTCTTGGCTAGGATAGGGGTGATACGGATAGCTAAGCATGGAGTCCTGACTAGGATCGGGGTGATATGAATAGTCAAACAAAGAGAAACTTCTTTCATTAGGTGAGATAGAAGGGTGGCTCTTCAGGTGGATTGGTCACTTAAGAGATTGTACTTTTATCTTACTAGGGGAAGTTGTTTTACTGGTGGTTGTGGTATCAACTCATGGATGTTTCCACTTAGGAGGTTTTACCACATAAAAATCATGTGTTGATTTTCTCTATCCTTATCTCTTTTATATTTGTATATTTATTGATAAATATCTTATTTTATATCTTTGTAATTGATATTCATTTTCTATCATACTTTGTACATGCAAAAGGCTTGGTTTTAATAAGTCTATATACAAAGTAAAATTGTATCACATGTTACTGTTTGTCTACATTCATTTTGCTTGAATAGGCATATCCTTCATTGAAATATATATATTTGCTGTGCTTACTAAATTGTGATACAAGCTATCTATAGAGACAAACTTGTGTTTGTTCAAAAGATTGAAAAATGGTGTAATAACCTATTAAATCATCCCCCCTCTAGGTTAGCTTAAGATAAATTAACCGTGTTATGTGTTTTCACTTTTGGTTACTTTTGGCTTCCTCCCACAACAGTTTTAAGAAGCTAGTTTTACTTTTGCTTTTAGAAAACAGCTTCCTAGGAAAACAGTAATGAAAACACGAAGGAGATCAAAGATTAAAGAATTTTTATCAGACTTCTTCATTTATCCATTGCCTTTCAAGAAATTTAACAAAATTACAACCATGTCCTCGCTCCTAACTTGAATCCCATCCCTCTCTCCAACGTTCTTCATAATCGAATCCCTCTCTCTCCGTATCACATCTTCATCTTTATTACCCAAAATCCAACATCTTCATCATAGTATCACTCTAACAATCTTGGTTTGGTTAAAAAATTAAAATTAAATTAAATTTTTTGTTTTGTTTCTTGATTTTTAGAAAAGTCAATCATTAATTAACCTGATCGAAGATCATAAACATTCAACTACAACTTGTAGAAAAAAGATTGTGGAGTGGGGCAATATGGTGTTGTTTGGCTTGATCTTAAATCAATAAGATTATTGAAGAAAAAAGAATATAAATTAAATTGATGACTGTTCTATCGAATTGCTTGATTTTTTCTCACATATTTTCTATTGCTGAATCTTAAATATTTATTTGTCCTTTCTAGTTATTTTGCATAGTCACAACACCTTTTATTTACAGTTTACCGAACATATTAAAATTGTTTTTGGTTCTCACAACACTTTCAAAAATCAGTTTACCAAACTCTCAGATGATTCTTTTCACAGTAAATCCAAAAGCAATTCCCCCAACAGCAGAGCCAAATCTCTTTCACCTACAACACATAAATGCGAAACTAAGCCTTACTCACATATAAGAGAAGTAATGTGTGCACTTTTCAAAAACCAAGTTTTAAGGCTTAAAAGCGCATAATCCAAAAGCAATACAAATAGATTTATGATCGTGCCAAATTTGTATTACATTTTGGCCATCAAATCCATATCCTTTGGCTTGTTTTCGAGTAAATTCTTGTGTGTATTGGCTCTTGTTATTGGTAAAATATTAAGAATGCCAATTTATCATAATCATCGGGATTCATGGTAATCAGAGACGCCACATCACCAAAGGTCAATAAGACTAAACCAACCTAAGTAGACCAAGTTGACTCCATAAGTCTTTGTCAGGGTTACCGAGATGGTCGGGTGGAAATAACTCGATTAAGGTAATTAGATTGATTGGGTAAAGGCAATCCGGTCAGATCACTAAGCCAATCGGATCAAGACATTCGGTCGAGATCAAGTAACTGGTCGAGGTGAATAAGGTTTGGTCGGGTTTGGATGATGGTCGGTTGAGTGACACGTGGACAAACGATGAATTTAATGCAACCATGACTCAAAAACGTAGAGAAAGAGTCTTACTCAAACAAGGTGTCTCGAAACACACTCTGATAAGGAAACAAACTTCCTTAAAAATGTAAGAGTTTAGATTATGCTAGAGATCTTCTGTGTTTGATACACTAGAAATACAAAACAAGAAAAAAGATTTACTCGACTCCAACAAGTCAGAGTCTCATTAAATCAAAACAACTTTGCTTACTTATATACCACTAATTAGGGTTCGATGCATCTAATAGATTCTCTTTCTCACTGTCACTCGCAACCTTGGATGTTTTCCAAGCCTGGGGTTTTACCACATAAAATCTGTGTTTGCATGTTCTTTTTCTCTTTTCTACTTATAGCATTATTAGCAACATGTTATAACTCATTAGACATGTGATCGACTCACGTAATCCCAAAAATCACAATAAAAAATTGATGCTAGAATGAGGGGGTGGTAGTTTTTGAGTGCAGTTTGTTTTCGTGAAATTGCTAGAATCAACCTCAAGGAATTTGTGTGACAATAGCATGGTGAACAACAAATACGGAAGTCAATCCCCGCATGGTGTCAATAACTCAAGCCCAGTCAATGCCAGCACAGCTAAGGAAAGTCCACCCTCCATAACCCAACTCCCACTGATCAAGATGTAATAACCTCTATAGACATTCCTCATGGAATTTCCCTAGATGAGTTCCGACAGGTCCATGAGTCCATGTTGATTGTCATTAAAGATGTCGTTAGACAGGAAATCAATATAACAATGAATGCCAATCTAACCTCTCCATATCAGTTGTCAACATATGTGGTGTCCAGGACCCCAAAACGCATTCTGAGACAATGGACGTGACCCTCTGCATACCCCCTAAAGTTAGTAAGGACAAAACGAATCATCGGGGGAGGATATAGTACAAGGACTTCAGCCTAGAAGTGGATGCGAGAAGGTATGATGGAGGGAGAACGGGAAACACCATCGAGGATAGGTACGATGACCATAAGAAGAGTTCTCGATCAGCTTCGACTAATGAGGAGTTACTACCTACAAGGCATTGGGAGACCACCTCTATAGTCCGATATAATGTTCATGATGCTCATGCTACAAGACAGATACCCAGGGACCCTTATGTGCTCCCCAGCCGTCAAAAGTTTGTTGATTGCAAAATAGCAAACAAATCGTAAACGATAGTACAATACCTGTGAGGAATGAATTACCTACGGAAGTTAAGAATTTTAAAACACTAAATTAAGACACTCTGAAACAACTTAAATAAAACACAACTCACACACATGCTTGTGGGTTTTTGAATTGACCATTACAAACTAAGAATTTAAATCAAATTTATTTTAAAAACACATCGAAAAAATTATTTAGAAAAGTCAATATGAAAAAGCTAGCAAGAGCCTTCTATCCACCACTAAAAATTTATCCAATGCATAGACAATAATGGAGTTAAAGATATCAAACATGATGTAGATATTCACAAGAACGCAGTAAGTATTCCACACAAGTTGTGTTGATTCCCTCTTAGTTAATATGTAGATTGCATTGTATTTGCTTAAATACTTGTATCCTAAATTACAACCTAGCATGTGTATTTACTATATTTAATAATCGAATCCATTAAGAACAAGGAGAATATGAATATCACATGATCCCTAAAACAAGGTATTTTTCTAGGCCATTTATTAATCAATTTACCATAATTAGGTCTTATTCCAATTAATTGTTGCATGCAAGAATATGCTCATAAGACATTCGAACTCTATCTTACAACATAGATCCTAAAACCATTCTCCTAAGGTGATCAATCAAAGACACACAATAATAGGAAAAAATAACAATTACTTTTTAGAAATTGAGATCATCGTATATGAAAAATAATACTCCATTAAAACAACTTGTCCATAGAAATAGAATAATGTCTAGGGCTTCAAGTCAGCCCCAGCTATGATAAGTTTAGTTGCACATTATAGCTATAAAAAAAGAAGAAGAAAATAAAACTATGAAAGATCTTCAGTCTTCAATCTTAAATAATAAATCTCTGACTTTTTTTTGAAGAAACTCTTGGTATTTATAGGTGACTCTCCTTATAGATGACCAATTTTCTTCGTTGAAGGTAACACACCAACTAGGAAACTATAATTATTTAAGGAATGAAAATTCTTTCCTAACTTGGAGTTCTTCTTTGATGATTAATTCATAATTTGAGTTTAGGAAATTTTCTATACATGTCTTGATATTTTAGAGTCTTTTAGGATTTAATTTGGAAAGTTCATGGACAATTCTAGGTCAATTTAGGATCAATTCGAAGTAGAAATTCACCAACAATCTTTGTGGGACTGCTGCCAAAATACACAACATAATTGACAACGGAAAGTACTAGAGATTGAACACAATGAAAGATGTGAACTTCTGATGTTGGAGCCTGTTGACGGTGATTTTTAGATTAACCAATCGTCAAACAGATAATATGAATGAATAATCAAACTGTAAATCAAAATAAACAAAAAGCGAAAAGCAACACAATGTTTTACGTGTTAAAACCCCAAGGCGAGGACATATCAACGGTTGCCGATAATGGAAAGAGATAAAAGAATCCCCTAAGTTGACAAAAGATTACACACATAATCTCGATTGCTCTCTCCTATGCTTAATTGTTGTTCACCCATTTGTGGGTGTTATTTGGGTCTATTTATACATGCATAGAATCCTAATTCTTGTTTTACAGGTAAGGAAAGTTCCAGTAATTAAATGAAACTCAAACTTATTAGGGTAGTGTTTCCCTTCTTCCTTATCTTTCTTTGATTATGCTTCGATTGTACTGGGCGTCTTGCCTATTCAAGACTATGATAACTATAAGGAAATTTTCTAAATTTGAATATTATCCACGTGTCATACAACCGACCGCGTATTACACCTGACAAAACTCTCTTTCCTCAATCAGCGGCTTCATCCGATCGTGGCCTGAACAGTGATCATTTTGGTAGCCTTGATCAGGTATCCCCCCCGATCATTTGTGCTATCTTGGTAAGTGGTTTGATGAGTTTTATTTGGTTAACTCGGGTTGACTCGATTAGGTTGACTTCTGGTGACATGGCATCCTCGACTCTTGTCTTTTGTTGTCGTGTCATATTGTTTAAATTTCACTAATAACAATACCCCTTTAAACATACGAGACTAAGTATCTTGTTACAAATGGAGCTAACTCGGTGAAGTGTGTTTAATTTATTCTTTTTTCTCGTCTTGTAGTTCATTAATGTACATTTAATGTTTTACAGCTATCAATCACACTCGTTTTGGCTGACACAATCATTTAGCCCCATTTCTGATTTTCAAACGGCGTATGATTTTTGAAATTTGTGCACCTACTTCTACTCTCGTCTAGTGCCGTGTGTATGGTCTGATGATGTCATTTACTCCTATACATAATTTAAACTCTTCATTTACCTCTCGCGACTTCATAGATTCTCTTTACAAAGGAAACCCTAGTTTCTCCTTCTTTAAACTTTTCTTTTCTTTCTTCCCTTCTTTACGAATCATTTGTGTTCTCATCGTCTTCATTAACATTTAAGGTATGGATCCAACTATTTTTTATCTATTTTTTGAACATCTCAAGCATGCCATTGAGGCTGGCGATAATGAGAATATCGCTAGGCTTGAGTCCATACTTTGGGGTCACTTTCGTGTATGCATCCCTTCATCTGCTAACCCTTATACTTCTGCATATGATTTGCCTAGTTATGTAGAAGATGGCCAAACCACTAGAGCTTCACCCAAAGAAGCCACCCAGCTGGTAGACGACTTAAAGATAGTCTCATATAAGATAAAGATGAAGGAGGTCCTGAGAGAGCAATGGACGCGTATGTTAACGTTTTCCACGGATCACCCATATGCTTTTGATTATGAAAAAAATATGGTGACTGTTGATGAGCTTCAGAAGTTTCGAGATCGGTTTGGTATTTTGCGTTTGGTACGACTATCTTGCAGCGACGAGCGTGCTATATGGAATCCCCCTCTTGGTGCAGTTGCTGCTTATGGGGCCATGTTATCTTCTAGGGTAACTTTCCCGATTCAACCATTCATCGCTCGATTTCTGGTAGATATAGGGATTACCCTAGCTCAGCTGACCCCCAACTCGTACCGGGTGCTGATCAGTTTATGGCACTTATGGAAAAAGATCGCTGCCAAGTACCTCTCAACCCTCCAAGAGATATGTAACTTTTACACCCTAGGGCAATCTGTTACTAGAAGCACCTTTTATTTCAAGCGACCTCTCCGAGCAACTGGATTCCCCTTGGTTATAAAGAAAAACCTACACCTCCTAAGTATAAGAACCACAAGGGATTTATTTGACGGTTCCCTTCATCAAACAAATACTGGAAGAATAATTGGTTATTTATTTGTGGCGATAGAGGCAAGACTATGGCAACTGATCCTACCCTTCGGTTAGCTCAGAGCAATGTCCTGAGGCATTTTTTGTAGCCCTGAACTATAGAATAAGGCTACGCCTGTGATGTCCTAGGATCAGGCAAATGCTATTGTTAAGGCGACTCAGAATTCTTAGGAGGTTAGGGACTGCCGTAATTTGTACACTGAAAAGGAATTGATCATACACCCAATTGCTATAATTAAGGCTTGTGGCGATCTCTTTCACTCTCTTTTCAGTTGAGTCTCTTTCTCAAAATCTCTGCCTGATGTAAACATCTTCGATCCTCATTTTTGTTCTCCTTACCTTTCATTGTACATATTTTTTCTTACTATTTTTCTCCGTGTTTCACTTTCCAGTATTAGAGATGGACATCGTCACCGGTGAGCAAGCCGAAAAGGCTAAAAACCTTGACCGGGTGAGAAAGATAGCAGCAGTTGATCAGGTGGATAAGGGAATTGCTCCCCCTGAGCATGACTTGGTGGAGCACGTATATGTGACTCTTTGACCATTCCTGCTGGGCAGGCTGAAACAAGTAGTCATGATGCCCCTCCTTCCAGAGGTAGTCGGTGAAGATTGCCTACGGATAAGTCCACCTGGGTACAATCTACCTTAGAAGAATCTGATGGACAGAGGTCTAGTAGAGAGAGGTTAAGCCGAGATAGACCAACTAGGGATAAGACAAGCATGGAGAAATCAAGCAAGGAGAAGAAGTCCCATAAGATAGAGTTTGGTAAAAAGATCTATGGTAGCAAAATGGCCAAGACTATGGAAGGATCTTCTGCCCCTGAGGCCATTCGTAAAAGAACAAAGGATCCACAAGTTACTGACTCATTGCCATCCAAGTCAAGAGTTGATCCCATCATTCTAGATGAGGAAGAGGAGAATGATCAAGAGACCCTGTTTGACCTAATTTTACGGGAGCAGTGGTCAAAGAAAGGTGACGATCGGGTAACTACAACATCTTCTTCCCTCCCATTTGACATGGTTGAGGTAGCTGATCCTACAAAGCCTTCTTCACAACCTGAGCCATTTCAAGTTCAATTAGATCATCATTACTCAGATCTGCCCATACATAGCCAAGGGAAGGCTCCCATACAATTCTTCGTTAAATGTCAGATAGTCTTTACTGACTCTGACGCTGATGATGACGAGCCTAACTCGGAGGAGCATTTCATTGATAAGGAGTTGTTTGATGTAACCGAGGAACAAGCACTCTTTTTGGTGCCCAAATCAAGGACTGATGCTGTATTTAAGCTGCTTGAAGATGTCAGGGTGAACCAGTATTGGGAATACCACCTCTATCAAACCTCTTGGGTCCCTTCCTCAGGGTGGTGTAAGTAAAGGTCAAACCCCTGAGAGACAGGGTTTTAGGGCCTCTACAATTGTTCTTTAGGTTGAATATGGCGTTGGAGCTTCAAAAGTGCAAGATGTTAGAGGTCTAACTCTTTCGACGAGTCCACTGACCACTGTAACTTCCAGTAATGGTGAACCTACTCCTTCATCTCACCCTAGTGATCCTGTCTTTGGGTTTTCCTATCTTCCCCGGTAGAGTAGCTCTCATGTCGAGCCCCTCTCTATGCTTTGATCAATATTAACTGGCAAGAGGTATATAGGCGATGGGTACTATAGGGAAGCTAGAGCTAACAATGCATCCAAACAGATCTGCATGATCTTCAACAATCAAGTTTTTGTAAATGCTTCCTACATTATTTTTTACATGCATGTTAAACAGCTTTCTTAATTCTTACTTCTTCTTTCAGGCGGTAAATGAGCTAACTTGAGCCTTGGCTGAGCAAAATAAGCAAGCTACTGAGATATCTCCCCTGAAAAAGGTTCTTGTTGAGAAGGATGTGTTAGGATTATGATCAATAGCAAGAGCGTAATAATGTATTTGAAAATCTTTTCATATTATTAAAGTGATTTCTAGTTTAATGAATCTTATAGCATTTATAGTTTAATTATTATAATTGTCAAATGTAATTAATCAAGAGGTCAAAAGATTATGAGAAAAGTAGAATTGTTCGTACATCTGGATATGTATGAGGTAGACACAATTTTTTAGTTAGTCTTGAATAATATTCACAACTTAAGATAAAGGTTGGGCGTGTTTATCTTGTCAAAGTTATAGATTCTTTTACTAGCATTTGAGTGGGGACAAATGTGTTACGATGAGTCTAAAAGCATAAAAATGTGGAGTCTATAGGTAAAAGAATCCAGTGCACTTGATGCATTGAACAGGATCACAGTGAAATACTTTATCCAGAACCATCAATGGTTAAAAGTTTTCACTTGAAGACAATTGGAGAGTTTATCTCAATCCAAAGATAAATGATGGACTTATAGTTGCAAGTGTTATCATTTGAGCTATCAATGAGTACGATTATATAGCTTAGTTTATCCTTGATAGTTTTGTGATATTCATTTGTTAATCGATACAGGACTTCACTTATAGATATGAACGTCATGGCTCCATTTATTAAATGTGAGCAGAATATCATCATATAGATGTTTTGAGGTATTGGATATTAAATTTTAACGTTAAGTTTTCAATAGTGTATATTGAAATATGGCTTCCGGACAAGTCAAAATATTCAAGTTCAAAATATGGTCATATGATTAAATATGGTAACTAGGAGAGCTATAGACAGTCTATGAGCTCTTGGTGATTACTGGTATTCTTCACGAGGATAGTCTATCTCCATTAAGATTGTCTAGGATATGAATGAAGAATATGAACTTATTCTATCTTTATTTTGTAAGGAAAAACGGTTCAAAACGCAAAGGAAGGGTGAGAAAATAAGTTTAAAAAAACAATAGGGTTTGCGTATAAATAAAAAATTTCCCTTTTAATAACAAGAACCTTAACTCTAGATTAATTGATATATTTTAAAAGTATCGTACCTTTTTTTTGTGACGATTGAACTAACGTCGAATTGAATCCGTAAGATCTTCCAATCCAATCACGAACGTGAATCACCTAGGAGTGTGGGCTCCCTTTCTTTAAATTGTATACCCGAGGATGGAAACAAACAAAATCTTCTTCTTTGTTAGTCACAATAATCCTCCAAGAGAAAAACCAAGAACGTTCGGTCACTTTTGAATTATCAATCAATTTGATTGAAACTCGCGTGAACCTTGATTTGATGTTGTACACAAAACCCTTTTGATGCAAAGGATACTAGTGTACTATCGAAAACAAAAATCTTCCCTCTTTTCTCTATGCTTGGCCGAATTCTTCACACAATGAGTTGGACGAAGTTTTTTTTTTATAACAATAACAAAAACAAATAAAAAACAACTTCTCACACCAAAAACTAAGGCTTGGTTGAAATTTACAAGTAGTATATATAGGAGACCAAATCCTCTCCTAAGAATTATTTACTTAGTGGTTAAGAATCCTTTTCTTAGGTAGATTTACTTGGTGGTTAAGAATCTTTTTCTAAAAAGAATTCTATCCTACACCAAGACTCCTAATCTAACTCAATAGTGTATTTGTAACCATATTAAAGACTTCCTAATTTGATTACACAAATAATTCCTTTTATTTATCTACTTATCAAATATAGTCTTTAATATTAATTATACTACCAACAATAGTATAATATTAGGTGACCATCTCCTAATAGAAGAAGATTTTGACTTTTAATTAAATAATTAATTAATCAACAAATTAATAAATTTCCATTTAATTAAATAATAAAATAAAAATAAAATAATTTAAGCTCTTCTTAATAGCCTTGCCGCCCAACACATGTATATGGGCCATATATTATTTTTCTTATTTTATTAAAACCATTGGACCTTAATAAAAGGTCCACATGTGAACTAGACCTATTCTTACAAAAAGAAACAAGTTAACATGCCTTAATACAATTCTAGATGGACCCCTAAATTGGTTCGGTAGAATATATCAAGTGATCCATGCAAGTTCGTGTGGATTGGGGATCCTTGCGGGCTATCTAAATTTAAGCTCCAACAGACACAACCCAATCACAATCAACAAATGATTCATTTAGGTCCGATCTATTAATTTTAGTTCATTCCACTAAAGAACTAAAATTGAACTCTTAAATAAAGATAGAATAAGTTGATGTTACTCATTCATACCCTAGACAACCTTATTGGAGAAAGTGTATCCTCGTGAAGAATACCAGTAATGACCAAGAGCTCATAGACCGTCTATAGCTCTCCAAGTTACCATATTTACTCATATGACCACATTTTGAACTTGGATATTTGACTTGTCCAGAAGCCATGTTTCAATAGACACTATTGAAAACTTAACGTTAAGATTAAATATCCAATACCTCAAAACATCTATATGATGGTATTTTACTCTCATTTAATAAATGGAGCCACGATGTCCATATCTATAAATGAAGTCCTCTATCGATTAACAAATGAATACCACCAAACTATCGAGGATAGACTAAGCTTTATAATCGTACTCATTGATAGCTCAAATGATAACACTTCCAACCATAAGTCCATCATTTATCTCAGGATTGAGATAGACTCTCTGATTGTCTTCAATTAAAAACTTTAATCCATTGACGGTTTTAGATAAAGTATTTCATTGTGATCCTATTTAATGCACCCAATGCACTAGATTCTTTTCCCCCAAGTCACCACACTTTGGTGATTTTAGACTTATCATAAAACATTTGATCCCACTCAAATGCTATCAAAAGAATCTATAACTTTGACAAGATAAATGCGCTTAACCTTTTATCTTAAGTTGTGAATATTATTCAAGACTAACTAAGGAATTGTGTCTACCTCACACATATCTAGATGTATGAACAATTCTTCTTTTCTCATAGTCTTTTGAACTTATTATTATTTACTTTTGACAATAATAATAATTAAACTATAAATTCTATAAGATTTGTTAAACTATGAATCACTTTATTAATATGAAAAGATTGTCAAATACAATATTATACTCTTGATGTTGAGCATAATCCTAACATATTTAAGAGTTCAATTTTAGTTCTGTGGTGAAATGAACAAAAATTAATAGATCAGACCTAAGTGAATCATTTGTTTATTGTGATTAGGATATGTCTATTGAAGGTTAAATTTAGATAGTCCGTCAAGATCCCCAATCCACACAAACTTGCATGGATCACTTGATATATTCTACCGGACCAATTTATGGGTCCATTTAGAATTGTGGTAAGGCATGTGGACTTGTTTCTTTTAGTATGAATGAGTCTAGTTCACATGTGGACCTTTTATTAAAGTCCAATGGATTTAATAAAATGGAAAAACAATATTTGGCCCATATTTATATCTCTTGGGCGGCAAGGGCCTATATAATAGCCTTATATATATTTTTTGTTTATTTAAAAGCCAAAATCTTTTTCGTAGTTAGAGAAGGTGTCCAAGAGTCATATTATTTTTAGTAATATGATAAGTATCAAATACTATATTTGATAAATAGATAAATAAAGGGAATTTATTTATCCAGTCAAATTAGGAAGTATTTGATTTATATGAAAACTCTAAATTGACAATCGGTCAAATTAGAAAGTTTTGATATAGTCACAATTTAATTTATATTCAATAATTGGTTATAGAATAAATACGGTATTGAGTTAGATTTAGGAGTCTTGGTGTGGAAAAGAATTCCTCTTTGAAAAGGATTTTTAGTCTTCAAGTATATCCTTCTAGAGGTAGGATTTTTGCTTATCAAGTAAATCCTCCTAAGGAGAGCATTTGGTCACCTATATATATTCCTTTTGAGGAATTCGGCCAAGCTAATAACTCAATACTCTAGAATTCGGCCAAGGCATGTTGGTGACTTGAGAGAAGTTTTTTTTTCTTACATAGTTAAAAAAAAACTTCATCCAGTCATTGTGTGTAGAATTCAACCAATGAGAGAAAAGGGGAACATTTTTGGTTTTGATAGTACACTAGTATCATTTACATCAAAAGGATGTTGTGTACAAAAATTGAATCAGGGTTCACGTGAGTTTCAATCAAATAGATTAATAATTCCCAAGTGACCAAAAGTTCTTTGGTTTTCTATTGGTGGATTATTATGACTAACAAAAGGAAAAAGTTTATTGTTTGTTTCCAACCTCAGGTATACAATTCAAAGAAAGGGAGCCCACACTCCTAGGTGATTCACGTTCGTGATTGGATTGGAAAATCTTGCCGATTTAATTCGGTGCAACTTCAATCGTCACGAGAAAAATATACGATACTTTTAATATATGTCAATTAATCTAGGGTTAAGGTTCTTTCTTTTTAAAGGAATTTTTTTTAAAATATACCAAACCCTATTTTTAAGCTTCCGCCGCGTTTTTCAATTTTTTCCTTACAATTGGTATCAGAACCCGGTTGTACCGCTGATTAATCGATGTATATATACGTGAATATATTTCTTTTTATTGTAACTATGCATGTTTTAGGAAGAGATAGCACTCTATGTATTTGCATATATATATTTAAATTGGAATGTATGGATATATATATATATATATATATATATATATGTTTATAACGCGATTTCTTATTGTTGAATTTTGGTTCTAGAATTTCAAAGTATTTTTAATTTGGGATTGTAAGAAGAAGGGTGACATATCATCGCCATAATTTCCTTCTTGGCAGTTTCTAAGTTTTTTAATTTATTTTATTGTTGTAATAAAAAAACTGCAGTAATTTATTGTTTAAAATATAATTGTAATATATTAAAGTATCGAAGATTTGAATATTTGAAGAATTGGAAGCAACTGGAGTAAGTTTGACACTGCACACACCATAGCAACAATCATGCTTGTGAATGAGCACTCAACCACGATTGTTGTGTCATGGGATGCCATCGGTTGCGCATGGCAGCCTTTTATGGAGTTGTGGGGTGCGCACGCACATGGGAGACAACTAAGAGGTGCAAACAGACAATTGTCATGTGAAGACTTGTTCGTAAAGAAAGAAGTTTTTGTATTCCAAACATATGTAATTTACTTGCTTTTCTAGGATTGACCAAAATTGTAGTATTTATATTTTCGTAAATATTGCAATGTTTGTCATTGTTTGATAACATGCCATATAGAATAGGAGTGTCACTCATATATCTCATTTAGTACAAACATGCATGGAGTGTTTAGGTATCTAATTGGCATCTAGTTAACTTGGTAAATCATTCTATGGAATTTGATCACACGGCTTAAATAATTGTATGGGAGAAGGTGTTTTGGAACACTTACAACCTCCATGTTTAGTTCAGCTTTATATTTCGTGTAATAACCCCCCAAGGTGTATTCAAGAATGGAATTTAGAAAGATACTTCATTACAAGGATAGACTAGACAATTGGCCCAAACGATATCTACTCCCAAAGGTGGGATATTCGTGAGGGAATATATTGAAGGTCGATAACTTGGTAATACATTGAATGTGAATTTATTAATATCCTCCCAAGAGTTCTTGTTAGTAAAATCGCAAGGCTAAAAATGAAAACACTGGTTGTTATGTTAACAATTAAATGGGACCTAATCCTACTAGTAGATGGTGCGAACTCCTAAAGGGGGCGTGACATTTATGGGTGTTGGATCACCGTTGAATTTTATGATTGAATTATTTTATTTAACTCAAGAAAAATATTCGAAAGTGTTTTTTCATGATTGTTTACTTATATATAACTTTTGTTATTGTTCAGAAATCATGAGCCCATCCTTAATTAACATCCTAAAAGATAATACTTCAACTGGTGATAATTATGTCACATGGGAAAGGAAAATTGGGCTTTTATTTCAATATGAAAATCATAAGTTAGTTTTGTGAACTCTTAGACCACTTACTCCTACTAATGAATCTACTCATGAGCAAAGAGTTGAGTATCAGCAGTGGAAGTCTTCAGATGAGATGGCTAAATGTTATGTTATCACCATCATCTCTGACGTGTTGCAACATTAACATGAAAGAATGGAGACTACTGCCAATAAGATGATGTCTCTAGAAAAGATGTTTTCTATGAAGTCCAGGATAACTAAGAGAGAGGCAGTGACTGTTTTCATTAATCTTAGGATGAAACCTAGATAGGATGTGAAAGATGGAAGTCATAGCTCATCTCAACATTGCTGAACTCCATGGTGTTGAGATAAATGGTGAGTCATAAATTAAAATGATTGTCAACTCGCTGTTGGATTCCTTTGATCAGTTCAAGTTGGACTACACCTTGAACAATAGGGAATACACCTTACAGGCCATGATGTAAAATGTTCAAAGCACCGAGAAAATCCTTGTGAAAGGAAAGGGTTAAGAGATTCATATGGTCAGTAAAGTTGTTACTATTAAGACTCATAAGATGGTAAAGAAACAATAGAAGAAAAAGCAACTTGGGCCAAACTAGAAGGGGTTCTAGGAAAGGAAGAGACTGAGTGAGAATGAATTCAACTTGCTCTTAGGCAATAGAGCATTGGTGTCTATTAGTACAGTGGGAGATATTAGAATTAGTTTAGATTCTTATATGCACTTAGATTTAATAGACGTTTGTCATGTACCTCAATTCAAGAGGAATTTAATTTCAGTTTCTTGTTTAAATAAATTTGGATATTCGGTTACTTTTAATAATGGTTTTACTATTAGTAGGAATAACAAATTTGTTTCCAATGGTACATTGGAAAACGGTTTATTCTATTTGCATAGTAATATCTCTCACTTGTTAGACACAGAATCATTGCAACATAATCATAAAAGAGTAAAATTATCAAAAGATGAAACCTCCTATAGCATTTGCGCCTAGGTCATATTAACCTTGATAGGATCATAAGATTTGTTAGTGATGGACCTTTAAGTGACTTAAAGGCTGCTGATCTACCAACTTGTGAATCTTGTTTGGAAGGTAGGATGACTAAAAGGTCATTCACGAAGAAAGACACAAGAGCCACTGAATGTTTAGGATTGATACACATTGATGTGTGTGGTCCGTGGATATGAGTACTTCATCACTTTCAGGGATGATTACTAGAGATTTGGCTTTGTGTATCTCATGAGACATAAGTCGGTTGATTTTGACATGTTTAAAGCATATAAAGCTGAAGTTGAAAATCAGATTGAGAAACATATAAAATTCTTGAGGTCTGATCATGGTGGAAAATATCTATCTGGTGAGTTTCAACAATATCTTATTGATAATGGAATAATTTCTTTATTTTCTGCACCAGGAACACCTCAACAAAATGGAGTGGAAGAAAGGAGAAATAGGACTCTTTTAGACATCGCTAGGTCTACATTGAGTTATTCAATGCTCCCTAATTCTTTTTGGGGATATGCTTTACAAACCGTTATGTACATTCTAAACGATGTACCATCTAAGTCGGTTTCTAAAACACCTCATGAGTTGTGGACTGGGTGAAGGCCTAGTTTACAACCCTTAGGGATATTTGGATGTTTTACAAACGTGTTAAAAGAAAAGATAGAAAAGATGAATTACCATTCAGAAACGTGCATATTTGTAGGATATCCAAAAGGAACTAAAGGATATTTTTTATATAGTCCTTCAAATCTTAAAGTATTTGTTTCGTCAAATGCTAAATTTTTAGAAGAGGACTATACGAATAATTTTGTGCCTAAAAGTAGAATTTCCCTGAATGGGCTTTCAGGAGATACAATACCACAAGAGGTTTCACAACCTAGCCCAATTGCAAGTTCTGCACCAACAACAGATCAACAACCTACCATTCCTCATCGTAGTGGGAGGGTTAGTAGACAACTAGAGAGATACATCGGTCTTAAAGAATCAGTAGAGAATCTTATAGACGATGATGATCCCTACACGTACAAGGAAGCCAATGAAGATGTTGATTGTCACCATTGGCAAAAGGTAATGCAATCCAAAATTGAATCTATGTTCAAAAATAAAGTATTGTCTCTTGTGGACTTGCCTAAAGGGATAAAACCCATTAGGTGCTAGTGGGTACACAAGAGGAAGAGAGGAATGGATGGAAATGTGGAAACCTTTAAATCTAGATTGGATTATAAAGATTACACATAAAAGGAATGTATCGATTATGAGGAAACCTTCACTCTCATGGCCATGCTTAAATCCATTAGGATACTCTTATACATTGTGGCATCTCTAGACCTAGAGATTTGGAAAATGGATATCAAGACAACCTTCCTTAATGGAATTCTTGATGAAAGCATCTATATGATGCAACCAGAAGGATTCATTTAAAAGAGCCAAGAGGAAAAGGTTTGCAAGTTGCAAAAATCTGTACATGGATTGAAGCAAGCATCCAGATTCTGGAACATAAGGTTCGATCAAGCTGTGGAAAGTTTTGGATTCATTCAAAACCTTGACAAACCATGTGCATACAAAAAATATCAAAGGCTACAAGTTGGTTTTCCTAGTTCTTTACGTTGATTATATACTACTCATTGGAAACGATGTAGATTTATTAACACCAGTAAAAGAATGGTTGGCAAAACAATTTGATTTAGGAGAAGGAAGTTATATTCTTGGTATCCAAGTCATAAGGGATAGAAAGAATAGAACGATTGCATTATCCCAAGCTTGATACATAGATAAAATCTTATCTAGATTTTCCATACAAGATTCTAAGAAAGGTATGTTAACTTTCAAACATGGAATCAAACTTTCTAAGGAACAAGTTCCTAAGAATGAGTATGAAGAGCCATTCAGGAGTATGGTTCTATACGCCTCTGCAGTTGGCAGTCTCATGTATGCAATGCTCTGCACTAGACCATATATTTGTTTTGTTGTTGGCATAGTTAGTAGATTTCAATCGAAACCTGGTCCTGATCACTAGATGACAGCCAAGCATATTTTCAAGTATCTTAGGAGAATGAGAGATTATATGCTTGTATACTCTCGAGGGGATTTAATTCCCGTTGGGTATATAGATTTCAATTTCCAATCGGATTCTGACTCCAGAAGATCAACATTAGGATCTGTGTTTACACTTGGAGAAGGGGCAGACATATGGAGGAGTATCAAGCAATCTTGTATTGCTGATTTCACTATGGATGCTGGGTACGTTGCCGCATGCAAAGCTGCTAAAGAAGTTATCTAGCTCCGCCAATTCTTGATTGACTTGGAATTGGTTCCTGAAGCGAATAAGCAGATCACTGTGTATTATGACAATAGTGGAGCAGTGGCTAATTCGAGAGAACCAAGAAGTCATAAGAGAGGGTGAAAGTTCCCTAATTAACGCGTGTATAATAACCTAGAGGGGGGGGGGGGGGGGGTGAATAGGTTTTAATCAAGTTAATTGCCATTTTTTCTTGATTATTCAATATTCAAAATTTACCCAATAAAACAAACATACAACATCAAGTGTAAAGTGCAGAAATATAAATAACATAAGATGTATACGTGGAAACCCTCCAAGTGGGAAAAACCACGGGCTGCTAAATGCACCACACTCGGTCATAAAAATCCACTATATGAGTAAAAAGTTACACCCTCAAGTGAATCTTGGATCTTTATAATCCACTATAGACACCGGCACACACCATTCTTGGTTTAGTCCCTAGTGATATCCCCTGATACACTACTCTTGGAGTGAACGCCTCCTACTGTACCCCCTTGGCCCTTTTACACTGGCACCTGACCAATTGCTTGTCAAACCACCCTTGGTTGCAAGGCTTCCCTTGTTGTGCAACTTCACACTAAAGCCACAAGACTTGACTCAATGACGAGTTCAACAACCTATGTGAATATGATGAAATATTCAAACAAGCAAATAATGCTAGGCAAAACACTAAATGCTTATCTAGAAATTTAAGAATGTCACTAAGTATAATTCCAGATATCAATGTGTAAATGAATGTTCATAAAGACATAACTAGATATAGTTATGCAACATTATATCCTAGTTATCAAACAAGGCCATTTCAACATATGTTGTCATTAAGCATGTCATGGTCATTAATGCAATCATGAAAATACAATTAATATGACCTAATTAGCTAAGGCAAATATGACCTATATGCTAGCTATCACAATTCAAACCTCAAACATGTCATAACTTCAATAAATATGTAGTTAATATAAATAAATGCTAATTTAAGCAATAAATGACATGTCTTGGTAAGCTAGAACAATAAATGAACAACAATGGTGGTTCTACTTACCAATCAATGAAAACCCATGCTTGAAATGATGCTTGAATGCAAGTCGAAGATGATTTTGGGGTTTGGAAATTTAAAAACAAAGCTTGAAGCTTTCTCTCTCTAATGGATGTTCTCTCACTCTTAAAATATGTTCATTGCACTCTTAAGTGGAAAGGAAGAAGAAGAGAACATATATATAAAAACCCTAGACAAAACAACATCGTTTTGGACTTGGAAAACAAAATCCCGTCATACTGCTGGGCCACTGGCCAGGCAAGTGTCTAGGAATCTGTCTAGGCAGCATGGCATGGCTAAACATTACTACTCACTAGACCACTGGCTAGGCATGTGCACCAAAAGCGGTCTAGACAGCGGTACACGCCTGACAGCACAACAACTTGAGTTTTGAGCGACCCAAAACATAACCAAACGTCATCCAAACCTTTTGTATATTATACCGTTAGAAAGGTATGGAAATCTAATTTCTACTTTAATTTACAAAATAGGATTTAGACATCTACAAAAAAAGTTATGGTCATTTGAGTGACCAAAGGCTAGAAATAGACAACAATAGAGCTACCCTGTTTTCATGGTCACTTTGGAGATTTCAAAACCAATCTAAACGGTCATGAAATATTACGAATAATATACCGTTGAAAAGGAATGGGTGTATAGTTTGTACAAGAATTATAAAAACTGATTTTGAAGCATTATATAAAAATATATGGTCACAAGACCATACAAAGGTTAGTTTTAAAAAATATTTTAATCATTGAAATCAACTCTTTTGAAATTGGACACCTTACTCCATATAACCAAACCAAGAAAAGAATAATACCTTCTCAAATGGTCACTCAAAATGCTAGGACAAGCACACCATCATTCAAATGTGGACATTTTTGATCAAACAACGGAGAACGATTAAACCACACAACAACCACACTTAAGACTAAGAATGAAGTGCAAGTGTGATTGTGAGTAAGGATGCACACATAAGCAATAATACGCAAATTCATGTTGATACAAATCATGCATGAAGTGTGTGTGTATGCACCTAAACTCTTCAAGAGAAAAAGTCAAGTGAATATACATTTTGCTCTTGAAGTCATGGAGATGCTTGGAAGCTTACAAATGAGGACCAAAGCTACCCATTACATAATCATCCCCAATGTGGTGTGGTTTGTCATGAAATAAGCCAATCATAAAATCATGGTCCTTACAATCTCCCCCTTTGGCTATTTCATGACAAAACAACAACTCACAAAGCAATCCTCATTATACAATAAAAAATCTAGCTATTGTTCATGAGAGTCCATTCTACGTTACAAAAAGAGATACCTAATATTCTAAGTCTTCAAGGTCTTCAATCTCTTCATAGATCATCATAACTACACACAATAGCAATAAAACACTTTTCAAGAACAAGTGCATGTAAGGTAGGGGTGTCAATATGGGTCACGACACGACAGGTCGACACGATACGAACCCATTTATTACGGGTTTGGGTTGAGGCTAAACCGGTCAACCTGTTTAACCCGTTTAATAATTGTGTCGTGTCTGGGTTCAGCTTAACGGGTTACGGGTTGACACGATTAGTAAGGGTAAAATTGTAAATTTAATAATAAGGGGCATTTCTGTAAATTATAGATATACTATATAAAGAAAGTTGTGAAACCCTAAAAGCCTAAACCTAAATTTCACTTAGACTCTCAGTCTCTCGTTGCTTCTTTTCTCTTCAGAGTTTAGACAATCAGACATGACAACAACTTCTCTTCTCTTCTCGTTGGCCTCCGGCCCTCCGTCGATCTGTGACTCTCTCTATCTACGGTTGCATCACAGGTAAGAGTCAACCTCTTCTCTTTATATATCTCTGGATCTCTGTATATATTTAAGCATCAACATTCACTGCTTGATTTTTTCCCATTCACATAACAATATTTCACATCCAATTTTAATTACATGTTCTATTGATTAGAGTAATCTGAAAACACAAACGAACAAACAAAGAACAAAGAAACAACACTCCTCTCCATTTCCTACTATCTTTTCTTCTTTTAAACAATTATTAAAATTATTTACTAAATTAGAGAGGAGAGTAATGACAAAAAAGAATTGAAGAGAAGAGAGAACCCAATCGATCTCATGTGGGGTTTCCTTGTTTTTTTTTGTCCTTTCAATTTCACTCCCTTCTTTTCCAGTTTCCTCTGCAGAATATTGGTTGTCGCAATTATACGCCTAGGTCCCTAACCAATCCTATTTATTTTAATTAAAAATTAAAATTATATATAAATACATAAATTTCTTTTTTTTTTTTTTTTTTTATTTTGATTTTGTATTGCAAAATATTGTTTTTTGAGAAATTGAAATCTTGCACTTTCAAAGCCGTGCAAACCGCTGACTCTGTTCATATGTTTCCTCATAATAGCTTGATTGCATTAACAAAGCTCCGGTTGACTCAAAAATCACTGATTGTGGGAGGTAGTGTATCTTTGTATATATTTTTGATATATCTCTGTATTTGTGGATGCATTGTTTAGGTTGTGTAGATATATCTGTGGATGTATAACTTTTTGTTAAAAAAATTTGTTTAAATTGTGATGAAAAATTAAAAATTGAATGAAAGAAGCTTCGACAACTGTAAATATTAAGAATTGCTGTCTTAGAGCTTTGTAATATGTATGTTTGTGTGACATGAATTTGATTTTATATAAATGATTAAGTGTTTACCAGTACTCCATTAGCTTACATTTTGAAATTTCAGTTTGCCATTGGTACGAGTATAGATTCTTATAAGCTCCTAGAACTGTGAGATTATTGTGAATTAAAGCAGGTCGGATTTCATAATTCTATAGATTTAAATTTAAAGAGTTTTATTAATATGTTATTAATTCAATTAACTCTTGAGTACCTTCCATATCAATCTATCGAAAGTGCAACATCTCAATTTGACGATTAGTGGTAAAATCATAAACAACAGTTTGTTAAAAGTATTTTTCTTATTTCTTAAAACTTCCAAGTTATTATCTAGTGTATTAAATTTATCTTGTAGGTTTATGGTCAACAATTCAGCAAGAAGTTTAACATCAAGTGATCTAGGCATCAAGAAGAGTTAACTGTTATGTTTGTTAATATTTGATGCCTTTTATTTATTTTGAAATTATGGATTTGTATTGTTTTGAAATTTGGTTATGAGGAATATTGCTCTTTGTATTCATTTGATTATCATTTGTATTTTGTGGTATTAGTTTGTGAATTGATTTTATTTGATTGATTATTTTATTTTTAATGTATTTTAGTGAAATTAATATTAACAAGTTAAACGGGTCGTGTAAACGGGTCAGTTAAATGAGTCATTTGACACGACTCATTGAACCCGTTAATTAAACGGGTTATTCATGTCGTGTTCGGGTTGACCCAAAAATAATCGTGTCGTGTTCAGGTTGGTCTTAACACGACCCGTCAACCCGTATTGACACCTCTAATGTAAGGTGAACAAATATAAAAAGCAATTGCACTCTATAAAGCAAAATAAACAAATACATGTGCAATGATCCCCCTAATTGGGTTACTCTCTCTCATGATATCTCCTTAAAGCTTAATCAATGCTCCCCCTATATTTCTCAAGACTTTTCCCCCTTTTTGTTATCAGATAGGCAAAGGAGCTCTCCCTATCGGGTTGCTTTAGCAAAGAGAGCTACTAGAACAATTACGAATTATAATCATATAAACGAACTTTATGCAACATAAGTAATTGAGAGATATTCAAGGAGTTTTATTTAAGGAAAATGTGTGCCAAAGATGCTTTGCAAGCAAGACATGTTGCATTCAAATCCAAAACAAATGGTATTTGGCAAAGCAAACATCATATGGGTTTCCAAACAAATTCAAACCAATTTGTACCCTTTTGTCATAAGCAAACAAGATATAGTTTCAAAATTTTAAAAAATAAAGCAACTATATCAATCATTAAAGGCAAATCAAGACATTGGACCAAGAGATCCTATTAGATTTTTTTGGATAATTATCCGTATGATAGTAGTCTTGTTTCACCATTAAGAAAGAGAGAAGACAAATTTGGATATAAAATCCTTATTAATTGCATGGATACAAGATCCTTATTGATTAGTATTCTCATTTCTACTCACACACATTTGCATTTAAAGCAATCAAACTCAATTCATGCATATCATTTTAGGCATGTCAAAATAAGCAAGTTCACATGTCATGGAGATAAATTATAAGTCATCAAAATGTACTATCCCAATTAATTCTCCTAGTCCAAAAATGCATGTTTGAACATAAATAAGACATGGATTGCAAACAAAGCAATGTGCACACTTATTAAAAAAAACATATATGTATGTGCAACCAAGAATCTCAAGCAATTATGAAAAGTGCATAAAATCAATTAACTTTTTGCATAGTGCAAATCATGCAAGTTTGCTCTCTTTGCTTGAACTCCCCTCATGGAGTTAATTCTAACCAGGTCAACGGGAGACATGAGCCTCTATAGACTTACCAAGTCCAAATGACCTAGTTACATCTATGGGTGTCTCATAAGCACTATGGCAAGCGGGTTCATCCTTTATAACCCACCTAGGTTCCACTTTTTCATATCTAGTGGTCATACACATATTTCTAGAAATCCTAGTTTCATGCAAATTTGCCCTCATTTTCAACCTTTTTACTTTCATGCTCTCTAATCTACACCTCTTAATATATTTAAAGCAATTTCGTCTTAAATGATCAATCATACCACAAAAATGACAAGTAGGTACAAAGTAAGAATTTATACCATTGCATTGTGTTCTCATCAAGGCATCGCCATGTTGATGAGGTTGTCTTAGATGATGCACCAGTCGGCTTTACCTTGGAACTTAAACCAATTGGTGGCATCTTTGTGGTCTAGCTTCTTAAGGTGGTTGAGCTGGTTGATCTTAACTCATTGGTTGGTCATGCTTCTTGTGATCACCTACTTTCCTTATTGTTGGTTTGTTGGAGGAGGTGATTAACTTCTCACAAACTTTTCCTTTCTTCTTGAATTGCCTAGGCTTTAGTTGAGTTGCCAAGGCTTGTGGAGACTTTCCTTAAGTTGAAGGTTGCTTGGATGAAGCTTTGCTCTTGCCTTGAGATTGAGGTTGTTTGACCTTGGCCTTCTTTAATTCTTCAAGGCACCTTATCTCTTGTTCCTTGAAAATTTTCAAGGAGTTATCTTCGATGGCAAGTTCAACTTTCATTGCTTTTATCCGTTGGTTACAATCTTCAATCTCCTTTAAAAACTTGGACACAACAATCACGTTCGTCTTCAAGATGTCATTCAAGTTGGTCCTTAGATGAAGATTATCCTTTTCCAATCTAAGGATATCATTATCTTTCTCCTTCAAAGACTTTTAAAGAGAATCAACTAACTCTTGATAATCAACCACATTATCACAAGAGTTCCCGAAGCATAGGTCATTGCTATCAAAGCTTCTCCCACTTATGCTTGCGATAGTCATATCATTAAGGCTAGCTTCACTCAAGCATGCTTCACTTCGGTTTCCAAACTCCAAGTCACCAATCTTGAAGTCTTCAAGTGACACACATTTGGTAGTGGCTTGGATTTCTTCATGGTAGCAAACCGAAAATGTGAAGTAGTTGATCTTACTATCATCCGAGCCTGTATAGCACACTTCAACTACTTCAACTTTGCTATCACACCGAGTAGCGATTAAACCAACTCATCCATTCTTGTACTTCAAGTTACAACACTTGGAAGCAATGTGGCCAATTCCACCACATTCAAGGCAAGGGTAACTCTTCTTTAACCTTTTCTTTTCCTCCTTCACTTTTGAGGTCTTGCCCTTCTTTTGAGATTTTGTGAATATTCTAAATCTCTCAACCGTGAGAGTCATCTCCTCATCAGATTCATAATCCTTCCACTCAACATTAGAGTTCAATCTAGCAATACCTGCTCTAAGTGTTTCACTATCACACATGGTATTTAGTGAAGTGAATGAATGCAAATGAATGCAACAAACAAGTGTAAACAAATGCAAGAAACAAATTGAAAGAAAGTATCACCTTTTAAGGGAATTTATGCATAGGGGAGACGTGATGTTAACCAAGATCGCGTCAGTAAAAAATCTAGTGGATCCCTCCATAAAGGCTCATCCACAAAAGAGTTTTGATGGTCACCTAGAGAGTATGAGGATAAGAGATAGGACACATTTGCTTTAGAGCAAGTGGGAGATTGTTAGGATTATGCTCAATAGTAAGAGTGTAATAATGTATTTGACAATCTTTTCATATTAATAAAGTGATTTCTATTTTAACAAATCTTATAGCATTTATAGTTTAATTATTATAATTGTCAAAATTAAATAATCATAAGGTCAAAAGACTAAGAGAAAAGAAGAATTGTTCGTACATCTGGATGTGTATAAGGTACACACAATTCTTTAGTTAGTCTTATATAATACTCAAAACTTAGGATAAAGGTTAGGTGCCTTTATCTTGTCAAAGTTGTAGATTGTTTTTCTAGCATTTGAGTCGGATCAAATGTGTTATGATAAGTATAAAATCATCAAAGGGTGGTGTCTTTGGGCAAAAGAATCTAGTTCTTTGGGTGCATTGAATAAGATCACAGTGAAATATTTTATCCAGAACCATCAATGAATAAAATTTTTCTCTTGAAGACAATCGAAGAGTCTATCTCAATCCTGAGATAAATGGTGGACATATGTTTGAAAGTGTTATCATTTGAGCTATCTATGAGTACGATTATATAGCATAGTCTATCCTCGATAATTTGGTGATTTTCATTTGTTAATCGATGGAGGACTTCATTTATAGATATGGACATCATGGCTCCATTTATTAAATGTGAGTACAATATCATCATATGGATGTTTTGAGGTGTTGGATATTAAATCTTAATGTTAAGTTTTCAATAGTGTCTATTGAAATATGGCTTCAGGACAAGTCAAAATATCCAAGTTAAAAATATGGTCGTATGAGTAAATATGGTAACTAGAAGAACTATAGGCGGTTTATGAGTTCTTGGCGATTACTGGTATTCTTCACGAGGATACACTATCTCCATTAAGATTGTTTAGGCTATGAATGAGGAATATTAACTTATTCTATCATTATTCAGGACTTCAATTTTAGTTTTTTAGTGGAATGAACTGAAATTAATAGATCGGACCTAAGTGAATCATTTTTTGTTTGTGATTATGTTATGTCTATTGGAGCTTAAATTTAGATAGTCTACCAAGATCGTCATCCACATGAACTTGTATGGATCACTTGATATATTCTATGGACCAATTTATGGGTTAATTCAGAATTGTGGTAAGGCATGTGGACTTGTTTCTTTCAGTAAGAATGGGTCCAGCTCACACGTGGACCTTTTATTAAAGTCCAGTGGATTTAATAAAATGGAAAAACAATATTTGGCTCATATTTATATAGCTTGGGTTGCAAGGGCCTATATAATAGCCTTATAAAATGTTTTTCATTTTATTATTTAATTAAATGTTAATTTATTTATTAATTAGTTGTTTAATTAAAAGTCAAAATCTTTTTCCTAGTTGGAGAAGGTCTCCAAGAATCATATTGTTGTTAGTAATATGATAAGTATCAAATACTATATTTGATAAGTAGATAAGTAAAATGAATTTATTTATCTAGTCAAATTATGAAGTATTTATTTCTATTAAAACTCTAAATTGACAATTGGTCAAATTAATAAGTTTTGATTTAGTCACAATTTCATTTATATTCAATAATTGGTTATTGAATAAATACACTATTGAATTGGATTTAGGAGTCTTGGTATGGAAAAGAATTCCTCATTGCTTTTTGAAAAAGATTCTTGGTCACCAAGTAAATCCTCCTAGCGGTAGGATTCTTGCCTACCAAGTAAATCCTCCTAATGAGAGGATTTAGTCACCTATATATATATATATATATATATATATATATATATATATATATTCCTACAGAGTAATTCGGCCAAGCTAATAATTCAATACTCTATAATTTTGCCAAGGGTTGTTGGTGACTTGAGAGAAGTTTTTTTAAAAAATTCTTTTATAGTTAGAAAGAAAAAAAACTTCATCCAACCACTGTGTGTAGAATTCGGCCAAAGAGAAGAGAAAAGGGGAACATTTTTGTTTTCGATAGTACACTAGTATCCTTTACATCAAAAGGGTTTTGAGTACAAAAATCGAATCGAGTTCACATGAGTTTCAATCAAATCGATTAATAATTCACAAGTGACCAAACGTTCTTTGGTTTTCTCTTTGAGGATTAGTCTGATTAACAAAAGGAAAAAGTATTTTGTTTGTTTCCATCCTTAGGTATACAATTCAAATAAAGGGAGCCCACAGTCTAAGGTGATTCAGGTTCGTGATTGGATTAAAATATCTTGTGGATTCAGTTCGGCGCAACTTCTAGCATCACTAGAAAAAGGTATGATATTTTTAATATACGTCAATAAATCTAGGTTTAAGGTTCTTTTTTTTAAAGGGAAAATTATTAAAATATACCAAACCCTATTTTTATGCTTCTGCGACATCTTTGTAATTTTTTCCATACAAGATGATGCTCTCAAGTCTCCTATACTAGTGCCTCCGGGTTTAAGCAATTCGAGGAGAAGCTGAAGGCATATGCTAGGATTGAGGTGGCTTTGAGGAAAACCATATCCAACGTTCAAACTAAGGCCTCTACTGCTAAGACAACCTTAAAAGAGCTTACCACCCAAAATGTTGAGCTAGAGAAAAGGGTCACGTAGGCAGAGCTGCGAATCGATGAACTTGCATCTAGAGCCATCTTGGCTAAAACAACAGTAGACAAACTCAAAGAGTAGACCCAGATTGCCCAAAATACCCTTACCTCTACTCAGAAAGTCATGCTTGAGGCGCATCAGGCATTTAAGGATGCTCGAATCTATTACGAGCACTTTGTGAAGCACATAGAGAAACAACACGTAAGTATGGAGGTGCGCTGCAAGTAGGTTAGGTCAGCCATCGAAGTTTAAAACGTGGATCGCTACAAGAGGTCTCCAACCTTTGACAATGTTATGCTAAGAGAATTCGAGAGAGGGTTGGTCACTACTCGATTATTTTTTAGGTGAAAGAAGAGATCCACGAGGGAGGCCTGTCAAAAGTGGGACATGACTATCAAGAGGCATAAAGAAGAGTCCGTAGAGGTCAAAAAGAATTAAAGGAATATGTGGAGAGCCTATTGTAGATCCATCTTGAAGGATCCATCGTATACACTTGGAACTCCCTTCTAAATGTTCCTTGGCGGCTTTCCATACCTAGAGAAAGCGGTGCCCTGACCAAGGAAGTTGATGTTGGCCCCTTGCTAGACATAGACTATTCTCTATTCATGGCCGACGACCCAAAAGATCACATCACCTAGCCGGATTTTAAGAGATCTGAGCAAAGACTATGATGGTGATGACCTTCCTCCTGGTGGTTATGGACATGGGGGTCCTTCTAGTACTCAAGACGCCTAGCTTTCTTTTCTTAACTTTTGTCAACATAACTGTAACTTTGTAATATTTTTGACACCAATAAAACCTTTTTTCTTTTCTGCTTGTTTTTGGATAAATTTTCATTTATGCTGAACAATTTGTGGTATGATTGGGATCAATTGGAGACTTCAGTTAGTTCGAGTGACTAATAACCGAGCGTTTTAGGGATGGTTATAACTGTTGGTTAACTTGCAGTATGTATATTATGTTTTACCAAGTTAACTATTTCGATTCCTACCGAAACCCTTTGATCATGTATTTTTATCACGGTCGCTGTTATAAGTCGGGCCGAACTGAGTTATGCCTTAAATCGAGCTGATTGACTTGGCTGAAGACGTATTAGCACAACATGGTTGTAGCCATTCCTTGGTTGTTTATTTTTTTTTTAGTCGAGCTTGGTTTGAATACGCCATCCTGAACCAAGTACCTTCAGCGTGGCCAGGGTTAACTATATTAATTTTGTCATCCCTGCTTTAGCCAAGCAACTATGTGTGTTGTGGTTCATCTCAACCTCCTTTTTTAGGCAGATTTGAGTGAGCCGTTTATGTTGGCATGGTCGACGATTTAACCCACGCTAACTCACTGCCTTTACTTTTATGTCAAGTAGTGTTCTCTTATACACCATTTGCATGGTATCTAATTTATAGACGCTTGCCTTTTATCTGTCAACTAAGCCATTGGGATGCCTCCCAATAGGCTATTAATAAAGATTCATTGCAATGGGGTGGCTTATATCATGATGTCTTTACGATTGCTTGTATTTTAATAGTGATCTGTTCTAGCATGGATATTTTATTTTCCATTCAACTCTCGGTACATCCTATCAGGTTCTTATGACCTGAAAGCACCCTAACAGTGTTTCATTATGCCTAGTTAGTTTCATTGAGTTTACACTGTCTTTGTGGCATGTGCTTTCGACCCCCTCTCCAGGCCTCTCGGGCGTTCCTGTCGAAACTTAGTTATTCCTAGGTTTCCGGGATTGCTTTTGTAAACGAAATCAAGCTTAGAACACTATTCTTGAATTTTGAAAATGTTCCCTTAAAGGGATTTTATTGAATGCTATAAAGAAACATAAAATAATCAACTAACAAAGCAAATTCATATCTATACTAAAATGAAACATTTAAAAATGAAATCTCCTAAGGGTAGAATATGTTAGGTTTATGACTTATGTTGGCATTATTCTATATCAAAACAAAATTTCCTTTGTATTGTTTAGTTGTCTAGAATTCATGATGATTCAAAGAAGAAATGACAACTATTCAAGCAAGTTCAAGTCTTCAAAGGGAAAAGTGCTTTATGATTCTACAAAGGTATATTAAGACCTTTCTTTACTCTTTCAAGGCTTAGGCACACACACGCACAATTCATATATTTGTGTCCTTGCATTGTAGCGCATCATTTTGTATAACACATTCACACACTTGAAGTTGAATGCTCATGGATTGGTATGAAAGTAACATGTTTTGGAAATGCATGATTGGAGACTATCTCTATGTAGTTTGCATTCTTGTCTGAAATGTGTTTATTTGTTTATATGTTTGTATAACATGGATTTTGAACTTGATTTTAGTCTTATATTAATCATGATTAAGTTTCGGTCATTTCGGTTACTCATACTATTGATTTGAAGTTCTAAGTCAAAAGATACTACACTTTTAACTCATGTTGCATACATTGTCTTCATCTTCGTATATCGAGTTGAATTCTTATTTTTTGGGTTGAGTGTCTTATGTGTCCATGTCCATGAGATATTTATGGTTCGTAATCCACAAACGGATTCGAATTCCAAGTTCGGAGGCCGGAGATCGGTCGAAGAATGTGTGAGGAGTGCAAGGGAGTTGCACCATGGCCAATGGTCATGCATTGGTGCAAGCCTGAGATGGCGCGTGGCCATCTCGGCTGCAACACCTTGCTGCCCGAGCTGCCCACACTCCATCTCGGGGAAGCATCTTAAAGGGGTAGCTTTGGTCTTTTCACATATTTCTCTTCCCTCTCCTTTATATATCTCTTCTCTCTCTCATTGATTCTAAGGAAGAAGAAAATGTAGTGCAGAAAATTTCTAGGTTTTTTCTCTCAACTTTGAATCGCCATATCTCTCTCATTTCTTATCTGATTTGAGTGATTCAAGTTGGAGAAGTTTCGTATTGAATTCCTCTATCATCTCCAATCAACCTTATATCATTTGTTCAATTTTTCTGGTGGATTGCACCATTTTCGTGACTGTACTCGAAATTGTCAAGGTATTTGTTTATCTTTTGATTTCTTTGATTCTAATGTTCAAATACCTTGGGTCTTCTTCCTACTTGTGTGTATTTGAATTGAACTTATGTTGATGAGTGATAGATCTTCAATTAAATGCTAGTTGTGCTTAATTAGAAACTTGATTGTGAGTTAGGTTTCAATCAAACCTATGTTTTCACATGATTGTGAGTTGTATTGTGCTAGCATCTTATCTAGGACTATTTGTGCTTTGATTGACTTTATTTTCATGATTAATAGTCTTATCATGTGCTAGAACTCATTAGTTGAATAAAATTTAGGATTAGCACAATTGATTATATTTTTAGAGTCTATTAGAGTTTAATTGACTATTTTTGTGAATATATGCTCTAAATGATTGCTAGAGATTTGATTGATCATATCTTGTGTTTCTAGAATTTTTGTGTTAGTACTAAAGTCTTGAATATGTTCTTCATGAACATGTTTATTTCAAGCTTTAGCAACATGAATAAAATCTAGGTTTAAAGTGTGTGTTTGGAAATTTGGCATGCTCTAGATTTTTATTCATGCATAAGATCTAGACAATCTTGTTTTGTGAACTTTATTGTCTATGTCTAGATCTTGACGGAGTGTACCTAATCCATACATTTCATATGCTTATGCATCATCTTGTGTGGTGTCATTTTTGGATTATAAACTAGAAAATATATTTTGTGTGCTCATTGATTAATTCTAGTTTCCATAGAATTTATTGATCATTTTATTCTATGTTGCGTGCTTGTTTGCATTTTGCATTCATGATCACTTAGATGCCTTGTTAAAAGGAAATCTTGACAATAGGTGTGAGACCTATGTTGTTGAGCAAGTAAGTATTGGCAACTGGTGTGAGACCTTGGATTGTCAAGCAAGGAAGTCTTGGCTAGAGTCGGGAGGACTCAGATAGTCGATCAAGAAGTCTTGCCTAGGGTTGTGAGGATCCGGAAGGGTGAGCGAGAAAGTCTAGACTAGAGTCGGGAGGACTCAGATAGTTGAGCAAGAAGTCTTGCCTTGGGTCGTGAGGATCCGGGAGGATGAGCGAGGAAGTCTTGACAAGAGGTTTGAGGCCTCGGATTGTTGAGATGAGGGCGACATCTTCAAGAATAGAATATGAGGGTAGTTTCTAGGTGAAAAGGTCACTTGAGAGATTGTACTTTTCTTATCTACTAGTTAATTTGGTTTGCCGGTGGTTGCTAACCTGTGGATGTTTCCTCTTCGGAGGTTTACCACGTTATATCTTGTGTCAACTTTTCTCTATCCCTATCTCTCTTATATTGGTAATTGTTATTTGAATAATGTGGATAGAACGTTATATGTAAGTTGACTTCCTTACACAATATTGTTTGTGTATGTTAGATAACTTTGTATCTTGTGATATTCCATTCAAGTTGTAAAGTATCACATTATAATACTCTAAGTACAACTTATGGAATTTTGTCTACATTGAATATATTTTTTCATAAGATACATTGATTCTTGTTGCATGTTTTGTAGACTAAGAGTGGAGATTTGAGCATACATGAATATAATGTTTTCTCATAACAATCATGTTAAATGTTAATTTGTATGCTTATCAAGGTTTTGTCACTAATCTCGAAAGATTTGTCAAAAGTAAAAGACAACCTATTACCCCCCCCCATCTAGGTTGTTTAGTATAACCTTGTACACATTATTTCAGAACATCTTTAAGTACTGAGCATTGCTTAGCTAGGGTAGCTTACTTTCTTCTGGTCGGGCAAAAGCGGTATGCTCCATGGTCGGCCAGCCCGACCACACGGTACGGTCCTTACCACTTATCCGTCAATGATCCAGCTGATTTATCCCTCGTATTGGGTGATATGCTCCTCAAAACTAGATCTTTGAGCTGGAATCTCCTTTTTTGGACGTGTAAGTTGTAATAATTGGATGCCCTTTAATGATAGGCAACGTTCCTTACCCTCGACAGGTCCATTTTTTTCTTCCGACTCGTCTAGGTTGTCCTAGCATTTCCATATATGATTTGGGATGGAAGAGTTGTACCCTTGGTGAATTATGAACTATTTCAACTGAAACCACTACCTCCATCCTGAAAGCTAATGAATAAAGGGTCTCTTCAGTTGAAGTCTTTTTAGTGGTTCGATATGGCAATAAGATTTAGTGTAACTTATCTACCCAGTTCCCTTTATTATCATCCAACTTTGCCTTTAAGGTAAGCTTGATTATCTTATTTATCGCTTCTGTCTGGCCATTGGTCTGAGGATGTGCCGGTGTGGCATAATAAATTTTTACGCCAAAGTCTTGACATATGTTCCTGAAGTTGTCACTATCGAACTGGATCCCGTTGTTTGTGATTATTATGTCTGGGATTCCAAATCAATAGATAATATTTTTCTTCACGAAACTTTTCGTGTTAGCCTCGGTTATATGCTCTAGTGCTTCTGTCTTGACCCATTTTGTGAAGTAGTTCACAGCTACAATAACATGCTTTGCTCCTCCTTTGGTTGATGTTGGTATTGGGCCAATCAAATCTAGCCTCTATATTGTAAACGGCCAAGGTGATGGCAGGTTCTTCAACTCCTCGGGAGGGCTCTTGATGTCATTGGCTATCCTCTGGTAACTATCGCTCTGATCTACAACTACATGAGCATCTTGGAATAAGGTTGGCCAGTAGAAACTGTTAACCCAAAATTCATTGCAGGTGAGGAATCTCAGCTAACACCCTCAAGACCACAACCTCTATAGATCGTGGTCGGGGTAGGTACCTTCAGTAACGGTGGTACATGTGAAAAACGGGCGAAATGATTGAAGGAAATATAGTGGATTAAGTAATATTCATTTATTGAACAATGCAATAAGTACAGTGATATAGTAAATAATACAGTAGTATGAAACTCTCAATCTATATCACTTTTGCTTAACTATTTAGAGGTGGCGAACTCGTATTTGTCAACAAGTGGACAAAACATCAACGGAGATATCTTTGCTTCGTTCCAAGGGTATAACTAAGCAACAACCTTCTGAATCTGTAAACTCCTCAGTTTTTTGATTGGCTTATTTTGATTGACAAACCACAATTGAGGATTAACATGTAATGGTGGTTTGGGTGATCTTTGTTTGTGACCAAGCTCAAGTTTCTAAGGTATATCACTTGCTTAACTCTTTAAAGAGATTTAGTTGCACAAACACACACATTACATGCATGTTTTGTTCAATTTTGAATTTGTGCTCCTTATTACTTATATATGTGCATCATTTACACATTGCGCACACACACTTTCAAGAATTTGTATTGACATGCATTTATTCCTTGTTACTCATGTGCGCATTCCTTCACAAGGTCTCATTCTTCTCTTGGTTTGGTTATTTGGAGTAATGCGTCTAGTTTCAAAAGAGTTTATTTCAATGATTTAAATGTTTTTCAAAACCGACCTTTGTATGGTCATGTGACCATAACATCTTATACAATACTTCAAAAAGAGTTTTAAAATTTCTGTATAAACTACACACCCGAACCTTTCTAATGGTATAGTATTCGTAATATTTCATAACCGTCTGGATTGGTTTTGAAATCTCCAAAGTGACCACAAAAACAGGGTAACTATGTTGTTGTCCATTTATGACCGTTAGTCACTAAAATGAATATAAATTTTTCGATTAGCATGCAAATCATATTTTGTATATTAGAGTAAAAATTAGA
Source organism: Dipteronia dyeriana (assembly GCA_032871835.1). NCBI lineage: Eukaryota > Viridiplantae > Streptophyta > Magnoliopsida > Sapindales > Sapindaceae > Dipteronia > Dipteronia dyeriana. Next base: position 83,454,687 of record CM065297.1, read on the forward strand.
CTTCCATGTCTTTCCAACGATATAGTATACAAATGGTTTGATGTGTTTGGTCATGCATTGGGTTATTCGAATATCGAGCTGATGCGTTGTCTTGTGCAATTCCCGTAGATGGGGGCTATACAGTCGGCCTACATACAGTGACCTGTACAATGACAAATTCTAGTAGGTGGGGTTGTACAATCGCCCTATGTAGAATGACTTGTACAAAAACCAATTCCAGTAGGTAGGGGTTGTACATTCGCCCTACGTAGAGCGACCGTACAACGACTTTTCCCCGAAATTGTTTTTAATTTTTTGTTCAAAACGACGTAGTTTTGCTCTAGAGGTTGTATAAATATATGTCTTCTTCTTCGTCACTCATGTTTTAGAGTTTCTAAACCATATTTTAGTGTGAGAAAAGATTTCTTAGTAAGAGAAGCTCGAAAAACACCTTTTTACTCAACTAAACTCCATTGCATGATCATCTAGCATCATTCTTCATCTTCCAAGCATAGGTCTTCATATGTTTCTTGACTAGGTAACTTTTACATGTTCTAGATTGCCTTTTTTCAATCTTATGACATGTATGCCTAGGTTTAGCTTTTATTGTGAATTAAATGCATGTTCTTATGTTTGTTTACATTTATCACAAACTTGTGTTGTTGGTTGTTGGTTGAGAGTAATGATTAGTTATAGCTAGCATTTAGGACGATTTTACCCTTCTAACAAATCTTTTTTTGAAATTGCATTTAGAGAACTGATATCTAGGATTTGCATTCACTGCCATCATTAATCCATAGATAAACTTAAATGTGTTAACCTAGCATTTTGCATCCAAAATATTTCCATATATTCACTTAGGTTGTTGTATCTCTTCATTGAGGATTAAGCATTGTGTCTAAGTAATTTAGTGCACAAGTTGTTGATCTAGAATCACTATAAAGGCCTACGGGTAGTAGTGATAGGTTAGTGATCGAGTGGTGTGAAGGAAGGTCAACCTAGGTTGTAATCATCATTACAATAGTGGATTTGAGGATCGGATTGGCTAAGTGGTTAGCCTATGGTTTTTCCTTTTTCAATTGTTTCCACGTAAAAAATGTCTCTCTCTTTTTCCACATTTTTTTTACTTATTCTGTATACTTTGATGAGGTTATTTTATTAATATTGATTAATTCAAAAAGTTTGTAATTAATAGTGTTAAACCTATTCACTCCCTACCCTCTAGTTTTATAGAGCAGGTGCCTAGATATACTTAAGTGATTCATGCTCTGTGTGTGTCTTACTTTGTGCATTTTGGTTGTTTGCTTTTTATGTGTTGGATTGCATTTGCATTATGTTCATTACCCTTAAATACTATGAGTGGAAACGGTAGTAGTCATGAGGAAGCCTCAATCATAAGACCTCCTTTGGTCAATGGGGTGAATTATGCTTCTTGGAAGGGCAAGATGGAATCCTATCTTTGCCAGATAGATGACCGTGCTTGGATGGCTATTAAAGATGGGTACACTCCTCCAATAATGACCACTGAAGAGGGGAGATGAAGTTCTTAAGCCCAAATCTCAATGGAGTACACAAGAATTTGAGGCATCCAGGTGGAACAAAAAGGCCATGCACACCATCCTTTGTGCCATGGATGACAATTAATACAAGGTGATCCAAACCACTTGGAATGCAAAAGAGGTTTGGGAGATTCTTCAAACGGCTCATGAAGGCACTGAAGTAGTCAAGGACTCTAAGCTCCAAGTCTTTCAAGCACAATTTGAGATGATTATGATAGAGAAGATAGAGTGCTTTAATGACTTCCAAGTGAAGTTGATGGATATTGTAAATCAAAGCCATCAACTAGGTGACCCATACTCAGATAAAAGAATCAAGCAAAAGATCGTGAGGTCACTTCCTAAGAGATTTGAGTCTAAGATAACGGTACTTGTGGAGAATAGTGACTACAAGAATATGAAGCCTAGTGAATTGATCGGAAGACTTCTAGCTTATGAATCTATATGGACTTCTACACCAACAACTCCAAAGAATCAAAAGAGCATTGCATTGAAGACCTTGAAAGTTGAACAGAAGAAGGAGGATGACTCAGATGAGGAGATAGCTATCATGGTAAAAAGGTTTAAGAAGTTTATGAAGTTTGAAAAGAAAAGATTTTGATCTATGGGAAAAGAACTAAAGAAGAAGATTTATTTCAAGAAGATGGAGAGATCATAAGATAATGACTCTAAAAAGGGAATCCAATGCTATGAATGTAGTTGTTTTGGTCACATTGCTCAGGAATGTGCCAATGTAAAGAAAAAGAAGAAAGGAAAAGTGATGGTGGCCGCTTGGAGTGATAGTGAAGACCTAGAAGAGGAAAAAAAATCTTCGAATGATGAAGATCGAGTTGCAAACTTTATAGCACTCATATCAACTCATAATGGCAAGGAAGTTATATGTGAAAAGAAAAGTAGATAACTCTAGTGATGAGATCATCTCTTCTAACTCTAGGTTCGAAATTGATGAGGAAAGGACTACGTGGACTTCTTGAAGTTCTTTGAGAGTTCTAGAATGAAGAAGAAAAAGGAGATTTAAAAGTTAAAAAAGAAGAATCTCGAGTTGACTTCCAAGGTGAGTCACTTAATTGAGAAAGTTGAGATTGGAAGAGGTTGGAAGAAAGCTTGAAGGAGGACCTTAGAGAGGTAAAAAAGTTGATTGCCAAGATGACCTCCTGACCGAGAAACTTCACAAACTGTTATCAAGTTGAAAGACCTTTGTGATAAGAGGGGCTTAGGATATGTGGAAGACATGGAAACCACCTCCTCAAAGAAGAATCCTTTTGTCAAGAGTGAAGAGTTAAAGAAAATCAAGGCCCACATCAACATCAAAAAGGGTCGAAGTTGGAGAATCTTCAAAACAAGTTCAAGTCAAGGATCCAACAAAAGTTCAAGTCAAAACTTAATCAATACAAGCTAGAATACATCAAACAAGGCCTCAACCTCAAATGATCCCCCAATATCAACATTGGACCTTTCATGCTCAATCAAGAAGGGATGCAATCTTTACTCAATCATTAAGAAAAGAGACGACTCAACACCAAAGATCAACTGAAAGGAGAAGAAAGCCTTCTATGTTTGCATAGGGCTATGTTATGAATTAGTACTTCACTCCTATTTGTTATATTATGGTGTTGAGGGCCATATAATGCCTAATTATTTTATGTATATTAATTTATGTCGTATTGAAAGTATGATTGAGAAAAATATGCTTAGAATAGCTAAAATGCATGCACCTAGGAATTTTAAAGCCAATAAACCCAAAACTTCTAGAAATGACAATGTTGCTACTAGGTGGACTAGAAAAGATGAGTATTTTTGCCATGTGGCTCAAGTGGCCTTGAAGGCCAAAGCTTCTAGCACTTGGTATCTTGATAGTGGGTGTTCTAGGCATATGACCGGAAACAAGAGTTTCTTTGAGACTCTTGTTATAGAGGTTGGTGGATTTGTCACCATTGGTAATGGTTCACGGTAGAAGGTTTTAAGGAAAGGAAATTTATCTATTCCCTGTTTGCCCTTTCTTTCCAATGCTCTGTATGTTGATTGCTTGGAGCCAATCTCATTAGCGTATCACATTTAAGAGATGAAGGACTTTCAGTTATGTTTTGGAAAATTGATTGCTCTATTCTAAAAGAAGATGGACAAGTTTTATTGAAAGGCAAGATATCAAGTTACAATTGTTATTGTCTTTATTCCAATGACATCTCTTGTAACTTGTCTAGTTATGGTCAAGTTGAATTGTGGCATCTAAGGCTTGGCCACATGAATCTCAAATACTTGAAAGTTCTTGAGAAGTGGAATGTTGTGAGAGGTCTTCCCAAGTTTGGGAAGAGGATTGAGGGAGTTTATGAATCTTTCCAACAAGGGAAACAAAATAAAAGTGTGCATACAAAAGGTAGGTATCTCACAACTAAGGAACCTTTAATGCTTATTCATATGGATCTTATGGGCCACATGCAAACTGAGAGTCTTGGTGGTAAAATATACATTTTCGTTTGTGTTGATGATTTTTCTAGATTTACATGGACTTATTTTCTTAGAGAAAAATCTGAAACTTTTGAAAAGTTTAAAATTCTTTGCACTAAAATTCAAAATGAAAAGAATTCTCACATTAAAAGCATTAAAAGATTTATGAGTGATCATGGAAAAGAGTTTGAAAATGCTTGTTTGAAAATTATTGTAATAGTGCTGGCATTTGTCATGAGTTTTCAGCTTCTCGAACTCTTCAACAAAATGGGGTTGTAGAGAGGAAGAATAGGGTGCTCTAAGACGCTTGTGTGATGTTGCTTAGCAGCAATGTTCCTAAGAAATAGTGTCTTTCTAAGGCCGACACTAGGCAAACCTTATATGAAATGTGGAAGGGTAGAAAGCCAAATGTTAGCTACTTCCACTCATTTGGAAGCAAATGCTACATTCTCAATGACCGATATCAACTTGGCAAGTTTGAGGCTAAGAGTGATGAAGGGGTTTTCATTGGCTATGCTCTAAATAGTAAGGCTTACAGAGTGTTTAACTTAAAAACTATGAGGGTCATGGAATCATTCAATGTTGTCATAGATGATTATAGGCCAAAGTTGAGTAGCCGTGAAAAGGAGGTTGTTGTGTCTCATGATTTACCTTTAAAGAAATGTGGTGAAACTTCAAGTGATGTAAAGTTTGATCATAGTGAAAAGGATAATAAACCTTTTGATAGAGATCCATCTTTGGACTCTAATGAACCCGCTTCTTGGGTTAGAAGACTCCGTGATAAAAGTAATATCATTGGAAATATCAATAAGGGTGTCAGGACTAGACAACAATTGACCAATCAAATTAGCTATACTTGTTATACCTATCAAATTGAACCTAAAAAGGTTGATGAAGCCTTGAATGATGAATTTTGGGTTCTTGCCATGCAAGAAGAACTAAACCAATTTGAAAGAAATGAGGTTTGGACTTTAGTTCCTAGACCTAAGAACTCTAATGTCATAGGCACCAAGTGGGTGTTTAGGAACAAGTCGGATGAGGATGGAAACATTGTGCGTAATAAGGCTAGGCTTGTAGCAAAAGGATAATATCAAATTGAGGGTATCGACTTTGAGGAGACTTTTACTCTGGTTGCATGTCTTGAGTCTATTAGGTTTCTCTTGTCCATATCATGTGTGCAAAAATTTAAATTGTATCAAATAGATATTAAGAGTGCCTATTTCAATGGCTTCTTGCAAGAGGAAGTGTTTGTTGAGCAACCCAAAGGGTTTGTGGATCCTACACTACCCTGATCATGTTTATCGCCATAAAAAGGCTTTGTATAGGTTGAAACGAGCACCAAGGGGTTGGTATGAACGTCTCACTCTTTATCTTGTTGACAATGGCTACTCAAGAGGTAGTGTTGACAAGACCGTGTTCATCAAAGGTAACAAAGATGATCTTTTCATAGCTCAAATCTATGTTGATGACATTATTTTTGGTTCCACCAACAAATCCAAAGTCAAACAATCTATTAATGTCATGTCTAATGAATTTGAGATGAGTATTGTTGGGGAGCTTAATTACATCCGAGGTTTGCAAATTAAGCAATTGGATGATGGGATCTTCATATCCCAAACTAAATATGCGAAGAACCTAGTGAAGAAATTTGGCCTTGAGAATGCCAAACAATGTGACACACCTATGTGTACCATATTGAAACTCAGTAAGAATGATAGTGGGAAATGTGTGGATCAAAGTCTATATCGTGCATGATAGATGACTTGCTTTACTTGACTGCAAGTAGGCCCGATATAGTCTATAGTGTTGTTGTGTGTGCTAGGTACCAAGCAAGTTCCAAGGAGTACCGTCTCTCCTCCGTGAAGAGAATCATTCTTTATGTGAATGGGACATCCAACTATAGGATATGGTACTCTTTTGACACTAATGCTAGTCTAGTTGGCTTTAGTGATGCAGATTGGGCAGGTAATTGTGATGATAGGAAGAGTACATCAGACAATTGCTTCTTCCTAGGAAACAACTTGTAGTCATGGTTTTACAAGAAGTGGAACTCCATTTCCTTGTCCACAACTGAGGCCGAATATATAGCAGTTGGGAGTGCTTGTACACAACTCCTATGGATGAAGCAAATGCTTGTGTTTTGATCAAGGTACTCTAACTCTCTATTATGATAACATGAGTGCTACAAACATTTCAACGAATCCTATCCAACATTCTAGAACCAAGTATATAGACATTAGACATCATTTCATTAGAGAGCTAGTTAAGAGAAAATGTATTGCACTTGAACTTGTTGGCACTAATGATCAACTAGCGGATTTGTTCGCTAAACCCTTGGACTCTACTAGCTTTAAATTACTTAGTAAGTCTATTGGGATTTGTCATATGTCTTGATGAGTTTCGGTGTTTGACCCCATATGAGGAGCTCAAACAAAGATAGCGAACTTGCATTTCAATAAGCAAAAATAATTGTTCAATTTTATGCTCTTTAATTAATTGCTTGAGTATCATGGTTGCATATGCTAGTATATGACCTTTTATTCAATAAGTGTGCCTTTGCCTTGTTTGAAATCCATGTCTCATTTATGCTCGAACATGCATTTTTGGACTAGAAAAATTGATTGGGAAATACATTTGATTGACGCAAAATTTATATCAATGTTTATATGAACTTCAGTTTGACATGCTTAAATATTATGCTTGAAGTATTTGTCTGCAAATGTGTGTGAATGCAATTGACAAGGCTAATCTCAATAAGGACCTTGTGTCCATTTAACTAATAAGGATGTCTCATCCAATTTAGCCCTTGTCTCTCTTCTTCATGGTTGAACAAGACAATAATCAATAAGGATTTTATATCCATGTCTTGAGTGGTCATTAAGAATTGATAATATTGCTTGTGTGGTTTAAAAGTTTAATCTTCTTATCTTGTATTCAAATGACAAAAGGGTGCAATTTGGTTTGACTTCTTTTGGAACCGCTTTTGATATTTTCTTTGCCAAATACCATTTTTTTTAAAGTTGATGTTGCATGTCTTTTATCCAAGGCAATACCTTCACACATTTTTTCTTAAAATTAAACTTCCTTGCTCTTCTCTCTTACTTAATTATATTGTATAAAGTTGTTCTATATGATTATGCAAATTTGTTTTGTAAATATCTCTCTTTGCTAAGTGACCCGATTGGGAAAAACTCCTTTGTCGATTTTTTTTGACAAAAATGGAAGTAGTGTGAATTTTAGGGTTAGGGGGAGCTGAGAGTTGCATATAAGGGGACATTGACTTGTTAAGGGGGAATTAACCCATTTAGGGGAAGCATTTGCATTTGCATTATTGTTACATTTTTTTGTTGTTGTTGCAAATTGCTCTTGTTGATTTTATCTTTGTTGATCACCTCACATACACTTGTCTTGGAAAGTGTAGTTTTCTTGTTTTGTCGGGATGGTCATTCTACAAGAGATGGAAGATTTGAAGATCTAGCCTTAGGTATCTCTTTGTAATGTAGAATATGGTAATTGACCCCTTGTCTTTTGTTTTAATTATTTGTGAGGATAATATGCGAGTGATGGTTTTGTCACGAAATAGCCAAAGATGGAGATTGTAAGCTTCTCAGTTTTTTGATTAGCTTATTTCGATTGACAAACCACAACTGGAGATTAACATGTGAAAGTAGTTTAGGTGATCTTTGTTCGTGACCAAGCTCAAGCTTCTAAGTTATATCACTTACTTTATTATTTGAAGAGATTTAGTTGCACACACACTCTTCATATATGTTTTGTTCACCTTTGCATTTGTGTTCCGTATTGCTTATATGTGTGCATCATTTACACATTTCACACACACACTTACAAGAATTTGTATTGACATGCATTATTCCTTGTTACTCATGTGTGCGTTCCTTCACAATGATACTTGCACTTCATTTCTAGATTTTAGTGTGGTTTTATGTGGTGTCCACGCTTTACGATGGTGTGCTTGTCTTGGCCTGTTGAATGACCATTTGAGAAGGTCTCATTCTTCTCTTTGTTTGGTTATTTGGAGTAATGTGTCTAGTTTCAAAGGAGCTGATTTCAATGATTAAAATATTTTTCAAAATTGACCTTTGTATGGTCTTATGACCATCACTTCTTATACAATTCTTCAAAAAGAGTTTTGAAAATTACTGTACAAACTAGACACCCATACATTTCTAACGGGATATTATTCATAATATTTCATAACCGTTTGGATTGGTTTTTAAATCGACAAAGTGACAACAAAAATAGGGCAACTCTGTTGTTGTCTATTTATGACCTTTGGTCACTCAAATGATCATAACGTTTTCTACAGGCATCCAAATCACATTTTGTAAATTTGAGTAGAAAGTAAAATTCCATAGCTTTCCAACGATATATTATACGAATGGTTTCGATGTTGTTTGGTCATGCATTTGGTTGCTCGAATATCGGGCTGATGCATTGTCTTGTGCAATTCCAATAGGTGGGGGTTGTATAGTCGCCCTATGTAGAGCAACCTGTACAACGACAAATTCTAGTAGGTAGGGGGCTGTACAGTTACCCTATATAGAGCGACTTGTACAACAATAAAATTTAGTAGGTGGGGGATGTACAGTCGTTGTACGTACAACGACCGTACAATGACTTTGTCTAGAAATTGTTTTTTTTTTTTTCAAAATAGCGTAGTTTTGCTCTATAGGCCAAAATATATGTCTTTTTCTTCCTCACTCATTTTTTAGAGTTTCTAAACCCTATTTTAGTGTAGAAAAGATTTCTTAGTAAGAGAATCTCCAAGAACACCTTTTTACTCAACTAAACTCCATTGCATGATCATTTAGCATCATTCTTCATATTCCAAGCATGGGTCTTCATATGTTTCTTGACTAGGTAACTTTTACATGTTCTAGATTGCCTCTTTTCGTTCTTATGACATGTATGCCTAGGTTTAGCTTTTATTATGATTTAAATGCATGTTCTTAAGTTTGTTTGCGTTTATCACATGCTTGTGTTGTTGGTTGTTGGTTTAGAGTAGTGATTAGTGATAGCTAGCATTTAAGACGATTTTACCTTTCTAGCTATTTTATTTTTTGAAATTGCATTTAGAGAATTGATATCTAGGATTTGCAATCATTGCCATCATTAATCCTTAGATAAGCTTAAATGTGTTAACCTAGCATTTTTGCATCCAGAATATTTCCATATATTCACTTAAGTTGTTGTATCTCTTCACCGAGGATTAAGCCATGTGTCTAAGTAATTTAGTGCGTAAGTTGTTAATCTAGAATCACGATAAAGTCCTGCGGGTAGTAGTGATGGGTTAGTAATCGAGTGCTGTGATGAGAGGTCAACCTAGGTTGTAATCATCATTGCAATAGTGGATTTGAGGATCGGAGTGGCTAAGTGGTTAGCCCGTGGTTTTTCCCTTTTCAAGTTCCACGTAAAAATTGTATCTCTTTATTTCCACATTTTTTAACTTATTCTGTATACTTTGATAAGGTGATTTTATTAATATTGATTGATTCAAAAAGTTGGTAGTTAATAGTGTTAAAACCTATTCACCCCCCCCTCTAGGTTTATTGTCATACACAATATAGGGTATTTCAGAACCTTATCTTCAGTGGCGGATGGGGTATTTGGATCACTAATTGTTGATCTCCTCCTCTATGCCTTTACCAATATATTTATATTAGGAGCTTTTAGGGTTGATTCGTGGTGTACAAGCCATGAATTATTGAACTGATCTTCCCTCCCTTTTTAGACGGGATTTTACACTCTAATGATGTTGACTCTGGAGAATTTGCTATTTTGAAGATATCTTAGAGGGAGATGTATTTGTTTCCTTCTTGGACTCTTTTGACTCAATTTGTATGCACGTGGAAGTTTGATACGTGTTGGAGAATAATTTTGATTATGCGCATCGTTTAATGAGGAATTGCGTAGAGGCTACTTAGCGGTGTGATGGCGAGATATCTCTAGGTACCAATATGGTGGCGAGGTACCTTAAGGTATTGATATGGTTGGATGGATCTTGTTTATTCTGATTGTGAGGTACCTCATGGCATCGGTCCGCTAGCCGGGTGTCTTGACCACCCCTCTGTTGACGCGACGCTTGAACGATCTTGTTGTAGCTTTACGATCCTCATTTTTCTTGCCAGGGAGTTAGGAGTGGCCTGATGGATATGCGAGATTGTTCTGAGGTGGTCTTAGCTCGGTACTTTAAAGAGGAAGCGAGGTATTACGTTACCCCGATGATGATAACGCTGGAGTGCCTCGATTATATAGGGTTAGGCACTTTCGAGGCAGATTCTAACCTGTTTTAACAGGTATCGAGAGGTACCTTCTACAGGGTATTTAACTAGGTGGAAAATTTCCCTTTGGTCCCTTGTCATATTTGGCTACTAACAGAAGTCCCCGATTTGAACACCAGTGACTGAGTTTGGGTTGGAGTCAGATTTCCTATTTGGGAAAATTTTTCGTTTCCAACTCAGTTACCAGAATATGAGAAGAAATCTTCTCACTAAATGTAAAGCCAATGTGTCAAATGAGGGATGTGTTCCCGTTTAAAAAAACAAAACGTTTTCGGTGGTGCATGAGTTTTTAGGCATATCCGGTCAAAAATCTTGTAGGTAACTTTTCCATCTCAATTATTGAAACACAGTAGCCTCATTATTCTTATTCACGCTTTCAAATCTTTCTACTTTCTAAATTCTAAAAAAATCCCGAGGCTTCCACTGTTTTCTTCATTACTTCGTCTTCTTCCAGTCGACTTCTTCTGTTACCGTGTCTCATTCTGACCACGACAGCGTGGAATGTCTTGGGAAGGTGACTTTCTGACTCTTGCTCATGGGAAAAGAGCTCGGGAAGAGGATAGCGGTGAAAGTGATGTCCCTCAGTTGCAACGCTGCCGCTCTAACCGGAACCTCACTGTTAGGTCTGGTTTTTTGAACAACCCAGATGCCCCGCTTGAGATAGTCAAATGAGATTCTGAATGGGAATCATGCAATGTCGAAGCTTTAGGAGGTCGAGTCATGGCCGCCGCTGTCGTAGCAAGAGGGGTACTCACCGTCCTTTATAATATTAGGATCATCTCTAATTCCACTGTTAATGTCAAGTCCATTAACCGTCTAAGGAAAAGATTTAGGATTCCTGATAGCATCACCATCACCATCCCCCATAGGAATTACAAAGTGGTCACCCCTCTATCTGGCTTGATTCCTATCCATATTGCCACTTTTGAGAGTGGGGTTAGGTTGCCACTTCATCTCTCTCTTCGTAGGGCCATTCACGTCTTACAACTGGCCCCTCTTCAACTGATACCCGAGTTCTAGAGGCACCTCGTAAGTTTTCTCGTGTTATGGAAGAGCAATGTGAGAAGGATGGTGTTTACAGGGAATCGAAGCTGAACGAGTTGGGGTTTCTTTTCCAGGTTACTGCCAATTCCCCTGGTCCGAAGGGACAATTTTATCTCTGAGCAAAAAAAACATGAATTTCATAGTCCTCGGTGCCACCAAAAAAGATAATCCTTGGAAGGAAGATTGGGTTGTGATTAGTGGAGAATGGGGGAGCTCGGTCTTTATCAGTGGCACTAAATACTAGGTTCCCACCCGGTTTAGTGGTAAGTCAACTTGGGGAAAAGTTTCCCTCACCGCGGAATCTAGGACAATTTTGGAGGCGATCGTCGAGCGGAACTTCATCAATTTGAAGTATCATACGTTGGATACTTATGATCTAAGCTGCGTGAACCGGTATCTGCGTATCTTCGTATCTTCGTATCTTCGCTGCTTCCTCAGGTGTGTTGGATCTTTCTGGTTATGTTGATCAGATTTCCTGCTTGTCACTTGTTTATTCTAATTCTTTGTTGATTTATACAGTTTCAGCTGTTCCACTACTGGCTCAATGGGATCCTCACTCGTTTGATAACGAAACCCTTTCAAGATCTTATCCTCCATCTGGTTTCCCCGCCATTTAAACTGCCAAGTCTTCTCCTCCACCTATCACGGCGAAGGGTGGTGGGCACATACCTATTGAGATTCCCAAAGCACCTCTAACCTCTAGACCCATAACTTAAATGGATGTATTTGTATCCCGGCTGACAAGGGTTAGATGTCAGAGATTTGTTGCTCTTGCTACTATTACTATCACTGCTTCTTCTACTATTACTACTAGCTAAATTGTTGTCACTTCTACTTCTACTGTTGCTGCTACCATTCCACCTTCTCTGTCTACTTCAATACCTTCTAGGGCAGTGAAGGGCTCTTGAGACCTCTAATGCAACCACGTCGATAACTCTTCGAGAGCGTACTAGACCCCGATCGAGAATTACTGGTCAAGACGAGGTCTTGGACTGGTTCATCCTCTCTTGTCCTGGTGTGAGTTTAGCTCCAATGACCTCACTTTGTTTTAAGGTTCTACTCACCAAGGGTTCTGCCCTTATCGCAGAGGTAAGCGTGGAATCATATCCTATTTCATTATTATTCTCTTATTTACATAATTGGTACTTCGGTGTTAGCTAACTTGGTGGCTAAGATTTGTAGACTTTTAAGTATAATGTCGTTCTGATCCATCAGATGACTTCACTGAGGAATCATGCTGAAAAGGTTGATTCTGATGTTGAGGTAGCCAGAAGGAAGCTTGCTCAAACTCAGGGTGTGGTACAAGCGTTGAACCACAACCTGAACGTGATCGAGAAGGCATTTGTGGATATTTGTCGTGGCCAGGAGAGGTTGAAACGTGCTTTTGACAAGGAAACCCTAAGGTTAGAGCGGTGAGCTATAGAGAGAAATTCCAGAGGAAGAAAACGAATGAGCAAGTGCAGGAGAATCAGACTGTGCGCACTCAGGTGGCCAGTTAGTATAAGTCAACTCCTCCTTTGGTGATGGTTATTTTTATACGGCATTCCAGGCAGCCCATGCTCTACCTCCTTCCTTTGACCTATCCATCAGCGTGAACTTCGATCGGGAGGAAATCCCGGAGAGGGTAAATAAATCGACTACCCCAACTGGTGCTAATGAAGGCGCAAAAGATGAATGTCAGCAGCCTGGGATTACAGAGATCTTGCCTACTTCCAAAGAGGTAGAAGATGTTGTGATTATGCTTGATAGCAAGAGTGTAATAATGTATTTGACAATTTTTTCATATTAATAAAGTGATTTCTAGTCTAACAAATCTTATAGCATTTATAGTTTAATTATTATAATTGTCAATAGTAAATAATCATAAGGTCAAAAGACTATGAGAAAAGAAGAATTGTTCATACATCTAGATATGTATGAGGTACACAAAATTCTTTAGTTAGTCTTGAATAATATTCACAACTTAAGATAAAAGGTTGGACGCCTTTATCTTCTCAAAGTTGTAGTTTCTTTTGCTAGCATTTGAGTGAGATCAAATGTATTACGATTAGTCTAAAATCATCAAAGTGTGGTGTTTTTTGGGCAAAAGAATCTAGTGCACTGGGTGCATTGAATTGGATCACAATGAAATACTTTATCTAGAACCGTCAATGGTTAAAAGTTTTTATTTGAAGACATTCGGAGAGTCTATCTCAATCCTGAGATAAATGGACTTATGGTTACAAGTATTATCATTTGAGCTATCAATAAGTACGATTATATAGCATAGTCAATCCTCCATAGTTTGGTGGTATTCATTTGTAAATCGATAGAGGACTTCATTTATAGATATGGACATCGTGGCTCCATTTATTAAATGAGAGTAGAATATCATCATATGGATTTTTTGAGTTATTGGATAGTGTCTGTTGAAACATTGCTTTTGGACAAGTCAAAATATCCAAGTTCAAAATGTTGTCTTATGAGTAAATATGGTAACCTGGAGAGCTATAGACGGTCTATGAGCTCTTGGCGATTAATGATATTCTTTACGAGGATGCACTTTCTCCAATAAGGTTGTCTAGGGTATGAATGAGTAACATCAACTTATTCTATCTTTATTTAAGAGTTCAATTTTAGTTCTTTAGTTGAATGAACTAAAATTAAATAGATCGGACCTAAGTGAATCATTTGTTGATTCTGATCGAGTTGTGTCTATTGGAGCTTAAATTTAGATAGCCCGCCAAGATCCCCAATCCACACAAACTTGCATGGATCAGCTGATATATTCTATCGGACCAATTTAAGGGTCCATCTAGAATTGTATTGAGGCATGTGGACTTATTTCTTTTTATAAGAATGGGTCTAGTTCGCATTTAGACTTTTCATAAAGGTCACTTGGATTTAATAAAATAAGAAAATAATATATTGTCCCATGTATATGTGTTGAGCGGCAAGGCTATTTATAGTAACTTAATTATATTATTTTATTTTATTATTTAATTAAATGGAAATTAATTAATTTGATGAATAATTCATTATTTAATTAAAAATCAAAATCTTTTTCCTAGTAGGAGATGGTCTCCTAAAATTATACTATTGTTGGTAGCATAATTAATATTAAATACTATATTTGATAAGTAGAAAAATAAAAGGAATTATTTATCTAATCAAATTAAGAAGTCTTTAATATGGTTACAAATACACTATTGAATTGGATTAGGAGTCTTGGTGTAGGATAGAATTCCTTTTTGAAAAGGATTCTTAATCACCAAGTAAATCTACCTAAGGAAAGGATTCTTAACTACCTAGTAAATCCTTCTTAGGAATAGAATTAAGTCTTCTAATTGTATTCTATGAAATTTCGGCCAGCCCATATATATAATAGGGTAGAATTCCTTTTAGATAAGGATTCTTAACTACAAAATAAATCCACCTAACAAAAGGATTTTTACCAACCAAGTAAATCCTTCTTAGGAGAGGATTTATGATCCTATATATATATATATATATATATATATATATGTATGATTAATTTCGGCCAGCCTAAGCAATTTCAAAGAAAGATTTCGACCAACCCTATTTTTCTAAGAGAAGAATTCAGCCACCGTAGGAATTTTGAGGTTGAAAATTCTGATTTTACTCTAGACAAAATTCGATCAACTGTAAGAAATAGTATGTGATTCGGCAAAGAAGAAAAGGAAGAAAGAACTTTTAGTTTTTGATAGTACACTAGTGACCTAACGTTCACTAGTGTACAACATCAAAAGGTTTTGTGTACAACATCGAGTCAAGGTTCACGCGACTTTCAATCAAATTGATTGATAATTCACAAGTGACCTAACGTTCTTTGTTTTCTTCTTGGAGGATTATTGTAACTAACAAAGAAGAAGATTTTGTTTGTTTCCATCCTCAGATATACGATTAAATGAAAGGGAGCCCACACTCCTAAGTGATTAACGTTCGTGATTGGATTGGAAGATCTAGCGGAATCAATTTGGCGCTTGTTCAATCGTCATGAGAAAAAGGTACGGCACAATCTAGGGTTAAGGTTCTTGTTAGTCAAATGGAATTTGTTTTATTTATATGCAAACCCTAATTTTATGATTTTTCACGCTTCCGTTGCATTTTGAACCGTTTTTCCCTACAATTGGTATCAGAGTCTGGTTGTACCCTTTATTAATTGATGTATGTGTATGTAAATCTTTTTCTTTTTATTTTATATATGCATGTTTTAGAAAGAGGTGGCACTCTAGGTATTCGCATATATATTTACTTTGGAATATATGGATATATACATATATATATATATATATGTGTGTGTGTGTGTGTGTGTGTGTGTGTGTGTGTGTGTGTTTTATATGTGGATTGTTATTGCTCAATTTTGGTCCTAGAATTTCAATGTATTTTTGTTTTGGGATTGTAACAAGAAGGGTGGTCTATCATCGCCGTAATTGCCTTCTTTGTAGTTGCTAAGTTTTTTTTTATTTTGTTGTTGTATTAATAAAAAAAAACTGCAGTATTTTTATTATTAATTCTTCTGTAATACACTCAAGTTTCGAAGACTCAAACGTTTGAAGAATTAGGAGCAATCGAAACAAGTTTGGGACTGTGCGAGCCGTAGCAACGAACTTGCGTGTAAAAAGCATGGGTTTGTGGCATGCGCACACCCGTGGGTAAGAGCAAAGGGTGCGTAAGCCCATGGGAGGCAGCTGAGAGAGTCCGGATGACGAATGTCGCATGAAGACTTGTTTGTCAAGAAAGGAGCTTTTTTTTTGTATTCCAAGACATGTAATTTACTTGCCTTTTTCTAGGATGGACAAAAATTGAAGCTATTTATATTTGTTGTAAATATTGCAATGTTTGTCATTGTCTGATAATATGTCATATAGAATAGGAGTGCCACTCATATATCTCTTTTGGTATGAACATGCATAGAATGGTTTAGGTATCAGAATTGGAATCTAGATAACTTGGTAAATCATTCTTTGGAATTCGATTACACCCCTTAAATAATTGAGTAGGAGAAGGTGTTTTGGAACACCTACGGCCTGCTTTATGTTTCATGTAATAACCTCCCAAGAGGTATTCATGAATAGAATTTAGCAAGATACATCCTTACAAGGATATACTAGACAATTAGTTCAAACGGTATATACTCTCAAATGAGGGATATTCGCGAGGGATTATATTGAAGGTCGATAACTTGGTAACACACTCAATGTAATTTTATTAATATCCTCCCAAGAGTTCTTGTTAATAAAATTGCAAGGCTAAAATTGAGAATGTTGGTTGTTATGGTAACAATTAGGTAGGACCTAGTCCAACTAGTAAATGGTGCGAACTCCCAAAGGAGGTGTGACATTTATGGGTGTTGGATCACCATTCACAATTGAATAATTTTATTTATATTTGAAGATAAATATTCAAAAGTACTATATCATGATTGTTTACTTATATAATTTTTATTATTAAAAAGAGATCATGACCCCATCCCTAATCAATAACCTAAAAGATAATACTTTAACTGATGATAATTATGTAACATTGAAAAGGAATATTGGGTTGTTGCAAGCTGAAAAGAATAAGTTCATTATGTATACTCCTAAACCACCTACTCCTACTAATGAATCTACTCAGGAGCAAAGAGATGAGTATCAGTAGTGGAAGTCTTCAGAAGAGATGGCTAAATGTACGTTACATTATGGCCACCATCTCCGACGTGTTGCAACAACAATATGAAGGAATGAAGACTACTACTGATATAATGATGTCTCTAGAGGAGATTTTTTGCTATGAGGTCTAGGATGACTAAGAGAAAGAGGCAGTGGCTACTTTTATGAATCTTAGGATGAAACCTGGACAGGATGTGAAAGATCACATGATAAAAGTCATAGCACATTTCAATATTGCTGAAGTCAATGGTGCTGAGATAGATGGTGGGACGAAAACTTGACATGATTGTCAACTCACTCTTGGATTCCTTTGGTTTGTTCAAAGTTGGACTACATCTTGAACAATAAGAAATACACCTTGTAAGGCCTGATGCAAGATGTTCAAAGTGCCGAAAAGATTCTTGTGAAAGGCAAGGGTGAAGAGATTCATATGGTCGGTAAAGTTGCTACTGTTAAGACCTATCAAAAGGTCAGGTAACAACAGAAGAAAAAGCAACTTGGGCCTAACTAGAAGAGGTTCCATGAAAGGAAGAGACTGAATGAGAATGAATTCAACTTGCGTTTAGGCATTGTAATGTTTGTGTCTACTAGTGTAGTGGGAGATATTAAAATCAATTAAGATTCTTATAGGTATTTAGTTTTAATAAACGTTTATTATGTACCACAATTCAAGAGGAATTTAATTTCAGTCTCTTGTCTAAATAAATTGGTTATTCAGTTACTTTTAGTAAAACCGTTATTATTAGTATGAATGACAAAATTATTTGTAAAGGTACATTGGAAAACGGTTCATCCTATTTACATCTCACTTGTTAGACATGGAATCAACGGAATCTAATCATAGAAGAGTAAAATTATCAAAAGATGAAACCTACCTATGGCATTTGTATCTAGGTCATATTAACCTTAATAGGATTAAAATATTGGTAAGTGATGGACCTCTAAGTGACTTAAAGGTTGATGATCTACCAACATGTGAATCTTGTTTGGAAGGTAAACTGACCAAAAGGTCGTTTAAGACCAAAGGCATAAGAGCCATTGAATGTTTAGGTTTGAAACACACTGATATGTGTTGACCTATGAGCATTCAAGCCAGAAGTGGATATGAGTACTTCATCACTTTTACGAATGATCACTCAAGATTTGGATATGTGTATCTCATGATACATAAGTCAGATGCTTTTGACATGTTCAAAACATTTAAGGCTAAAGCAGAAAATCAGCTTTAGAAACACATAAAAATCTTGAGGTCTGATCGTGGTGGAGAATATCTATCTGATCAGTTTCAGCAATATCTTATTGATAATGGGGTAATTTCTCAGTTTCTTGCATCAGGCACACCTCAACAAAATGGGGTGCCAGAAATGAGAAATATGACTCTTTTGGACAAGGTTAGGTCATGTTGAGTTATTCAACGCTTCCTAATTCTTTTTGGGGATATGCTTTACAAACCGTAATGTATATTCTAAGCGATGTACCATCTAAGTCGGTTCCTAAACACCGTATGAGTTATGGACCGGATGAAAGCCTAGTTTATAACACTTAAGGATATTTGGATGTCCTGCACATGTGTTAAAAGGAAAGACAGAAAAGATGGAGTCTCATTCAGAAACATGCATATTTGTAGGGTATCCAAAAGGAACAAAAGGATATTATTTTTATAGTCCAACAGATCTTAAAGTATTTGTTTCGACAAATGCTAAATTTTTGGAAGAGGAATTTATGAGTAATTTTGTGCCTAAAAGTAGAATTGTCTTGAATGAGCTTTTAGGAGATACAATTCCACAAAAGGTTTCGCAACCAAGCCCAATTGTAAGTTACGTACCAACACAAGATCAACAATCTACCATACCTCGTCGTAGTGGAAGGGTTGTTAGACAACCCGAGAGATACATTGGACTAGGAGAATCTATAAAGATTCTTCCGGACGATGATGATCCCTATTCGTACAAGGAAGCTATGGAAGATGTTGATTGTTGCCATTGGCAAAAGGCAATGCAATCCGAAATTGAATATCTGTTCATAAACAAAGTCTGGTCTCTTATAGACTTGCCTAAAGCGATAAAACCCATCTGGTGCAAGTGGGTATACAAGAGGAAAAGAAGAATGGATGGAAAGGTGGAAACCTTTAAAGCTAGATTTGTAGCTAAAGGTTATACACAGAAAGAAGGTATCGATTATAAAGAAACCTTCTCTCATGTGGCCATGCTTAAATCCATTAGGATACTCTTTTCCATTGCGACATCTCTAGACCTAGAGATTTGGCAAATGGACGTCAAGACAGCTTTCCTTAATCGAAGTCTTTACGAAAACATCTGTATGATGCAACCAGAAGGATTCATTGAAAAAAGGCAAGAGGAAAGGGTATGCAAGTTGCAAAGATCCATATATGGATTGAAGCAATCCTCCAGATCCTGGAACATAAGGTTCGATCAAGCCGTGAAACATTTTGGATTTATTCAAAACCTTACCTAACCTTGTGTATACAAAAGGATTAAAAGTGACAAGTTGGTTTTCCTAGTTCTTTACGTTGATGATATACTAGTCATCAGAAATGATGTATGTGTATCGACATGAATAAAATAATTGTTAGTAAAACAATTTGATATGAAAGACTTAGGAGAAGCAAGTTATATTCTTGGTATCCAAGTCATAAGGGATAAAAAGAATAGAACGATTGCATTATCCCAAGCTTCATGCATAAATAAAATATTGTCTAGGTTTTCCATTAAAGATTCCAAGAAAGGTATGTTAACTTCCAGGCATGAAATCAAACTTTCTAAGGAACAAGTTTTGAAGAATGAGCAAGAAGAGCAATTCATTAGTAGGGTTCCATATGCATCGGCAGTTGGAAGTCTCATGTATGCAATGCTCTGCACTAGACCAGATATTTGTTTTTTCATGGGCATAGTTAGCAGGTTTCAATCGAAACCTGGTCCTGATCACTGGATGACAGTCAAGAATATTTTCAAGTATCTCAGTAGAATGAGAGATTATATACTTGTATATCCTGGAGGGGATTTAATTCTCGTTGGGTATACAGATTCTGATTTTCAGTAAGATTTTGACTCCAAAAGATCAACATCAGGATCTATGTTTACTATTAGAGGAGGAACAGTCAAATGGAGGAGTATCAAGCAATCTTGTATTATCGATTCCACCATGGAAGCCGAGTATGTTGCCACATGTGAAGCTGTCTGCCTCCGCCAATTCTTGATTGACTTGGAAGTGGTTCCAGATGAGAATAAACAGATCACTTTCTATTGTGACAATGGTGGAGTAGTGGCCAATTCAAGAGAACCAATAAGTCATAAGAGAGGGAAATACATTGAAAGAAAGTACATCTTTTGAGGGAAATTGTGTATAGGGGTGACATGATGATTACCAAGATCGCGTCAACGGATAATCTAGCGGATCCCTTTACAAAGGCTCTTCCACAAAAGAGTTTTAATGGGCATCTAGAGAACATGGGGATGAGAGATATGACACATTTGCTATAGAGCAAGTGGGAGATTGTTGGGATTATGCTTGATAGCAAGAGTGTAATAATGTATTTGACAATCTTTTCATATTAATAAAGCGATTTCTAGTTTATTAAATCTTATAGCATTTATAGTTTAATTATTATAATTGTCAAAAGTAAATAATCATAAGGTCAATAGACTATGAGAAAAGAAGAATTGTTCATACATCTAGATATGTATAAAGTAGACACAATTATTTAGTTAGTCTTGAATAATATTCAAAACTTAAGATAAAAGGTTGGGTGCCTTTATCTTGTCAAAGTTGTAGATTCTATTGCTAGAATTTGAGTGAGATCAAATGTGTTATGATGAGTCTAAAATCATCAAAGTGTGGTGTCTTTGGGTAAAAGAATCTAGTGTGGTGAGTGCATTTATTAAATGAGAGTAGAATATCATCATATGGATGTTTTGAGGTATTGGATATTAAATCTTAACGTTAAGTTTTCAATAGTGTCTATGGAAACATAGCTTTTTGACAAGTCAAAATATCCAAGTTCAAAATGTTGTCACATGAGTAAATATGGTAACTTGGAGAGCTATAGACGGTCTATGAGCTCTTGGCGATTACTGATATTCTTCACGAGGATACACTTTCTCCAAAAATGTTGTCTAGGGTATGAATGAGTAACATCAACTTATTCTATCTTTTTTTAAGAGTTCAATTTTAGTTCTTTAGTGGAATGAATTAAACTTAAAAAGATCAGACCTAAGTGAATCATTTATTGATTGTGATCGGGTTGTGTCTATTGGAGCTTAAACTTAGATAGCTCATCAAGATTCCTAATCCATACGAACTTGCTTGGATCACTTGATATATTTTACCGAACCAATTTAGCAGTCCATCTAGAATTGTATTGAGGCATGTGGACTTGTTTCTTTATGTAAGAATGGGTCTAGTTCACATGTGGACTTTTTATAAAGGTCAAATGGATTTAATAAAATAAGAAAATAATAAATTGGCCCATATATATGTGTTGGGCGGTAAGGATATTTAGAATAGCTTAATTATATTATATTATTTTATTATTTAATTAAATGGAAATTTATTAATTTGGTGATTAATTCATTATTTAATTAAAAGTCAAAATCTTCTTCCTTGTAGGAGATGATCTCCTAAAATTATATTATTCTTGGTAGTATAATTAATAATAAAGACTATATTTGATAAGTAGATAAAAAAATGGAATTATTTATCTAAGCAAATTAGGAAGTCTTTTATATGGTTACAAATACACTATTGAGTTGGATTAGGAGTCATGGTGTAAGATAAAATTCATTTTTGAAAAGGATTCTTAACCACCAAGTAAATCTACCTAAGGAAAGGATTATTAACTATCAAGTAAATCCTTCTTAGGAAAAGAATTAAGTCTCCTGTATTCTATGAAATTTCGGCCAGTCCATATATATGTATATATATATATATATATATATATATAATAGGACAGAATTCCTTTTAGATAAGGATTCTTAACTACCAAATAAATCCAGCTAAGGAAAGGATTCTTGCTAACCAAGTAAATCCTTCTTCGGAGAGGATTTATGATCCTATATATATATGTGTATTATTAATTTTGGCCAGCCTAAGCATTTTAAAAGAGAGATTTCTGCCAGCCCTATTTTTCTAAGAGAAGAATTTGGCCACCATAGGAATTTTGAGGCAGAAAAATCTGATTTTACTCTAGACAAAATTCAATCAACTTTAAGAGATAGTGTGTGATTCGGCAAAGATGAAAATGAAGACAGAAAGTTTAGTTTTTGATAGTACACTAGTAGCCTTTACATCGAAAGGTTTTGTGTACAACATCGAATCAAGGTTCACACTAGTTTCAATCAAATTGATTCATAATTCACAAGTGACCTAACATTCTTTGTTTTCTTCTTGGAGGATTATTGTAACTAAAAAAGAAGAAGATTTTGTTTGTTTCCATCCTCAAGTATACAATTAAAGAAAGGGAGCCCACACTCCTAGGTGATTCACGTTCGTGATTGGATTGGAAGATCTTACGGAATCAATTTTGTGCTTGTTTAATCGTCACGAGAAAAAGGTATGACACTTTTTATATACATCAATTAATCTAGGGGTAAGGTTCTTGTTAGTCAAAGGGAATTTTTTTTATTTATACGCAAACCCTATTTTTATGATTTTTCATGCTTCCGTTACGTTTTGAACCGTTTTTCCCTACAAAATAAGACTTGTCTGTTGCTTAGGGAGCAACGGAAGACTAGCGTGCCTCTAAACTGGCACGACTCAAGCAGAGGGAGTAGCTGAGGCAATGCCAGCGGAGGAGCTGGTCGGGGCGGGGGTAACCACGACTCCCAGACTGAGCCCGTCCCTCCCGAGATCGTAGGTAAGGTTGCCCAATTGCTATTTAAAGAGCTAGCCGACGGGCAGACACTAGGAGGATGTTGATGCGTGACCTTACTACTGGATGCTTGTTTTTGTTTCCCAGAAAATGGGGTGGGCAACTTGCTAGATCATGACCAGTTGCTTATAATTCACTTTTTTTCTTTTAAAGTTGCCCGAAACAGGGAATGGGCTCCCTGCTTGATTCCATGTAGCCCGACTAAGGGGATGGGCACCCTCTATTAGCATTAATTGTTATTTCTTATATATGTACTTAGCTGACTTCTATCTTGGTCGAGTGCACCTCGCTTTATTCCAGCATCTGAAAAACAGCTTCTGACTTAACTAGATATGGTAAGAAAAAACTATTAAGTATAATAAACCAAGTAGAGTAGGAAATGAGCTCTGGCTGTTAACACTGAGCCAAAATTTTGTTCTCGCTAACTCTAGCACATAGGGCTCCTGCCTGCATGATCCCGTAGTATTTAAGTGAGGTTCCGGGTATTGCTCGTAACGCTTCTATACCCTAATTCTAGAGAGATTACTTGTAGTAAATGCACATATATTTGGGAGCTTTACTAGGCCTGATACCCTATAACACTGTTGGTACCCCGCAACACTATTGGCACCCCGATCGAGGGGCTCGTTTCTTTTTGTTCAAGTCCCCAGTACATATCTGTGCAATTGAAACCTAACATCATAAAAAGTTAAAAATATGCATGGAGAATAGACTATACTGATAAGTGACTTGCGTCAGGTAACCGTGACACTTAGCCAAATGGATCTAGAGGGCCATTTTTCAAGGCCAATTATCTTCTATGGGATAATTGAGGTACCACTCATCCATTCAATTGGAATTTGGTACTTGGCAGAATTGGTAGTTTTGTCGAATCATTCCCGGTACTTTTGTCCCTGTATTAGGGAAGTATCATGCTACCATGATCTCGATCTAGCAGGCAAGTATGCACTTACGCTCATCCTTCTTGGGCATGATAGCCTGACCAAGGCATCAGGGGTTCCAGTTGGTACTCATGATCTTGTGATCTGGCTGACACTATGATCTTATGCTTAGACCTTTCCCAAGTGGTCGCCCGACTAGGTGCATCATGAATGTTATCTAGCTATCCTGGTCTCGAGATCTGGTTGGCAACTATGCTCTTTCAATCAGACTCTTCTTGGAGGGGGGTGGTACCTGACCAAGGCATGAAGAATGCTATCTAATTATCCTTGGTTCACGGCGATCGTGGCAAAATTCCTCTTTATGAAAAAGAAAACACAGTTGAAGATGGAGAAACAAACTGGAGATTTTATTGATGATCAAACTAAAAGTGCCTAAATGTTTTAGAACTACTGATTCTGATATTTGGGTAGGGCCAATCTGCTCGAAGTCCCCTTCCTAGGGGTAAAACCTCTTTAAATGATCGTCGCTCGATGTGTGGTCGATGGGGCTGTTGATGCCCTAAAGATGTAATTTGTAAATGGATTTAGGAAATAATAAAATAAAAGTTTAATTCATTCTTGTTGTGTTATTTATTTTATAACCTGTGCATATATAAACATCCTAGATTGCCGGATATAATCTCAAACTGTTTATATAACTGTCATATACAGATGGATACAGTAAAAGACATGCAATCTAAAGAGTCCATAGATAGCAAATAAAGCTGGGTACTTTATTTACTGGTAATCTATAGTTGCAGTCCATTTCGTAATGTACGGTGATTCTATCCTAAATCATTCATATAAGATTTGGAAATGGAGGCACCTTGTATGATGTGATCATATAGAACTTGGGCATGATCTATATGAATCTCTCACTAAGTTCCTTTTATCAATGAGATTCATATACTTCAACTAATGATGGCTATATATGGGTGATCTAAATCCTGAGTGTGTTATCAACTCCTTCAGGTTAGATTATGATCATTGATATACCATAGGTGAGGTTAGATGTAGCTTCTGATCAGTATACTATATATGTTAGGATTGTGGTTTGGCTTTAGGCTAGGAAGATTTGTACATAATAGTGAAATCCACTCCTTCTAGTGAGAAGTAGATGGTAGTTCCTTTAAGGGTTGATTCGGGGCTTGGACAATATGAACACTCTCCTAATTCCGTGAGGAAATATGATTTATTGTCCATTATAGAATCAACGGTACTTAAAGGATATATGTAATTAGAGGGGTATAACGGACATTATGACCCAGCTCTAATTATGAACTACTGTTGAGGATCACTCCATGTGTAATAGCTATATCGATGGACACCGAGTTGTATCGGCCTATGTAAGAGCGTCTGCAGTTGAGAGAGTTCTGCTTCGGGTTTTTAGTGGTATAACACCGGAGTTAATAATCAAGGAATATTAATTAAATAGCTTAATTAATGTTTCCGAGGATTATTAGAGCTCAAAATTTTATAGGTCCATTAGGTGCCCTTACTAGCCCGATCGATTTAGGTAACAAGGGTCACGACTAATTAATTGGATAGTCCAATTAATTGTGTTACGAAAGTTACACGTATTTAATCAGAAATTAAGTGAATAATGAGATTATTTGATTAATGAATAATGGTGATTTAATAAATTAAATAATAAGATTATTTAATTATGTTAAAAAAAAGGAAAAGGTCATCGTTTTTTAGGTTTTAAATAATATGGTTGTTATATATATATATGTTTTTTTTTAAAAAAAAAAAAAAAAAAAAAAGGCATCACTGTATGTATGTGTGATATTTCTATATTAAAGAACAGGTCAAGAAGTTTTTTTTTTTTGAGGAAGCAATTATTGTGTGCTTGAAACAATCAATAAAAGACACCAAAGAAAGATAAGAGTGTTTAATATGTACACTAAATAATAATAAATATATATATATATATATATATATATATATTATCGACTAGAATTGTTCTAAGTTTTTCCTCTTGAGAAAAAAAGAGTTTCTTCAGGTATTTTCTCTACATCCCCCATTCAAGTTCCTTAGATTGTGACACAACCACACCCCAGTTACCAATCTCGGGATATAGCGAGGAAAATCGAGTGGTTCAGATAGAAGCATATCGTAAAGTGAAGGAGCCTCCAAACGTTGGTAAGGTTCTAATATTTTATTCTTCTCTTATTATATTGATTTCTATTTCCTGTATATACGTATATTTTGTTATTGTTATAATTTATATGTATAAGTTTCGAAAAAGAATTATGATCCCAAGTTCACTGGTACCAGATCTATAACGATCTATATAAAAAAAATTTAAAACCTACATAAAAATTCCATAAAAACATGTGCGTCTATTAACCTAGATGAGGGGTGAATAGGTTTTTAATTAAGTCAATTACTAATTTTTCGATTAATCAATATTAACACAAATTACCCCGAATAAACAAGCATTCAATAAAATCAATTATGCTTAAAACAATAACAACATACAATATTTACGTGAAACCTTCCAAATAGGAAAAACCACGTGCTGATATATGTGCCACACTCGATCCTCAAATCCACTATTGAATGAAAGTTTACAACCTAGGTTGACCTCCCGTCACACCCTCCAGTTACTAACCCTTTCACTCTACCTAACGGGCCTTAATAGTGATTCTTGATCTATTTGCTTGTGCACTAACCACTTAGTCACAAGACTAAACCTCAATGAAGAGTCAAAACAACCTTAGTGAATATGATAAAATATTCAAACATGCAAGTAATACTAGGCAACACTAAATGCTTATCTAGGAAATTAAGGATGTCACTAAGTACAATTCCTAGATATCAATGTCTAAATGAATGTTCATAAAGACTTAACTAGATATAGTTATGCAACATTATATCCTAGTTATCAAACAAAGGGCCAATCAGCACAAGTTGTCATTAAGCATAGCAAGGACTATAATGCAATCACGAAATGCAATCAATGAGTCCTAAACAATATCTAAATGCAAAGCAAAAAGGTTTAGCTAGAAGGGAAAATTGGTCACAAATCCTAGCTATCACAAAATATAAATCTCAACAAACAATCAACAACCCAAGCATGTTATAAATGCAATTAACCTCAATGACATACATTTAATCAACAATAATTGCTAAACCTAGGCATACATGTCATAAGAATGGAACAAGAGATTCTAGAGCATGTAGAGATTACCTAGTCAAAGACAAACAGGAAAATCCATGCTTGGAAGATGCAAAAAGATGCTAGATCCTCATGGATTGAAGTTTTGTTGAGTCAAGATGATTTCTTGGGAGTTCTCTCTCTATTAGAGTCCATTTATCTCTCAAAGAAAAGTTTGGACACTAAAAATGGCTTTATGGACTCACTAAACCAAAGAGAAGATAAGAATATATATATATATATATATATATATATATATTGTATCCTACATGAAACTGCATCGTTTTGGACGAAGGGCAACTAATTCCCGTCATGACCGTTGTGAGTGCTGCAGCCTAGGCAAGTGTCCAAACCGCGGTCCTATGCAGCATGGCACGACTGGACATTACCGCTACCTAGGTCATTGGCTGGGCATGTGCACCAAAAGCGGTCTAGACCGCGGTACACTCCTGGGAACCTCCGCTTGGGAGACCGATGTGCATGCAACGAGAACAGGCCGTGGTAGAAGCATCGTACAACACCTGGAGAACACCGTTGTGCGTACCACAGTGGAGGCAATGCACAGGGAGCGGTCCCAACTGCGGTTAAGAGGAAAATCCTCTTCTAAGGGAAAACTAAATGCATCAAACAACCAAGCAAGAGTTATGGTAAAAAGGCACACAATTAAGGCAATTAAGCATTCTTGTAAGATGATCAAAAACATGCATGTGAGTGTGTGTATGCACTAAAAATTCTTCAAACAAGGTTAAGCAATGATTTTACCTTTTGAAACTTGAGCTAGGTTTTGAGCAATGATGGCCTAAACTACCCTTACACATTTATCCTCAAATGTGGTTGTCAACGAAATGAACCAATCAAAAACTGAGGAACTTACAATCTCCCCATTTGGCTATTTCGTGACAAAAACCACCACTCACAATTTATCCTCACAAATAAACAAAACAAAAGACAGGGGTCAACAAGTTTTTCTACATTACAAAGAGATGCCTAATAAACTAGATCTTCAAGTAATCCATCTATTATAGAATCAACATCCCTACAAAACAAAGTAACTACACTTTCCAAGACAAGTGTATGTGAGATGATCAAAGAAATAAAAACAAGAGCAATTTGCATACAATGGAAACATGTAACATGCATTAACAATGCAAATGCAAATGCTCCCCCTAAATAGGCTAATTCCCCTTTAAGTCATGCCACTCTCAACTCCCTCTAAATCCACACCACTCCCCATTTTTGTCTGAGATAGACAAAGGAGTATCCCCTTAAGAAGGCATTAGCAGGGAGAGCTTATGGCACAAGACATATGCATAATCATATAACAAACTTATACAACTCAATTAAAAAGAGAGAATTAAGGAGTTTTATTACATAAAAAATGTGTGAACGAATGCTTTGCATATAAGACAAGTTGTATTCAAGATCAAAACATGGTATTTGGCAAAGCAAAATAACAAGGGTTTTCGAGAGAATTTAAACCAATTTCACCCTTTGTCATGGAATAAACAGGATGTAGATTGTAAAATAAATTCATTTTAAGAACAACTATATCAAACTTTACAAGCAAAAGAAGACACGAGGGCTATTGCGCCCTTTTTTATTTTTCCGGGTGGAATGCCTATATTATAGTAGCCTTGTTCGACAAGTAAAGAGAGAGACTTTTGGATTGTAAAATCCTTGAAATGGATACAAGATCCTTATTGATTGAAGTCGCATAATTGCTTTCACACAAAAATTTTTGCATTCATTTTGGAGCATTCAAAAAATCTCATCATGCATAGTAATTTAAAGCATGTCATAGAAATAATCAACATGCCGTGGAGATCAATTCTAGGTCATTCAAAATGTACTTCCTAATCAATTCTCCTAGTCCAAAAATGCATGTTTGGTCATAAATATGACATGGATTGCATGTTAAGCAAAGTTGCACACTTATTAAGAAAAAATTTGTAAAACCAATCATCTCAAGTAATTAATAAAGAAGCATAAAATTATCAATGAGCACAATGCATTGCCAATTTGCTTTCTTTGCTTGAGCTCCCCATATGGGGTCAATCAAAACAAGTCAATAGGGGATATGAGTCCCTATAGACTTACCAAGTCCATTGGACCTAGCTGAGTCTATGAGTGAACCCTTAGCACAATGGCATGTGAGTTCATCTTTTTTAATCCACTTAGGTGACACATTGTCATTCCTAGTGGTCAAGGTCATCATATTACTCATAAGATCATTGACACTAGATTTCCTAGGCACATGCATATTGTCTCTAGCTCTTTTTCTTTCAATCATGCTCTTAGTTCTACACATGTTAATGTACTTGAAGTAATTTGGTCTAATATAATAAAATGAGGAAATGTGCTTTCCCATGTCTTTGAGCTTTCTTTTTGTCTGGTGTTGGTTCTCTTCCCCCGTGTTGTTGAGTTGAAGAAGATTTCTTCCTTGGTTGAATATGCATGAAATGCTTCTTGGTTGATGGCTTTTAGGATTAGGGATCGTTCCTTAATGTGCTCTCATTGGTTGAGCTTGAGCTTGACTCCTTGGGACCATCTTGACTTAGACATTCTTAGAGTACCCTCCTAGTTCAATTTTCTTCCTAGGATTAAGTGGAGAAAGGGGCTCTTTGAAATCCATGCTCTTGATGAATACCGTCTTGCTAGGAGTTGAGGTCTCCTTGTCATCTTCAAACCCTAGACCAATCTTGTCACTTGGCTTCTTGCCAACTCCCAACATATGGTCAAGCTTTTCCGTACTCGAAGTCATCTTACCAATCAACTCTCTAGCTTTTCTAAGCTCCTCCTTCAACCTTTCTTCCACCTTTCTTCCATTCTTCACTTTCTCACTTAAGTGAGTCACTTCGGTTGATAGCTTGAGGTTTTATTCCTTTAGCTTTCAAACCTTTTTCTTCATATTCAACCTTGAGCTTTGAAAATGCTCAATGAACCCTTCAAGGTTCATACTCTCTACATTTCCATTTGTAGAGTGAGATGAGGAACTTTCATCACTAAAGTCATCACTAGTGTCTTTTGTTGTCACATTTACAACACTTCCACAAGTAGCTTCATCAATCACACTTCTAGCTACTTTATCTTTAATTTCTCCTATAGAGTCACAAATTAAGGCCTTGTTGCCTGTTTCACTATCTTCTACAAGAGAGGCTCCAAAAGCCCTGTAGTTAAGAATAATCTCTTAATCACTTAAGGAATCTTCTTCACTTCCACTCTCACTTGATAAGGCAGCCACCACCTTTCCTTTCTTCTTCTTTTTCAAATCATTCATGTGAAGTTTCATAAACTTCTTGAATCTCTTCACCATAAGAGCCATCTCCTCATCTGAGTCATCCTCCTCCATCTCTACTTTGGATGTCTTCAAGGCTATGTTATCTTGCTTCTTAGGAGATGTAGGTGTAGAAGTCCACCTAGACTCATATGCTAGAAGCCTTCCAATCACTTCACTCAGCTTCATAGTCTTGCAGTTGCTATTTTCTTCCAGTGCTGTCACTATGGACTCAAATCTCTTGGGGAGTGACCTCATGATCTGTTGCTTGATCCTTCTATCAGACCTAGTTGATGGCTTTGATTTACGATGTCCATCAACTTCACTTGGAAGTCATTAAAGCACTCGTCCTCTTCCATCCAAATTGTCTCAAATTGCATTTGAAGGACTTGAAGCTTGGAGTCCTTGACCACTTCGGTTCCTTCATGAGCCGTTTGTAGAATATCCCAAGCCTCTAATCCATAACTAGTATTTTGAACCAACTTGTATTGATTGTCATCCATGGCACACAAGATTGCATGCATAGCCTTGTGGTTCCACTTTGAACATTCAAATTCTTGTGTGCTCCATTGAGATTTAGGCTTGAGAACTTCATCTCCATCATCATTGGTCATATTTGGAAGAGTGTACCCATCTTCAACTGCCATCCATGCACGGTCATCTATTTGGCAAATATAAGACTCCACATTGCCTTTCCATGAGGTATAATTATCACCTTTAAGCAAATGTGGTCTTATACTTGATGCTCCCTCTTTGTTCATCCAAAGCTCACTCATAGTGTTTGGGTTATAAATGAATGAGATGCAAATATAATGTACCACACAAGATGCAGACAAAAAAAAAGCACAAGGTAAGATACACACAGTGCACGGATCACCTAAGTATATCTAGGAACAAGCTCTGATACTAATTGAAAATTCCCTAAAAACATGTGTGTCTAATAACCTAGAGGAATGGTGAATAGGTTTTCAATTAAGTCAATTACCAATTTTTCGATTAATCAATATTAACACAAATTACCCTGAATAAACAAGCATTCAATAAAATCAATTATGCTTAAAACAATAACAACACACAATATTTACGTGAAGACCCTCCAAATGGGAAAAACCACGGGCTGATATGTGCACCACACTGGATCCTCAAATCCACTATTGAATGAAAGTTTACAACCTAGGTTGACCTCCCGTAACACCCTCCAGTTAATAACCCCTTCACTCTACCCAACGAGCCTTAATAGTGATTCTTGATCTATTTGCTTATGCCCTAACCACTTAGTCACAAGACTTAACCTCAATGAAGAGTCAAAACAACCTAAGTGAATATGATAAAATATTTAAACATGCAAGTAATGCTAGGCAACACTAAATGCTTATCTAGGAAATTAAGAATGTCAATAAGTACAAGTCCTAGATATCAATGTCTAGATATAGTTATGCAACATTATATCCTTGTTATCAAACAAAGGGCCAATCAACACAAGTTGTCATTAAGCATGGCAAGGATTATAATGCAATCACAAAACGCAATCAATGATTCCTAAACAATATCTAAACGCAAAGCATAAAGATTTAGCTAGAAAGACAAAATGGTCACAAATCCTAGCTATCAAAAAATATAAACCTCAACCAACAATCAACAACCCAAGCATGTTATAAATTCAGTTAACCTCAAGGACGTACATTTAATCAACAATAATTGCTAAACCTAGGCATACATGTCATAAGAATGGAACAAGGGATTCTAGAGCATTTAGAGATTACCTAGTTAAAGACAAACAGAAAAATCCATGCTTGGAAGATGCAAGAAGATGCTAGTTGCTCGTGGATTGAAGTTTGGTTGAGTCAAGATGATTTCTTGGGAGTTCTCTCTCTATTAGAGTCAATTTATCTGTCAAAAAAATGCTTGGACACTAAAAATGGTCTCATGTACTCACTAAACCAAATAGAAGAGAAGAAAACATATATATATATATTGTACCCTACACGAAACTGCATCGTTTTGGATGAAGGGCAACTAATTCTTGTCATGACCGTTGTACTTGTCGCAGCCTAGGAAAATGTCTAGACCGCTATGCTATGCAGCATGGCACAGCAGGACATTATCGCTGCCTTTGTCGCTGGCTGGGCATGTGCACCAAAAGCGGTTAAGACTGTGGTACACGCCTGGGAACCTCGGCTTCAGAGACTGCTGTGCATGCAACAAGCACATGCCTTGGTAGAAGCAGCGTGCAATGCTTGGAGAACATCCATGTGCATACTGTAGCGGAGGAAATGCACAGGGAGCGGTCCTAACCGCGGTTAAGGGGAAAATCCTATTCTAAGGGAAAACTAAATGCATCAAACAACCAAGCAAGAGTTATGGCAAAAAGGCACACAATTAAGGCAATTAAGCATTCATGCAAGATGACAAAAAACATGCATGAGAGTGTGTGTGTGCACTAAAAACTCTTCAAACAAGGTTAAGCAATGATTTTACCTTTTGAAGCTTGAGCTAGGTCTTGAGCAATGATGACATAAACTACCCTTAGATATTTATCCCCAAATGTTGTTGTCAACGAATCGAGCCAATCAAAAACTGAGAAACTTACAACCTACTTCTGTTCTGTAACTGGTGAACGAGGTACCAACAATTGGCATCAGAGCCAAGTTTTTTTTTCGGAATAAGAAATTGTTTTCGATGCTCCTGTATGTATGATTGTGTAGACACTGTTTAAGTTGACTGTAAGATGTTTTTGTATGTGTATTAAATTTGTTAATTTACAAAAACATGATTGATCGTTAATTATATGGTATGTGGATTTATGGTTTATGGGTTGTATATATTATTTATTTTTTATATTTTTTTTACTGTTATTTTATTGAAAAATAAAAAATGTAACCTATATATTGAAGACCTGAATAAATAGCGAAGATGGATTCATGAGATGAATCGGAGTGACCTGAAAAGACTGGAAAACTAAAAAAATTTAAGAAGACCAAGGAATGCCTACGGAGTATTTTTGTAATTTTAGATTCCAATTTTTATTAGGTCAAATAATTCATGGTACTCTATCAATTCATATATGCTTTTTATTATATGACGATAAAAGCATTGCCATGCGTACTATGTCATTCAGATTAGATGTGTCTACACAAATATATTTGATATGTCATACATGCCTCATTACCTAATTTTTTATGTATTTTTTTAATATGATTAAAATGGGTGTATACATACATTGGCTATGAAAATGAGATTAGTTTTTAATAGTTAAAAACTTGGCAATTCTCACTAAATGTTAATCTAGTTATTAAAGAATTTAATAAGCTAGATTCATAGGGTCATTTATTATAAATAGGATTAATATGATTAATAACCTAATAATAAATAAACCGAATAAAGTATTAGAGTTTTAAGAGTTAAAACTTGGTAAACACTAACATAATAA
The DNA here is from genome assembly GCA_032871835.1 of Dipteronia dyeriana. Lineage (NCBI taxonomy): Eukaryota > Viridiplantae > Streptophyta > Magnoliopsida > Sapindales > Sapindaceae > Dipteronia > Dipteronia dyeriana. The sequence goes on from CM065297.1 coordinate 83,488,341, forward strand.
TTTGACCTTAGTAAATAGTTTACGAAAGCTTAGATTATTCACTAATAAATTAGATTTTTAATTTTTAAAAATCATTAATAATTTATTAGTTAATTGGAATTCGATTCTGATAATGAATTAGTTAATGCGCTAGATAACCTGATTAAAGTTAGCTGTTTGATCCTGTATAGTCTAGGTGCATTAACGGATAATAGAAAACCTTAGTTCTAAAATAGTGACTGGGAGAGGGATATATGACAAATATATCCCGCAGTCTGCATCATTAGTTCAACACCGTAACATCCGAGTGGGGCCTAGTGACGGGTTTGCTTTTGTCCTTCCTAAGGAGGGTTTCCACAAAGGTCAATATCAAGGTTGACTTCCTAACGATAGGATTTTTGAGGGGTCGGGATTGACCGACCCTAAGGCAGCAATTCTCGAGTTAAGCTCATGGGATCTGAAATAGTGGGTTACACTCATAAGGTTTTGATTTAGTTTTGTTAAATAAAAACCTGACTGCATTAACGATGATTAAATTATATGGGATAAGAGTTATTCTAGAATATCAATTGATTGAAAATGTCTCGGTCCAACATGCAAAGAATTGACAAACCCTAAGGTGGCACTTCTTTGTGGTATGTTGGATTGTCGTGGTATAGTAAATAGTTTTAGGGTAGTTCTAGTTCGTTAAACATGTTCAAGCATCATGTTTAAATATTTTTCAAAGCACTCGTACTTGTTTTAAATAAATGACTGAATGAATCTTTAATTTTATTTTAGCAATTATGTCTTCTGCATTACTTCAAATTCTCGTTACCGAAAAATTAACTGGTGATAACTACACTAAGTGGAAATTAAACATTAATGCAATATTGGTCACCAAAGACCTCAAGTTTGTGCTTATGGAGGAATGTCCTCCAGCACCTGCTGCCAATGACACACCAACTGTTCGTGAGGCATACCAGCGATGGGTCTAATCTAATGAGAAGGCCCGAACATATCTGTTGGCTTCTATGACAGACGTGCTTGTCACAATGCATGAAGCAATGACTTCAGCATTCGATATCATGAAGTCATTGCAATCTATGTTCGGGCAGCCCTCTAAGCAAAAGCGACACGAAGCTGATCGCTCTGCTATGTTCGCTCACATGTAAGAAGGTACGTTAGTTCGGAAACATGGTCTGAGCAAGATGTCCTATTTTAATACGGCAGAAGTAAACGGCGGGGCTATTGATGAACCCAGTCAAGTGAGCATCATATTGATGACTCTTCTAAAGAGTTTCGATCAGTTTAAGAGCAACTACGGGATGAATAAGTTAAAGTTCAGTCTTACACAGTTGCTCAATGAGCTTGCTACCTTTAAGTCTTTAACTATGGATAACAAGGGTAGGGCCGGTGAGGAAAATGTTGCTGAGCCAACTTCCTCTAATAATAAAAAGAGAAAGAGGTCTACAGAGAAGGCAAAGGGTAAGCCCAAATCCAAGAATGCCTAAAGCATAAAGAAGAGCGCCTGCACTAACCAAGGAAAGAGAAAATGTTTCCATTACGACAAGGTCTGTTACTAGAAGAGGAACTGTCCTCAGTACTTGGAGGAGGTAGCCAAGAAGAAAAAGACGAAAGGTAAATATGATTTACTTGTTCTTGAATCTTGTTTAGTAGAAAATGATTCTTTGCCCTTGATAGTTGATTCGGGGGCCACCAACCATGTTTGCTTTTCTTTACAGTGAACTGATTCTTGGACACAACTAGAGGAGGGAGCCTTCTCAATGTGTCTGGGGTCAGCTAAAGCTGTGTGAGCAATAAGAATGCAATTTTGTAGAAATAATATTTTTTTATTATTGAACAATGTTTTTTATATCCTGGATTTACACGGAATCGTATTTTGTTTTTTTTAATAATAAGTTTGTTATTATTGGAAAGAATGGTCTGAATATTTGTTCAGGAATTAAAGAAAATAATTTGTATGTATTAAGACCGTTAATACTGTTAGGTTTTAGATTGTGTTGGCATTAATTCCATATCAAAATGATGTTTACTTGTAATGATTTAGTTGTTTAGATTCATGATGATTCAAGCTTTAAAGAAGAAGGAATAACTAGTCAAAGCAAGTTCAAAGTCTTCAAAGAGAAAGGATGCAATATGGTTCTACAAAGGTATACTAAGACCTTATCTTTCTCTTACAAAGCTTAGGCACACACACACAATTCATACATTTGTGTCCCTGCATCATTGTTCACCATTATAGACACACACAAATAATTCATTCATATGTGTCCCTGCATCGTTGTGTACCATATATAACACATTCACACACTTGAAGATGAATGCTCATGCATTGGTATGGAAATAACATGTTTTGGAAAATGCATGATTGGAGACTATCTTTATGTAGTTTGCATTCTAGTGTGAATTGTGTTTGTATGTGTATATGTTTGTATAACATGGATATTGAACTTAAATTTAGTCTTTAATCATTTTAGATTGAGATCCGGTCATTTCGGTTACTCATACTATTGATTTCAAGTTCTAAGTCAAAAGATACTACACTTTCAACTTATTTTGCATACAATGTCTTCGTTTTCATATATCGAGTTGAATTTTTATTTTTTGGGTTGAGTATCTTATATGTCCATGTCTGTGAGAGAGTTATGGTTTGTAATGTACAAACAGATTTGAATTCGGAGTTTGGAGGCTGGAGAATAGTCGAAGAACATGAGGGGAGTGCGCGAGGAAAAGAAGTGCAACCAAGCACTCTTTCCAGAGATGGCACGTGGCCATCTCGGGATAGAATGCTTGCTGCTCCGAGATGCCCATGCGCCATCTCGGGCAGCAAGCATGCTTGGTGCACTTAAGTTAATTTTGGTCTTTTTGCTTCTATTCTTTCCCTCTCCTTTATATTTCCCTTCCCTCTCACATTTCATTCTAAGAAGAAACTTAAGAACTTGAGTGCAGAATTTTCTCTCCACATTTTCTCACCTTCCAAACACCATAACTTCTTCATTTGAACTCTGATTTGAGTGATTCAAAGTTGAGAGTGTTTGTCTATTCAGCCTTCATCCTTTCTCTGAAGGCTTGAGTTAGTTTAATTGCTGTTGTTGGAGTCTAAACTCACAAAAACTGGACTGCACCAAAATGAACTAAGGTATTGATTTTCTCTCAAAGTTTTCTTTTAAAACTTGGTCAATTGCCTTGGGTTTTCTTCTTCAACATATATATGTGTCTTGTGATTGTTTTGATTTAAGTTTTGAACTCATTTAAAGCTAGATTGAGTTTCAATTGAAATCTCAAATATTGAGTTAGGTTTTGATTTTGCCTAGTGTTTTACATGTTTGGGATTGTATTGTAATAGCTTTGATTCTAGGACTATTTGATGATCTTTGATTGACTAATTTTGTGAAAAATAGTTCCTCACATGTATTAGGCTCTTTTTGGCCGAAATCTCACAATGATACATGTGCTTGTGTTCTTTTGAGCTATTCATGTGTTTTGTTGAATCTATGAATAGGAATATGCTCTAGAACTTTAGCTTTAATCTAAATGACTTTGTCATATGATTTTAGCATGTTTTTGGTTTATGAAATTTAAACTTGATTATATGATTAATTGAACATATCTTGTGATTCAAGTTTTAGATCTATGCTTGTATCTAGGTTGTAATTAATGTTGAACATATCTTATATGATCTAGATGGATTAAACATGCATGATTGACTAGACTACATTTGATTTGAGCATTTATGCTCATGTCTAGTATTTTCCATAGAATGTGATGATCGTAACATTCTATGTTGCGTGCTTGTTTGCGTTTTGCATTCATGATCACCTAGATGCCTTGTGAGAAGGAAGTCTTGACAATAGGTGTGAGACCTATGTTGTTGAGCAAGGAAGTCTTGGCAAGAGGTGTGAGACCTTGAATTGTCAAGCAAGGAAGTCTTGACTAGAGTTGGGAGGACTCGGATAGTTGAGCAAGAAGTCTTGCCTTAAGTTGTGAGAATTCGGAAGGTTGAGCAAGGAAGTATTGACTAGAGTCGGTAAGACTCAGATAATTGAGCAAGAAGTCTTGCCTAGGGTCGTGAGGATCCAGAAGGGTGAGCGAGGAAGTCTTGACAAAAGGTGTGAGGCCTCGGATTGTTGAGCAAGAGGGTGACATCTTCATGAGTAGGATAGAAGGGTAGTTTCTAGGTGAATGGGTCACTTGAGAGATTGTACTTGTCTTATCTACTAGTGGATTTTTTTTACCGGTGGTTGCTAACCCGTGGATGTTTCCTATTCAGAAGTTTACCACGTTATATCTTGTGTCAAAATTTCTCTATCCCTACCTCTCTTATATTTGTATTTGTTATTTGAATGCTATGGACAGAACTCTTTATGTAAGTTGGTTTCTTTTCTATAATATAGATTGTGTATGTGTTACAATTACTTGTTTGTGTCACATTTTACTTGTTTTATATATTGATTAAGTGTCTTTAATTGATATATATATATATTATGATACAAGCAATCTAGAGGGACAAACTTTTGTTTATTTCTAAAGGATTCGAAAAAGGTTTCTTACCTATTCACCCCCCCTCTAGGTTAGCCTTGAGCATTTAACCATGTTTGTATTTTCAAATACATACTACACTGCTCAACACCGAAATGTTTAAGGTTGAAAAACCAAAAACTAAACGATATAAAATTTCTCCACATAATAACACGTGTCTCTAGCATCTAAGCCTTGGTCATATCAACCTTGACCAAATAGACAAACTAGTAAAAAGTGGACCCTTAAGTGAATTAAAGGTTGGCACCTTACCTATCTGTGAATCCTGTTTATAAGGTAAGATGACTAAGAGACCTTTTACTCAAAAAGGGCATAAATTTAAAGAGCCACTAGAGCTCATACATACAGACGTCTATAGACCAATGAATGTTAGAGCTAGTGGCGGCTATAAGTATTATGTAACCTTTATAGATGACTACTCAAGATACGGATATGTCTACCTGATGCAACGAAAGTGGAAAACATTTGAAAAGTTTAAAGAATTTTGAGCTGAAGTTAAGAATCAATTAGGTAAGACTATCAAGTAACTACAATTAGATCATGAAGGTGAGTATCTTGACCAAGAGTTTGATGACTTCATGGTCAAGCATGGGATAGTTTCTCAACTCACAGCACCCGGTACACCTGATACTCGCTTTTTGTGTCACTACCAAATTGTGACTATCAAAATAATACTTATAAAAAGTCCTACACGATATGCTCTAAAGTTTTGAAAACTAGTAAAGCAGTAAGCAAGGGTATCGTCCACAGAAAGGTGTCATCCATCGACCGTTTCACGTTCTTGTGTTTATGGAAAGCAAGTAAATAAGAATATGGCAAGAGTGAGAGTGGTGTGTGTGAAGTGTAATCATACTGCAGGTGTGTGCAAAGTAATTAAATCAAAAAAGAATTCAAATAAACACAAAGGAATATGGGGGGTGAGAATGGTGATTAAAGTGACAAATGATAAAATGGTGGATCGGAGAGATGTATGAGAATGATCACACAAGGTTCATAAAGCTAACCATACATAAGTGCACAAAAAGTGGTTGTTAAGCATTGAAGACATTCAATTCAAGATACAAGAAAAGAATACAAAATGGATAGAAAGGAGACCCCTCATCTGTAACCAGGAATCGAACACCAGGTTTTCTCTAGTGTCAATCCGAGATGTCCTTACCACTGGACGACTACGACATTCTCCAATCTCATGAATGCACAACCCCTCCTCAATTAAAGACATTCAATTTAAGCTAAGGGCTTGTTCTCTCAGTTGAGAGATTTACAAACTCAAATCACTCCCCAAGGTCTCGGTGAAGTGATTGTGTTTGTAATCTCAACTAAGGGATTCGAGACACGACTCACTCCCCAAGGTATCGGTGAAGTAATTGTGCTTTAAGTCCCTACCAGTAAGCATATAAAGATAAGCCAAAACCTACTCTAGCAAGGTCTTGCATAGAACAAGTTTCATTCATTGTTTAGAGCTCATTGGTTAAGATTATACCCGGATTGGTCCACCTAGGCACAACCAAAAACCCATAAACACTTAAACCCATCCATACAAGTTAATTTCAACCTTCCAAAGACATACACACACAAATGGGATATTTGATTACAACTACTCCTACAATTATATTAATCTACTCCTAATCCCATCCATGAACACATATCAATTTCCAATCTCCATACGCAAGCACATCAAGATATGAGATTAATCAATAATAGCAAGAACAAATCAAAACCCAAATGAATATAAAATCAACCAACGTTTATTGAGCACAAATTCGATTTACAAATATTCCCAAGTGGGGATTAAACAATCAAGAAAACATAAAATACAAAGAGAATGAGTTTAAAGGAGACAACCCTTGAAGAAATCCCTCCAAGTGCTCCATGAATCCCTAGCTCGAAATTGGTCATAGACCACTCCTATCTCCTTACAATCAACTCTCAAAAATGGTGGAGGATATGTAAAAATGGGTGGTGGTGAGCTTCCCATGGAGGAGGACCTCCATGGGAGCTTTGGAAGCTTCACTCTCTCTTGATTTGTGAAGAAGAAGAAGAAAATAATGGCTCTCTTGCCTTTGTTTTGTGTCAAGAGAAGAGGAGAAAATGATGTATTTATAGTTAGGGAAAGTTTGAGGATGAATTAGGGTGTCAAAAGGACACAATTGCCCATCTGAAAATGGCCTAAAATCGACATGTCACGTTCGAGAATCAGGTGTGTCGCAGTCTTGCAAAACACACCGGGCGACAGTGATTTTCGCGACAAGAATTTCCATCCTCGTACATCATTATGAAATATCTCCCTCTAGAAAACCTAGAATTGCGATCAATAAAAATTGCTGGAAAGAAGACTTCTGGGGCTTTCTAAATATATAAATATCTTAACGTTATTCAATCTGAGGAGGGAGATATGATCCCTTAAAGTTAGGTGTTCTGCATGAAGCTCCCAGCCGCTGTCGTGTTTTCAGCCTTACACCGTTACAAAAACTCGTATATCTCCCTCTAGAAAACCCAGAATTGCAATCCGTACAACAGTTAGAAAGAAGACTTTTGGGGCTTTCTAAAAATAGGTGGTACGAAACCCAGTTCACTATGATGAGGGAGATATGGACCCCGAAATCTGGCTTTCTAACTGTCATTTAAGCTCAAATATCCTATGTAGGGAATATGTACATAGACAAAGCTCAACAAACATATTATATGCAAAAATATTCTCGAAAATGAGAACAAACGATAGGGAATTGGGACCTCAAATAGGTATAATTATCGTCCGATCAACACCTCAACAAAATTGTGTAGCAGAGAGGAGAAATAGAACTCGGGTGGAAATGGTGAGATCTATGATTAGTTTCTTATCATTACCGAATTCCTTCTGGGATATGTGTTACAAACAACGGTATACATTTTGAATGTAGTGCCATCCAAAATTGTTCCTAATACTCCCCTAGAGTTGTGGAATGTTCGTAAAGCCAACTTATGACATTTTCACATATGGGTGTGTCAAGCAAACGTGCTAAAGAACAGATGTGGAAAGCTAGACTCCAAGTCTGTTGTCTGCCTATTTGTAGGATACTCCAAGAAGACTAAAGGTGGACACTTCTATAGTCGCTAAGATAACAAAGTATTTGTATCGACAAATGCAACGTTTCTTGAGGACAATTATATTAGTGACCATAAACCTCGTTCTAAGATTGTATTGAATGAGTTTGAGCCTTGTGAGACTAGTGCTTCATCAACAAGAGTTGTTGATCCATGAACATCTGAGAGTTAAAAGATTCCTGATCAAGATACATTACCACCTAGACGTAGTGAGAAGGTTGTGAGACAACTTGAACACTATTTAGGTATAGGTGAGGGACATGGTGTTGTCTCTGCTGATAGTGTGGATAATCCATTGACATTTAAGAATGTAATGGAAGATCCTGATAAAGAGTAATAGTTTAAAGCCATGAATCTCGAGATGGAGTCCATGTACTCTATCTCAGTCTGGGATCTTGTAGACTTATCGGATGGGGTAAAACCCATAGGGTGTAAGTGGATCTATAAGAGAAAGAGATGAGTAGATAGAAAGGTAGAGGCCTTCATGATAAGGTTTGTGGCTAAGGATTATACACAGAAAAAGGGGTCGATTATGAAGAGACCTTCTCGCCAGTAGCCATGTTTAAGTCTTTTAGGATTCTCTTATCCATTGCTGCTTATTTCAATTATGAAATTTGGAAAATGGACGTCAAGATTGCAATCTTGAATGGCTCTTGGCAATCTTGACGAGAGCATCTACATGATACAACCAGAGGGATTTATGTCTCTCGATCAAGAGCATAAGGTTTGCAAACTACAAAGATCCATCTATGGACTTAAGCAAGCATCTAGATCATGGAACATCTGGTTTGATGATGTGATCAAAACCTATTGCTTCGAGCAGAATGTCGATGAGCCTTGTGTCTACAAGCGTATCATTGATAAGAAAGTAGTTTTCTTGGTCCTATGCGTATTTGATATCCTACTTATTGGGAATGATGTGGGAATGTTGTCTGATGTAAAGGGTTGGCTGCCTAGCCAATTCCAAATGAAAGATTTGGGAGAGGCAAGTTATATTTTAGGGATCCAGCTTATAGGAGATCGTAAGAACAAAAACATAGCACTGTCTTAAGCATCGTATTTTGACAAGATTCTTATACGATTTTTGATGCAGAACTCCAAGAATGGTAATTTTCCTTCCAGGCATGGAGTTCACTTGTCTAAGGAACAGTGTCTATAAACACCTTTAGAATTTAAGGATATAAGATGTGTACCCTATACATCAGCAGTAGGTAGTCTCATGTATGCTAAGTTATGTATGAGACCGGACATTTGCTATGTAGTGGGAATACTCAGTAGATACAAGTCCAACTTATGATTGGATATTTGGGTTGCTATCAAGACTATTCTCAAGTATCTTCGGAGAACGAAAGACAATATGCTAGTGAATTCTAGACAGAATTTGATCCCGTTAGGATACACGAATTCTGATTTTTAATCAGACGAGGATTCTAGTAAATCCACGTCTGGATCAGTATTCACCCTAGGTGCTAGAGCCATTATGTGGAGAAGTATTAAGCAATCTTACATTACTGACTCCACCATGGAAGCCGAATATATAGCTGCTTGTGAAGCTGCTAAAGAGGCGGTTTGGCTCCTTAAGTTCTTGAGTGGTCTGGAAGTTGTTCTAGATATAGATAAGGCCATCACATTTTATTGTGATAACATTGGTGATATGGTTTATTCTAAAGAACCAATAAGCTACAAGAGAGGAAAACATATAGAGAGAAAGGATAATCTTATTAGAGAGATCATCACAAAGATAGCCTCACAAGACAATCATGTTGATCCATTTACAAAGACCTTACCAGTTAAAGTATGTTTGGGTCACCTAAATGGTCTAGGTTTGTGAAACATGACTCATGTGCTTTAGTGCAAGTGGGAGACTGTTAGGTTTATACCTTAAGTTGTAATTTGTAAATGGTTTTATGAAATAAAAAAGAAAAGTTCAATTCTTTGTTGTTGTGTTGTTTATTTTATTACTTGTGCATCTATAAACATTCTAGATTGCCAGATGTAATCTCGAACTGTATAAATTAGTGTCATATATAGATGGATATAGTAAAAGACGTGAAATCTAAAGGGGTCCATAGATATCAAACAAAGCTGGGTATTTTATTTACGGTTAATCTATAGTTACGGTCCATTTCGTAAAGTACAGTGATTCTATCCTGAATCATTCATAAGAGATATGAAAATGGGGAAACCTTGTACGATTTGATCATATAGGACTAGGCCATGATATATACGAATCTCTCACTAAGATCTGTTTATCGATGAGATTCATATATTTCAACTAATGATGGCTATATATGGGTGATCTTAATCCTGAGTGTCTTATAGACTCCTTCAGGTTAGATGGTGGTCCTTAATATACAATGGATGAGGTCAGATGTAGTTCCTGATCAAAATACTCCGTACGTTTGGATTGCGGTTTGGCTTGTGGCTAGGAAGATTTGTACACAATACTTGAATTCACTCCTTCTAGTGAGAAGTAGATGGTAGTTCCCTTAAGGGTTGATTCACGGCTTAGACAATATGAGTGCTCTCTTAACTCCGTAAGGAAATAAGATTTATTGTCCATTAGGGAATCAATAGCACTTAAAGGATATATGTAATTAGAGGGGTATAATGGACATTATGACCCAACTCTAAGTATGAACTACTGTGGAGGATCACACCATGTGTTTTAGCTATATCTATGGAAACCGAGTTGTTTCGGTCTGTGTAAAAGTGTCTGCAGTTGTGAGAGTGCGGCTTTGGTTTTTTAGTGGAATAACACTAAAGTTAATAATCAAGGAATATTAATTAAAGAGTTTAATTAATGTTTCCGAAGAATATTGGAGCTCAGAATACTGTGGGTCCATTAGGTCCTCTTGTTAGCCCAATCGATTTAAGTAACAAGAGTCACGACTAATTAATTGGATAGTCCAATTAACTATGCTACGAAAGTGACACGTATTTATTCAGGAATAAATTGAATAATGAGATTATTTGATTAATGAATAGTGGTGATTAAATAAATTTAATAATAAGATTATTTAATTGTGATAGTAATCATTAAATGGAGGATGTTTGTTGATATTTGTTTTTGAATAAAATAAGACAATATGATTATTTTATTTTATTAAATTAAATTTTTGAATTTCTGAATTTGAATCGTTTGAATTCAAATTTGATGATAACTTCCAATAAAAAAATATATTTTGTTTTAAATAAAAAGATATCATGAGGGTTTTAAAAGAGGAAATATATATTTGTTATACATTCTTTGAAAACCGACCGAAACAAGATATCTATTAATAAGGATATATATATATATATATATATATATATATATATATATAAAGTAAATAAAAAGGCATCACTGCATGTAAGCGTGATATTTTTTTATTAAAGAACAGGTCAAGAAGTTTTGTTTTTGAGGAAGCAATTATTGTGTGCTTGAAACAATCAACAAAAGACACCGAAGATAGAAAAGAGTGTAAACACTGTTGAAACGAGAGAAATATATATATATATATATTTAACGACTAGAATTGTTCTAAGTTTTTCCTCTTAAAAAGAAAGATTTTCTTCAAGTATTTTCCTGTGATCGTGACTCTCCCACACGTAGTTACCAATCCCGGGATATGGCGAGGAAGATCGAGTGGTTCAGATAGGAGCATATCTTAAAGTGAAGGAGCCTCCAAACGTTGGTAAGGTTCTAATATTTTCTTCTTATCTTATTATATTGAATTCAATTTCTTGTATATATGTATATTTTATTATTCTAATAATTTATATGTATAAGTTTCGAAAAAGAATTATGATCTCAAGTTCATTGGTACCAGATCTATAACGATCTTTATAAAAAAATTTAAAACCTATTTCTACTGCGTAACTAGTGAACGGGGTACCAACTGGGCCGTCCATCTATATCTTCGAGCTTCTAAGCCCCGCTTCGGACCACTACCTTTATCAAGTAAGGGACTTCCCAATTTGGTCCTAAGACCCTATTAGATTTGACCCCGGTGTTCTAAGTCTTCTTTCGTAGTACTCAGTGCCATCTTCGAAATTCTGGGTCTTCAACTGTTTGTTAAAGTACCTCGCAATCTGGCTTTGGTAAACTTCTACCATTTCTGGCGCTCTATCTTGCTTTTCGTCTAGGAGGTCCAGTTTGGCCCTGAGTTTGGCCTCATTATTTTCTAGCTCAAAGTGTTGGACCCAGAATGAGGTTAGCTTGTACTCGATTGGTAGGACCGCCTCCACTCCAAGTGCTATGGAGTAGAGCGTTTCCTAGGTCACAGTTCTTTTGGTGGTCCGGTAGGCCCGAAGTACCTTGGTCAACTCTTCTTCCCACTTTCCCTTTTTTTGCTGGAATTTATTTTTCTAGAGCTTTTTAATTGTCTTATTTGTAGCCTCCACCAGGCCATTGTTTTGGGGGTGAGCTACCGAGGCAAAGCGGAGGTCGATCCCAAGTCTTTATAAATCCCTAAATTGAGCATTATAAAACTGCTTATCGAGGTAGGTGATGATGATGATGATGATCGGGGTACCAAACCTGCACACCACGTTAGTCTTGATAAATCTGGTGGTGTTCTCTTCTGTGATCTGGGATAGTGGTCATGCTTCCACCCACCGAGTGAAGTAGTCAATTGTAATAATAGCGTGCTTAGCTTGACCTAGAGCGGTAGGGAGGGACCTAATTATATTAACTCCCCATATAGCGAAGCAGTACGATAAACTGATTAAATATAGGCATTCTGGAGGTAGGTGGTTCAGATTCAAGGTCCTTTGGCAGGGTCTATATGACTGTACAAATTTTCTTACATCATAGTGTATGGTCGGCTAATAATAACCTATACAAAGCACCTGATATGCTAATGCATATCCTCCAGTATGGCTCTCACATTCTCTGTAGTGAACTTCTTTCAGTGGCTAACCAACATCGTTTGGATGCAAGCACCAGAGTAGGGGGAGGGACTTTCCCCTACGGTAGAGGTACCCATCAATCTAGCAGTATCGGACTATGTCCTTCTGAGCTTTCGAGCCTACTTCAGATCCTCTTGAAGCTTTTTCACCTAGAGATAGGCAACTATTAGGTCTATCCAATACAGAAGGTAATCAATCAGGCAGACCTCTTTACCTGGTGTTATGCTGGATTGAGAGATCATCTAGAGGGGTACTCTTTTGGGTAGAGTTTGCCCCTTATTGGTAGTTATCTTGGCAAGGGTATCTACTTGAAGATTCTCTTGACAGATCAGTTCAATCTTGAATCCTCTTAATCAGGTTTTAAGTTGTTAAATTACCTTGAGGTAAGTTGTCATATTGTCACCTTTTGCCTGGTACAAACCGGTGACTTAGTTAACGATGAGTTGAGAGTCGCTCTTTGAATATAGGTAGTCGACCCCGAGCTTAATGGTTGTCCTTATTCCTGTAAGGAGGGCTTTATACTTTGCTTCATTGTTTGTAGTCTTGAACTTGAACCTGAAGTTATGGCAACATTCTGCTTATCCTGGGTCTGTCAAGACAATGGCAGTACCTCCCCCTGCTTATCCGAATGCTCCATTAGTGTCGAGGATCCAGGGATTTCAGTCAGCTGGCTAGTTACCAATTTTCAGATCCTGCTGGGGAATCAGTTCCAACTCTGTTAAAATATCAAGATTGGGAAGAGTTGAGAATTCAGCCATGAAATCTACTAGCACCAGGGGTTTGATAGTCATGCTTGTCTTGTATTTTATGTCAAACAGGGTGAGTTCAAAGGCCTAAAGAACTGACCTTTCTGACACATCTAGTCATTGTAAAAACTGACAGAGCGGTTGGTCCGTCACAACAGCAACTGCATGAGCTTGAAAGTAAAGGCAGAGCTTTCTTGTTGAAGTAACCAAGGCAAAGACGAGCTTCTCTAGGAGGACATAATTCTTTTTTGGCTTTGTTAACACATGGCTTACATAGTAAACAGGTCATTGAACCCCGTATCTATACTCTTTGACCAAAGCCCCACTAACCGTCATTTCAAATATAGCTAGATAGATTTATAGTGTCTTATTCGGGAACTAGCTTGACCAACAAAAGCAGGTTGGCTAGATATTTCTTTTGAGTTTGGAAAGTCAGCTCGCTGTCCTTGCCCAACTTCATATTCCATCCCTGTTTGATCTCCTTGATAAAGGGAAGACACTTGTCAGTCGACTATGAAATGAGGCAATTGAGCACTACAACTCGACCAGTTAACACTTGTATTTGTTTGAGTTAGGTGGGAGATTCCATGTCCAGAATAGCTTGGATCTTCTCCGAGTTGGCCTCTACACCTCTCTTATAAACTATAAGCCCAAGGAATTTTCCCGTTGTTACCTCGAATACACATTTGGCGAGGTTCAACAATATGTGGTTCTTTCATACAATCTGGAAGGTTCGGCGAAGATGGTTCTGATGCTCCTCCTCTACCTGGGAATTGGTGATCATGCAATCGATGTACACCTCTATCGTCCTTACTATCTTTGGCCTGAACAATCGATTAACCAGACGCTGATTTGTATCATCTATATTTTTTAGGCCTAAATGCATCACCTTGTAGCTGTAGAAACCCTGCCCGGTGATAAAACTTGTTTTATCCTAGTCAGCGGGGTGCACCATGATCTGATTATACCCCAAAAACACATCCATAAACCTCAGGAGCTTGTTTCTTGCATTGGAGTCAGTTGAACAATTTTAGGTACGGGGAAACAATCCTTTGGGCTATTGCAATTGAGATCTGTGTAGTCAACTCACATGCGCCACTTTTCATTTGCTTTGGTGACCATGACCATATTCAAGATCCAATCGGGGTAAAGAGATTTCCTGATGAATCCAACATTTGTTAATTTATCAATCTCTTCCTGTACGACATTATTCCTTTCGATGTTGAAGTGTGACCTTTTCCACTTGACTGGTTTGAAAGTGGGGTCTACTGCTAACCTATGAGCTGCCAAAGAGATAGGGATCCCCAGTATTTTGTCATGACTCCAGGTGAATATGTCATTGTATTCCCTTAAGAGCTTGATTAGGCCTTCTTTTACGCCCGATTCCAAGGTCGTCCCAACCTTGACTACGTTGGATAGGTCGTCTTCTCTGATGGGAATTTCTTCTAGCTCATCAGTGGGGTGGCCACTGGCCCACCCCTTGTCTTTTTCTACTTTATCCCCAATTTGGACGTCACTCTATGGACATTCTACTAACTTATTTGTGACACCTGGTACCTCGAAATCCATCTCTGACGATCCTTGTCCTTATACCATAACTACCTGTGCATACTACTTCTCTAATGCTGCGGGATTGGTGGATGTTGTGTAACACTTACGGGCGGCCTATAGATCTCCACGAATCTAGCCCCACTAGGAACTTTAGGACGTTATGGTAGATGGATATCACCCTTTTGATTGTTAATAGGAAAGGCCTCCATAAAATGGCATTGTAGATCGATGGGGTGTCGACCATAATGAAGTCTCTCATAATGTTCAGATGTTGAGGCATAATCCCAACGATAACAAATAGAATTTTTTATCCAACTAGCAAAATCTAATCCCTAGTGAAACTATACAAGAGGTGATGCAACTATTGTAACACCATTGCATCAAGTTAGGCTTTTCTAGAATATCCTTGAAAAGGATGTCCACGCTGCTACCTGTGTCAATAAGGATGTGGTAGACCAATTAATTGGCGATCTATACCGTGACCACCATGGGGTTATCGTGCTGCTGCATTGTATTGTACACATCTGCTTAACTAAAATTAATCTGGGCTAATAGAGAGGTTCCTGGCAAGCCTTGATCTACTTTGAAGATACTTTGCCCCTCTTCAATCCAATGAATCCTCCTTGCATGGTTCTTTCTGGAATTGATATACGTACCAACTATGGTGGGTCTTCCACTGATGGTGTGTATGACCTAGATTTGTGGCATCAGGTCTTTCTGTTCTTACTTTCTTTTCTCTACATGATCTCAGATCTCGGCTTGAACCTCATTGCCTGTGTAGATGGTATCTTGAACCTGCTATAAAAGTTCTACCAAACAACTGCCTCTCCCTAAAGCTTCGATCTAGTTACAGAGGTTATAACACTCTAAGGTGTTATGTCCCACATCATCATGGAAATCATAGTACTTGTACCGGTTCCTTACATCTACCGGGGCTTTTATAGGATCTGGCTTTCTTAGCAGCCCCTAATCCTAGATGGCATGGTAGATCATCTCACGGGCTGCATTTTAAGGAGTATAGTAATCATATCCCCTCTCATCCTGGGCTGTAGGGGCCACCACTTTAGGAGGAGGTAATACTCGAGGAGGGGTTCGCCTAGCCTTATATCGGTCCCGCTGAGTCTGGTAAGTGGAGGTCTGTATGTGTACTGGTTGGAGGGTTTGTTCTGAGCCTTCTGGGTCGGTACGTGCTTTGGTGCTTCCTTCTTCTAAGGATTGGCAGCCTTCATGTCATCATGCTTGATCTTGAGTCTGAGTTTGTCATCTATTTCCATCTGCGCGAGGGCTCTATCATAGGCCTACTGGTAGGTTTCCGACGAATGCTTGGTGCCGGAACAGTCTGCCCGCCTATAGGTTCCTACGGAAGTTTGCCATTGTTTTCATTGACAACCCTTATCTGAATCACCTCAATATAGAACCCTTTCAAGTACGACCTGAACGCCTCCCCACGCTCTTGAATGACATACTATAGGTGGATCAGATCCTTCGATCACGGTTTGATCCACTGAACTAGGAGCAAAAATAACAGGATAATTTGAAGAAGCTATCCACGTTGCCTATGGGTAACTTTCTGAACCACATTTTGTCTTAGTCAATCAGCATGGTCGGGAACATCCTGCACATGGCTACTATGGTAGCATTCTGCACATTCACCTATTAGATGAATCTCTTCAGGTGGCATAAAGGATCTTCAGCACCAGAATATTTGTCAGCCGTTATTTTAAATTTAGAAGGGAGTTCTGTTTCATTGAACTAGTTAGAGAAATGAGCGTTCATCTTGCCCAACAGAATTGTCCTACTCTTCCAGTGTTTTTTTTTTCAACTCCTGGATCTTCTTCTACATCCGAGCCAGTTGATCCCGCAAGCGCTTGTTCATAGTGTTCTTAGACTCAACTTCGGAGTCTTCATTGTCAAGACTTCAATGGAGATAGAGAACTCGTCTCTATTACTGTCGGGGGAAGGATGTTTCCTAACACTTCTCCAGCTACCTCCTGCCTCAGATCTGGGCTCTCTTCCAGTATCCGTAGGTATAACTGAGTGGTAAGTTCTCCTTGGTAGGACATCAGCAGTTGACTTTAACTGTCTGGGTTAACAACAGGCCGACCTAAACGAATCTTAGGGCATGGGCCCTACTCTATCTCTAATCATGGGGAGAGGTCCTAACCTTCCATGGACTGTTACCAGTGGTGGCGGCCCAAACCTATCGAAAGCAGTTAGCCTTGTCCCAGATCTATAGGGATCTTTTTGGGTACCTGGTTCAGCGGGCTGCAGGGTGATTCCCTCAACCTCAAATCGAAGGCGGATGCTCTCAACAAAAGCTGCAGCTTATTGCTCAAGTATAGCCTGATCTGCTATTAGGGCAACCGGGCCCGCACGGTAGTATACGAGATAGGAGTAGGATGTTGATATATCGACTACTTCCCTTTCTTCTGAGCTTGCTTTGTTAAAGCAATAGACTGGTGCCATGAAGCCTCGGGCTGCCCTTGGAATGATCGAAGCCTCATGATCCTATAAAAATGATAAACACGTGACTTTATAAAGGGTGTAGAATCTTCCCACAGACGATTCCAAAAGGTGTTAACTAAAAAATCGCTCTAGATGAGGAATCTTAACTAACACCCTCAGGACCACAACCTCGGTAGATCGCGATCGGGGTAGGTACCTTAAGTACCGATTACACATGTGAAAAACTTGCAGAATGAATGAATGAATGATGGCGGATTAAGTAATATTCTTTTATTTAAAAATGCAATGAGTATAGTGAAATAATAAATAATACAGTAATATGAAACTCTCAATTCCTATCTCTTTTGCTTAACTAATTAGAGGTGGCAAAATTGTATCTGTCGACAAGTGGATAAAAAATCGACGGAGATGGCTTTGCTTCGTTCCAAGGGTAAACCTTATTTTCATTGGAGGATGGGTATTTGAATCACTAATGGGCGATCTCCTCTTCCATGCCTTTACCGATATATTTATTTTGGAGCTATTAGGGTTGATTCGTGGTGTACAAGCAAGTAATCACTGAACTGATCTTCCCCCCTTTTTAGATGGGATTTTACACTTTAATGTCGTTGACTCCTGAGAACTAGCTTTTTTGAAGATATTTTGAAAGGAGATGTATTTGTTTCCTTCTTGGACTCATCGTCTTGGTTTGTATGCACGTGGAAGTTTGAAACGTGTTGGAGAATAATTATGATTCTGCTCGTCGTTTAATAAGTTATTGCACGGAGGCTACTTGGCAGGGTGATGGTAAGGTATCTCTAGGTACCAATATGGTGGCGAGGTACCATGAGGTATTAATCTAGTTGAATGGAGCTTGTTTATTCTGATTACGAAGTACCCCGTGGTACCGGTCCTTTAGCCGGGTGTCTTGGGGAGCCCTCTATTGACGTGGCACTTGAAGTAGCCTCGATTATACTGGATCAGGCATTTTCGAGGCAGGTTGTAGTGTGCTTTAGCAGGTATCGAGAGGTACCTTCTATCGGGTATTTAACTAGGTGGAAAAATTTCCTTTGGGCCCTTGCCAAATTTGGCTATTAACAGAAACCTTGTCTGGGAGCCTTGTGCCCTAGGCTTTTACCCCCATGATGGTTCCCACACACCCCCCATGGATACTCTCTAATATATGTCAGTCCTCTGTTTGGCAACTGCACCTCTATAAGGCCTTCGTAAATCCTTTCCTGTACAATTCTCCTCTAACCATTGCGTATCTCGTAGCTCAGTACCTAAGGCTTTTTGCCTTGGTTACCTCTACTGGGAGTGTTGCAATCTCCAGATATTCCCTGATTAGGGTTATCCATATGGCCTACTTTTCTTCAACTGTCCCTACCTCTAATACTTCCCCCTGATCCTTGATCCATTTGATGATAGTAGTCGATGCGAATTTGATAAAGCGTCCATTTTCTCATTCTTCTCCCTCTGGATCTGGGTAATCCTATAAGTCTCGAACCTTCAAAGTAACACCTTGGCTACCCCTAGATAAGTAGCCATGTTGATATCCTTGGAATGATATTGATCCAGGATTTGGTTTGCCACCAGTTGCGAATCACTGAATATCTCCAACTCATTTTTCCATATGCCATGCAAACTCCAAGTCCTGCCAAAAGTGCCTCCTCCTATTCGGCCATGTTGATGATGGCTTTGAAGTCAAACTATATGGAACATTCTAACTAATCAATTTCTGGGTGGATAGCACTATACCATCCTTACTGCTATACATGTTTGACAATCCATCCACATGCAGTTTCCAGATAAATTCTCATTTCTCTTTCAGCATCCTAATAACCGCGTTGTTTAGTTTGGCGAACTCAGTGACTAGGTTGGCTACCACTTGCCCCTTTATTGCAGCTCTTGGCAAATACATTATGCGGAACTCACTTAGTTACACTGCCCATTTTTGTTAACCTACTAGACACTTCAGGCTTAGATAAAATCTGCTTCAGTGGTCAATCTATGTAGACCTCGATCTTATGAGCTTGAAAATATGGTCTCAACTTTCTTACTGCAGTTACTAGCACCAATGCCATTTGTTCAACAGATGAATATCTTGTCTCAGTTGGTAGTAAAGTCTTACTTGTGTAGTAAATTGGATTTTGTATCCCATCATCTGGCCTAACCATCCCCTACCATATTGCTATAGTTGTCACCGATAGGTATAGGTATAACACTTCTCTTTCAAGAGCTTCGAAAGGATTGGGGCTTTACCTATGTACTCCTTGATCTTTCGAAACGCCTACTCACATTCATCATTCCATTCTACCTCTTTGCCCTTCTAGATTGCCCTTAAAAAAGGCAAACAATTTTTCGTAGATTTACTTATGAATCGGTTCAGAGACGCTAAGCAGCCTGTTAACCTTTGAATTTCCTTCTATGTCTTTGGGGACCTCATTTCTTCCAATGCCTTTATTTTTTCTGGGTTTACTTCAATTCCTCTTTGTTGAACCTATAATCCTAGGGATCTTCCCGAAGGTACCCCAAAAACACACTTATTTGGATTGAGTTTCAAATCGAACTTTCTTAACACCCAAAATGTCTCTTTGAGATCTTCTGCATGTTTTTCAATGTTGTGCTCTTTGTTAGCATGTCATCTACATACACCTCTATACTCTTGCATATATATTAGGCCAACATTTTTTACCAGTCTCAGGTAGGTTGCCCTGGCATTCTTGAGACCAAAAGGCTTAACTTTGTAACAGTGTAGCCCCTGGTCAGTTGTGAATGATGTTTCATCTCTATCAGGTTCGAACATTCGGATCCCAGTTGTAACCCGAGTAAGCATCCATGAAACTTAATAACTCATGACCGGCTGTTGCATACACCAGCTGGTTGATTCGAGGCAAAGGGAAGCAATCCTTTGAACATGATTTAATGAGGTTAGTGAAATCCACACACATCCTCTACTGATCATTCTTCTTTTTTACTATCACCATGCTGGCAACCAATTCGGGGTACTTTAATTCCCTTCTGGATCCTGTTGGGATTATGCTCGATAGCAAGAGTATAATAATGTACTGGACAATATTTTCATATTAATAAAGTGATTTGTAGTTTAACAAATCTTATAGCATTTATAGTTTAATTATTATAATTATCAAAAGTAAATAATCATAAGGTAAAAAGACTATGAGAAAAGAAGAATTGTTCATGCATCTAGAAATGTATGAGACAGACATAATTCTTTAGTTAGTTTTGAATAATATTCACAACTTAAGACAAAGGTTGGGCGCCTTTAGTTGTAGATTCTTTTACTAGCATTTAAGTGAGATCAAATATGTTTTGATGAGTCTAAAAGCATCAAAGTGTGGTGTCTTTGGGTAAAAGAATCTAGTGCACTAGGTGCATTGAATTGGATCACAGTGAAATACTTTATCTAGAACAATCAATGGATAAAAATTTTCACTTGAAGACAATTGGAGAGTCTATCTCAATCCTGAGATAAATGATGGACTTATGGTTGCAAATGTTATCGTTTGGGCTATCAATAAGTACGATTATATAACAAAGTCTATCATCGATACAGAGGACTTTATTTATAGATATGGGCATCGTGGCTCCATTTACTAAATGTGAGTAGAATATCATCATATGGATATTTTAAGGTATTGGATATTAAATCTTAACTTTAAGTTTTCAATAGTGTCTATTGAAACATGGCTTCTAGACAAGTCAAAATATCCAAGTTCAAAATGTGGTCATATGAGTAAATATGGTAACTTGGAGAGTTATGTGCGGTCTATGAGCTCTTAGCGATTACTAGTATTCTTCACAAGGATACACTATCTCCCATAAAGTTGTCTAGGGTATGAATGAGCAATATTAACTTATTCTATCTTTATTTAAGAGTTCAATTTTAGTTCTTTAGTGGAATGAACTAAAATTAATATATCGGACCTAAGTGAATCATTTGTTGATTGTGATTAGGTTATGTCTATTGGAGCTTAAATTTTGCTAGTCCACCAAGATCCCCAATCTACACGAACTTGTATGGATCAGTTGATATATTCTACCAGAATTGTAGTAAGAATTGGTCTAGTTCACATGTGGACTCTTTATTTAGACCCAATGGATTAAATAAAATAAGAAAAATAATATATATGCCCATGTGTGGTCTTGGGCGGCAAGGCTAAATATATTAGCTTAATATATTGTTTTTAATTTTATTATTTAATTAAATGGAAATTAATTATTTAATTATTTAATTATTAGTCAAAATCTTTTTCCTAGTAGGAATAGGTCTCCTATTGTCATATTATTGTTGGCAAAATGATAAGTATCAAATACTATATTTGATAAGTAGATAAATAATATGAATTTAATTATCTAGTAAAGTTAGGAAGTATCTGATTGCTATTAGAACTTTAATTGACAATTGGTTAAATTAGGATGTTTTAATTTAATCACAATTTAATTATATTCAATAATTGGTTATTGAATAAATACACTATTTGAGTTGGATTAGGAGTCTTGGTGTAGAAAAGAATTCATTTTGAAAAAGGATTCTTTGTCACCAAGTAAATCCACCTAAGAATAGGATTCTTGCCCACCAAGGTTAAATCCTTCGAAGGAGAGGATTAGGTCTCCTAAAGTAAATACATTAGGAGTCTTGGTGTGTAAAAGAAATCCTATTGTTAAGAGGATTGAATCAAAATTTTGATAGGAGTCTTGGTGAAGTATAAATCCTCTTTCTAGGAAGATTTTCGGCCACCTATATATACTCCTTTATATAATTTCGACCAAGCCCTAATTTTTGGTGTGAAAAGTTGTTTTTTTATTTTTATTTATTGTTATAAAAAAAAAAAAACTTCATCCAACTCATTGTATGAAGAATTCGGCCAAGCATAGAGAAAAGAGGGAACGTTTTGTTTTCGATAGTACACTAGTATCCTTTACATTAAAGGGTTTTGTGTATAACATCGAATCAAGGTTCACGCGAGTTTCAATCAAATTGGTTGATAATTCACAAGTGACCGGAATTTCTTGGTTTTTCTCTTGGAGGATTATTGTGACTAACAAAGAAGAAGTTTTTGTTTGTTTCCATCCTCAGGTATACAATTTAAAGAAAGGAGCCTATACTCCTAGGTGATTCATGTTTGTGATTGGATTGGAAGATCTTGCAGATTCAATTCGACGCTAGTTCAATCATCACGAGAAAAAGGTACGACACTTTTAATATACGTCAATTAATCTAGGGTTAAGGTTCTTTCTTTTAAAGGGATATTTTTTAAATATATCAAACCCTAATTTTCACAATTCTGTTGTGCGATTTTCCTTACAATTGGTATCAGAGTCTGGTTGTACCCTTGATTATTTGATGTAGGTGTACGTGAATAATTTTATTTTTATTGTATATATGCATGTTTTAGAAAGATATGACACTCTGGGTATTCGCATATATATTTATATTGGAATGTATGGATATATATATATATGCTTTATATGTGGATTGTTATTGCTTAATTTTGGTCATAGAATTTCAATGTATTTTCTTGGGAATGTAACAATAAGGGTGGCCTATCATCGGCATAATTTCCTTCTTGGTAGTTGCTAAGTTTTTTTATTTATTTTGTTGTTGTAATAAAAAACAACTGCACTATGTTGTATTAAAAATACTGAAGTATTTTACTATTTAAAATTCTTCTGTAATACGTTCAAGTACCGAAGACTCAAATGTTTGAAGAATTTGAAGCAACTGGAACAAGTATGGGACTGTACGAGGAATAACAACAAACGTGTGTGCGAAGAGCACGTGGTCACGATTGTTGTGGCATGGGTTGTGCACGGAAGCCCTACGGAAACCATGGGTTGTACATGGCAGCCTTCTGTGGGGTTGTTAGTTGCGCACGCCCATGAGAGGGAGCAAAGAGTGCTCACGCCCATGGGAGGAAGTCGAGAGAATCCAAATGATGAAGTTCGTGTGAAGACTTGTTCGTGAAAAAAGGAAGTTCTTATCCTAACAGGGTGCTTTGCATCTCTGAATCAATTCATAAGCAAATCGACGGACAAGTGGCTTCCCTTCTTTAAGGCAATTAAGAAGGGTAAGAGGGTGGAATGGAACGATAAGTGCGAACAGCGTTTTTTAGAAAGATCAAGGAGTATCTAGGAAAAACACCAATTATATACAAATCGCTTAAAGGAGGAGTGCTTTACTTGTACCTGCCAGTAACGTCTCTAGCAACAGGTTCAGTAATGGTCAGATTAGATGAGGGAGTACGAAAGCCAGTATTTTACACAAGCAAAGCTTTGTTACCTGCTGAGACAAGGTTGAAACAAATATTATGGTGTGTTTAAGAACAATCTAGAGGGGGGGTGGATAGATTTTAAGCAATTTTTCCCAATTTTGGTAAATTGTCAAGTTGACGAAAATACCCCTAACTAGTTACAATAATATCACAAGTGTAATAAGTGCGAAAATAGTAAAGACACTTAAGATATACGTGGAAACCCTCCAAATGAAAAAAACCCACGCGCTATTAAGTGCACCACGCTCAAACCTTGAATCCACTAGCGGTAAAGGAATTACAACCTAATCCCGGTTTATAATCCACCACCACTATTTAATCCCGGTATAAGTGAACCTAGTCCATCTTGCTTGTGATTTAAGCTACCTAATCTCGGAAGCAACACAAGTTTTACTTCTTAATGAAGAGATAAAAAGGCCAATGTGAATATATGATGATATCCAAAGAACAAACAAGGCTAGGAAACCTTATATGCTTATCTAGGATTATGAGATGGCAATTAATGCAATCCTATATATCAACAGCTAAATGACATGTTCAAAAAGCTTAGCTAAACATAGATCAAACAATCCTATGAAGCTATCACAATCCAACACTCAATCATGTCATCACAACAATCTCTATTTTGTATCTAGAATATATCCTAAGAGCATACAAATGATTAAATAGATGGCTTATCAAGAAAATCACTTAACTTGTAAGAAGATAGTGAGAAACTTACCAAACAAGATGTGATGATGCAAAACTAAATTACTATAGAAGATGCAAGATGAAGTTTTTATGCACAATGGAATGCTTTGAGTGTTTAAAGATGAGTTCTTGCAAGATTTTTCCTTTTGAAAAATGTTGTAAGGAAAAGATATGATGTTCTGAACTCTTACACGACCTGAATACAAAGAGTTATATCGATATGAGTTTCAACCAAAGTGAGGTCGTTTTGAAAAAATCGTTCCATCTCCCACTATGTGCTCTGGTGAGGTGCCCTAGTCAAGTAGCGTACAACCTAAATTTTCACTAGGCGCTGGTTGAGTGGCACAACTCAGTGGAGCATGACAAGCGACGATCCACTGGAATGTTTCGCTGGTGAGGCTGCGCTAGTCGAGTAACGCACTGCCTATTTTTTCAATGTTGCACGGGTGAAGTGGTGCAGCTCAGTGGCGCATGACAAGCGATGATCCACTGGAATGTTGCGCTGGTGAGGCTATGCTAGTCGAGTAGTGCACCACCAGCGCACTGCCCACTTTTCCCACACTTAATCACACATTTTCGACAAGTACAAGAGTGATGGAGATGCATCCTATACTATTGCCTAACATGACATGGAACTTTAATCACAAGATGCAAATAAATGAAGAAGAGTTATTTAAACATGAATGCACATAAGTATAAGCTCACAACATATATAAATAAGATTTATGCATGAGTTGTGAGTGTGTGCAACTATATCTCTTCAAAGCAAGTAAGTACAAGAAATATACCTTGGGTACTCTTCTCTTGAGGTCTTGAGCGCCTGCGCTACCCTTACATAAAACCCTAATATGTGGTTTGTTCACGAAATAAGCCAATCAATAAAAGAGGACTTTACAATCTCCCCCTTTGGCTATTTCGTGACAAAACCACCACTCACATTGATCCTCACAAAACAAAATAAAGCACCGAGAAGATATTCTAAGTTACAAAGAGATATGTGAAAATAAACTTCAAATCTTCAATCTCTTGTAGATCTATCAGCCTTACACACAAAACAAAAACAAATACACTTTCCAAACCAAGTGTATGTGAGATGATCAAGAGAATATAAAACAAGAGCATTTAAATTTAAGAATCTGAGTACAACATCATGTAGTGTATGTGAATGCAATTCTCCCCCTCAAAGGGTTACTCCCCCTAAATGTAATCTCCCTAACATTAAACCATATGCTACTCACCCTTTTTGTCATGATATAGGCAAAGGAGGAGTCCCTAACTGGGTCACTTAAGGCAAAGAGAGAAAAGAGCATACAAGATATTTGCATAATCATATAAGCCACATTTATGCAACTCAATTAATTGGAGAGAAACAAGGAGATTTATTTTAAGAAAATGTGTGAATCAAAAATTCTTTGCATACAAGACATGTTGCATTCAAGTCCAAAAACAATGGTATTTGGCAAAGCAAATGACAAAGGTTTCCACTAGAATTCAAACCAATTTCACCATGTACTTCAACAATGCATGTTTTTGGACTATAGGTCATTCAACATGTACTTCCTATGTAGATCTCCTAGTCTAAAAATGCATGTTTGAACATAAATGTAACATTGATTGTAATTAAAGCATAGTTCACACATATTGAAGAAAATATAATCGAGTATAATATAAGTGTAACCAAGCTACTCAAGCAATTAATAAAGGAGCATAAACATTTTCAAATTTTTGCATGCAACAAGTGTACAATAGCTCTCTTTGCTTGAGTTCCGCTTATGGGGTCAAATATAAAAACTCATCACTCCATGAGACAAATCCCAATAGATCTACTAAGAGTTGTGAATCGAGTAGAATCCGCTAGTTAATCATTAGTACCTACATGCTTAAGTACTATGCATTTATTCTCAACTAGTTCTCTAATGAAATAATGGCGGATGTCAATATGCTTAGTTCTAGAATGTTGAACCGGATTCCTGTAAATATTAATTGCACTCAAGTTATCACAAAAGAGAGTAAGAGTACCTTGATTGAATCCATAGTCGACTAGCGTTTGCTTCATCCAAAGGAGTTGTGTGCATCCACTCCCAGCAGCTATGTATTCGGCCTCATCCGTAGACAAAGAAATTGAATTTTGCTTATTGCAAAACCAAGAGACAAGGTTGCTCCCAAGGAAAAAGCAACCGCCCGATGTACTTTTCCTATCATCATAATTTCCTGCCCAATTTGCATCACTAAAGCCTACAAGACTAGCATTAGTGTCAAAAGAGTACCAAATCCCATAGTTAGATGTCCCATTCATATAACGAATGATTCTCTTAACGGAAAAGAGATGAGACTCCTTAGGATCCAATTGGTACCTAGCACACAGACCCACACAAAAACAGATATCGGGCCTACTTACGGTAAAATAGAGCAAGCTACCAATCATGCCATGATACAAAGTTTGATCCACACTTTATCGCTAGCATCCTTGCTTAGCTTCAAAATGGTATTCATGGGTGTATCACAATGTTTGGAACTTTCGAGGCCAAATTTCTTCACTAGGTTTTTGGCATACTTAGCCTGGGATATGAAAATCCCATCATCCATTTGCTTAATTTGTAAACCTAGAAAGTAACTTAGCTTACCAACAAGACTCATTTAATACTCATGAGACATGACATCAACAAATTGTTGGACTTTGGTGTTATTTGTGGAGCCAAAAATTATATCATCAACATATATTTGAGCTATAAAGAGCTCATATTTATCTTTCTTGATGAATAGAGTCTTGTCAACACTACCCCTAGTATAGCCATTGTCCATAAGAAATTGAGTGAAGCGCTTATACCAAGCCCTTGGTGCTTGTTTCAACCCATATAAAGTCTTCTTGAGGCGATAAACATGATTGGGGTGGTAATGATCCATAAACCCCTTGGGTTGCTCAACAAACACTTTCTCTTGCAAGAAGCCATTAAGAAAGGCACTCTTAACATCCATTTGATGCAATTTGAACTTGTGCAAACAAGAAATGGATAAAAGAAACCTAATGGACTCAATCCTAGCAACGGGAGCAAATGTCACCTCAAAGTCAATACCCTCAATTTGAGAGTACCCTTGTGCTATAAGCCTAACCTTGTTTCGTACAATGTTGCCATCCTCATCGAATTTGTTCCTATACCCACTTAGTGCCTATCACATTGGTGTTCTTGGGCCTAGGAACTAGAGTCCAAACCTTATTCCTTTCAAATTGGTTAAGCTCTTCTTGCATGGCAAGAACCCAAAACTCATCCTTTAAGGCTTCATCAACCTTCTTGGGTTCTATTTGATAAGTGTAGTTAGTGTAGCTAACTAGATTAGCCATTTGACGCTTAGTATTAACACCTTCATTAACATCACGAATGATATCATCTTTATCTTGAAGTTTCCTAACCCTTGGAGCAGGTTCTTTTGAGTTCAATAGAGGAATTCTATCAATAGGTTGTGTGATATCATCATCACGATTAGTCTTTTCAACATTATGAGTATCCACAACATTTTCCAAGGGAGAGTCATCAACTATAGCCACCTCCTCCTCTTGGTCATTATATTTGAGCCCTGTATCATTAATAACAACATTGGATAATTCCATGACGGTTCTAGTATTTAAATTGAAAACACGACAAGCTCTACTATTCAAGGCATAGCCAATAAAGATAACCTCATCACTCTTAGCATCAAATTTACCTAGTTGATCACGGTCATTCAAAATGTAGCATTTGGTTCCTAAAGTGTGGAAATAGCTAACATTTGGCTTTCTACCTTTCCATAACTCATAGGAGGTTTGCCTAGTGTAGGGCGTTAGAAAGACTCTATTTCCTATATAACATGTCGTATTGATGGCTTCGGCCCCTAGATTCCTAGGGATATTGTTACTAAGCAACATCACACAGGCCATCTCTTGAAGAACCCTATTTTTCCTCTCAACAACTCTATTTTGTTGAGGTGTCCTATGAGCCGAAAACTCAAGAGAAATGCCTAGACTATTGCAGTAGTTTTCAAAATAGACATTCTCAAACTCCTTCCCATGGTCACTTCTAATCCGTTTAATGTTTTTAATCTTGGAGTTCATATCATTTTCAATTTTGGTACAAAGGATCTTAAACATGTCAAAAGTTTCAGATTTTTCTCTAAGAAAATAAGCCCAAATGTACCTAGAGAAGTCATCTACACACATATAAATGTATTTCTTTCCACCTAAGCTCTCGGTTTGCATGGGACCCATAAGATCCATGTGGAGAAGCTCTAGAGGCTTCTTGGTGGAGAGATATTTGCCCTTTTTGTGCATGCTTTTGGTTTGCTTCCTTTGTTGACAAGGTCCACAAACACCATTAGCCTTTTTCCCAAGCTTGGGAAGACCTCGCACAACATTGAACTTATCTAAGATTTGTAAATCCAGATAGTTCATGTGACCAAGTCTTTCTTGCCACAACTCAATTTTCTCATCCTTGGACACATTGCAAGAGACAACTCTAGGTTTAAGATAATAACAATTGTCGCTAGATCTCATACCTTTTAACAAGGTTTGTCCATTCGAAAATAGAATAGAGCAATCATTTTTCCTAAACAAGACAGATAGTTCTTCATCACTAAGATGGGAAATGCTTATCAAATTTGCATTTAGGCCACAACATACAAAGCATTGGACAAGGAGGGTAATCCGGGAATGGAAATAGTTCTCTTTCCTTTAACTTTCTTTTTGGATCCATCACCAAATGTGACATTTCCTCCCTTTTCCATCACAAGGGTCTCAAAGAAACTCTTATCTCCAGTCATGTGCCTAGAGCACCCACTATCCAAACACCAAAAAATAGAAGAATGAGCTTTCAAGGCAATTTTTGCAACATGGCAAAAGTGTTCATCTATTCTAATCCACATAGGTGAAACATTTTCCTTCCTAGTGGTCAATGGTACATGGGCTCTAAATGTCCTAGGATCATGCAAAAGTGTTCCATTTTTCCTAGTGACATGCATCTTGGCTTTAGCCTTTTTCTTCTCTATCATGCCTTCAATTCTACACAATTTAATATATCTAAAGCAATTTGGTCTAATATGACCATCAATACCACAAAAATAACACGTAAGAATGAAGTTAGGAATCATACCATAACCTTGAGGATGCATTGGAGCGTTCCCATGTCTTTGTTGTTGTCTTGATTGTTGTTGAGGAACTTTCCTTCTTTGTTGTTAAACAAGACTTGATTGCTTCCTTGGTTGATCTTGCATGATAGGTTTCTTCACTTTATGAGCTTTCGATTGAGGGAAGTTAACTTGAATAGTCCTTGTAGGATGAGCTTTAGGTAGGCTTCTTAGTGCCACCTTCACTTGAGCAATACTTGAACATTCTCCTATGTCAAGTTTGTTCCTAGGCAATTGATGAGAAGATGACCCATTGAGATTCATGCTTCTTACAAAAATTGTCTTGTTTGGAATGGAGGACATATTGTCATCTTCAAACCCAAGCCCTTTCTTATAACTCGACCTCTTTCCAACATCTAACATGTGGTCAAGTTTTTTAGTGTTAGAGTTCATCTTGGCCATCAACTCTCTAGCATCTTCAAGCTCTTTCTTCAACCCTTCTTCACTCCTCTTAGATAAGTCTAATTCCTTCCTTAGCTTATCTTTACTATTCATGGTTCTCACCAACTCTTCATTTAGTTGATCCACTTGAGTTGAGAGCTCTAGGTTTTCTTCTTTTAATCTCTTAATTTCATTCTTGTTCTTTAACCTTGAACTCTCAAACCTAGCCATATAGTCCTTGAGATCCATCCTATCCACATTTCCATTTGTGGAATGTGATGAAGATCCATCATCACTTGAGTAGTTTTCCTCTTGACTCACATTTTCTTCTTCACTAGCATCTTTGCTCTTATGAGAGGAAGTAAAGCCTATGAAGTTAGCCATGAGTTCTTCATCATCTGAAGACTCATCTTCTTCATTGGAGTTATCACTTTCACTCCATGTTGTGGCCATCACTTTTCCTTTTATCTTTACTTCGTGATTCACACATTCAGGGGTAAAGTGATCTATCCCACCACATTCATAGCATTGGACTCCTTTCTTTTCGGTCTTTTCTTGCCTAGGCTCATCCTTTTTGAAGGAAGTCTTTTTCTTAAGTCTTAACCCTTGTATCCAAAACCTTTCCTCTCGGACTTGTAGAATTTCTTCAACTTCCTCATTAGCAAAGCCATTTCCTCATATGAGTCATCACTTTCCTCTTTCTCTACTTTGGAGGCTTTCAAAGCAATATCCTTTTGCTTTTTCGGTGGTGTGGGGTTAGTACATTTCCCAGATTCATAAGCTAGAAGCCTCCCAATCACTTCACTCGACTTCATATCCTTATAAGCACTGTTCTCTTCTAAGGTAGTTACTTTGGACTCAAATCTATTAGGTAGAGATCTTATAATCTTCTGCTTGATCTTCCTATCCGAATAAGGATCACCAAGCTGATGACTTTGGTTCACAAAGTCCATCAACCTCACTTCAAAGTCATTGAAGCACTCGTTCTCATCCATCTTCAGCAATTCAAATTACGTTTAGAGAACTTGAAGCTTCGATTCCTTAACCATATCAGTTTCTTCATGTGTAACTTCTAGGATATCCCATGCCTCATTAGCTATCCTAGTATTTTGAACCAACTTGTACTGGTTCTCATCCATTGCACATAGGATGGCATGCATTGCATTCATATTCCACTTTGATGCCTCAAACTCTTGTGTGTTCCACTGTGCCTTTAGCTTGAGTACATCATCTCCTCCATCCATAGAAGTCATCATGGGTGGAGTGTAGCCATCTTCAACCGCCATCCATGCCCTGTCATGAATTTGGCAAATATACGACTCCATCTTGCCTTTCCAAGAGGCATAATTCAACCCGGTGAGAAGTGAAGGTTTAGTGCTAGAAGCGCCCTCTTTGCCACCGTTTCCACTAACTGTGTTTATGAATGAATGATCTGAATGCAAGTGTATGAATGATGGCCACAAACACACATAATGCAACACACACCAAAATGAGCAAGGATCACATATGTATGTCTAGTAACCTCTTTCGATACCAATTGAAACAAATATTATGGTGTGTTTAAGAACAATCTAGAGAGGGGTGAATAGATTTTAAGCAATTTTACCCAATTTTTGTTAATGGTCAAGTTGAAAAAAATACCCCTAACTAGTTACAACAATATCACAAGTGTAATAAGTACGGAAATAGTAAAGACACTTGAGATATACGTGGAAACCCTCCAAATGGGAAAAAACCACGGGTTGTTAAGTGTGCCACACTCGAACCTCGAATCCAATAATGGTAAAGGAATTACAACCTAATCCCGGTTTATAATCCACCACCACTACCTAATGACGGTATAAGTGAACCTAGTCCATCTTGCTTGTGATTTAAGCTACCTAATCCCGAAGCAACACAAGCCTTACTTCTCAATGAAAAGATAAAATGGCCTATGTGAATATATGATGATATCCAAAGAACAAACAAGGCTAGGAAACCTTATATGCTTATCTAGGATTATGAGATGACAATTAATGCAATCATAGATATCAAGAGCTAAATGACATGTTCAAAAAGCTTAGCTAAACATAGATAGAGCAATCCTATGAAGCTATCACAATACAACACTCAATCATGTCATCACAACAATCTCTATTTTGTATCTAGAATATATCCTAAGAGCATACAAATGATTAAAGAGATGGATTAGCAAGAAAAACACTTAACTTGTACGAAGATAGTGAGAAACTTACCAAATAGGATGTGATGATGCAAAACTATCCATTGATGCACTCTAAATTACCATAGATGATGCAAGATGAAGTTTTTATGCACAGGGGAATGCTTAGAGTGTTTAAAGATGAGTTCTTGCAAGATTTTTCCTTTTGAAAAATGTTCTAAGGAAAAGATATGATGTTCTAAACTCTTACACGACCTGAATACAAAGAGTTATATCGATATGAGTTTTTACCAAAGTGAGGTCGTTTTGAAAAAAACGTTCCATCTCCCACTATGTGCACTGGTGAGGTGCCCTAGTCGAGTAGCGCACCACCAGTGCACAGCATAAATTTTCAATAGGCGTTGGTGAAGTGGCGCAGCTCAGTTGCGCATGACAAGTGACGATCAACTGGAATGTTACGCTGGTGAGGCTGCGCTAGTCGAGTACCGCACTGCCCATTTTTTCAATGTTGCGCGGGTGAAGTTGAGCAACTCAGTAGCATATGACAAGCGACCAGTGCACTGCACACCACCAGTGCACTGCCCACTTTTCCCACACTCAATCACTTATTTTCGACAAGTACAAGAGTTATGGAGATGTATCCTATACTAATGCCTAACATGACATGGAACTTTAATCACAAGATGCAAATAAATCAAAAAGAGTTATTTAAACATGAATGCACACAAGTATAAGCACACAACATATATAAATAAGAGTTATGCATGAGTTGTGAGTGTGTGCAACTATATCTCTTCAAAGCAAGTAAGCACAAGAAATATACCTTGGGTGCTTCTTCTCTTGAGGTCTTGAGAGCCTAAGCTACCTTGACATAAAATCTCAATATGTGGTTTGTTCACGAAATAAGTCAATCAATAAATGAGGACTTTACAAAGGTATTCACCAGTCGAGCAGATGGCACTAGCCAGTGTGACTGCATGAAGGAAGATAAGGCCATATTTTCAAGCCCACAGGATCGAGGTCTATAAAGACTGTACGTTAAAGAAAATTCTATCGAAACTTGAAGTGTCTGAGAGACTGACTAAATGGGCTATAGAGTTAAGCGTGTTTGAGATAGCATATTTGTCAAGGGCCGTAATAAAGGGGCAAGTTGTGGTTAACATGATCACAAAACTCACAGAACCAAACGTCGAGGTGATCAGGATGCTGAAGGAGAATGATAAGTTCACATGGTAACTACACGTTGACGGGTCATCAAACACGTATGGCAGCGGGGCCGAGATAGTCATATCTACTCTAGAAGGTGGTCAGGTAGAATGTTCCCTACGATTTGACTTCAAAGCCACTAACAACATAGCCAAGTATGAGGAACTTTTGGCAGGACATAGAGTTTGCAAGGCCTTAAAGTCAGATAAGCTAGAAATATTCAGTGACTCGCTAGTGGTGGTAAACCAAATTTTGGATGAGTGTCAAGCCACAGACATAACATGGTCGTACATTTGTGGGTAGCCAAAATACTGCTAGGAAGGTTTAAGACGTATAGGATCATCCAGATCCCGTGGGAGAAGAATGATAAGGCAGACTCTTTGTCAAAATTGGTGTAAACTACTACCGATGTATAGTCAAAGACCATCCCAGTTGCTCATCTTAAAATGTAAAGCATTGAGAACCAAGAAGAAACATTGGAGATGAGAGTGATTTAAGAAGAGCAGACCACTTGGATGACTGCAATCAGGGAATAACTTGAGGATGGAACACTACCAATAGCAGTAACTGAAGCAAAACATGTCAGGTATATAGCTACTAGGTACTCGATGGTAGGGGGACATTTGTACATGAGGGATTCTCAAAGGCCATGCAGAGATGTGTCAACCAAGTAAAGGGCAGGCGGATATTTGTAAGCATCCATGGAGGATTATATGGGAACCATTCTAGAGGTAAAAGCCTGGTGCACAAAACTCTCAGACAAGGCTTATACTGGCCGACTCTATTCTAAAATGCTCAGACAGTCATGGATCAATATGGAGGTTGCCAGAGGATAGCTAATGGCATAAAGAGGCCTCCCGAGCAGTTGAAGATCCTGTCAACACCTTGGCCAATTGCCATGTGGGGGCTAGACTTGATCGGCCCGATGCCAGCTGCAACCAAATGTGGGGCAAAACACGTTATTGTGGCCGTAGATTACTTTACCAAATGGGTCATGGAAAAAACGCTTCAGGTCATACGATGAGTTTCATCAAAAAGAACATTATCTACCAGTTCGAAATCCCAGACATAATAATCATAGACAACAGAACTCAATTTGACAGTGACAATTTCAAACCATGTGTCGGGATTTTGGCATAAAAAATTACTACGCCACACCAGCTCACCCTTAGACCAATGGCCAGACAGAAGCAGTAAATAAGTTAATCAAGCACAACCTGAAGGCAAAGTTAGATGCATGGAAAGAAAACTGGGCAGACAAGTTACATGAAGTTCTATGGGCATACCGAACCAAGGAAAGAACTTTAAAGGGGGAAACCCCTTATTCACAGGCGTTCTGAACAAAGGCAGTGATCCCGGTTGAAGTAATTCATAACTCACCAAGGGTGCATCTCTTCCATCCTAAGTAAAACACTAGTATGTTGGAACAGAACTCAGACGAGTTAGAAGAAAAAAGTGATATCTAAAGGGTTAGAACTATGACCTATCGGCAAAGGGCTGCTAGAAACTATAACTCGCATGTCTGAATTTGGACATGGGCGTATCGCCTTACCTAACCATAAGAAAGCGAGTTATCCAGGCCATGCAAGGCTCAATATCTAAAATGCTCTACCCCTAGAGGTCCCTCAGTTTTTCTTGTTTGCTTTTATTTCTTTAGAAATTGATTGTCTTTGTTAGCTGATTATTTTACGTTTCCTTTTAGCATTCAATAAAATCCCATTTGAGGGAATAGTTTCAGAAATCAAGAATAATGTTCAAAAACTTTGCTCTCAAATAAAAAAGTAGTCTCATGGTACCTAGAAATCGCACAGTATCGGTTAGGGGTGCCCAAGAAGCCTAGTGAGGGGGTCAAAAACATATGTCACAAAGGCAGTGTACACTCACCAAGACTAACTGGGTGCAATAAAGCATTGATAGGGTGCCTTCAGGTCATAAGCACAAATACCAACCGAAACCATTAACTTAGGCGTGGCTCGACATGCATAGCTCAAGTTAATAAGTGGTCATAATGATTCATAAATCATTACACTTTTAGATAACTGTTGTTACTAGCTTAGGGTCTGGGTTATCACTAATGCGTAGTGGGATGACCGATTCAAATGAAGTCACTAGTTTACGTAGAAATAGCAAAATGAATAAAGTTCATTTTATTTATAAAATAGAGCAATTACAAGGCAGCAGTTACATAGGTAGTTAATCATGGTACTCTTAAACATCTAGGAACCTGGAAGGGCCTCTGGGTCTAAAACTACCAGGAGAGAGATCACCACCATAGTCTAAACTCAAGTCTTTAAAATATGGTCAAGTGCTATCATCCCTGGGCTTATCGGCCATGAACGGGGAATAGTCTGTACCCAGTAAGTGACTAACATCACCCATTTTGGTTATGGTACCACTTTCTTCACTGGCATGAAAAACCAATACAGAAGACTTTGAAGCAAGCTCCATGTGCATGGGGTGAGGATCCTTCCCGATGGACCTGCAGTAGGCCCTCTAACAAATCCTTTGATTCCTTATGGCTTCCAGGTACTCATCTTTGTGCCTTTTGATAGTTCTGTCTCATTTATGGTAAGCTTCCTCTGAGGACCTCCTCATACCCTTGAAGAAATCCCTAGCGGTGTTTAGCCCCTCTAGAATTCCCTCAGCATGACAGCGTTAAACGTTGGGGATCTTTTATAGCGGTCCACATTCTGGACTTCAAGTGCCGACCTAGCTTCTAAGAAGCACTTTCTTACTGACTTGTTACCGCTCAAAGTCCTTAGCCAGGTGCTTATAGTGGGTCCGAACCTCCTCAAATATAAGTTGTGTTTCAAGCATGATTTACTGGGTAGAGGAAAGGATGTCTTGGGCAACAGGGTCTCCTCTTGAGATTTCTTCACTGTCGTCTCAACCACGATGGTCTTTGACTCAAGTTAAGCACTTTACGATTCCACTTTGGTGACCTTTTTCTCTAACTCAGCATTCCTTGTAGTAAGATACCTAAGGGTTACCGTAGCTACAAAAGACCTACCTTGTACAATGGCTTTGGTCTTTCTCTGGGCAAGCACAGTAGCAATGTGGGCCCTCAGCTGCTCCTCGTATTGTTTAGCCTTAGAAGCGCTGGCAGAGGAAGACTTGAGGGCATCATCTTTTTCGATAAGAGCCTTCTTTGACTAAGATATCTCAGCAGCCTACCTCTTTTGATCAATCAAGGCTCGGGTCAGCTCCTTTACGGCTTGAAAAAATGGGTAAGAGTTAGAGAAACTAGGAAGTATGCAAGCAAAAGACTATACAGAAGGCATTTACAAAAACTCCATTATTAAAAAATCTTTTGAATCCGCTCAGAAGCATCGGCAACCCTAGCTTCCCTTCAGTACCTATCGCCAATATATCCCTCACCAACCATTATTGATCAAAGCATGGAGAGGGGATAAGCTAGAGAACTGTTTGAGAGAAAAGGATGAGATGACCCAAAAATTGGAGCATCATGAATCGTTGATGAAGTAGATCGGTCGTAGCTAGAGGCAGAAATGGTCGGAGGCATCATTGGAAGGGTTAGATCAGCAATGTTCGATGTCTTTGAGAACACATCACCCTCACCAGACTGAGAGGCAATTATAAGAGCTTCTAAACTCTACCTCCAGAAGCTTGACCTTCACTTACACCATCCTTAGGGAAAGACCTGAGAGATGTAATATAGGGAATATCCTCATACTGGGCTGCTTGAACATCCTCAACCAACTTAACTACGGAACCAGTCTTTGACTTCAACACCGATCAAAGTACTTGCTCCTTCTTGACGTCGAGCAGCTCATCGTCAATAAATAGCTATTCTGAGTTAAATTCCCCATCATCAGAGTCAGAGTCAGTAAAGACTATCTGGCGTTTAACAGAAAAATCCAAATGGGTCTTCCTGGGATGATATGCTAGGTGCTCTATGAGGGAATGATCGAGATGAATCTGAGAAGGAGAGGGACAAGTTTGAGGCACTGTTGCATTGACAACCGTAGTTGATTCAGATAAGACAGAAGAAGACGCTAAAACCATCTAATCACCCCTTTTCTTCGACCATTGCTCCCTTAAAATCAACTCAGTTAGGGTCATCTAATCATCCTCTTTTTCTTCATCCAAAACAAAAGGGCCAACCTCTGGTCGATATGGCAACAGATCGGTATCACTCAGAACCTCCACCCTTTTATGGATGGCCTTGGGGACAGAAGATCCCTCAACTGTTTTGGCCACCATATTGCCAGGAATCTTATCATTAGACTCAGTCCTATGGGATTTGCCTTACTTGGCACCTCCCAAATTGGCCTGTTTTTAAAGGGCTTATCTCGGCCCGATCTCTCCCAACTGTACCATTCACGGTCAAATCCCTATGTGGAATATTGCACCAGACCAGACCTATCTCTAGATAACCCCCTCCGACCGTTTTGATAGAGAGAGGGATCATGACTGCTTGCCACAATCAGGTCGGCTGGAACCATCAGGAATTCATGATCAGACTTGTATACGTGCTCCACCAAGTCATGTTCAAAAGGAGCAATGCCTTGTACCACTTGATCAACAGCCGCTCTCTTGCTCACTCGATCAAGATTTTTGTCCTTTTCGGCTTGCTTACCAGCGAGGATGTCCAGTTTATATACTGAAAAGAAAGGCCTCACGAGGAATAATGAGCAACAGATATAAGCAACCATCAGAAAGTTTAGAAATAGAAACTTACGACGCCTGCATTGGGTGAATATCTCAGTAAAGAGTCCTAATTCAATCAACTCATTCTCTAAGTATAAGTTGCGGCTGTCCCTGATCTCCCAAAGAGTCTGAGCCACCTTAACGACTGTGTCAGCCTGTTCCTTGGTCATAACAAGGACAGTCTTGTTCCATAAATCGAGGCTATAGAAATGCCTTTGGACAATACTTCGGTTTAGCTAATAGGAGGAATCGGACACCACGACCTCACCCTAGTCTCTACTAACAAAGAACTAGTTATTCTTCCAATACTTGTCGGAAGAATGAACCCCTAGATAAAGCCTTTATGGTCTTTATGCATTGGAGAGGTAGGTATTTTCTTGTAATCGCAGGGAATCCAGTTTCTCGGTGATGTCGATTAGAGATAGAAAGTTTCATCAATATCTGACCGACCCAAAGTATAAAAGTTATGTATCTCTTGATGGGTTAAGGGTCATTTTACCCTAATCTGCTTCCACAAATGCCATAAGTTGATCAACACCCGGTATGAGTTAGGGGCCTCAAAAGATAGCATGGTCCAATAAATCGCAACCGAAGTGTCTTTAACCTCCTTCTTTGCTTGCTGGTGATGAATACAGGCTCCGTTTGGCGTGGTACTGGTTCTTCATTCCAGGTATACCGGTTCTCCAATGCTAGCATTGTACTCCCTCTAGCACACAATTACCTTTTCGGTATCATTCTCCCCACTTGGTGAATGAGATGCACATACTGGATTGGTCTTGGACCGGTATCTAGGTAAATGGGTTCCAGATAGGTGTCACAGTACCTGGATATTTGGTATAAGGTATCACCGTACTGGTTCCAGATAGGTAAAGGCACGATGTGCCATCGACCATGAAAATACAAAAATGGTTAAATGCTCAAGGCTAACCTAGAGGAGGGGTGAATAGGTTAGGCACCTTTTTCGACTCCTTTAGAAACAAACAAAAGTTTGTCCCTCTAGATTGCTTGTATCACAATATATATATATATATATATACATATATATATCAATTAAAGACACTTAATAAATATATAAAACAAGTAAAGTGTGATATAAACAATTAATCATAACACATACACAATCTATAATATGGAAAGGAAGTCAACTTACATATAGAGTTATATCCCTAGTATTCAAATAACAAATACAAATATAAGAGAGATAGGGACAGAGAAAAGTGGACAAAAGATATAACATGGTAAACCTCCGAATAGGAAACATCCACAGGTTAGCAACCACTGGCAAACAAAATCCATTAGTAGATAAGACAAGTACAATCTCTCAAGTGACCCCTTCACCTAGAAACTACCCTCTTATCATACTCATGAAGATGTC
The DNA here is from genome assembly GCA_032871835.1 of Dipteronia dyeriana. NCBI lineage: Eukaryota > Viridiplantae > Streptophyta > Magnoliopsida > Sapindales > Sapindaceae > Dipteronia > Dipteronia dyeriana. Next base: position 83,527,515 of record CM065297.1, read on the forward strand.
GCCCTCATGCTCAACAATCCGAGGCCTCACACCTCTTGTCAAGACTTCCTCGCTCACCCTTCTGAATCCTTAGGACCCTAGACAAGACTTCCTGCTCAACTATCCGAGTCCTCCCGACTCTAGTCAAGACTTCCTCGCTTGACAATCCGAGGTCTCTAACCTCTTGACAAGACTTTCTTACTCAACAACATAGGTCTCACACCTATTGTCAAGACTTCCTTCTCACAAGGCATCTAGGTGATCATGAATGCAAAACACAAACAAGCACACGACATAGAATGTTATGATCAACACATCCTATGGAAAATACTATACATGAGCATGAATGCACAAAACAAATGTAGTCTAGTCAATCATGCATGCTTAATCCATCTAAATCGTGTAAGATATGTTCAACATTAATTACAACCTAGATACATGCATAGATCTAAAACTTGAATCACAAGATATGTTCAATTAACACATAATCAAGTTTAAATCTCATATATCAAAAACATGCTAAAATCATGTGACAAAGTCATTTAGATTAAAGTAAGAGTTCTAGAGCATATTTCTTATTCACAGATTCAACAAAGCACATGAATAGCTCAAAAGAACACAAGCACATGTATTATTGTGAGATTTCGACCAAGAGAGCCTAATACATGTGAGAAACTATTTTTTACAAAATCAATCAATCAAAGATCATCAAATAGTCCTAGAATCAAAGCTAGCACAATACAATCCCAAACATGTGAAAACATAGGCAAAATCAAAACCTAACTCAACATGTGAGATTTCAATTGAAACTCAATCTAGCTTTAAATGAGTTCAAAAATCAAATCAAAACAATCATAAGACACATATATATGTTGAAGAAGAAAACCCAAGGCAATTGACCAAGTTTTAAAAGAAAACTTTGAGAGAAAATCAATACCTTAGTTGATTTAGGGCAGTCCAGTTTTTGTGAGATTATACTCCAAAAATAGCTATAAAACTAACTCAGACCTTCAGAGAAAATATGGAGGATGAATAGAAAAATACTCTCAACTTTGAATCAATCAAATCGGAGTTCAAATGAAGAAGTTATGGTGTTTGGAAGGTGAGAAAATTTGAGAGAAAATTCTGCACTCAAATTTTGAATCTCTTCTTAGAATAAAATGTTAGAGGGAAGGGATATATAAAGGAGAGGAAAAATGGACATATGAAATGACCAAAAGGGACAAGAAGCAGCTGAGATTTCTTGCTGCCCGAGATGGTGCGTGGGCATCTCGGGGCAGCAAGCCTTCTGCCCCGAGATGGCCACACGCCATCTTAGGAAAGAAGAGCTTTGCTGTCTTCTTTTTCCCTCTTCGCGTTTTTCGACCGTTCTTCGGCCTCCGAACTCGGAATTCAAATCCGTTTACGGATTACAAACCATAACTCTCTCATGGACATGGACATAAGATATTCAACCAAAAAATAATAATTCAACCTGATATATGAAGACGAAGACTATGTATGCAACATGAGTTGAAAGTGTAGTATCTTTTGACTTAGAACTTGAAATCAATAGTATGAGTAACCGAAATGACCGGAACTCAAGCAAGAATGATTTAAGACTAAAATCAAGTTCAATATCCATGTTATACAAACATATACACATACAAACACATTTCACACTAGAATGCAAACTACATAGAGATAGTCTCCAATCATGCATTTTCCAAAACATGTTATTTTCATACCAATGCATGAGCATTCATCTTCAAGTGTGTGAATGTGTTATACATGGTGCACAATGATGCAGGGACACATATGAATGAATTGTATGTTTGTGCCTATAATGGTGCACAATGATGCATGGACACAAATGTATGAATTGTTTGTGTGTGTGCCTATAATGGTGCACAACGATGCAAGGACACAAATGTATGAATTGTGTGTGTGTGCCTAAGCCTTATAAGAGAAAGATAAGGTCTTAGTATACCTTTGTAGAACCATATTGCATCCTTTCTCTTTGAAGACTTTGAACTTGCTTTGACTAGTTGTTCCTTTTTCTTTGAAGCTTGAATCATCATGAATCTAAACAACTAAATCATTACAAGTAAACATCATTTCGATATGGAATTAATGCCAACACAATCTAAAAGCTAACAGACCACTCCCAGGTTACGGTATCGTTCTTTCCTAGCACTTGGGAATTGGTCTAGATCCAGAACCTACCAGGTATCAGCTTGATGGAAAATTGGTCTTTGGTCCCATGTCATAAAAGTTTGTTAAAAGAAGTCCCCTGACTTGAACACCAGTATCTAGTTACGGTTGGAGTCATGATTCTGTAATGCTTGAAGTATTTTCTTTTTCATTGGTAACTAGAATCTGGGAGGATATCTTGCATAAAATGAGCATTCCACATGTCGAGTTGGGATGGATCAATTTTTTGAAAAAAGATAAGATTTTCGGCGTCGCGCATTTCCAAAAATTACCTTTCTCGCTGCCTGAATATTTCGTCTCACTAATGATGTTTTCGTTACTGGTAACCCTTTACTGCCTAGAATGTTCAATAAAGGAAAAAATCAAGTGGATCCAGATTTTATACATAAAATTAAAGCTAAAATATGAGATCTTCAGTAAAAACATCTATTCATAGCTTTAATTGGAGCTAGATTTAATTCATAGCAAAAATGTAATCACTAATCATCAAACAAACTAGATTGCACATAAATCTAATAATATTGATCGATCAAGCCCACAAATAGTGTCTCTACCACCAATCCAAGCATGTTCAAGTTCACATAAACTAAAATTAAAGTAAAATCAAGGATTTCTGGCAATTTAAAAGCACAAAAAAACAATATAGAAGAAATACCTTGAAATTAGAGCTACTTCCACAAACTTAGAGTGGAATGACTCCAAGAACTTGAAAAATTGACCTTTTAATTGATTAGGCTTGGTAGAGGACACATGAACAAATCTATCAAGCTTTGAATCACTCAAATCAGAGTTGATAAGAGAGAACACAAAGTTTTAAGTTGAGAGAATTCTATGGAGAAAAAAAAATACACTTTTATCTTTTGAAATTGGTGGAGATGAATGGGATATAAAGAACGGTATAGATTTGGAGATGGGAGGGAGGACATAGGGCAACGGAAGCCAAGGCCATCAGGCTCGACATGTAGGTGTGTGAGCTTCATGCTGACTGAAGGGCCTTTTGACGTCTAGCTCAGTGCTTACAGCTAGTCCTTAGGCATGTGGCTCACGCCATGCTATCTCGCCTCTATCTCTTCTCACCTTCGTTCCTGTCTTGACCTTAATTAGATCTTGGAATTCAATTCCGACTTTGAAATACAATCCTGAATTGAATCTTTGATATAGAAACTCATGCATCTTTTAACTCGAAACTCAAAAATAGATTTCTTGTGCAAACTGAAACCTTACACACTAAAATACGTAAAGTACCATAACTTCCAACTCGGAATTCGAGAATAGTCAAATGAGTAAGCAAAATGTATAAAACTCAATAAGGAGAGTTTGAAAACAAATTTGAACTCCGAAATCAAACAAATAAAAATAAATAAACATACACAAATACATATATGCACAAACACATTCTTTGTATGCCATTTCTCAAAACTACTTAGAACATGATTTCTAATGCATGAACACAAACATTGTGAATAAGTGTGCTATAAGTAATTTTGCACAACAATGCAAGGACATAAATGCATGATGTGTGTGTGTGTGTGCGCGCACCTATAGCCTTGCTATTGGAATACGGTCTCATTTATTCCTTTAATTGTCATTGAAACAACACCTCTTGATGACTTCATTCACATGGTGAGTTGTATTACCATCTTTGAAGCTTGAACCATCACGAACATGCCTAGCAACTAATCAATACAAATGAAACCGTTTTAATATAGAAATATGCCAACAAAAAATATAAGCGTAACAATCATCCACTCCAAGAGCCACATACAAACTCTCAACTCCACAATCCGCCCAAATATTTTTCACTCCCAAAACACAAACCAGAAACCAAAATCATTAGAAAAATAAACTAAACTAACAAACTCATTTGTTCCCCTTCTTTTGTTTGCATCTTCTTTTTCCATCTCTCTCACATGCACACATATAACACACATATAACACACATAAAAAATTAAAGAAAACATAGAGCTTTGTTGACGTCGATTTCTGGATTGTGTCAGAAAAGCCAGCAAGGATTGGATTTCGGCTATTAATTCAAAGAGAAAGAGATTCAGAGAGAGTAACGAAGACACAAGTTTTACGTGGTAAAACTCTAATGGCCGGAGAAACGTCCACAGGTGGATGAAGGATCAGCCAAGCCAAAATCCACTATAAAAATATGGTGTTTACAAGCTCTCGATCTCTTTTTTTTCTCTCTATATTTTTCTGTTTGCTTGTTGTGTATGTTATATTGCCTATCTCTTTTGGAACCAGATTATGGGTCTATTTATATGTTTATAGAACCCTAATCTGCTTTGTATAAGTAATACAGGATCTTTATATTTAATTGTGATTCGGTTACTTGCTTGAGGTTGATTTGTCTTCTTTCCTGTTTCGGAGTCTCTTATGGAAATCGAGTGAGACTCTAGTAGTGCAGTTTTATTTGGACTTGTTTCCTTATAAGAATGTAGTCTTTGTAGCGAAATCAAGTTGTTTCCTAATTGAGGATTCTTCTAGCTCAGTATTCTGTTCTCTTTGGGATTCTTCCTGATGGATATCTTCGCATATTTAATTACTTAATCTGTGTGAATTAAGCACCAAGTTTCTTGTTCGGGTCACATTTATCCCGGGTAAGAATAACACTGGTTGGTCCCGAGTAGAAGATGCTTTTTGGTTAATCCCGAGTACGTTTAATCGATTCGGAGTAATTTAGTTGATCCCGAGTAGGTATTGCCATGCTTCTGGTTTACTCGGGTTTTCTTCTCTTTAATGATGCTTCGTAGGATATTTCCTGAGTGCCCATTTGGGAGTCCACCTGGCTATTTTCTCCTTTCTGTCAATGACGTGTATGCTTGGTAAAATTTAGATACGACAATACCTCCTTAAAATATTTTTATCGAGTAAATTTCATTTCGGGCAAGAGTATTTTAATCATCTTTAATTTTTACTCGTCAGAATAGTCGTCTTGTCATAACTGTGTGCTTTAATGGTGACCCGGTAATTTTGATTCGCTTTATTACGTGAGATCTTAAATGATGGTGACGTTTTGAAGTTTTGACGGTCGAGGGCTACTTCCTGTTTTGACAAGTGTCCCCCGTCTCTTCGTTTTTCAATATCATTTATGAGAAATGAATTTTTCCTCTCCTCAAACGCCGTATACGTCATCGAGTTTCATCATAAAAATCCTAGGGTTTCGTGCCGTCTCCTTTTTAAATTCTTCGCTGAGAGACATCGTTGGTTTATTCTCAACAATTTTCAGTAGATATTTCTTTAAACTTAGATTTCTTTATCCCAAAGTTCGCGATTCTCCGTTTGAAGATCTTGCATCAATCTCAATTCAATGTTAGTTTCAATGGGGCCATCCTCCCGCCATCGTCTCTTTAAAATCGCATTTGATGCATTAGAACGTGGGGATTTCCAGTTAGTTTCTTGCATTAAACAATTACTGGGGATATCCCAATAGATGAACCTCCATTCTTAGAGGTTGATCTTTCAGGGCGTCACCCTAATGTCACTTTCATCCCTGTATCGAGTTCTCTATCGAGTTCTCCATCTAGTTCTGATTCTGATATTTTCGATCACAGGGTATCTTTTCGAAGGATGGGTAAACATCAAAGCAGAAGTAAGGTATACAAGCACGGCTCGAGAAGCGTTCAGACCAGAGAACAGACTGTTAACGAGGCTGACATTGATGAAGTGTACAGGGCGTCTCATCTTTCGTTTTCTGATACTTGCCCGAATGGCTTTGATACAGAGCCAGATGTGGTCGGGCCAGCTGAGATAGAAAAATACCGCTCCCTATTTGACTTGCCTGACTCGGTCACTTTGGTTCCTACGGGGGATAGAGCCGTATGGAATCCTCTTGAACGTATGGTCGCGGTTTATGGATCAATGCTATGTTGTGGTGTCACACTTCCCTTTCAGGCTCTTTTTGCCTTGTTTTTGCCTAAAGCAGGGATAGCCCCAGCTCAATTGGCCCCGAATAGTTATAAAATCTTGATGTGCATGTGGCATATGTTCAATTGAATGAACCTTTTGCCGTCTTCCCCTAATGAAATCAAGCATTTCTTAAGGTTAGCAAAACGGGGACATTTTTTCTTGCATCTACTCCATCAGACAGCTAGGTCCCCAAAGGAGCAAAGGTGAATCGGGAGGTCGACACCTCTGATGATCCTAAAAAGAAGGGTTTTGTAAATGGATTCCCTACATCCAACAAGTTTTGGAAGAATAGTTGGTTTTTTGCTGGAGGGTTTTGTATGGGAATTCCCGAACGGTGTTGAGTGTTCCCCGTTTCTTCTGTTCCCCCAAAGTGTGGAAAAGAAAAATAATTGATTATAATGATTCTAAGCTGAATGAGCTGAAGAGGCTGACTCGGGTAGCTTTTCGTACTCTGGAGAAGAGGAGCAATAGCTACCTTTTTAAAGAGGAGGATTTGATAAAGCTCGCCTTTTTCAAACAGATTTCGGGCCATCGCAGGCGATGTAAGTAACCCGGCGCCCTTTCTATTTTATTTTTCTGATTTTCATTTTTTGATATGAATCCATTTTTTTAAGTGTTCGATACGGACATCGTCAGCGATCTTCAGGCTCGCCAGGTGAAGTTGATTCTGCAGGCGAGTAGAAAATAAGCTTCCCGTCAGGGCGATGAGGGTATTGATCCACCCGATCCTGATGAGGAAACTGATATTGCTGAGGAGCAAATTCTCGAGTGCGTTGATTGAAGTGCTCAGCCTTCTACTCAGGATTTTACTGGTCCAAGTGGCCAAGGTGAGCCAACTGACACCCAACTGCCTGATAATAGGGAGAGGCAATATGAAGGTCCAAGTGAAGAGCCTGTTGGACGATTTGAAGCCGGCGATGGTGGTAACGTCTTGATGGATCAAGTGTCCGCAGATACCGAATTCTTTGAGTCTTTCTAGGAAGATCCGCAGGAAGATCCTGCTGCTGACCTTAATTTCCACCGTTCTCGGGGTGAGAAGCGAAAGGCAGTTAATTTCGCCGTCTCATCCTCTCAAAGTTCCTCCGGTAGTCTCATTTATCGACTCTAGTGATGAAGATGTTGCGGATGAGATTGCCCCGAGTGTTGGCACTAGAGCATCAGTAGATGCAGCCGCTTCAGAACAGAGTAGGGCTTCTTCTTCCCCCGAGGTTAGAAATATAGGGGCTGAACCTTTGGGGGTTTCTTCAAATCTTTCTCCATCCTTAGAACCGAAAAGGCTTCTCCTTCCCCGAGTTTGGAAATCTAGGAGCTGAACCCTCGAGGGTTCCTTTATTCCTTTCTCTCTAGGATATGCTACGGGAGATGTCCTCCGGTCAGGCTTTTATCGGGGAAGACCGCTAGAGCGGCTTTCGGGATGGTTCCCTGACCGAACGTCTCCAAAATGTTTTTAACGGTGCATCTTATGTAAGTAAAATCCGACTCCTCTATTGTTTTGCTTCTGACAGATTTCTGAATATATCTCTTTGCAGATGGTGGCCGAATTCGCTGAGTTAGTTCAGACGTAGCAACATCAAGCTGATCGAATAAGGCGTCTAGAGGCTCAGCTGAAGGCAAGTGAAGAGGGTCGTGCTCGAGCCGAGAAATCTTACCAGCAGGAGGTCGGTTCTGTAAAGATATTCACTGACCATTGTCTGGCGAAGCAGGTTGAAGCCGAAGAGAAGGCATCTTTGGCAGAAAAGAAGGTTGCATCACTTCAACATCTCTTATCTTCTGCTGAAGAATCCGTGCTTAAGTTCGAGCAGGAGGCGGAGCAGTCGAGGTCGGCATATGACCAAAAAATCAAATATCTGGAGCGCTTGGTGTTGACAGTTGAATCCCTATTCTGAGAGGCCAGGTTGGAACTTGAAGTCCAAGGGGTGGATCATTTTAAAAGATCCCCTGCTTACGATGCCCTACTTCTTCGGGAATTTCAACGTGGGCTAGTTTCGGCCGGCGAGTTCTTCAAAGTTAAGAATATGGCGACCGAGAAAGCCCGAGCTAATTGGGAGCTGTCAATCAAACATCACGTGGATTGGTCCTTTGAATCTCTTCTGAATTAGATGAAGGAATGGAGAGCTTACTGCCGTAGTCAAGGCAAAGAGCCCCATCCCATGCATTTAGAGATTCTGTCCGAGCATTCTCTCTCGACCTTTTATGCAAGTCAAGAGTCTGTTGAGGGTGTAGTCCCAGATGTCGAGCCATTCCTAGGTGAAGATTATAGCCAGTGGAGGGATGATATTGTCGACAATATCGCTTGGCCGTCTAATGAGAGCCTGCTTCGTGAGTACGAGATGGTGCCATATCCGAGTATTGGCAAAAGCTCGAAATCCTCACAACCTTAATTTTGTATAACTGTATAAAATTCTGATTTATTTTTTACTTGTAACGAACCACTCTTTGATATGTAACCATTTTTTTAGGAACAATAAAATCTTATTTTATTTTGAATTGAATGGTCTTGATATGTTCATTGCTGATTGTTGTCGAGTGCTGTATTAAACTGGCTAATGTTCTGGTAACTTAACCGAGTATCTTATTAAACTGGTTATTACCCGAATGACTTCAATTGCCAAGTGTCTTATTAAACTGGCTTCTTCGAGGTTTGGGTAACTTAACCGAGTGTCTTATTAAATCGGTTGTTACCCGAATGACTTCAATTGCCAAGTATCTTATTAAACTTGCTTCTTCGAGGTTCGGGTAGCTTAACTGAGTATCTTATTAAACCGGTTGTTACCCGAATGACTTCAATTGCCATGTATCTTATTAAACTGGCTTCTTCGATGTTCGGGTAACTTAACCAAGTATCATATTAAATCGGTTGTTACCCGAATGACTTCAATTGCCAAGTATCTTATTAAACTGGCTTTATTATTAACCGAGTCATCTTGAAACAGGCAAGTTTACACTTGTGTTTCATACTCGGTTGCTACCCGAACATTACATCAATGCTCACCATGATTATACGTTTGAGTCCTTACGCAATACCAAGGACGTCTCCCCAGTTTTTATGCGCAAGGTTTTGCCGAATCGTTGACCTTTTTTAAAAAAAAAATTTGCTTCAACACAGCTACGCATTTCACCAAAATTTCTCCCGATAGCGTCCCGAGTATTTTTCCAGAGTCTGGTGCATCGTGTTTGCCTTTTTGCGAAGGTCATTTTGACCCTGCTCGGCTGGCATGCTTCTAAGAGTTTCTCCTGCCATTCGGGATTTGATGGTCCCGAGAATTCTATTTGCATGTTCTTATTATCATGCCCTTCTTCCATATGTTCTTGTTATCATATGCTTTCTTTTGGGAATCCCAAGCTAGATGCTTTCCTTTTAGAAATTCCGAGTAGTTTTATTTATTACTGTAAAAATCAAAAAAGATTTAAATTACAGTTTAATATTTATCCTGACTAATATTGTCCTGACTTAGAAAAAAGAATAAAATATTTAATATAAATATATATTTTTTAAGGATAGAAAATCTTCAGATATTGGGCATTGTATGGTCGGGGTGAAACCCCTCCATTAGGGTCGAGCAATCCAATAAGCTCCATGGCCGACTATTCCCAAGATCTTGTATTCTTTAAGCGGATTGGTGAGGTCTTGCTTGATTTTTCCTCCCAGTCAGCCCCGATCTTGGCCACCTTATCTGGTTCTTTTAATCACTTCAAGTGGTTCTGCTTTGGATTCACTTAAGTCCTCCCTTGGATCCAACTTGAATGATAAGGATTCTTTACACTGATTTGGCTGCATTATGGTGCACACCTGTTCACCATCATTCTTGTCTTTGTATACTGACAAGTTTGCTCTTCTGGCCATCTCTTGGGATCCCTTGACTATCCCAACCCCCTGGTCTGTCGGAAACTTGATCATTAATGCATAAATAGCGGTTACAGCCCTTATTTTATTCAGGAATAGCCGACCCAATAATGCATTATACGGCCAATTGTCTAAGTCAACTACCACGAAGTCGAGCAGGATAGTCCTCTGGCAAGGTGCTGTTCCAATCTTCACAGGCAGTTTTACCGTCCCGAGTGACCTGACTTCTATCCTTCCAAACCCCCTTAATGGAGTATGGAAAGGCTGTAAATCTTTTCGTTCTAGCCTTAGCTGGTTATAGACGGCCACATTGAGGATGTCTGCTGAACTCCCATTATCTATTAAAATTCTCCGGACTTTCCGATGGCCAATCCATGCATTTACAACCAAGGCGTCATTAGGCCGAACATCGACGCCATGGGAATCTGCCTCTGTAAAGACTATCGGCTCCCATCCTTCCTTCACCTTTTCGGGTCTGGCTCAATCGAGTTTACGTCAAAGTTAGTCCTTGCTTCTATTGCTTCTCAGATTTCCTGAGTTCATTCTCGGTTGCTTTTCCCGGTAGAGGTCCTCCGTATATCGTATGTATTACCTGATTGGCCTCGGGACTGGGCCATTGATTTGGTCCAGAGTAATCTGCCATAAATCTTTCTTAGTTTCTGATTTCTCATCTTTTTTTAAGATTACATCCCGCAAGTGCCCTTCCCGAATAAGAGTCTCTATGTAATCTCTGAGTTGGAAACACTTTGAAGTCTCATGCCCAGTTTCCTTATGAAATATGTAATACTTGGTTGCATCTCTCCGGACGAACTGAGATTGTCGCCGCGGTTCTTGCACCATATTCTTTTCTTTCAAGCTGGCTAAAATTTCTTCTTGTTTTTTCCGTAGAGGGGTGTAATTGGTATATCTGCCTCAGTATTTTTCTGTGGACTGCTCGGTATTGAGCCCATTACCCCCATCCTTGTTTTTCTCCTTCTCGTTCCCTTTTAGCTTTCCTTTTTGATTCTGCCTCTTGGATTCAGCATCCTTCTGTTCAGGTTTTCCCCTGTGCATATAGCTTCCTCCTGTAGCTAATTCTTTTTCTTCGAAAAGTTCGTATCCTCCTGCCATATCCATCATGTCAGCATACCTAGTCAGCCGTGCTCTTCTCAAATCAAAGGATAGTCATCCATTCTGCAAATTATTGATGAATCCAACGATTATGGCTTCATTGTTTGCACTGTCAATCTCTGATACCCCTTGGCCGAATCTCCCTAGATACTTCTTCAATGACTCGTCTTTTCCTTGTTTTATTTGAGCAAGATGAGCCACTGACTTTTCCCTGTTAATGTTACTCAGGAATTGCCTTGAGAAGCTCCTGCTTAATTCACTGAAACTCTTGATGCTTGCTGAAGGTAACCTTCCAAACCACCTCGACCCCATGTCTCCCAGAGTTTGTTGGAAATTGAGACATAATAAGGGATCGCTGTGGGCATACTGGGCCATGGCGCTTTTATAGCGTCTCACGTGCTCTTTCGGGTCCGTGTCTTTCTTAAACTGCTCCACGTGCAGCATCCTGAACCTTTCTGGGAAAGGGGTCTACAATATTTCCTTGGTAAATGGGTTGTCTGAGTCGTCGTCAGATAAATCGTTATAGCCATAACGTCTGGCCAAGGCATCCATCTAACGCCTATTGTTCTCGACTTCTTGAGTTAGGCTCTGGATCATGACATCTCTCTCCCCCACTGGGCTTCCTCGACGGTTGAACCGTTGGGTAACTGTCATTCTTTCTGGCTCTTCACTTTGATGCCGAGTTTCTCGTATAACTCCGTAATGATGTTTGTGATGAGGCCGACCGCTATCTTCTGATGACGACCGATCCCTGTGCCAGCCATATTTACGGTGTCTAGTGCGGACTGTTTGATTGTGGTCCAGCCTGTGGTGATGTTGTTCCTCTTCGAGAGTTTCCTGTCCAGCCGGGTTGATTGGGGAAGAGTTTCTTCTGGTTTCTGGCATAGTTATTCCTGGCCCAACCACCAACGAACGGAGCCTTGCGGGTGAAGGATTGGGAGTATGTGCTCCTGCAGCCAGTAGATCAATCCCTTCCCTTGCTGCGTATGTAACCAATTGCTGCAGGGCCTCTTGGAAACGCATCGTAAGATCTCAGTTGGTTAGAGCATGTGACTGTTAACCACAAGGTCGGAGGTTCAACCCCTCCTTCTAGCGCCAATTGTTGACGTCGATTTCTGGATTGTGTTAGAAAAGTCAACAAGGATTGGATTTTGGCTATTAATTCAAAGAGAAAGAGATTCAGAGAGAGTAACGAAGACATAAGTTTTACGTGGTAAAACTCTGATGGTCGGAGAAACATCCACGGGTGGTTGAAGGATTAACCAAGCCAAAATCCACTATGAAAATATGATGTTTACAAGCTCTCGATCTCTCTTTTTTCTCTCTGTATTTTTCTGTTTGCTTGTTGTGTATGTTATATTGCCTATCTCTTTTGGAACGAGATTATGTGTCTATTTATATGTTTATAGAACCCTAATTTGCTTTGTACAAGTAATACAGGATCTTTGTATTTAATTGTGATTCGATTACTTGCTTGAGGTTGATTTGTCTCTTTCCTGTTTCAGAGTCTCTTATGGAAATCGAGTGAGACTCTAGTAGTGCAGTTTTATTTGGACTTGTTTCCTTATAAGAATGTAGTCTTTGTAGCGAAATCAAGTTGTTTCCTGATTGAGGATTCTTCTAGCTCAGTATTCTGTTCTCTTTGGGATTCTTCCTGATGGATATCTTTGCGTATTTAATTACTTAATCCGTGTGAATTAAGCACCAAGTTTCTTGTTCGGGTCGCATTTATCCCGGGTAAGAATAACACTGGTTGGTCCCGAGTAGATCTGTTTGAGCCCTAGTAAAAGATGCATTTTGGTTAATCCCGAGTACTTTTAATCGATTTGGAGTAATTTAGATGATCCCGAGTAGGTCTTGCCATGCTACTGGTTTACTCGGGTTTTCTTCTCTTTAATGATGCTTCGTAGGATATTTCCTGAGTGCCCATTTGGGAGTCCACCTGGCTATTTTCTCCTTTCTGTCAATGACGTGTATGCTTAGTAAAATTCACATACGACAAGCTTAAACCTTGATGTAACAAAAATGGGGGTGAGTGTTGGTTACAAAAATACACAAAATGTTCCAACTCCACTGGTGGACCAGTGGAGTTGGAGAAGGTCCTGAAGGAGCAAACTATTTCTTGTACCGGAGCAGATCTACTCATCCACTACCGCTGTACCGTCACTCCACCGGTAAGGGACCTCTGAATTTATGCATTTTATTTTATTTTATTTTTTATTAAATAAATTGTCCATTAATCTAGAGTCTCCGACAATCTCCATATCTGGTTTAAATATTATTTTTGAAATATTATTTTTAAAATAATAAAGTAATAGGTAATATAAGTAGTCATAGTTAGTTGAATCATTTCCTTTAAAAATGTGGTCAACGGTTAAAGTTGATAGAAACCAATTAACTAACAGCAGGATATGTTTCTATGTTAATGCAATTTTAAGCAAAAGTTAAACATACCTATAATTAAGTCTAATGTCAAGGAAATGTCTGTATAATTAGCTTTATATACAAAAAATACTTGGTAACAATTCTAGGAGCGATTATTTTATAATTTGGGTTCATTAAGCAACAATTCTAAGAAGCAAGTATAAAGTTAATTTTGTAAAGTAGTTATCAAATAATCTACTATGAAATTTATGAATCTTTTTCATATCTATATTATTGTTATTAATTTAACAAAAAGGCGATTAATATCCCAAATTTAATATCATATAAATTAATTTTTATAATTAAACAGATTTCGATTTCAAATATTTTGAATTTATGTTTAATTTTGTATGGGATTTTGCCTAATATTTATGTGCTAATTATAATTAATGTTTACAAATTTTTTTTATAATCATTATATTAAATCCTTCATATGATCCCAACGTTTTGAGCCTTTTCACAATATCTCATAATATTTTCAATTCATTACATTTTTTTCTCTCTTTGTTTTCTTTTTTTATCTTTATCCATATTTTTTCACCTGATTAAATGTATCTCGCAATACACACTAATTCCTATTTTATTAAATTCCTATCACTCTCTTCTATTATAATATTCTTTATTTCACTTAAAAATACGCGATGTTTCAAATTTGTGTTTGCATTTGTTTAAAGGGTCTGGTCCTGCTACGGTACAACTAATGGTGATATGTTGTACCGTACAACATAACATTTATTAAGTTTAGGAAGAAAAAGAAAAATAACATAAAAATTTTGTTTACCTGATACATATTATACCGGTTCCCTAAATACATATAATAGTGTTTTTGCCTATCTCCTCTCACTTTTTTGTTTGAACCGATACATGCTCTCATCGTGTTCTCTCCATCTCGTTTGGTGTCTCTCTATCGGCTTCGTATCTATCTCCACGGTGTCTCTCCAGCAGGTGTTTCTCCATCTCGACAGTTTCTCTCCAGTGGCAACGGTGTGGTTCGCTCTCTCTTCGCTTCAGATGTTGTATCTGCGGCAATGTAGAATCGCAATCATCGATTTGGCTTCAAGTGGAAGGTGAGTTACTCTTGTTTGAAGATTAGATTTTCCTATAATTTGTATACTTTGATTTGTGATTGGAAACCTATTGCTATTACTATGAAGATTAGGGTTTATTCATGGCAAGTGAAAAAATTTCCCTTTCTATGCTATGTGTTTTGTTTGGGGTTGTTATTTAACTATGTTGGGCAGAGTGTTGAAATCGGTATTGTGATTTTGTCATTCTTAAAGTTTGAGTGTTAGGTGTGAAGCTTAAGAATATAAATATATTATACAGTATTTGTAGCTTTGTTTATATATGTATATATATATATATATTTATTTATATAAGTGTGTGTGTGTGTATATATATATATATATGGAATAATAAGTGAAATGAACACAAGTGTTTGGGTACAAAAGTGGTGGGCGATATGAAAATGCAATAACTCCACTTGTTATATAGTTATATGTGAAAATGTTAAATTCGAGTTGCGGTTTGAAGTTTAATAGTATGAAAATGTAGGATTTGTGATTGATGTTAGGGTTGGTTTTAGTTATAAAACGTTTAAATTGAAAAATATTTGAAACCGAAGTTTACAATTTAGTAGGTTGATATAAGTTGGAAGTATATACAATTCAGAAAATGAGATTGGTGGGATGGTAAACTATTTACAACCACATGCAGTTTGTGGATTTGAATAGTGTCACTCTTCATGAAATTTTAAATGTAAGGTTAGTGGTTTAAGGTTATTGTTACTGTTTATTTAGTCGTGGTAATTCCCTTTGTGGCATGGGTTCATGTCAGAATTGTTAGGTTTTAGATTTGTGTTGGCTTGATTCCATAACAAAACTTCATTTCTTTGTAATGCTTAGTTGCTTAAGTGGTTCGTGATGATAAGAGCTTCAAGGAAGAAAAGCAAATTCTCATGATGCAAAGTTCGTCTTCAAGAGGATTGGTACTATTCTTGGATGCTAAGGTATCGAGATTCTTCTTCCACTTGCAAGGCGTAAGCGCACACACAAACAATTCATTCATATGTGTCCCTGCTTAGTTGTGCATCATTAAATGTGCACACACACACAATTCATACATTTGTGTCCCTGCATCGTAGCGCATCATTTGGTATAACACATTCACATACTTGAAGTTGAATGCTCATGCATTGGTATGAAAGTAACATGTATTGGAAAATGCATGATTAGAGACTATCTCTATGTAGTTTGCATTCTTGTATGAAATGTGTTTGTTTGTTTATATGTTTGTATTCGCAATTGGACTATTCTATTATATATATATATATATATATATATATATTTCTAAAAGAAGGATCTCCAGATGGATCTTGAAATTGATTTTATTCTTAAATTATTCATGATTGAGTTCCAGTTATTTCAGTTACCCATACTATAGCTTTCGAGTTCTAAGTCAAAAGATACTACACTTTCAACTCATGTTGCATACATTGTCTTCGTCTTCATATATTGAGTCGAATTCTTATTTTTTGGGTTGAGTATCTTATATGTCATGTCTGTGAGGGAGTCCCAGTCTGTAATCTTCTAAAGGATTCAAATTCGGAGTTCGGAGGCCAAAGAACGGTTGAAGAACGCTATAGGAGCGCAAGGGAAGACTTGCGATGGCACAAGCCATCACTTGCCACCTTCCCGAGATGGCGCGTGGCAATCTCGGCCCGAAAGCCTTGCTTCCCCGAGATGCCCACGCACCATCTTGGGGAGGCTCTAAGGCATGAGGGCAAAATGGTATTTTGGTTGTTCTCTAATTAAAACCTCTCATTCCCCCACATTCTTTAGATGTAGAGAAAAAACGAATTTGAAGAACAAGTGCAGAATTTTTCTCTCAATATTTTGATTTTTTTGTTTTTGTGATAACTTCTTCATTTCTACTCCGAACCACTTGATTCAAAAACCAATTTCGAGTGTCTTGAAGATTTCGACAAAACCCAAGCATTTCTAGAACCAAAAGATGTCTAGATATTTCGTTGTGATCATATCTTCAGTTCGTATTTATAATCCTTGTTGGTAAAATTATCTTCTTCTTAGTTTTCTTCTTAAATCTTCTTATTGATTGATGCTATTTGATTAAGAAGCATGACTAGGTTGATTTTGATATCATTTTATGGTTTGTTGATTTGATTTTCAAGTTTAGCTAGATTTGTGATAAATTGAATGATTTGTGTTAAACTTGATAAACATGAAATTACTTCTAGAAATCTTTTGCTTTTATGCTTGATTGACTATTTCTAGATCTAATTTCATTTTCTAAGAACTAGTTTGTGTTTCAATTGGTGTCTATATCTTCATATATATGTTCTTAGTTGATAAAATGCTTAGGTTGTGTAGATACATTTGTGATTGCTCTTTGAAAGGATAATCTAGCTATCTAGTTGCATATTCATAGAATTTGTTGATCATCATTTGCTATGTTGAGTGCTTGTTTGCATTTTGCATTCATGATCACTTAGATGCCTTTTGAAGAGGTAGGAAGTCTCATATCTTAGAGTGATTCTTTAATTTGAGCAATTGGAAGTCTTAGATAGAGTCGGGAGGACTTGGATAGCTAAGCAAGTGAAAGTCTCAAAAAGAGGTGTTAGACCTCGGATTATTGAGCAAGGAAGTCTAAACTAGAGTCGGGAGGACTCGGATAGTTGAGCAAGTAGTCTTGCCTAGGGTCGGGAGGATCCGGATAGGTGAGTAAGGAATCTTTCTAGGGACAGGAGGTCATGGATAGAAAGTCGGCTTTGTAGATCACTAGGTTCAAGGGTAGAGTAAGAGTGATAGCATGGAGAGCATGTGTTGATTGCCTGAGTGTGTAACTCTTATTTGAAATAGTGGATTTTCTTTCGCCGGTGGTTGTGGTATCAACCCATAGATGTTTCTTCGAAGGTTTTCCACGTAAATATTGTGTGTCATTGTTTGTAATTTTCATTAAGCATTATTAAAATTGTGTTGTTTTAAAAGAAGACAAAAATTGGAGCATATACCTATTAACCCCCCCCCCCCCCCCCCCCCCCCCCTCCCCTCTAGGTTTATTTACAATATAAAGATAAAGGGAAATTTCAATTGGTATCAAAGCTGGTTTCTAGACGCACTTAGATAGATCTTCTTTATAGTGTTTGTTATCTTCTTTCGTTTCATCATGATTAAAGAAATGTATTCTTTTGTGGTTTCTCTTGTTGAAGGTGAGTCTATTGACTTAGATGATCAAAATATCAAAGATCTTATTCAAGAAAATGAAAGGATCTCTAAGATCAATAAGTCTCTCATTAAGAAGTTAGAAAATCATGACTGTAGCTCAAAATGTGTTATTGATCTTAATGATAAAATTCTTAATCTTGAGAAAAACTTGATTGATAGCAATGATAGATTAAGTATTTTGAAGCATGGAATTGAGCAAAGAGATGAATCTCTTGATCGTGCTAGGAGAATTGAAAATATGCCTAGAGAAAAACTTAATGAGCATGAGAATCAAGAGAAAATGCTTAATGACAAACTTAATGATGCTAAAGAGATGATTAACAAGATGTTATCTAGCTCTAATAAAGTGAAAGCTCTCATTAAGGTTGGAAAGTCTTCAAGCGACAAAAGAGGTTTAGGATATGTTAATGAAAAATCTACTCCTTCATCTAACAAATCTACTTTTGTCGAAGCTTGTAGCAATTTAATTGTAGGTGCCTCAACATCAACAATGCCAAAGACAAGCTACATCATCATCAAATGCAAAAGGCAAGACATCTAGTGTTGCACGCCAAAGAGGTAAAAATATGAGAAGGCAAAATGAGTTGAATGCTCAAGCAAATGGTAAACTTCTCAAATTCATACCTATTTGTCATTATTGCAACATGGTTGGACACATAAGACCTAGATGTTTTGAATACATTCGTAAATGTAGAATTGCCAATGATTTGCATGATATGTCTTTGAATGGTCCTAGGCAATCATCCATGTATGGATCTAGAATTAGACCTAAGAAGACCTTGAAAAAGCATGTTGAGAATGAATGTGTTGATGATTTGTTTGTTAAATCGTGTGTTGTGCCTCGTTCTACTATGCATAAGAAAGTTGAAAATGCTTTGTTTGATTTGTTTGAAAATGTGACTAATGAAGTCAATGTGCCTAAAAACAAGTCAAAGCATGTTAATAAAAGTAGGAATGAGAAACTTGTCAAGAAAGTTTTGTTTACGAAAAACACAACACAATGTTTGGTTGCACAATATGCTTTAAGAGCTAATTCATCCTATTGCTGGTACCTAGATAGCGGTTGCTCTAGGAATATGACCGGTAACAAGGAATTCTTTAAGAATCTTGTTATGAATGATGGTGGATGGATTACATTTGGTGATGACACTAAAATGCAAGTTCTAGGCAAGGGAACAATTTGTATCCCCGGATTGCCTAAACTTCGTGACACCTTGTATGTAGATGGTCTACAAGCTAATCTAATAAGCATCACTCACTTGTGTGAAATTTTTAAAGAAGTTAGCTTTAATAAGGATGTGTGCACAATAATCGATAAAAAGTGTAAAATTGTTTTGAAAGTCAAAAGGTCTTCTGACAATTGTTATTGTCTAGAGGTTGATCCACTAACATTTAATATGGCACATGAGTGCAACAAGCTTGAATTATGGCATGAAAGATTGGGCCACATGAATTATAAAGATTTAAAGAAGCTTGAGAAATATAACATTGTTAGAGGTCTTCCTAGTCTTGGTAAAAAGCTTGATGGTGTTTGTGAACCATGTCAATTAGGTAAACAAACCAAAGTGTTTCATAAAAAGAATACTAATTTTGCTACCAAGAAGCCCTTAGAACTTGTGCATATGGACCTAATGGGGCCAATCCAAGCCAAAAGCATAAATGGTAAGAAATACATTTTTGTATGTGTTGATGATTTTTCTCGGTTTTCTTGGGTATATTTTCTTGGAGACAATACAGAAACTTTTGGTTACTTTAAGAAGTTTTTTAATCAAGTTCAAAATGAAAAAGGTCTTGGGATCAAGAAAATATGTCGCATTAGGAGTGATCACGAGAGTGAATTTGAAAATGCTAGATTTAATGAATTTTGTGATAATTATGGAATTTCACATGAGTTCTCAGCTCCTAGAACTCCTCAACAAAATGCTATTGTTGAGAGGAAGAATCGTGTCTTGCAAGAGATGGTTAGGGTCATAATCAATAGCAAGAAAGTTCCTAGAAATATTTGGGCCGAAACGGTCAACACCGCATGCTATGTCACTAATAGAGCTTTTAGAAGGCCCGACACAAAAAAAAACCTCCTATGAACTTTGGAAGGGCAAGAAGCCCAATGTGAGTTACTTTCACACTTTTGGGAGTAAGTGTTTTATTTTGAATGAAAGTGTGTATGCTAATAATAGTCGTGAATATAAAGTGTTCAATTTGAAAACCAAGACTATTATGGAGTCTATTTATGTGAAAATAGATGATCTTAGCATGCTTGATTTGTGTGGTAATAATGGTGTCAATGAACCTAAAGAACATTTGTTGAATGACACTAAAGCATCTATTGATGTGACTAGTTGTGATGAAAGTGAGTCTAGTCATAATGATGATAACGATAGTGTTGCTAGAGAAAAAAGTCAAGAGTTAGAAAATGGTTTGAATGATAACCAACAAGATGTTGAAAATTCTAATTCTAGACTTAGGAACATGCATTACCAACAAGACATCATAGGTGATTTGAATGTAGGGGTTAGAACTAGAAGGAAACAAGCTAACCAAATTTCATATGCTTGCTACACTTCTCATATCGAGCCCAAAAATATTAATAAAGTAATTATTGATGAATATTGGGTTAATGCCATGCAAGAAGAAGCAAATCTATTTGAGAGGAATGAAGTATGGTCCTTAATTCCTAGACCAAAAGATATCAATATGATTGGTACAAAATGGGTGTTTAGGAAAAAGACCGATGAATGTGGCAAGATAGTGAGAAAAAAAGCAAGACTAGTGGCTCAAGGATACACTTAAGTTGAGGGTGTAGACTTTGATGAGACTTTTGCACCCGTTGCACGTCTTGAGTCCATTAGGCTTTTGTTGTCCATTGCATGTCTTAAAAAAAATCAAATTGTTTCAAATGGATGTCAAAAGTGCTTTTCTCAATGGATACCTTCAAGAAGAAGTGTATGTTGAACAACCTAAGGGTTTTGTAGACCCACACTCTCCTAATCATGTGTTTAAGTTGAAAAAGGCTCTTTATGGCCTTAAGCAAACCCTGGTGCTTGGTATGATAGGTTGACTCAATATCTTATTGACAACCAATATAGAAGAGGTGGTATTGATAGAACTTTGTTTGTCAAGCATTATGACAATGACATTTTTGTTGTACAAATATATGTTGATGACATTATGTTTGAGTCTACATGTAAAACCAAGGTTGATGATTTTGTGAATGTTATGTCAAGAGAATTTGAAATGAGTATGGTAGGTGAACTCAATTACTTTCTTGGCATGCAAATGAAACAATCTAGCAATGGTATCATGTTGTCTCAATCTAAATTGCTAGAAATCTTATTAAGAAATTTGACCTTGAAAGTGGAAAAGAATTTGAAACACCTATGAGTACTACTTTAAAACTTGACAAAGATGAAAAAGGAAAAAATGTTGATCAAAGTCTCTATAGGAGCAGGATAGGTAGCCTTATCTACCTAACGTCTAGTGGGCCGGATATTTGTTTTAGTGTTGGTTTGTGTGCTAGGTTTCAAGCTAATCCAAAACAATCTCACTTCAAAGCCGTTAAAAGAATCATTAGATATATAAAAGGAACACATAATCTTGGTTTATTCTATTCCTTTGATACTAATGATATTCTTATTGGCTATTGTGATGCGGATTGGGTAGAAAACATTGATGACCGTAAAAGCACATCGGGCTGTTACTTTTACTTGGGGAATAATTTGGTTGTTTGGCAAAGCAAGAAGTAAAATTCCGTCTCTCTTTCTTCATCTGAATCCTAGCATATTGAGGCCGGAAGTGCTTGCAAACAACTTCTATGGATGTAACAAATTTTCAAGGATTATGAGATTGACCAAGGTAAAATGACTCTCTATTGTGATAATATGAGTGCCATTAACATTTCTAAAAAGCTGGTTCAACACTCACCCATAAAGCATATAGACATTAGGCATCATTTCATTAGAGAACTTGTTGAACATTCAATAGTAACTCTTGAACATATGCCTACTAAAAATCAACTTGCGGACTTGTTCACAAAGCCCTTGGACAAAGAGAGATTTGTTTCTATTAGAAGATCCATTGGCATGATTTGTGTTGATTAATGCTTGTGTGTGGTTATGAGTGGCTTGATAAGCAAAACTATATTGTATATCTATTTCTTTGAGAGCTACTCATGTGAGAAGTAATGATCTTGTTAAAATAGCTTTTATTACTTCTAGATCATGCACTTAAGTCTTTGTAAATCTTTTTTTTTTTTTAAAAGTGCACAAATGCTTCTCTTATATGTCTAAGTTTGAGTAATTGAGTTTGAAAGCATGTAGATTATGGATGCATCTTGAAGTTCATTGTCTAGTACATGATAGATGACCTATGGTTAGTATCCATTTTGCTTCGGTTTCTACAATGAACTCAACGAGCACCTTCATGGAAAGGGCTACACACCTTGGTTGTGAAGCCACCCAATGTAGGAAAGGGCTACACCATTGTGATGAGTGAAAGCCGTCATGAAGAGTATATGTTTATGTTAGTAAAATTCAAAGAAGTGTTGAAAAAGAATCATTTAAAAAAAATCTTTGATACAAAGTCTAAAAAGAAATGGAGGAAGGCATAAAATGGAGTATAGTTGAAAATTGTGATTGCTTGGGTTGAAAAACAGAGATGGGATGACGAGCCACATGTACACATACGTTCATATGTTAAAATATATTCTCTTTACAGCAAAAAAAAAACGGATGATAATCAGTTTGACCTTGATTGGAAAAACCTTAGATGGATATGTGTTGAAGTGGTTTGCATGTTGATATCACAATCACTCCTTTTATATATGCTAGAAGCATTTTCACACACACACGTTTTTACTTAATGTGCTTAATTCATTAGCAATGAGAGATTATTTTAAAACAATAATGAAAATCTATGATTCTCTTATTATTTTTGAAAAATAATGATTTACTTTCTTTTATTGCTTGAAATGTGTGATTGTGTGATTCCCTTGTGAACAAGTTTACTTGCTTATTAACATGTGGAGCATATGTTAAGGGGGAACTTAGTTTGTTTAACTTAGTTCTCTATACAACTTGTTTGCTCATTATCTCATGATTTTATTATGCATCCCTTACAACCTTGTAGGTATTTTCAATTGCCATTTATCTCTCTCTCTAGGTTGTGTAATATGATTTTGTCTATTCCTTGCCAAAAAGGGGGAGAAAGTGTTTTCCTCACCATTTTACTTACTTTCGATATAAAAGGGGAGACAATTCATTAAGGGGGAGGAATTTTTGTCTTAAGGGGGAGAAAGAATTATTGTGTGCATGAGATAAGAAGAGATAAGGAAATTTTTGTTTTGTTTCGTATATTGTTTGTTTATCTCACCTATCTTCTTTGTAGAAGATTTCTTTTGGTTGTTCTTGTCTCACAGGTGCTTTGAATGAGTGAAGATATTCTTGAAGATTCCTGAAGACATGTTAGTCTAGGAATATCTCTTTGTAATGTGAGGATGTGAAAATGCAATCAATATTGATAATGAGTGATCATTATATGGTGAGGTAGAGGTTTTGTCATGGAATAGTCAAAGGGGGAGATTGTTAGGTTTTAGATTTGTGTTGACTTGATTCCATAACAAAACTTCATTTCTTCGTAATGCTTAGTTGCTTAAGTGGTTCGTGAGGATAAGAGGTTTAAGGAAGAAAAGCAACTTCTCATGTTGCAAAGTTCATCTTCAAGATGATTGGTACTATTCTTGGATGCTAAGGTATCAAGATTCTTCTTCCTCTTGCAAGGCGTAAGCGCTTACATACGCAATTCATTCATATGTGTCCCTACTTAGTTGTGCATCATTAAATGAGCACACACACACAATTCATACATTTGTGTCCCTGCATCGTAGTGCATCATTTGGTATAACACATTCACACACTTGAAGTTGAATGCTCATGCCTATGTAGTTTGCATTCTTGTGTGAAATGTGTTTGTTTGTTTATATGTTTGTATAACATGGATATTGAACTTGATTTTATTCTTATATTATTCATGATTGAGTTCTGGTTTTTTTGGTTACTCATACTATTGATTTCGAGTTCTAAGTCAAAAGATACTACACTTTCTACTCATGTTGCATACATTGTCTTTGTCTTCATATATTGAGTAGAATTCTTATTTTCTGGGTTGATTATCTTATATTTCCACCACCGCGAGGGAGTTCTGGTTCGTAATCTTCAAACGGATTTGAATTCGGACTTCGGAGGCCAAAGAATGGTCAAAGAACGCGAGAGGAGCGCAAAGGAAGAGGTGCGATTGCATAAGCCATCACTTGGCACCTTCCCGAGATGGCGCGTGGCCATCTTGGCCCCAAAACCTTGCTGCCCCGAGATGCCCACGCACCAACTCGGGGAGGCACTAAGGCATGAGGGCAAAATGGCCTTTTGGTTGTTCTCTCTTTAAAACCTCTCATTCCCTCTCATTCATTAGATGTAGAGAAAAAACGAATTTGAAGAACAAGTGCAGAATTTTTCTCTCAACATTTTGATTTTTTTTGTTTTTGTGATAACTTCTTCATTTCTACTCCGAATCACTTGATTAAAAAACCGATTTCGAGTGTCTTGAAGATTTCTACAAACCCCAAGCATTTGCAGAACCAAAGGATGTATAGATATTTCGTTGTGATCAGATCTTCAGTTCGTGATTTTCATCCTTGTTGGTAAAATATTCTTCTTCTTAGTTTTCTTCTTAGATCTTCTTATTGATTGATGCTATTTGATTAAGAAGCATGAATAGGATGATTTTGATATCATTTTGTGGTTTGTTGATTTGATTTTCAAGTTTAGCTAGATTTGTGATAAAATGAATGATTTGTGCTAAACTTGATAAACATGAAATTACTTCTAGAAATGTTTTGCTCTTATGCTTGATTGACTATTTCTAGATCTAATTTCATTTTCTAAGAACTAGTTTGTGTTTCAGTTAGTGTCTATATCTTTATATCTATGTTCTTAGTTGATAACATGCTTAGGTTGTGTAGATACATTTGTGATTGCTCTTTGAAAGTATAATCTAGCTATCTAGTTGCATGTCCAAAGAATTTGTTGATCATCATTTTCTATGTTGAGTGCTTGTTTGCTTTTTGTATTCATGATTGCTTAGATGCCTTGTGAAGAGGTAGGAAGTCTCGTATCTTAGAGTGATTCTTTGATTTGAGCAATTGGAAGTCTTAGCTAGATTTGAGAGGACTTGGATAGCTAAGCAAGTGAAAGTCTCGACAAGAGGTGTTAGACCTCGGATTGTTGAGCAAGGAAGTCTAAACTAGAGTCGGGAGGACTCGGATAGTTGAGCAAGAAGTCTTACCTAGGGTCGGGAGGATCCGGATAGGTGAGCAAGGAATCTTCCTAGAGACAGGATGTCTTGGATAGGAAGTCGGCTTAGTAGATCACTAGGTTCAAGGGTAGAGTAAGAGTGATAGCTTAGAGAGCATGTGTTGATTGCTTGAGTGTGTAACTCTTATTTGAAATAGTGGATTTGCTTTCGCCAGTGGTTGTGGTATCAACCCATGGATGTTTCCTCTTCAGAGGTTTACCACGTAAATATTGTGTGTCATTGTTTGCAATTTTCATTATGCATTATTAAAGTTGCTTTGTTTTAAACGAAGACAATAATTGGAGCATATACCTATTCATCCCACCCCCACCCCCACCCCCCCCCCCCCCCCCCCCCCCTCTAGGTATATTTACACTATAAAGATAAAGGGAAATTTCAAGAATCCGGACCATTCTCAATGTGATGTTTTCTTGCAATTTTAGGTTTTGTTACTAGTGATGTTGGACCTACGCTTCCCTAAAACACTGATACTAAGGTACTGAACTATGCATTGAGTTATTTTAGTGTTCTTTCGGTTCCAAATTATTAGATGTTGGATCTTGTAATATAAAGTGACCATACTAGTGAATAGAATCTGTAGTTTTGCTTTATGTTCTGAATTTCTTTATGCCGATCGGTGGAGTAGCTTACATCATATTCAGTAGTGGTTGAACCAATGTGTAGTGTGATTGGTTTATGGTCCAACTATGGAGAATTTGGTCACTACTATTGTAAGCAAAAATTAATTGTGATATAAATTTTGGGTGACATAGATTGGGATGTATTTCCTACTGTTGGATATTTTAATTATTCAACGATGTACATAATAAATTTTTTAAGTAGCTTAAGTAGGTGAAGTGAAACTTAAAGATTGAATATCTACAATTCATAAAAGGGTTGTAGGATATGCTGCATGGCCTATAGTTATGACAATTTCTTTAAGCAACACACAACTTATAGAGTTAATTGTTAGGATTATGCTCGATAGCAAGAGTGTAATAATGTAATTGACAATATTTTCATATTAATAAAGTGATTTCTAGTTTAACAAGTCTTATAGCATTTATAGTTTAATTATTATAATTGTCAAAAGTAAATAATCATAAGGTCAAAAGACTATGAGAAAAGAAGAATTTTTCATACATCTAGATATGTATGAGGTAGACACAATTCTTTAGTTAGTCTTGAATAACATTCACAACATAAGATAAAAGGTTGGGCGCCTATATCTTGTCAAAATTGTAGATTCTTTTGCAAGCATTTGAGTGGGATCAAATGTGTTATGATGAGTCTAAAATCATTAAAGTGTGGTGTCTTTGGGTAAAACAATCTAGTGTACTGGGTGCATTAAATAGGATCAAATGAAATATTTTATCTAGAACCGTCAATGAATAAAAGTTTATTATTTGAAGACAATCGCATAGTCTATCTCAATCCTAAGATAAATGATGGACTTATGGTTGCAAGTGTCATCATTTGAGCTATCAATCAGTACGATTATATAGCATAGTCTATCCTCGATAGTTTGGTTGTATTCATATATTAATCGATAGAGGACTTCATTTATAGATATGACATCGTGGCTCCATTTATTGAATGAGAGTAAAATACCATCATATGAATGTTTTGAGGTATTGGATATTAAATCTTAACAATAAGTTTTCAATAGTGTCTATTGAAACATGGCATCTGGACAAGTCAAAATATCCAAGTTCAAAATGTGGTCATATGAGTAAATATGGTAACTTGGAGAGTTATAGGCGGTCTATGAGCTCTTGGCGATTACTGGTATTCTTCACGAGGTACACTTTCTCCAATAAGGTTGTCTAGGGTATGAATGAGTAAAACCAACTTATTCTATCTTTATTTAAGAGTTCAATTTTAGTTCTTTAGTGGAATGAACTAAAATTAAATAGATCGAACCTAAGTGAATCAATTGTTGATTGTGATTGGGTTGTGCCTATTGGAGCTTAAATTTAGATAGCCCGCCAAGATCCCCAATCTACACGAACTTGCATGGATCACTTGATATATTATACCTAACCAATTTAGGGATCCATCTAGAATTGTATTAAGAAATGTGAACTTGTTTCTTTTTGTAAGAATATGTTTAGTTTACATGTGGACTTTTTATAAAGGTCCAATGGATTTAATAAAATAAGAAAAATAATATATGGCCCATATACATGTGTTGGGCGGCAAGGCTATAAAGAATAGCTTAAATTATATTATTTTTATTTTATTATTTTATTAAATGGAAATTAATTAATTTGTTGATTAATTAATTATTTAATTAAAAGTCAAAAAATATTTCCTAATATAAGATGGTCTCCTAAAATTATACTATTGTTAGTAGTATAATTAATATTAAAGACTATATTTGATAAGTAGATA
Source organism: Dipteronia dyeriana (assembly GCA_032871835.1). Lineage (NCBI taxonomy): Eukaryota > Viridiplantae > Streptophyta > Magnoliopsida > Sapindales > Sapindaceae > Dipteronia > Dipteronia dyeriana. The sequence goes on from CM065297.1 coordinate 83,554,962, forward strand.
AATAAAAGGAGTTATTTATCTAATCAAATTAGAAAGTCTTTAATATGGTTACAAATACACTATTGAGTTGGATTAGGAGTCTTAGTGTTAGGATAGAATTCCTTTTTGAAAAGGATTCTTAACCACCAAGTAAATCTACCTAAGGAAAGGATTCTTAACTACCAAGTAATCTTTATTAGGAAATAAATTAAATCTCCAAATTATATTCTTGTGAATTTTGGCCAGCTCATAAATATATATAAGAGGATAGAATTCCTTTTAGAAAAAGATTTTTAACTACCAAATAAATCCATCTAAGGAAATGATTCTTGACAACCAAGTACATCCTTCTTATGAAAGGATTTGTGATCCTATATATATATATATATAAATATATATATATATATATATATATATATATCCTTGTGAATTTCAGCCAACCCTATGATTTTTAGAGTGAAAATTTCGGCCAACCTAAGAGTTTTTTATGAGAGAATTTTGCTTGGCAAGAGAGAATTTTGAGAGAGAAAATTTGGTATTTTACTGTAGAAAAAATTCAATCAACTCTAAGACATAGGGTGTGGAATTCGGCCAAGGAGAAAAGAGAAAAAGAGAACGTTTTTGTTTTCGATAGTAAACTAGTATCCTTTACATCAAAAGGGTTTTGTGTACAATATCGAATCAAGGTTCACGCGAGTTTCAATCAAATTGATTGATAATTCACAAGTGACTGGACGTTCTTGATTTTTCTCTTGGAGGATATTTGTAACTTACAAAGAAGAATATTTTGTTTGTTTCCATCCTCAGGTATACAATTTAAAGAAAGGGAGCCTACACTCCAAGGTGATTCACGTTCGTGATTGGATTGAAAGATCTTGCGGATTTAATTCAACGCTTGTTCAATCGTCATAAAAAAGGTACGATACTTTATATATATATCAATTAATCTAGGGTTAAGGTTCTCGTTGCATAAAATATTTTTTTCTTTATTTATACGCAAACCCTAATTTTGTTTTTATCACGTTTCTGTTGCATTTTGAACCATTTTTCCCTACAATTGGTATCAAAGTCTGGTTGTACCCTTGATTAATTGATGTATGTGTTCGTGAATCTTTTTTTTTTATTGTATATATGCATGTTTTAGAAAGAGATGGCACTATAGGTATTCGCATATATATTTACATTGGAATGTATGGATATATATAAGTTTTATATGTGGTTTGTTATTGCTCAATTTTGGTCCTAGAATTTCAATGTATTTTGTTTTTGGATTGTAACAAGAAGGGTGGTCAATCATTGCCATAATTTCCTTCTTAGTAGTTGCTAATTTTTTTATATTTTTGTTGTTGTAATAAAAAAAACTGCAGTATTTTATTATTTAAATTCTTCTGTAATACATTCAAGTATCGAAGACTCGAAGGTTTAAAGAATTAGGAGCAACCGGAACAAGTTTGGGAGCGTGTGAGCCGTAACAACAAATGTACGTGCGAAGATCACACAGCCACGTTTGTTGTGGCATGGGCTGCGCACGGCAGCCCTATGTTAGCCATGGGCTGCGCATGGCAGCCCCTTATGGGTTTGTGCCATGCGCATGCCCATGGGTAAGGGCCAAGGGTGCGCACGCCTATGGGAGGCAGCTGTGAGAGTCAGGACGACGAAGGTCGCGTGAAGACTTGTTCGCCAAGAAAGGAATTTTTGTATTCCAAGACATATGTAATTTACTTGTTTTTCTAGGATGAACCGAAATTGTATCTATTTATATTTTCGTAAATATTGCAATGTTTGTCATTGTTTGATAACATGTCATATAGAATAGGAGTGCCACTCATATATCTCTTTTGGTATGAACATGCATTGAATGGTTTAAGTATCTAAATTGGCATCTAGATAACTTGGTAAACCATTCTTTGGAATTCGGTCACACGCCTTAAACAATTGAGTGGGAGAAGGTGTTTTGGAACACCTACAGCCTCCAAGTTTAGTTGAGCTTTATGTTTCATGAATAACCTCCCAAGAGGGATTCATGAATTGAATTTAGCAAGACACTTCCTTACAAGGATAGACTAGAAAATTAGCCCAAACGATATCTACTTCCAAATGAGGGATATTCGTGAGGGATTATACTGAAGGTCGATAACTTGGTAACACACTCAATGTAATTTTATTAATATCCTCTCAAGAGTTCTTGTTAATAAAAATTACAGGGCTAAAATTGAAAACATTGATTGTTATGTTAACAATTAGGTGGGACCTAGTCAAACTAGTAAATGTTGCAAACTCCCAAAAGAGGAGTGACATTTATGGGTGTTGGATCACCGTTGAATTTTTACGATTGAATTATTTCATTTAATTCAAGAAAAATATTCAAAAGTGCTTTATCATGATTATTTACTTATATAATTTTTGTTAATATAAAGAAATCATGACCCCATCCCTAATCAAATTCATAAAAGATAATACTTTAACTGATGATAATTATGCCATATGGAAAAAGGAAAATTGGGTTGTTGTTCTAAGTTGAAAAACCGTAAGATTGTTATGTCTATTCCTAAACCACCAAACTAATGAATCTACTCAAGAGCAAAGAGATAAGTATCAGCAGTGGGAGTCTTCTGATGAGATGGCCAAATGTTACATTATGGCCACCATCTCCGACGTGATGCAATAGCAACATGAAGGATTGGAGACTGTTGCCGATATAATGATATCTCTAAAGGAGATGTTTGCTATGAGGTCTAGGATGACTAAGAGAGAGGCAGTGACTGCTTTTATGAATCTTAGGATGAAACCAGGACAAGCTGTGAAAGATCACATGATGAAAGTCATAGCACATATCAACATTGCTGAACTGAATGGTGCTGAGATAGATGGTGAGACCAAAATTGACATGGTTGTCAACTCACTATCGGATTCCTTTGATAAATTCAAGTTGTGCTACATCTTGAATAATAAGGAATACACCTTGCAATGCCTGATGCAAGATGTTCAAAGCGCGGGAAAAATCCTTGTGAAAGGCAAGGGTTAAGAGATTCATATGCTTGTTAAGTTGCTACTGTTAAAGACCTGTAAGAAAGTCAAGATCTAATAGAAGAAAAAACAACTTGAGCCTTCTAAGAAGAAGACCAAGAAAGTAACCAAGATCAAAGGAAAACGTTTCTTTTGTGGTTAAATGGGTCAAAGGAATAGACTGAATAAGAATGAATTCAACTTGCATTTAGGTAATGGAGTGTTGGTGTCTACTAGTGAAGTGGGAGATATTAGAATCAGTTTAGATTCTTATAGGCATTAAGTTTTAATAAATGTTTATTATGTACCACAATTCAAGAGGAATTTAATTTTGGTCTCTTGTCAAAATAAGTTTGGATATTCGGTTACTTTTAACAAAGGTTTTATTATTAGTAAGAATAACAAATTTGTTTGTAATGGTACATTGGAAAATGCTTTATTCTATTTGTATGGAAATATCTCTCACAAGTTAGACACGGAATCAACGGAACCTAATCATAAAAGAGTAAAATTATCAAAAGATGAAACCTACCTATGGCATTTACGCTTAGGTCTTATTAACTTTAATAGGATTAAAAGATTGGTAAGTGACGGACCTCTAAGTGACTTAAAGGTTGATGATCTACAAACTTGTGAATCTTGTTTGGAAGGTAAAATAATCAAAAGGTCATATACGACCAAAGGCGCAAGGGCCATCGAATGTTTAGGATTGATACACAATGATGTGTGTGAACCTATGAGCATTCAAGCAAGAGGTGGATATAAGTACTTCATCACTTTCATGGATGATCACTCAAGATTTGGCTGTGTGTATCTCATGAGACATAAGTCGGATGATTTTGTATGTTCAAAGCATTTAAAGCTGAAGTAGAAAATCAACTTGAGAAACGCATAAAAATCTTGAGGTCCGATCGTGGTGGAGAATATCTTTCTAATGAGTTTCAGTAATATCTTATTGATAATGGAATAGTTTCTCAATTTTCTACACCAGACGTACCTCAACAAAATGGGGTGGCAGAAAGGATAAATAGAACTCTTTTGGATATGGTTCGGTCTATGTTGAGTTATTCAATGCTCCCTAATTCTTTTTGGGGATACACTTTTCAAACTACAATGTACATTATAAACGATGTACCATCTAAGTCGGTTCCTAAAACACCGCAAGAGTTGTGCACCGGACAAAAGCCTAGTTTACAACACTTAAGGATATTTGGATGTCCTGCGCACGTGTTAAAAGGAAAGACAAAAAAGATGGACTCTCGTTAAAAAACATGCATATTTGTAGGGTATCCAGAAGAAACAAAATGATATTATTTTTATAGTCCTTCAGATCTTAAAGTATTTGTTTCAAAAAATGCTAAATTTCTTGAAAATGACTATATGAATAATTTTGTGCATAAAAGTAGAATTGTCCAGAATGAACTTTTAGGAGATAAAATTCCACAAGAGGTTTCGCAACCAAGCCCAATTGTAAATTTCGTACCAACATAAGATCAACAATCTGCCATACCTCATCATAGTGGCAGGGTTGTTAGACAACCCGAGAGCTACATCGATCTAGGAGAATCTGTAGAGAATCTTCCGGACGATGATGATCCCTATACGTACAAGGAAACAATGGAAGATGTTGATTATTGCCATTGGCAAAAAGCAATGCAATCCGAAATTGAATCTATGTTCAAAAACAAAGTCTGGTCTCTTGTAGACTTGCGTAAAGGGATAAAACCCATCGGGTGCAAGTGGGTATACAAGAGGAAAAGAGGAATGGATGGAAAGGTGGAAACCTTTAAAGCTAGATTGGTAGCTAAAGGTTATACACAGAAGGAAGGTATCGATTATGAAGTAACCTTCTCTCATTTGGCCATGCTTAAATCCATTAGGATACTCTTATCTATTGCGGCATCTCTAGACCTAAAGATTTGGAAAATGGATGTCAAGATAGCTTTTCTTCATGGAAGTCTTGATGAAAGCATCTACATGATGCAACCAGAAGGATTCATTGAAAATGGCCAAGAGGAAAGGGTATGCATGTTGTAAAGATCCATATACGGATTGAAGCAAGCATCCAAATCCTGGAACATAAGGTTCAATAAAGCCTTGAAAAGTTTTGGATTTATTCAAAATCTTGATGAACCTTGTGTATACAAAAGGATTAAAGGCGACAAGTTGGTTTTCCTAGTTCTTTACGTTGATGATATACTACTCATCTGAAACGATGTAGGTTTATCGACATCAATAAAAGAATGGTTAACAAAACAATTTGATCGGAGAAACAAGTTATATTCTTGGTATCCAAGTCATAAGGGATAGAAAAAATAGAACGATTGCATTATCCCAAGCTTCATACATAGATAAAATATTGTCTACGTTTTCCATACAAGATTCCAAGAAAGGTATGTTACCTTTCAGACATGGAATAAAACTTTTTAAGGAACAGGTTCCTAAGAATGAGCATGAAGAGCAATTCATGAGTAGGATTCCATATGCTTCAGCAGTAGGAAGTCTCATGTAAGCAATGCTCTGTACTAGACAAGATATTGGTTTTGTTTTGGGCATAGTTAGCAGGTTTCGATCACTGGACGGCAATCAAGGTATATTTTCAAGTATGTTTGGAGAACGAGAGATTTTATGCTTATATACTCCGGAGAGGATTTAATTCCTGTTGGGTATACAGATTCTGATTTTTAGTCACATTCTGACTCCAGGAGATCAACATCAGGATCTGTGTTTACTATCGGAGGAGGGGCAGTCATATGGAGGAGTATCAAGCAATCTTGTATTGCTGTTTCCACCATGGAAGCCGAGTATGTTGCCGCATGCGAGGCTGCTAAAGAGGCTATCTGGCTCTGCCAATTCCTGATTGACTTGAAAGTGGTTCCTGATATGAATAAGCAGATCATTATCTACTGTGACAATAGTGGAGCAGTGGCTAATTTGAGAGAACCAAGAAGTAATAAGATAGGAAAACACATTGAAAGAAAGTATCATCTTCTGAGGGAAATAGTGCATAGGGGTGACGTGACGATTACCAAGATCGCTTCAGTAGAAAATCTAGCGGATCCCTTTACAAAGGCTCTTCCACAAAAGAGTTTTTTATGGGAATCTAGAGAACATGAGGATGTGAGACATGACACATTTGCTATAGAGAAAATGGGAGATTGTTAGGATTATGCTCGATAGCAAGAGTGTAATATTGTTATTGACAATCTTTTCATATTAATAAAGTGATTTCTAGTTTAACAAGTCTTATAGCATTGATAGTATAATTATTATAATTGTCAAAAGTAAATAATCATAAGGTCAAAAGACTATGAGAAAAGAAGAATTGTTCATACATCTAGATATGTATGAGGTAGACACAATTCATTAGTTAGTCTTAAATAATATTCACAACTTAAGATAAAAGGTTGGGCGTGTTTATCTTGTCAAAGTTGTAGATTCTTTTGCTAGCATTTGAGTGGGATCAAATGTGTTATGATGAGTCTAAAATCATCAAAGTGTGGTGTCTTTGAGCAAAAGAATCTAGTGTACTGGGTGAATTGAATAGGATCAAAATGAAATATTTTATCTAGAACCGTCAATGAATAAAAGTTTTCATTTGAAGACAATCGTATAGTCTATCTCAATCCTAAGATAAATGATGGGCTTATGGTTGCAAGTGTCATCATTTGAGCTATCAATCAGTATGATTATATAGCATAGTCTATCCTCTATAGTTTGGTGGTATTCATATATTAATCGATAGAGGACTTCAATTATAGATATGGAAATCGTGGCTCCATTTATTGAATGAGAATAGAATACCATCATATGGATGTTTTGAGGTATTGGATATTAAATCTTAACAATAAGTTTTCAATACTGTCTATTGAAACATGACATCTGGACAAGTCAAAATATCCAAGTTCAAAATGTGGTCATATGAGTAAATATGGTAACTTGGAGAGTTATAGGCGGTCTATGAGCTCATGGCGATTAATGGTATTCTTCACGAGGTACACTTTCTCCAATAAGGTTGTCTAGGGTATGAATGAGTAAAACCAACTTATTCTATCTTTATTTAAGAGTTCAATTTTAGTTCTTTAGTGGAATGAACTAAAATTAAATAGATTGAACCTAAGTGAATCATTTGTTGATTGTGATTGGGTTGTGTCTATTAGAGCTTAAATTTAGATAGCCCGCCAAGATCCCTAATCCACAAGAACTTACATGGATCACTTGATATATTATACCTGACCAATTTAGGGGTCCATCTAGAATTGTATTAAGGAATGTGAACTTGTTTCTTTTTGTAAGAATATATCTAGTTCACATGTGGACTTTTTATAAAGGTCCAATAGATTTAATAAAATGAGAAAAATAATATATGGCCCATATACATGTGTTGGGCGGCAAGGCTATTAAGAATAGCTTAAATTATATTATATTTATTTTATTATTTTATTAAATGGAAATTAATTAATTTGTTGATTAATTAATTATTTAATTAAAAGTCAAATAAAATTTCCTAATATGAGATGGTCTCCTAAAATTATACTATTGTTAGTAGTATAATTAATATTAAAGACTATATTTGATAAGTAGATAAATAAAAGGAGTTATTTATCTAATCAAATTAGAAAGTCTTTAATATGGTTACAAATACGCTATTGAGTTGGATTAGGAGTCTTAGTGTTAGGATAGAATTCCTTTTTGAAAAGGATTCTTAACCACCAAGTAAATCTACCTAAGGAAAGGATTCTTAACTACCAAGTAATCTTTATTAGGAAAAGAATTAAATCTCCAAATTATATTCTTGTGAATTTTGGCCAGCTCATAAATATAAATAAGTGGATAGAATTCCTTTTAGAAAAAGACTTTTAACTACCAAATAAATTCATCTAAGGAAATGATTCTTGACAACCAAGTACATCCTTCTTATGAAAGGATTTGTGATCATATATATATATATATATATATATATATATATATATCCTTGTGAATTTCAGCCAACCCTATGATTTTTAGAGTGAAAATTTCGGCCAACCTAAGAGTTTTCTAAGAGAGAATTTGGCTTGGCAAGAGAGAATTTGGTATTTTACTGTAGATAAAATTCAATCAACTCTAAGACATAGGGTGTGGAATTCGGCCAAGGAGAAAAGAGAAAAAGAGAACGTTTTTGTTTTCGATAGTACACTAGTATCCTTTACATCAAAAAGGTTTTGTGTACAATATCGAATCAAGGTTCACGCGAGTTTCAATCAAATTGATTGATAATTCACAAGTGACCGGACATTCTTGATTTTTCTCTAGGAGGATATTTGTAACTAACAAAGAAGAATATTTTTTTTGTTTCCATCCTCAGGTATACAATTTAAAGAAAAGGAGCCCACACTCTAAGGTGATTCACGTTCGTGATTGGATTGGAAGATCTTGCGGATTTAATTCAACGCTTGTTCAATCGTCATAAAAAAAAGGTATGATACTTTTTATATATATCAATTAATCTAGGTTAAGGTTCTCGTTGCATAAAAGAATTTTTCCTTTATTTATACACAAACCCTAATTTTGTTTTTATCACGTTTCTGTTGCATTTTGAACCATTTTTCCCTACAATTGGTATCAAAGTCTGGTTGTACCCTTGATTAATTGATGTATGTGTTCGTGAATCTTTTTTTTTTATTGTATATATGCATGTTTTAGAAAGAGATGGAACTCTAGGTATTCGCATATATATTTACATTGGAATGTATTGATATATATAAGTTTTATATGTGGTTTGTTATTGCTCAATTTTGGTCCTAGAATTTAAATGCATTTTGTTTTTGGATTGTAACAAGAAGGGTGGTCAATCATCGCCATAATTTCCTTCTTAGTAGTTGCTAATTTTTTTATATTTTTGTTGTTGTAATAAAAAAAACTGCAGTATTTTATTATTTAAATTCTTCTGTAATACATTCAAGTATCGAAGACTCGAAGGTTTAAAGAATTAGGAGCAACCGGAACAAGTTTGGGAGCGTGTGAGCCGTAACAACAAATGTGCGTGCGAAGATCACGCAGCCACGTTTGTTGTGGCATGGGCTGCGCACGGCAGCCCTATGGTAGCCATGAGCTGCGCATGGTAGCCCTTTATGGGTTTGTGGCATGCACATGCCCATGGATAAGGGCCAAGGGTGCGCACGCCTATGGGAGACAGATGTGAGAGTCAGGACGACGAAGGTTGCGTGAAGACTTGTTCGCCAAGAAAGGAATTTTTGTATTCCAAGACATATGTAATTTACTTGTTTTTCTAGGATGAACCGAAATTGTACCTATTTATATTTTCGTAAATATTGCAATGTTTGTCTTTGTTTGATAAAATGTCATATAGAATAAGAGTGCCACTCATATATCTCTTTTGGTATGAACATGCATTGAATGGTTTAAGTATCTAAATTGGCATCTAGATGACTTGGTAAACCATTCTTTGGAATTCGGTCACACGCCTTAAACAATTGAGTGGGAGAAGGTGTTTTGGAACACCTACGGCCTCCAAGTTTCATTGAGCTTTATGTTTCATGAATAACCTCCCAAGAGGGATTCATGAATTTAATTTAGCAAGATACTTCCTTACAAGGATAGACTAGACAATTAGCCCAAACGATATCTACTTCCAAAGGAGGGATATTCGTAAGGGATTATATTGAAGATCGATAACTTGGTAACACACTCAATGTAATTTTATTAATATCCTCCCAAGTGTTCTTGTTAATAAAAATTACAGGGCTAAAATTGAAAAATTTGATTGTTATGTTAACAATTAGGTGGGACCTAGTCAAACTAGTAAATGTTGCGAACTCCCAAAGGAGGAGTGACATTTATGGGTGTTGGATCACCGTTGAATTTTTACGATTGAATTATTTCATTTAATTCAAGAAAAATATTCAAAAGTGCTTTATCATGATTATTTACTTATATAATTTTTGTTAATATAAAGAAATCATGACCCCATCCCTAATCAAATTCCTAAAAGATAATACTTTAACTGATGATAATTATGCCACATGGAAAAAGGAAAATTGGGTTGTTGTTCTAAGTTGAAAATTCGTAAGATTGTTATGTCTATTCCTAAACCACCAAACTAATGAATCTACTCAGATGCAAGAGATGAGTATCAGCAGTGGGAGTCTTCTGATGAGATGGTCAAATGTTACTTTATGGCCACCATCTCCGACGTGATGCAACAGCAACATGAAGGATTGGAGACTGTTGCCGATATAATGATATCTCTAAAGGAGATGTTTGCTATGAGGTCTAGGATGACTAAGAGAGAGGCAGTGACTGCTTTTATGAATCTTAGGATGAAACAAGGACAAGCTGTGAAAGATCACATGATGAAAGTCATAGCACATCTCAACATTGCTGAACTGAATGGTGCTGAGATAGATGGTGAGACCAAAATTGACATGGTTGTCAACTCACTATCGGATTCCTTTGATAAATTCAAGTTGGACTACATCTTGAATAATAAGGAATACATCTTGCAATGCCTGATGCAAGATGTTCAAAGCGCGGGAAAAATCCTTGTGGAAGGCAAGGGTTAAGAGATTCATATGCTTGTTAAGTTGCTACTGTTAAAGACCTGTAAGAAAGTCAAGATCTAATAGAAGAAAAAACAACTTGAGCCTTCTAAGAAGAAGACCAAGAAAGTAACCAAGATCAAAGGAAAGTGTTTCTTTTGTGGTGAAATGGGTCAAAGGAATAGACTGAATAAAAATGAATTCAACTTGCATTTAGGCAATTGAGTGTTTGTGTCTACTAGTGAAGTGGGAGATATTAGAATCAGTTTAGATTCTTATATTCATTAAGTTTTAAAAAATGTTTATTATGTATCACAATTCAAGAGGAATTTAATTTTGGTCTCTTATCAAAATAAATTTGGATATTCAGTTACTTTTAACAAAGGTTTTATTATTAGTAAGAATAACAAATTTGTTTGTAATGATACATTGGAAAATGGTTTATTCTATTTGTATTGAAATATCTCTCACAAGTTAGACACGGAATCAACGGAACCTAATCATAAAAGAGTAAAATTATCAAAAGATGAAACCTACCTATGGCATTTGCGCTTAGGTCATATTAACCTTACTAGGATTAAAAGATTGGTAAGTGACGGACCTCTAAGTGACTTAAAGGTTGATGATCTACCAACTTGTGAATCTTGTTTGGAAGGTAAAATAACCAAAAGGTCGTATACGACCAAAGGCGCAAGAGCCATCGAATGTTTAGGAATGATACACACTGAAGTGTGTGAATCTATGAGCATTCAAGCAAGAGGTGGATATGAGTACTTCATCACATTCATGGATGATCACTCAAGATTTGGCTGTGTGTATCTCATGAGACATAAGTCGGATGATTTTGATATGTTGAGTTATTCAATGCTCCCTAATTCTTTTTGGGGATACGTTTTACAAACTACAATGTACATTATAAACGATGTACCATCTAAGTCGGTTCCTAAAACACCGCATGAGTTGTGGACCGGACAAAAGCCTAGTTTACAACACTTAAGTATATTTGGATGTCCTGTACACGTGTTAAAAGGAAAGACAAAAAAGATGGACTCTCGTTCAAAAACATGCATATTTGTAGAGTATCCAAAAGAAACAAAAGGATATTATTTTTATATTCCTTCAGATCTTAAAGTATTTGTTTCAAAAAATGCTAAATTTCTTGAAAATGACTATATGAATAATTTTGTGCCTAAAAGTAGAATTGCTCAGAATGAACTTTTAGGAGATACAATTCCACAAGAGGTTTCGCAACCAAGCCCAATTATAAATTCCGTACCAACATAAGATCAATAATCTGCCATACCTCATCATAGTGGCAGGGTTGTTAGACAACCCGAGACCTACATCAATCTAGGAGAATCTGTAAAGAATCTTCCGGACAATGATGATCCCTATACGTACAAGGAAACAATGGAAGATGTTGATTGTTGCCATTGGCAAAAGGCAATGCAATCTGAAATTGAATCTATGTTCTAAAACAAAGTCTGGTCTCTTGTAGACTTGCGTAAAGGGATAAAACCCATCGGGTGCAAGTGGGTATACAAGAGGAAAAGAGTAATGGATGGAAAGGTGGAAACCTTTAAAGCTAGATTGGTAGCTAAAGGTTATACACAGAAGGAAGGTATCGATTATGAAGTAACCTTCTCTCATTTGGCCATGCTTAAATCCATTAGGATACTCTTATCTATTGCGGCATCTCTAGACCTAAAGATTTGGAAAATGGATGTCAAGACAGCTTTTCTTCATGGAAGTCTTGACGAAAGCATCTACATGATGCAACCAGAAGGATTCATTGAAAATGGCCAAGAGGAAAGGGTATGCATGTTGTAAAGATCCATATACGGATTGAAGCAAGCATCCAAATCCTGGAACATAAGGTTCAATAAAGCCTTGAAAAGTTTTGGATTTATTCAAAATCTTGATGAACCTTGTGTATACAAAAGGATTAAAGGCGACAAGTTGGTTTTCCTAGTTCTTTACGTTGATGATATACTACTCATCTGAAACGATGTAGGTTTATCGACATCAATAAAAGAATGGTTAACGAAACAATTTGATAGGAGAAGCAAGTTATATTCTTGGTATCCAAGTCATAAGGGATAGAAAAAATAGAACGATTGCATTATCCCAAGCTTCATACATAGATAAAATATTGTCTACGTTTTCCATACAAGATTCCAAGAAAGGTATGTTACCTTTCTGACATGGAATAAAACTTTTTAAGGAACAGGTTCCTAAGAATGAGCATGAAGAGCAATTCATGAGTAGGATTCCATATGCTTCAGCAGTAGGAAGTCTCATGTAAGCAATGCTCTGTACTAGACAAGATATTGGTTTTGTTTTGGGCATAGTTAGCAGGTTTCGATCACTGGACGGCAATCAAGGTATATTTTCAAGTATGTTTGGAGAACGAGAGATTTTATGCTTATATACTCCGGAGGGGATTTAATTTCTGTTGGGTGTACAGATTCTTATTTTCTTTCAGATTCTGACTCCAAGTGATCAACATCAGGATTTGTGTTTACTATTAGAGGAGAGGCAGTCATATGGAGGAGTATCAAGCAATCTTGTATTGTTGTTTTCACCATGGAAGCGGAGTATGTTGCCGCATGCGAGGCTGCTAAAGAGGCTATCTGGCTTCGACAATTTCTGATTGACTTGGAAGTGGTTCCTGATACGAATAAGCAGATCATTATCTACTGTGACAATAGTGGAGCAGTGGCTAATTCGAGAGAACCAAGAAGTAATAAGAGAGGGAAACACATTGAAAGAAAGTATCATCTTCTGAAGGAAATAGTGCATAGGGATGACGTGACGATTACCAAGATCGCTTCAGTAGAAAATCTAGCGGATCCCTTTACAAAGGCTTTTCCACAAAAGAGTTTTTTATGGGCATCTAGAGAACATGAGGATGAGAGATATGACACATTTGCTATAGAGCAAATGGGAGATTGTTAGGATTATGCTCGATAGTAAGAGTGTAATATTGTAATTGACAATCTTTTCATATAAATCAAGTGATTTCTAGTTTAACAAATCTTATAGCATTGATAGTATAATTATTATAATTGTCAAAAGTAAATAATCATAAGGTCAAAAGACTATGAGAAAAGAAGAATTGTTCATACATCTAGATATGTATGAGGTAGACACAATTCATTAGTTAGTCTTAAATAATATTCACAACTTAAGATAAAAGGTTGGGCGTCTTTATCTTGTCAAAGTTGTAGATTCTTTTGCTAGCATTTGAGTGGGATCAAATGTGTTATGATGAGTCTAAAATCATCAAAGTGTGGTGTCTTTGGGCAAAAGAATCTAGTAAACTGGGTGCATTGAATATGATCAAAATGAAATACTTTATCTAGAACCGTCAATGGATAAAAGTTTTCATTTGAAGACAATCGGAGAGTCTATCTCAATCCTGAGATAAATGATGGACTTATGGTTGTAAGCTTTATCATTTGAGCTATCAATGAGTACGATTATATAGCATAGTCTATGTTCGATAGTTTGGTGGTATTCATTTGTTAAACAATAGAGGATTTCATTTTTAGATATGGACATCGTGACTCCATTTATTGAATGAGAGTAGAATACCATCATATGGATGTTTTGAGGAATTGGTATTAAATCTTATCATTAAGTTTTCAGTAGTGTCTATTGAAACATGGCTTATGGACAAGTCAAAATATCCAAGTTCAAAATGTAGTCATATGAGTAAATATGGTAACTTGAAGAGCTATAGGCGGTGTACGAGCTCTTGGCGATTACTGGTATTCTTCACGAGGATACATTTTCTCCAATAAGGTTGTCTAGGGTATGAATGAGTAACATCAACTTATTATATCTTTATTTAAGAGTTCAATTTTAGTTCTTTAGTGGAATGAACTAAAATTAAATAGATCGGACCTAAGTGAATTATTTGATGATTGTGATTGGTTTGTCTATTGGAACTTAAATTTAGATAGCCCGCCAAGATCCCCAATCCACACGAACTTGCAAGGATCACTTGATATATTCTACCAGACCAATTTAGGGGTCCATCTAGAATTGTATTAAGGCATGTGAACTTGTTTCTTTTTGTAAGAATAGGTCTAGTTCACATGTGGGCTTTTTATAAAGGTCCAATGGATTTAATAAAATAAGAAAAATAATATATGGCCCATATACATGTGTTGGGCGGCAAGGCTATTAAGAATAGCTTAAATTATATTATTTTTAATTTATTATTTCATTAAATGGAAATTAATTAATTTGTTGATTAATTAATTATTTAATTAAAAGTCAAAATCTTTTTCCTAGTAGTAGATGGTCTCCTAAAATTATACTATTGTTAGTAGTATAATTAATATTAAAGACTATATTTGATAAGTAGATAAATAAAAGGAGTTATTTATCTAATCAAATTAGGAAGTCTTTAATATGGTTACAAATACACTATTGAGTTGGATTAGGAGTCTTGGTGTCATGATAGAATTCCTTTTTAAAAAGGATTCTTAACTACCAAGTAATCCTTCTTAGGAAAGAATTAAATCTCCTAATTATATTCTTGTGAATTTCGGCCAGCTAATAAATATATATAAGAGGATAGAATTCCTTTTAGAAGGATTCTTAACTACCAAATAAATCCACCTAAGAAAGAGATTCTTGCCAATCAAGTAAATCCTTCTTAGTAAAGGATTTGTGATCCTATATATATATCCTTGTGAATTTCAGCCAGCTCTATGATTTTTAGAGTGAAAATTTCGGCCAACCTAAGAGTTTTCTAAGAGAGAATTTTGCTTGGCAAGAGAGAATTTTGAGAGAGAAAATTTGGTATTTTACTATAGACAAAATTCAATCAACTCTAAGACATAGGGTGTGGAATTCGGCCAAGGAGAAAAGAGAAAAAGAGAATGATTTTTTTTCAATAGTACACTAGTATCTTTTACATCAAAAGGGTTTTGTGTACGACATTGAATCAAGGTTCACGCGAGTTTTAATCAAATTGATTGATAATTCATAAGTTGCCGGTCGTTCTTGATTTTCTCTTGGAGGATATTTGTAACAAACAAAGAAGATGATTTTGTTTGTTTCCATCCTCAGGTATACAATTTAAAGAAAGGGAGCCCACACTCCAAGATAATTCACGTTCGTGATTGGATTGGAAGATCTTACGAATTCAATTCAATGCTAGTTCAATCGTCACGAAAAAAAAAGGTATGATACTTTTTATGTACATCAATTAATCTAGGGTTAAGGTTCTCGTTGCATAAAAGAAAAAAAAATTATACGCAAACCCTAATTTTGTTTTTATCACGTTTCCGTTGCGTTTTGAACCGTTTTTTCCTTTCATTAATAGGGTAGAAAGTGCACCACACTGCATGAGTTTAGGAAACTTGCTATATACGGTTAAGTTGGCAGAAAGCACGAGCTATGTTGCCAACCGAAATGGTTGGTAGAATAGTTTTGCCTAGAAGTTGCTTGTTTTTCTAAGGTCCAATTGCTTGCGAATTAAAATAAGTGCAACAATGTACTTCTTCTGTTATGAAGATATGAGCCTTGTAGAATTTCCACAACAATAAAATTGTCTTATGAATATTTCTTATTATTCTATTTCTATATTCTTTATTGGTCACAAAGTATACCGGCTGGAATACTCAGACTTACTCATACCTGGAATGGTGCTGATAGAGTACACAAGTGAGACAACGCCATGTACTAAGTGTCTATTTCTTCTTGCTTTTATGATAGTCATTTTTCTATATATACTGTCTTTTACATTGTAGTTTATATATTACAACTACCTTTTTGTAGCTGCATTTTGTAAGTTGTTGTAATATTAAGTTATGTTATTATTCTATATTATGTTTTGGGCACAAAGTATATCGGCTAAAATACTCAGACTTACTCATACCCGAAATGGTGCTGGTAGAGTACACTTGTGAGACAACGATGTGTACCGAGTGTCTAAATCTTCGTTTGATGTCATTCATTTTTCTCTATATACTGTCCTGTACATTGTACGTTATATATTATAGCTACCTTTTTATACCCGCATTTTGTAAGTTATTGTAATATGAAGTTATGTTATTATTGTATTTTTTTGTTTCGGGCACAAAGTATATCGACTGGAATACTCAGACTTACTCATACCCGGAATGGTGCTGGTAGAGTACACTTGTGAGACAACGATGTGTACCGAGTGTCTAAATCTTCGTTTGATGTCATTCATTTTTCTCTATATACTGTCCTGTACATTGTACATTATATATTATAGCTACCTTTTTGTAGCCGCATTTTGTAAGTTACTGTAATATAAAGTCATGTTATTATTGTATTTTCTGTTTTGGGCACAAAGTATATCGGCTGGAATACTCAGACTTGCTCATACCCTGAATGATGCCGGTAAAGTACACTTGTGAGACAACACCGCGTACAGAGTGTCTATTTCTTCGTTTGGTGCAATTCAATTTTCTCTATATATTGTCCTGTACATTGTAAGTTATATATTATAGCTACCTTTTCATAGCCGCATTTTGTAAGTTGTTGTAATTTGAAGTTATGTTATTATTGTATTTTTTGTTTGGGGCATAAAGTATATCAGCTGGAATACTCAGACTTACTCATAACCGGAATGGTGCCGATATAGTACACTTGTGAGACAGCGCCACGTACCGAGTGTCTATTTTTCCATCCTTTTATGCTATTTATTTTTCTGTATATAGTGTCTTGGACATTGTAGTTAATATATTACAGCTTTCTTTTCTTAGTTGCATCTTGTAAGTTGTTGTAATATGAATTTATGTTAGTATTATATACATTCTGTCCCGGGCACAAAGTATATCAGCTGAAATACTCAGACTTACTCATACCAAAAATGGTGCCGGGTGAGTACAATTGTCTTTGTAAAAGACAAATCCTGAGTGTCTATTTAAAACTTCTATGCTATTGAGAATTCTATATAAATTGTCTTGTATATTGTACTCTATACATTAGAGTACAAGTTGGTAGCTACATTTAGGATATAAGTCATATTGGCATGTGGTTTATTTGAGTTTAAGCAGAAATAGGTACGTAGTCCGTGGACACAAGTGAACAAGCTGTGTTAGAGGAAGAGGTACATGGGTTCCCTAGACTTGACATTTCATTAAACGTCATAAGATTCCATGTATACACATCTTTTTTTCTCACGATGCTAAGAAACATTACGTTTTAAGTGGTCAGTGATATAACATGTTTTTTGGTTGAAGCCAAGTATAATATACTAAGATAAGGAACAGGGACTTTTGTTTTCGGACTTCATATATCCTGTCATTTCCTTATCCATGTTATTGCCTGAACAGTTTACGTACTGATAGAAAATGATGAAAAAAAGAGTTCCTGCAAAGAAGAATGGTTGTACCGAAACAATAACATCCACGTCCACTTTGACAAAAGCGAAGATCGGAAACATGGGGTGGATAAATTATTTGTATGTAAGCTTAAGGATGTGCTTATTTTGAATTGGAAACTTGGTTATTTTGGCCATGTGAGCATAACAACTAGGTATTTTATTTTTAGCAAATTGGAATGCAAACAAACTGATGATATTAGGAAATCAAAGGTTATATTGTTTTGCAAAAAGTAATACCGTTCACTTTGTATGAATATTTAGATGATGAAACTAACATTCGGTGATGTTAAGTTTTTGCAGTCCCGGACGTGAAATTGCAAATACATGGCGGGTGTTACCAATCGAAGAGAAGGCAAAGTTTGGACAACATTATCGAGTTTCTGAAGATGAGGACCATCACCATGTTCGTCAGTATGGCATCCTCAATGACTCTGAGTTCCCTCCAACAGTCGAACATAGTGCAGCCACCTAAAATCACGCGGGCACTAAAGAAACCATCAGCACAAGGTGTACGCCCTCTCTATGGTGTTGGATTGTGCAAAAACTGTCGAAAGATCATAAAGACGATATCGGTGCATTAGGGTTTGGGCAGTTACTTGCCCTCGACTATGGAAGGCTAAGGCTTAAGATATGCACCTGGATAGTTGGAAAATTTGACACAGCATTTTGTTCACCTCATATCCATGGCCGGAGAATTGTGATCAACTAAAGTGTGTTTGGTCGAGTTTTGGGGATTCCCGACCAAGGAGAGCTGATATCTATATCGGGAGATGTCTCAAACAAAGATTTATAGTTGTCAAAGTTTGCCATTACATCAACATTTCTGGAGGAGAAGCGTACGACCGATGATGAATTTTAGGTGACTATGTGCTTATTCCTACTAGGCACCATCCTCTGTCCTACAACCACCGATTATGTTCAGACTAGGTACTTGATCCCTTTACGGGATGTTGGGAACATTTCTAGGAAAAAAAGGTCCTCTTGGTGCTTCTCCTCACTATGTGAAGGGATTCAAAAGTTTCAAAAGAATCGGCAGCATATGAAGACATGTTGCATATCCGGGTGTCTGTTGTTTCTTCAGGTAAAAGCAATTGATATTATTTCAAACATATTACTACGAATTTCACTTAATCATGTCATATTCAACTCACTCATAACATTCTTTATTTGCTGAAGTTGTTTTACTTCAATTCACTATAATGGGATCCTCCGATCATGGATAAAGTTGTAATACTGGTCGTTTGCTGGACAACCATGAAGATCAAGAAGTGCGTACTCCGGCTTCACACGGATGGAGGTCTTAGAACTAATCAGATGCACACCAAATTTTTAGCCTACTCAATATCATAGGTGCCTATGTTTTACGTGTCTGTGGATTCATCATCACATATCTATTTGTAATAAATTATACAGATTTTGATTGAGGATTGTTTCAACCAAGCAGCACCATCAGGAGGTCATAATCATACTCCTGCCCATTTGGCAACCGGTCATGGCAATCAAGAACCTGGTACAGGCAATGATGCTGACATACAAGGTATTACTGATGTCCTCCAGGTTGTCAAAGATATGCATCAACGAAGAACGGACTTAATGACATCTGAACAAAGGTGAATTTTTTGTATGCAAAATTTAGTTCGGCGGTGGACAACAACTTGGATAATGACTTACCTAATACTAACATTCATCAAAACTCCATCAATGACAATCCCTCAAACCCCCATCCATCTTGCCCACCGCCACTGCCACCACCACCGCCACCACCATCACGACATCTTTCTAATCCTGCACTACAAAATCCAACCTTTGAGGTTTCATCCACTAACACCAAAACATTACCCAAACATCAACATATATTTTCTAAATACACCCCGAGTTGTACCGTAGATCCTTACCATTAACACTTTATTAGATGATGTTTGATCCCTTTTATTTGAAGACATTTTCTATAACAAAATGTTGTCAATTAACATGTTAGAGAGAATTAGGATTGACTACCATTTGTTTTCAGGATCCATACAATGATGATACTCTCCAACATGAGTCACAATCTGGCAACAACAAATAATCAAAACAAGATCAACGTCCAAACGAAATCCCAGCCTGTATCAGATTTCACCGTACATTTGTCTGACCTGTAAATCCTTCAACATAGTTCTGTTATGGCCCTTTCTGAATTGGGATTGCATTGAATATATATGATGAGAATATTATAACCTACATTTTTTATAATAAGCTACCATCATCGTAAGCATGTTTTCTTTACTTTGTACTGGTCATTTTACATCCGTGCTTAATTTTAGGTTTGGTGTTTCAAATATTGCAGGGAGGTTATTGTCAACCTTGGCCATCTACATGTAACCCGCAAGAGTTTCAAACCCGCAAGAGTTTCAAAACATTTGAACCTTCCACCTTTGTTGACAGTGAGGTTGAGTCCTTTTCACTTTCCCATCAATATTCATTTCAGCTGTCTACTTAATATAGAATTAATTCTTGTTTCTTGTTTGTTACTGAATCTGTGGGTGTTATTTTTTGTTTTCCTAGATTATTAATCTGATTGCTGAGTACAAATTCATAATATTTAAATCCAAACGGTCACAACTTAGCTAGTGGTTGCCTACACAATATTCAGTATACTTCGGTTCAATTCTTTGCTTACATGCTTATACTT
The DNA here is from genome assembly GCA_032871835.1 of Dipteronia dyeriana. Classification (NCBI taxonomy): domain Eukaryota; kingdom Viridiplantae; phylum Streptophyta; class Magnoliopsida; order Sapindales; family Sapindaceae; genus Dipteronia; species Dipteronia dyeriana. The sequence continues at coordinate 83,575,531 of CM065297.1, forward strand.
GTACATTATTGGTGATATGGAACATCTACCCACATATACTTTATGTTTGCTTTTACAATATATCGCTTTGAATTGTACAGAGGGGAAACCAAATACTTTGAAGAAATCCCTTTCAAAATTGCGGAAGGATTACATGTACAACCTTCGTTTCTGTAAAAAGGTTCGTGATGACTAAGCAGCATTGTTTTATTTCTCGGACACCTACTTTTCTGCATTCCCATATCGTGGTACTTCGTTTGGTTTACTGTTAACATCATCATTGACACATATTAGATTTACATTCCTATTAATGATCTACCCAATAATTGGTATCTAGAGATAGTTGACCTTACCATACGAGAGTGCCAGATTTGGGAATAACGAGAAGGGTGTTGGGAAAGCAATGGCGATATCATCAGTAAGAACGACGTCAAGGGACTGCATCTACATGAAAAACAACAGGTGCAGTCATGGAAAACCTTATTAGCAGGGGAAAAGCAGTTGGGTTAATACGGGAGAAAAACAATATAAGTTAGGGTCTTACCAATTTCCAAACTTTAAGTTTTTCATAGTCAAAAGCACCTACTCAACTGAATGCCTTCGATTGTGGCCTTTTTGTATCCATGTTCATGGATGACAATTGTCTGACAATGGTTCAAATGAAATCGGTATTGCCTCCTTAATAAATTCAAACATGTTTTCACATGTTCTCTTTTTCAAGGTTTACCATATGAATGAAATTTCACACTTGTTGTTACAGCTTCAGTCGGAATGTCAGCGGTTGTTATTGGCTCGTTTCCTTGCCCTCTTACCCGGTAACTTCAATATGTTGGTTCTGAAATAAAAAGCTGAAAAGCACTATAAGAATTTGGTTGCCCATAATGAAGTGGTGCCCAGAGTGATGATGCAAAGGCCCCCTATCCGGAAGTTGAGAGGTAAAGCTACAGCTCTGATAGAGTGAATGTTGTGTTTGTTTCATGCACATAAACATATACTTTTTTTGTAATTGGCAGTTTTTTGTAAAGAAGCTTTGTTACATGGCTGGATTAATGTCCATGGATTGAACAAAATTTTTGTAATTGTCCCACTACGTTTTAGACGAAATCACCGGTGGCCTAGGTCTACCCCGTTTTCCATTAGAAGTGTATTGTAACCATACAAACGTATGAACTTGGATGTAGGTTTGTACATATACAATTTAACGGGTGAACTTTTTCGGATACATCCCTTTATTTTTGTCCGTGAGTGCATATAGTGTTCTGTTTTTGGTGTGTCACCAAGTTGTAACTGATATCACTCAATACAAAATATATATTTATACCCCATAAACTAAATTTACTCCACTGCACTGTTGTCTTCCTAGACATAGGAACGACAAGTCTTGGCTGTGTGGCCAAGTTGTTTGCACTTGCCATATTTGTGGGTCTTCCCACTTGTTTTTTTTGTTCTGTCTGATAGACTCTTTAGTTACCGTTATCACTATATCTCTAACTAGAACTGACGACTCTTCTCAGCTAAGATATATATTATCGTCTGTTGTTGTACATGACGAGGGCAGTAATCCCTTCAATTGAATAGTTAACATTTTAATTGCCATGTTTGCTTGTTTGTAACCATCATTTTACATTGATGCATAATAGCTTAGTTTGCTACACTTTGAAGTCAATGCCTCATATCTACACATTAACATATTTATTGTTAATAGGTGGACTGGCTAATTGAAAGAAAACTACTTACTATAGTTGATATGAAAATGTACATCATTTGTAAATGCAAACCAATAACTAGTAGGATGTAAATATGTTGTAATAGGTATGACAGGATGCAAACCTAGCAACTTGCATTATTGTTGGAGTAGTCGCAGTTGGAGATGATTCTACTTCTGTGACATCCTTCACAGTCTTTATCCACCGTTGCATTATGAGTGACTCAGGTATGTTGTACAGGTTCATGGATTTCATAACACTGAATGCATGACAACATATGATGCCTAGTGTGTCAAACATTTTGCATGAACAATTGAAACTGTTTTTTAGATGGTGTGAACCTCACAGTCCAGGTGGTATCACCACCACCAAACTTCTTCAATGTATACATCACAAAATTGATTTCATCAACGCAGTTGACAATGCTAAGTTTTTCCTCTGATTTTATTTCACCCCATACCCAAGCAAATGTGTGTTGTGTATAAACTTCGGCAGTGTGTTTTTCCAGTTGTAACAGATGGGTAACTAAGAACGGATGCTAGTTAATGCTATCAAATCATCCTTCAATTCGTTGTTTTGCAGGTACGACAATGCCCTATTGATATGACTTATGAATTCATACAATTTCAGCAGATTATGCAAAAACCGATTGAGGAATGTATTTATGCTCTCAGACCGTTGGGTGCTACGCAGACCACCAAAGAAAGTACTTCGTAAAAAGGTTTTTGCTTATAGCTTTCATTTATAATACATCAGTTTTACCCAGTCATTATCTTACAAACCAAACCTCTCAATGGCCTTCAACCAATGTGTGTCAAACTCAGCTTCCGTCATGTAGGTCAACATGCAATGTGTAAAAGCTTGAGTAAACCCGGTATCACACACGTTTGTTTGTACATTCCGCTAAAGATGCCAATAACATATGTGTCATACGGCAAAAGGCATTACTAACCTTATAGCCTTACTCATAGCTTTATCACCATCTGTAACTACCAACAACGGACATTTACCATACATACCTTGTAAGAATGTCTACAATATCCAAGTGTACGTATACAATGTCTCATCGACCAACAGCCCAAACCCAAAAGTTTTCATTTTTGTATGATGGTTCACCCCAAAGAATATCACCAGTTGCTGGTTATAAGCATTAGTTTTGTACGTTGAGTCGAAAGACACAACATCACAAAAGTTTATGTAGTCGCAGCGTGATATCGCGTCAGACCAGAATAAGTTGTCCATGCTACCATCCTCAAGAATAATGTATTTGAAGAAAAATGCATGATCCATTTCTACTTTCGATGTCATGTAAGAGACAATTGAATTGGCATCAAAATTGTGCTAACTAGACATGAGGATCAGATCCAGTCTAGCCGATTTTATAAGTCTTCCTAGTGTATCCGACAGCCGCATAACTACCAGACTAATTCAACTGGTGATCAATCACTTGGGAGGTTTTCACTTATACTGATCTCAGTGATTGCACTTGTGCTACATCGCAATCTTTGACATTTCTATGAGATTGAAGGAATTGGCTCTGATTGCCAGGTGACAACTTATGACTATGTGCAGTTACAAACTCCGTAACAACATATAACATTTTCTCCCTATCGAAATTAATTTTCAATGTTGGCTGACAACCATCACAAGTTAGCCCTCTAGGTTAATGAACCTTATCGGTTCTGTCAACATGTTTTTTTGGCTCTATAACCTTGTTTGGAACAAACCCACTTACGAACCGTAATTAATCCATGTGAGTCCCGACACAACCTGTCCTTAAGCATACTGAACCCCATAACAAATGAATATTTCTTGTAAAACTCCTCAGCATCAGTAACAGATATAAAATATATCCCTAAAAAATCAATGACTTGTAAACTTATAAGTTCACTATGTAATAGATCATTGGTCGGTTGGACCAAATTATCAGTAGACAAACATGGGGGTACAGAAACATGACCTTCTACAAACGGCACATGATATGCCCAAGCAAAGTTGTTGTCTGTGACAGTTGGTTTCAACTCCTCATTGTTGGTATGTGTTATGTCTGCCTCATGCCACCTTGAGTATCTTTCAATGTTCAAATCCAGATGTCCAGTTCTAGTGCTAAACATTCCAATATGATTATCCATGTCAATACCTACAATCCATCAACATATATCCGTGTCATTGGAAACATTCATAGAGAAGCATTTTTATCATCTTATAAACAATATGATGAACCTGACGTAAGGATACAATTATTTCAATACGGAACACTTACTTATCAAGTTCACTTGCATTGAGAAGCTTCAGAGCCATACATTACGATAGGTAAATCGGAATCATCTACTGAAGGTTGATCATTTGTAACAATGACTTTACTATCCTTACAAATATGGAGAAATATGGTGTTCTGCTGAAGTGATGTATGCATAAGGGAAGGCAGATAGTAGTGGAGACAATACAAATTTAAGGTGTTAAAGATAGGCTAGTGAGAAAAGTGTAAGAGTTGGTTAACCCCCATTAATAACGTCTGAATATTTCATAAATGTGATAACAATATTTGGTGAAAGTTGACGGTTTGAAAATTTACGAAAGATGTCGTGGGTGCACGTAATCATTAGAGACTTCAAGGCGGCCCCATTACCGTCACCCTATTGTCGCTTTTTCACGCTGGCTTTTGTAGACACATGGAGGAGCAACCTAAAAGCGACACGTCCAAATGCTGCTTGTAGGTCGCTATCACCTTGGGTTTAGCATCATGCAAGCCATAGACTAAAGCGACTTCATAGCGAGAAGTCTTTACGTCACCTTGAAGTCGCTTTTGTAGGGAAAAAACAGGTTCAAAACACAACGAAAGTGTGAGAAAATTAGAAAATAAGAAAATTAGGGTTTGTGTATATTAAAAAAAATCCCTTTTAATAACAAGAGCCTTAACCCTAGAATAATTGATGTATATAAAAAGTATCGTAACTTTTTTTTCGTGACGATTGAACTAGCGTCGAATTGAATCCGTAAGATATTCCAATCTAATCACGAACGTGAATCACCTAGGAGTGTGGGCTCCCTTTCTTTAAATTGCATACCTGAGGATGGAAACAAACAAAATCTTCTTCTTTGTTAGTTACAATAATCCTCCAACAGAAAAACCAAGAACGTCTGGTCACTTTTGAATTATCAATCAATTTGATTGAAACTCGCGTGAACCTTGATTCAATGTTGTACATAAAACCCTTTTGATGTAAAGGATACTAGTGTACTATTGAAAATTAAAACGTTCTCTTTTTCTCTCTTCTTGGCCAAATTCACATTATCTGTATGAGTTAATAGAATTTTGTCCAGAGTAAAAAAATAAATTTCTCCCTCAAAATTCTCTCTTGCTATGCCAAATTCTCTTCTTGAAAATTACTTAGCATGGTCGAAATTCCTCTCATAAAAAACCTTAGAGCTGGACGAAATTTCCAAACCTATATATAGGGTCATAAGTACTCTCCTAAGAAGGATTTACTTGGTTAGCAAAAATCCTTTCCTTAGGTTGATTTATTTGGTAGTTAAGAGTCCTTATCTAAAAAGAAATCTAAATTCTCCTATATCCATATGGGCTGGCAGAATTTCTCATTGATATAGATTAGGAGAGTTTATTCTTTTCCTACGAAGGATTACTTGGTAGTTAAGAATACTTTCCTTAGGTAGATTTACTTGGTGGTTAAGAATCCTTTGCAAAAATGAATTATATCCTAACACCAAGACTCCTAATCCAACTCAATAGTGTATTTGTAACCATATTAAAGACTTCCTAATTTGATAAGATAAATAATTCCTTTTATTTATCTACTTATCAAATATAGTCTTTAACATTAACAGTACTACCAATAATAGTATAGTTTTAGGAGACCATCTCCTACTAGGAAAAAAATTTTGACTTTAAATTAAATAATTAATTTATCAACAAATTAATTAATTTCTATTTAATTAAATAATAAAATAAAAATAATATATTTAAGCTACATTTAATAGCCTTTGCCACCTATACCATATATATGGGCCATATATTATTTTTCTTATTTTATTAAATCTATTGGACCTTAATAAAAAGTCCACATGTGAACTAGACCTATTCTTACAAAAAGAAACAAGTTCTCATGCCTTATTACAATTCTAGATGAACCTCTAAATTGGTCCGGTAGAATATATCAAGTGATCCATGCAAGTTCGTGTGGATTTGGGATCTTGGCGGGCTATCTAAATTTAAGCACTAATAGACACAACCCAATCACTATCAATAAATGATTCACTTAGGTCCGATCTATTTAATTTTAGTTCATTCCACTAAAGAACTAAAATTGAACTCTTAAATAAAGATAGAATAAGTTGATGTTTACTCACTCATACCTAGACAACCTTATTGGAGAAAGTGTATCCTCGTGAAGAATACCAGTAATCGCCAAGAGCTCATAGACCGCTTATAGATCTCCAAGTTACCATATTTAATCATATGACCACATTTTGAACTTGGATATTTTGACTTGTCCAGAAGCCATGTTTCAATAGACACTATTGAAAACTTAACGTTAAGATTTAATATCCAATACCTCAAAACATCCATATGATGGTGTTATACTCTCAATCAATAAATGGAGCCACGATGTCCATATCTATAAATGAAGTCCTCTATCGATTAACAAATGAATACCACCAAACTATCGAGGATAGACTATGCTATATAATCATGCTCATAGCTCAAATGATAACACTTGTAATCATAAGTCCAACATTTATCTCAAGATTGAGATAGACTCTCCGATTGTCGTCAAATGTAAACTTTTATCCATTGACGGTTCTAGATTAAAGTATGTCATTTTGATCCTATTCAATGCACCCAGTGCACTAGATTCTCTTGCCCAAATACACCACACTTTGATGATTTTAGACTCATCATAACACAATTGATCCCACTCAAATGCTAGCAAAAGAATCTACAACTTTGACAAGATAAAAGTGTCTAACCTTTTATCTTAAGTTGTGAATATTATTCAAGAACTAAAGAATTGTGTCTACCTCATACATATCTAGATGTATGAACGATTCCTTTTTTCTCATAGTCTTTTGATCTTATGATTATTTACTTTTGGCAATTATAATTATTATACTATAAATGCTATAAGATTTGTTAGACTAGAAATCACTTTATTAATATGAAAAGATTGTTAATTACAATATTACACTCTTGCTATCGAGCATAATCCTAACAATCTCCCACTTGCTCTGTAGCAAATATGTTATATCTCTCATCCCCATGTTCTCTAGATGCCGATCAGAACTCTTTTATGCACAAGCCTTTGTAAAGGGATCCGCTAGATTTTCTGCTGACGCGATCTTGGTAATCGTCACGTCAACCCTATGCACAATTTCCCTTAGAAGGTGATACTTTCTTTCAATGTGTTTCTCTCTCTTATGACCTCTTGGTTCTCTCGAATTGCCACTGCTTTACTATTGTCACAATAGATAGTGATCTGCTTATTCGCATCAGGAACCACTTCCAAGTCAATCAAGAATTGGCGGAGCTAGATGGCCTCTTTAGAAGCCTTGCATGTGGCAACATACTCGGTTTCCATGGTGGAATCGACAATAAAAGATTGCTTGATACTCCTCCATATGACTGCACCTCCTCCAATAGTAAACACATATCCTGATGTTGATCTCCTAGAGTCAGAATCTGACTGAAAATCAGAATCTGTACACCCAACGGGAATTAAATCCCCTCCAAAGTATACAAGCATATAATCTCTCGTTCTCCTAAGAAACTTGAAAATATGATTGACTGTCGTCTAGTGATTAGTACCAGGCTTCGATTAAAACCTACTGCCCACAACAAAACAAATATATGGTCTAGCACAGAGCATTGCATACATGAGACTTACTACTGCCGAAGCATATGGAATCTTACTCATGAATTGCTCTTCATGCTCATTCTTAGGAACTTGTTCCTTAGAAAGTTTGATTCCATGTCTGAAAGGTAACGTACTTTTCTTGGAATATTGCATAAAAAACCTAGACAATATTTTATCTATGTATGAAGCTTGGGATAACGCAATCGTTCTATTCTTCCTATCCCTTATGACTTAGATACCAAGAACATAACTTGTTTCTCCTAAGTCCTTCATATCAAATTTTTTTGTTAACCATTCTTTTATTGATGACATTGCACCTACATCATTTCCGATGAGTAGTATATCATCAACGTAAAGAACTAGGAAAACCAACTTGTCGCCTTTAATCCTTTTGTATACACAAGGTTCATCAAGGTTTTGAATAAATCCAAAACTTTTTACGGATTGATCGAACCTTATGTTCTTGGATCTGGATGATTGCTTCAATCCATATATGGATCTATGCAACTTCCATACCCTTTCCTCTTGGCCCTTTTGAATGAATCCTTCTGGATGCATCATATAGATGCTTTCGTTAAGACTTCCATTAAGGAAAGCTGTCTTGACGTCCATTTGCCAAATCTCTAGGTCTAGAAATGCCGCAATGGATAAGAGTATCCTAATGGATTTAAGCACGGCCACAGGATAGAAGGTTTCTTCATTATCGATACCTTCATTCTGTGTATAACGTTTAGCTACTAATCTAGCATTAAAGGTTTCCACCTTTCCATCCATTCATCGTTTCCTCTTGTATACCCACCTGCACCTAATGGGTTTTATCCCTTTAGGGAAGTCTACAACTGACCAGACTTTGTTTTTAAACATAGATTCAATTTCAAATTGCATTGCCTTTTGCCAATGGTGACAATCAACATCTTCCATTGCTTCCTTGTACGTATAGGGATCATCATCGTCCGGAAGATTCTCTACAGATTTTCCTAGACCGATGTATCTCTCGGGTTGTCTAACAACCCTCCCACTTCGATGAGGTATGGTAGATTGTTGATCTTGTGTTTGTACGGAACTTACAATTGGGTTTGGTTGTGAAACCGCTTATGGAATTGTATCTCCTAAAAGCTCATTTAGGACAATTCTACTTTTAGGCACAAAATTAAATTTGGCATTTGTCGAAACAAATACTTTAAGATCTGAAGTACTATGAAAATAATATCCTTTTGTTCCTTTTGGATACCCTACAAATATTCATGTTTCTGAACGGGACTCCATCTTTTCTGTCTTTCCTTTTAACACGTACGTAGGACATCCAAATATCGTAAAGTGTTGTAATCTAGGCTTTCGCCCGGTCCACAACTCATGTGGTGTTTTAGGAACTGACTTAGATGGCACATCGTTTAGAATATACATGGCAGTTTGTAAAGCATATCCCCAAAAAGAACTAGGGAGCGTTGAATAACTCAACATAAACCTAACCATATCCAAAAGAGTTCTATTTCTCCTTTTTTTCCACCCCATTTTGTTGAGGAGTGCCTGGTGCAGAAAACTGAGAAATTATTCCATTATCAATAAGATATTGCTGAAACTCACCAGATAGATATTCTTCACCACGATCAGACCTCAAGATTTTTATGCGTTTCTCAAGCTGATTTTCTACTTCAGCTTTAAATGCTTTGAACATATCAAAATCATCTGACTTATGTCTCATGAGATACACATAGCCAAATCTTGAGTGATCATCCGTGAAAGTGATGAAGTACTCATATCCACCTCTAGCTTGAATGCTCATAGGTCCACACACATCAGTGTGTATCAATCCTAAACATTCGATGGCTCTTGCTCCTTTGGTCGTAAACTACCTTTTGGTCATTTTACCTTCCAAACAAGATTCACAAGTTGATAGATCATCAACCTTTAAGTCACTTAGAGGTCCGTCACTTACCAATATTTTAATCCTATTAAGGTTAATATGACTTAAGCGCAAATGCCATAGGTAGGTTTCATCTTTTGATAATTTTACTCTTTTATGATTAGGTTCCGTTGATTACGTGTCTAACAAGTGAGAGATACTTCTATGCAAATAGAATAAACCATTTTCTAATGTACCTTTGCAAATAATTTTATCAAATTACTAATAATAAAAGCTTTATTAAAAGTAGCTGAATAACCAAATTTATTTAAACAAGAAACTGAAATTAAATTCCTCTTGAATTCAGGTACATAATAAACGTTTTTTAAATCTAAATGCCTAATAGAATTTAAGTTGATTCTAATATCTCCCATCACACTAGTAGACACCAACGTTCTGTTGCCTAAACGCAAGTTGAATTCATTCTAATTCAGTCTATTTCTTTGACCCTTTTCACCACAAAGGAAACATTTCCCTTTGATCTTGGTTACTTTCTTGGTCTCCTTCTAAGAAGGACCAAGTTGCTTTTTCCTCTGTTGTTTCTTGACATTCTAATGGGTCTTAACAGTAGCAACTTTACCAACCATATGAATCCCTGTCTAGAGACATCATAATATCGGCAGCAGTCTCCATTCCTTCATGTTGTTATTGCAACACGTTGGAGATGATGACCATAATGTAACTTACATTTATCCATCTCATCTAAAGACTTCCACTACTGATACTCATCTTTTTGCTTTTCAGTAGATTCATTAGTTTTGTGGTTAAGGAATATACAAAATGAACTTATATTTTTCAGCTTGCAACAACAACCCAATATTCATTTTCCATGTGACATTATCATCACTTAAAGTATTATCTTTTAGGATATTGATTAGGGATGGGGTTATGATTTCTTTTTAATAACAAAAATTATATAAGTAAACAATCATGATATAGCACTTTTGAATATCTGTCTTGAATTAAATAAAATAATTCAATCGTAAAAATTCAACGGTGACCCACCACCTATAAATGTCACGCCTTCTTTTGGAGTACGCACCATTTACTAGTTGGACTAAGTCCCACCTAATTGTCAACATAACAACCAACGTTTTCAATTTTGGCCTTGTGATTTTATTAACAAGAACTCTTGGGAGGATATTAATAAACTGACATTGAGTGTGTTACCAAGCTATCGACCTTCAATATATTCCCTCATGAATATCCCTCATTTGGGAGTAGATATTGTTTGGGCTAATTGTCTAGTCTATCCTTGTAAGAAAGTTTCTTGCTAAATTCCATTCATGAATACCTCTTGTGAGGTTATTCACGAAACATAAAGCTAAACTAAACTTGGAGGCAGTAGGTGTTCCAAAAAACCTTCTCCCACTCAATTTTTTAAGGCGTCTGATCGAATTCCAAAGAATGCTTTACCAAGTTATCTAGATGCCAATTTAGATACTTAACCCATTCAATGCATGTTCATACCAAAAGAGATATATGAGTGGCACTCCTATTCTATATGACATGTTATCAAACAATGACAAACATTGCAATATTTACAAAAATATAAATAGCTACAATTTTGGTCCATTCTAGAAAAACAAGTAAATTACATATATCTTGGAATACAAAACTCATTTCTTGGCCAACAAGTCTTCACGCGATCTTCGTCGTTCGGACTCCCTTGGCTACCACCCATGGGTGTGTGCACCCTTCGCCCTTATCCATGGGCATGCGCTTTCCACAAACCCATAAAGGGCTGCCATGTGCAGCCCATGGCTACCAAAAGGGCTGCCGTGCGTAGCCCATGCCACAACAAACGTGGTTGCGCGCTCTTCGCATGCACGTTTGTTGTTACGGCTCGCACGGTCCCAAACTTGTTCCAGTTGCTCATAATTCTTCAAACCTTCGAGTCTTCAAAACTTGAATGTATTACAGAAGAATTTAAATAATAAAATACTGTAGTTTTTTTTATATTATTATTACAACAACAAAATAAAAAAAAAACTTAGCAACTACCAAGAAGGAAATTATGGCGATAATAGACTACCCTTCTTGTTACAATCCCAAAACAAAATACATTGAAATTATAGGACCAAAATTGAGCAATAAATAAACACATATAAAACATATATATATATCCATACATTCCAATGTAAATATAAATGTGAATACCTAGAGTGTCATCTCTTTCTAAAACATGCATATATACAATAAAAGAAAAAGATTCACGAACACATACATCAATTAATCAAGGGTACAACCAGGCTCTGATACCAATTGTAGGGAAAAAACGGGTTCAAAACGCAACGGAAGCATGAGAAAATTAGAAAATTAGAAAATTAGGGTTTGCATATATAAAAAAAAATCCTTTTTAATAACCCGAACCTTAACCCTAGATTAATTGATGTATATAAAAAGTATCGTACCTTTTTTTCGTGACGATTGAACTAGCGTCGAATTGAATCCACAAGATCTTCCAATCCAATCACGAACGTGAATCACCTAGGAGTGTGGGCTCCCTTTCTTTAAATTGTATACATAAGGATGGAAACAAACAAAATCTTCTTCTTTGTTAGTTACAATAATCCTCCAAGAGAAAAACCAAGAACGTCCGGTCACTTTTGAATTAACAATCAATTTGATTGAAACTCGCGTTAACCTTGATTCAATGTTGTACACAAAATCCTTTTGATGTAAAGGATACTAGTGTTCTATCGAAAATAAAAACGTTCTCTTTGTCTCTCTTGTTGGCCGAATTCACACTATCTCTATGAGTTGATCGAATTTCATCCAGAGTAAAAAAAAAAATCTCCCTCAAAATTCTCTCTTGCTAGGCCAAATTCTCTTCTTGAAAATTGCTTAGCAAGGCCGAAATTCCTCTCATAAAAAACCTTAGAGCTGGCCGAAATTTCCAAACCTATATATAGGATCATAAGTCCTCTCCTAAGAAGGATTTACTTGGTTGGCAAGAATCCCTTCCTTAGGTGGGTTTGTTTTGGTAGTTAAGAATCCTTATCTAAAAGGAAATCTAACTTCTCCTATATCCATATGGGCTGGCCGAATTTCTCATTGATATAGATTAGGAGAGTTTATTCTTTTCCTAAGAATGATTACTTAGTAGTTAAGAATCCTTTCCTTAGGTAGATTTACTTGGTGGTTAAGAATCCTTTCCAAAAAAGAATTATATCCTAACACCAAGACTCCTAATCCAACTCAATAGTGTATTTGTAACCATATTAAAGACTTCCTAATTTGATTAGATAAATAATTCTTTTTATTTATCTACTTTTCAAATATAGTCTTTAACATTAACTATACTACCAACAATAGTATAGTTTTAGGAGACCATCTCCTACTAGAAAAAAGATTTTGACTTTTAATTAATTAATTAATTAATCAACAAATTAATTAATTTCTATTTAATTAAATAATAAAATAAAAATAATATATTTAAGCTACATTTAATAGCCTTTGCCACCTATACCATATATATGGGCCATATATTATTTTTCTTATCTTATTAAATCTATTGGACCTTAATAAAAAGTCCACATGTGAACTAGACCTATTCTTACAAAAAGAAACAAGTTCTCATGCCTTATTACAATTCTAGATGAACCTCTAAATTGGTCCGGTAGAATATATCAAGTGATCCATGCAAGTTCGTGTGGATTTGGGATCTTGGCGGGCTATCTAAATTTAAGCTCTAATAGACAACCCAATCACAATCAACAAATGATTCACTTAGGTCCGATCTATTTAATTTTAGTTCATTCCACTAAAGAACTAAAATTGAACTCTTAAATAAAGATAGAATAAGTTGATGTTTACTCACTCATACCTAGACAACCTTATTGGAGAAAGTGTATCCTCGTGAAGAATACCAGTAATCGCAAAGAGCTCATAGACCGCATATAGCTCTCCAAGTTACCATATTTACTCATATGACCACATTTTGAACTTGAATATTTTGACTTGTCCAGAAGCCATGTTTCAATAGACACTATTGAAAACTTAACGTTAAGATTTAATATCCAATACTTCATAATATCCATATGATGGTATTATATTCTCATTCAATAAATGGAGCCACGATGTCCATATTTATAAATGAAGTCCTCTATCGATTAACAAATGAATACCACCAAACTATTGAGGATAGACTATGCTATATAATCATACTCATTGATAGCTCAAATGATGACACTTGAAATCATACGTCCAACATTTATCTCAGGATTGAGATAGACTCTCTGATTGTCGTCAAATGTAAACTTTTATCCATTTGCCGTTCTAGATTAAAGTATTTCATTTTGATCCTATTCAATGCACCCAGGGCACTAGATTATTTTGCCCAAAGACACCACATTTTTATGATTTTAGACTCATCATAACACATTTGGTCTCACTCAAATGCTAGCAAAAGAATCTACAACTTTGACAAGATAAATGTGCCTAACCTTTTATCTTAAGTTGTGAATATTATTCAAGACTAACTAAAGAATTGTGTCTACCTCATACATATCTAGATGTATGAACAATTCCTCTTTTCTCATAGTCTTTTGACCTTATGATTATTTACTTTTGGCAATTGTAATTATTAAACTATGAATGCTATAAGATTTGTTAGACTAGAAATCACTTTATTAATATGAAAAGATTGTTAATTACAATATTACACTCTTGCTATCGAGCATAATCCTAACAGCTTTATGGTCGTTCCACAACAACACAAATCCGAGACAATAGCGACCTCAATGCGACAGGCTTTTAATGTCGCCTTGAGGTCGCTATCTCGGGTTTGTGTTGTTTTGAACCGATCCAATAGCGACTCCAAGGCAACATTATGACTTGTCACTGTAAGTGTGCAGGATCTTAGGGTTGCGTATTTTTAACCTGAGAAGATTGCGACCTCCAAGTGACAAGACCTAATATCACCCTAAGGTCGCTATCCCCTCGGTTAAGAACAAAACAATTTTGAAGGTATGACGAGCTCAAAGTGGCATTAGGTCTTGTCGCCAGGAGGTCAATTTAGTATCGGGTTTGCATACTCTAAAACCCGAGACTATAGTGACCATTGGGCGACCATTGTATACACCGCTTTGATGTCGCACTCGTTTGTGAGTACGCATCATCCTTGAAATAGAGATCGTTGCGACATGTGGGTGACGAATGAGATGTCACCCCAAGGTCACAACTAGCTCGGGTTCTGGCTAGTATGGACAACAGAAAAGAGAGCATGTGTCCCCTAAATCAATGAAAAAGTTAATAAATCAACAACTGGACCTTTTCACCCCTAACCTAATACGTGGAAACATAAATATCCAACATTTTATGCACAAAACCAATCACCACAAAAAAAAACCTACACTTTTACCACACCTACTCATCACATTCATCATCGGTACTTGTATTTGGGGAAAAAGGCAGTTGTTCAAATATTGAAGGAGAAATGGATGTAAGAGTAACACCACACTATAGGTAAGGTTACATCTAAACCCATTATCTTTCATTATTATATTAGGAGCTTAGGTGACCTCATATTATATGTCAAGCATACGATCTCCAATCTTATAGTATAAATTTAATGTTAAGTGTTATGATGTCATGAAAACAAATCCCAGAATTTGCTGATATAGCCTAAATTCTTGGATGGTTATATGCATCTTGGTTTGTAAGGGTATGTATGGGGTAGGACGCCGTATGGAATTGGTAGTTATAGATCCATCGGTTCTAGAATTATATTGTAAACGTATAATTGTCATTTGTTTAATTTTTTAGAATACATCAATTTTAATTGCAGGGACAGTAAAATTATACAAGGAGAACGATGGAGTAAATGTTGTAGTATTACGCATAGAGTAATAATGGTTTTGACACACCTTATGCAGCTGTAAAATTCAGTCAATTTTCTAGTATAAGTCCTACAGAAGATGGAAATATTGACAATAGCTAACGAAAAAAATAAAAATTACATTGTTGTAAACACAATTTAAAATAAAAGACGGCATGTTAACATAGTCCGTGCAATGCGCTACAAAAAATGAAGAGGGAATGTTGGGGTCTAGAGGTGCCTGTTCAGATGAGCCTCCTGGACTGCTGACTGAATGCTCTGTAAGCCTGCGAGGCATAAACAGAATCACGATGCCAAAATCACCCAAACCTCTCTAAAAAGCGTCCATCCTATCATGGATGTACTTGAAGTGCTCCATATAGGTGTGGTGATTGGCTTCCATCTGTAGGCTCATATCATTGATACAGTGCAAAATCTGATCAATCACTGGCCAATCATCCGCTTCGACCACATCTGGGTCACCCTTCACATTGTAGTCCGGATCATTTGGGTCATCATCCAACTCATCATCATCTGACTGATCTCTAAGCAATTTGTCTTCTCTATGCTTGGCAAGTTCATTATAAACCCTTTTCCCTATGTCTGTCATAAGAGGAAACATTGTCCAGCCTCCCTCGTGCATGTTAATCTCGGTTCCCTAACAAAAGTGAGTAATGAGTCAGGGAAAGGGCAATAGGCTTTTGGATGAGTGGCCACTCCTGAAGATTTGGTTCATGATGATTTGACCTATGTCTATGGGTAGGCCATTACGTATTCAGTATAGGAAGCATGCAGCATCGTGCCCCAATTCCATACGGTGGGTGGTGGGTGCTAAGGATAATGAGAAGAACATAAAAACCCCACATCTAACTTTAGCTGGTTGTTCAATAGGGGATGTCGGTGGTCATTCCAAGTCTGATCACCATCCATTCTCAAGTCCACTGCTAACTCTGCATTACATGGCTCAAAGTGTTCGTTTTTGGGTAGACCCTCAACCAGGTGACCTAGATCTCTAAGAGTGCCAAACCACTCATTAATTCTGTCGACAATGATTTGGTCGGGTCTCCCTTGAACCATTACAAGGTCCCCCTAAAGAAACTGATACGAGACCATGGGATAATAAAATTCCCTAACTAATTCAAGTGCTGCCATGTTTGGGGTCCTTACATATCGGTTCCATCCCAATGTATTTACTTTTGCCGGGATGAATGTGGTGTCAAATACTAGCATGTGGATCCTGTTAGGATTACACTCAACAGAAAGAGTTTAGTAATGTTTTTGACAATCTTTTCATATTAATAAAAGTGATTTCTCGTTTAACAAATCTTATATAATTTATAATTTAATTATTATAATTTAATTATTATAATTGTCAAAAGACTATGAGAAAAAGAAGAATTGTTCATGCATCTGGATATGTATGAGGTAGACACAATTCTTTGGTTAGTCTTGAATAATATTCACAACTTAAGATAAAGGTTGGGCGCATTTATCTTGTTAAAGTTGTACATTCTTTTGCTAGCATTTGAGTGGGATCAAATGTGTTATGATGAGTCTAAAATCATCAAAGTGTGGTGTCTTTAGGTAAAAGAATCTAGTGCACTGAGTGCATTGAATAGAATCACAGTGAAATAAATTATCCAAAACTGTCAATGAATAAAAAAATTCACTTGAAGACAATCGGAGAGTCTATCTTAATCCTGAGATAAATGATGGACTTATGGTTACAAGTGTTATCATTTGAGCTATCAATGAGTACGATTATATAGCATAGTCTGTCCTCGATAGTTTGGTGGTATTCATTTGTTAATCGATAGAGGACTTCATTTATAGATATGGACATTGAGGCTCTATTTATTAAATGTAAGTAGAATACCATCGTACATGTTTTGAGGTATTGGATATTAAATCATAACGTTAAGTTTTCAATAGTGTCTATTATAACATGGCTTCTGGACAAGTTAAAATATCCAAGTTCATAATGTGATCATATGAGTAAATATGGTAACTTGGAGAGCTACAGCAGTCTATGAGATCTTGGTGATTACTGATATTCTTCACAAGGATACACTATCTCCCATAAAGTTGTCTAGGGTATGAATGAGCAATATTAACTTATTCTATCTTTATTTAAGAGTTCAATTTTAGTTATATATTGGAATGAACTAAAATTAATAGATCGGACCAAAGTGAATCATTTGTTGACTGTGATTAGGTTATGTCTAATGGAGCTTAAATTTAGATAGCCCGCCAAGTTCCCAAATCCACACGAATTTGTATGGATCACTTGATATATTATACTGGACCAATATATGGGTATCGAGAATTGTATTAAGGCATGTGGACTTTTTTTTTAGTAAGAATTGGTCTAGTTAACATGTGGACTTTTTATTTTGGTCCAATGGATTTAATAAAATAAGAAAAATAATATATATGATCATGTGTGGTCTTGGGCGGCAAGGCTATATAAAATAGCTTATTATATTATTTTTTATTTTATTATTTATTTAAATGGAAATTAATTAATTTGGTAATTAATTATTTATTTAATTAAAAGTCAAAATCGTTTTCCTAATAGGAGAAGGTCTCCTAATATTATACTATTGTTGGTAGTATAATTAATATTAAAGACTATATTTGATAAGTAGATAAATAAAAGGAATTATTTATCTATTCAAATTAGGAATTCTTTAATATGGTCACAAATACACTAATGAGTTGGATTATGAGTCTTGGTATAGAAAAGAATTCTTTTTTGAAAAAGATTCTTGGTCACCAGGTAAATCCACCTAAGGAAAGGATTCTTGTCCACCAAATAATCCTTCTTAGGAGAGAATTTGGTCTCCTATATATAATACCTATTAAATTCGACCAAGATATAAATTTTGGGGTGAGAAGTTGTTTTTTATTGTTATAAAAAAAACTTCGTCCAACTCATTGTGTGAAGAATTCGACCAAGCATAGAGAAAAAAGGGAACGTTTTTGTTTTCGATAGTACACTAGTATCCTTTGCACCAAAAGGGTTTTGTGTACATCATCGAATCAAGGTTCACACGAGTTTCAATCAAATTGATTGATAGTTCACAAGTGACCGGACGTTCTTGATTTTTCTCTTGGAAGATTATTGTGACTAACAAAGAAGAAGATTTTGTTGATTTCCATCCACAATTCGACGCTAGTTCAATCATCACGAAAGAAAACAGGTACGATACTTTTAATATACATCAATTAATCTAGGGTTAAGGTTCTTTCTTTTAAAGGGAAATTTTTTTAAATATACTAAACCCTAATTTTCATGCTTCCCTTGTGCGATTTTCTCTACAATTGGTATCAGAGCCAGGTTGTACCCTTGATTAATTGATGTATGTGTACGTGAATATTTTTCTTTTACTGTATATATGCATGTTTTAGAAAGAGATGACACTCTAGGTATTCGCATATATATTTACATTGGAATGTATGGATGTATATATATATATATATATATATATATATATATATATATATATGTTTTATCTTTGGAATGTTATTGCTCAATTTTGGTCTAGAATTTCATTGTATTTTGTTTTAGGATTGTAACAAGAATGGTGGTCTATCATCGCCATAATTTCCTTCTCGGTAGTTGCTAAATTTTTATTTATTTTGCTATTGTATTAAAAATACTGCACTATAATGTAACAATAAAAAAACTGCAGTATTTGCTTTATTTAAAATTATTTTGTAATACATTCAAGTATCGAAGACTCGAAGTTTTGAAGAATTGGAAGCAACCAGAACAATTTTGGGTCCGTGTGAGCCATATCAACAAACGTGCGTGCGCAGAGCACGCAGCCACGATTTTTGTGGCTTGGGCTGCGCACGGTAGCCCTATGGAAGCCATGGGCTGCGCACGGCAGCCCTTTATGGGGTTGTGGGCTGCACACGCCCATGGGAGGGAGCCAAGGGTGCGCACGCCCATTAGAGGCAGCCGAGGAAGTCCAAACGATGAAGGTCGCGTGAAGACTTGTTCGCCAAGAAATGAGTTTTTTGTATTCGAAGACATATGTAATTTACTTGATTTTCTTGGATATACCAAAATTGTAGCTATTTATATTTTTGTAAATATAACAATGTTTGTCATTGTTTGACAACATGTCATATAGAATAGCAATGTCACTCATATATCTCTTTTGGTATGAACATGCATTGAATGGTTTAGGTATCTAATTGACATCTAGATAACTTAGTAAATCATTCTTTGGAATTCGATCACACACCTTAAATAATTGAGTGGGAGAAGGTGTTTTGGAACACCTACGGCCTCCAAGTTTAGTTGAGCTTTATAGTTCGTGTAATAACCTCCCAAGAGATATTCTTGAATTGAATTTAGCAAGATACTTCCTTATAAGGATAGACTAGACAATTAACCCAAACGATATCTACTCCCAAATGAGGGTTATTCGTGAGGGATTATATTGAAGGTCGATAACTTGGTAACACACTCAATGTGATTTTATTAATACCCTCCCAAGAGATCTTGTTAATAAAATTACAAGGCTAAAATTGAAAATGTTCGTTGTTATGTTAACAATTAGGTGGGATCTAGTCCAACAAGTGAATGTTGCGAACTTCTAAAGGAGGCGTAACATTTATGGGTGTTGGATGACCGTTGAATTTTTACAAATGAATTATTTTATTTAATTTAAGATAAATATTTGAAAGTGCTTTGTCATGATTGTTTACTTATATAATTTTTGTTATTAAAAAGAAATCATGACCCCATCCCTAATCAAACATCCTAAAAGATAATACTTTATCTAGTAATAATTATGTCACATGGAAAAGTAAAATTGGGATTTTGTTGCAATCCGAAAGCATAAGTTCGTTCGGTGCACTCCTAAACCACCTACTCCTATTAATAAATCTAACGAGGAGCAAATAGAAGAGTATCAATAGTGGAAGTCTTCAGATGAGATGGCTAAATGTACGTTACATTATTGCCACCATCTCCGATGTGTTGCAACAACAACATGAAGGAATGGAGACTGCTGCCGATATAATGATGTCTCTGGAAGAGATTTTTGCTTTGAAGTCCAAGATATGAATTCCATGACGACTAAGAGAGGGGCAGTGACTGCTCTCATGAATCTTACGATAAAACCTAGACAGGCTGTGAATAATAACATGATGAAAGTCATAGCACATCTCAACATTACTGAACTCAATGGTGTTGAGATAGATGGTAAGATGAAAAATTGACATGATTTTCAACTCACTGTCGGATTCCTATGATTAGTTCAAGTTGGACTACACCTTGAACAAATAAGGAATACACCTTGCAAGGCCTAATGCAAGATGTTCAAAATGCTGAAAAGATTCTTGTGAGAGGCAAGGGTCAAGAGATTCATATGGTTGATAAAGTTGCTACTGTAAAGATCCGTTAGAAGGTCAAGAAACAACAGAAGAAAAAACAATTTGGGTCTACCTAGAAGGAGACCAAGATAGTAACCAAGATCAAAGGAAAATGTTTTCTTTGTGGTGAAAAGGGACAAAGGAATATAATTAATGTGAATGAATTCAACTTGCATTTAGGCAACGGAGTGTTGGTGTCTACCAGTGAAGTGGGAGATATTAGAGTCAATCTAGATTCTAGTTGGCATTTATATTTAATAAACGTTTATTGTGTACCACAATTCAAGAGCAATTTTTTCTATTTCTTGTTTAAATAAATTTGGTTATTCGATTACTTTTAATAAAGCTTTTATTATTAGTAAGAATGACAAAATTATTTGCAAAGGTACATTAGAAAACAGTTAATTCTATTTGCATAGAAATATCTCTCACTTGTTAGATACAGAATAAACGGAACCTAGTCATAAAAGAGTAAAATTATCAAAATATAAAACCTACCTATGGCATTTGCACCTAGGTCATATTAACCTAAATAGGATTAAAAGATAGGTTAGTGATGGACCTCTAAGTGACTTAAAGGTTGATAATCTACCAACTTGTGAATTCTTTTTGGAAGGTAAAATGACCAAAAGATCGTTCACGACCAAAGGCACAAGAGCTATTGAATGTTTAGGATTGATACACACTGAAGTGTGTGGTCCTATGTGTATTCAAGCTAGAGGTGGATATGAGTACTTCATCACTTTCACGGATGATTACTCAAGATTTAGCTATGTGTATCTCATGAGATATAAGTCAGATGCTTTTGACATGTTCAAAGCATTTAAAGATGAAGTAGAAAATCAGTTTGAGAAACGCATAAAAATCTTGAGGTCTGATTGTGGTAGAGAATATCTATCTGGTGAGTTTCAACAATATCTTATTGATAATGGGATAATTTCTAAGTTTTCTGCACCAGGTACAGCTCAACAAAATGGGTTGGCAGAAATGAGAAATAGAGCGCTTTTGGACATGGTTAGGTCTATGTTGAGTTATTCAACTCTTCCTAATTCCTTTTGGGGATACGCTTTACAAACTGCCATGTACATTCTAAACGATGTACCATCTAAGTCGGTTCCTAAAATACCGTATGAATTGCTGACTAGATGAAAGCCTAGTTTACAACACTTAAGGATATTTAGATGTCTTGTGCACGTGTTTAAAGACAGAAAAGATAGAGTCTCATTAAGAAACATGCATATTTGTAGGGTATCCAAAAGGAACAAAAGGATATTATTTTCATATTCCTTTAGATCTTAAAGTATTTATTTCGAAAAATGTTAAATTTCTAGAAGAGGACTATATGAATAATTTTGTGCCTAAAAGTAGAATTGTCTTGAATGAGCTTTTAGGAGATACAATTCCACAAGGGGTTTTACAACCTAGCCCAATTGAAAGCTCTGCACCAACACAAGATCAACAATCTACCATACCTCATCGTAATGGGAGGGTTAGTAGACAACCGGAGAGATACATCGATCTATGAGAATCTGTAGAGAATCTCCCAGATGACGATGATCCCTATACGTACAAGGAAGCAATTGAAGATGTTGATTGTCGCCATTGAAAAAAGACAATGCAATACGAAAATGATTCTATGTTCAAAAACAAAGTCTGGTCTCTTATAAATTTGCCTAAAGGGATAAAACCCATCGAGTGCAGGTAGGTATACAAGAGGAAAAGAGGAATGGATGGAAATGTGGAAACCTTTAAAGATAGATTGGTAGCTGAAGGTTATACATAGAAGGAAGGTCACAAATACACTAATGAGTTGGATTAGGAGTCTTGGTATAGAAAAGAATTTTTTTTTTAAAGGATTCTTAGTCACCAAGTAAATCCACCTAAGGAAAGGATTATTGTCCAACAAATAAATCCTTCTTAGGAGAGGATTTGGTCTCCTTTATATACTACCCATTAAATTCGACCAAGATATAATTTTTAGGGTGAAAAGTTGGTTTTTATTTGTTTTTTATTGTTATAAATAAAAAA
Organism: Dipteronia dyeriana; assembly: GCA_032871835.1. NCBI lineage: Eukaryota > Viridiplantae > Streptophyta > Magnoliopsida > Sapindales > Sapindaceae > Dipteronia > Dipteronia dyeriana. Next base: position 83,598,232 of record CM065297.1, read on the forward strand.
CTTCGTCCAACTCATTGTGTGAATAATTCGGCCAAGCATAGAGAAAAAAAGGAACGTTTTTGTTTTCGATAGTACACTAGTATCATTTGCATCAAAAGGGTTTTGTGTACAACATCGAATCAAGGTTCGTGCGAGTTTCAATCAAATTGATTGATAATTCACAAGTGACCGGACGTTCTTGGTTTTTCTCTTGGAGGATTATTGTGACTAACAAATAAGAAGATTTTGTTTGTTTCCATCCTCAGGTATACAATTTAAAGAAAGGGAGCCCACACACCTAGGTGATTCACATTCGTGATTGGATTGGAAGATCTTACGGATACAATTCGATGCTAGTTCAATCATCTTGAAAAAAAAAGGTATGACACTTTTAATATACATCAATTAATCTAGGGTTAAGGTTCTTTCTTTTAAAGGAAATTTTTTTAAATATACTAAACTCTATTTTTCACGCTTTTGTTGTGTGATTTTCCCTACAGATCCCTCTTTCTAGCCAAATCCTCCTACTACCGAATAATACCAATCTCTCTGGATTCGATGGGTTTGGAAAATCTGTAATCGAATCTCCTTTTCCTTCCCCCCTTATTGGAGGCATTGGCGGAGCCTGTCTCCTCTTCTTCGAAAGCCTATCCTTAGTAACTTGTTTTCCTTTTCTACCCTCAGCCATTCTCAACTTCTATCAAATTCAAATTGGCACAACACTAGTTTAACATAAACTACCCCAACCACCCTTAATACTATAAAAAACTGTGAGACAATGCGTAACCACCTTTAGTTATAGTAATAATGAATCAACAAACTACACCACACCTACAATTACGCACTACACAATAGTGATTAAACAAAATGAACAAATGTCACAATAAACTATCAAATATTTTATCAATGACATTAAACCTAACAATGTGGAGAAAGATATGCCTTAAATGAGAAAATGAAGATGATTGTAGGAGTTTTGGTTGCGGCTTACCTTTAGAGATGAAGAACCACGGTTGTACACTGCTTGAGAGAGATTTTGGTGGTGTATTTTGTGTTTAAAACAACTTTCCATGACTTAGGGTTTCTATATCAAGTGTCGCGCAGGTGCGACTTCAGGGCAACCTTAAGGTCGCAATAATATGGTCACAATAATATGGTCGCTTTTTATGAAAATGATGTTGTTTCGTTAGATTGTACGTGTATAACAACCTGAAGGTCACCCAGTTTTAGTTCCAACTGGTTGCCTACAGGTCGCAAACTTCTCTGCCATGGTTATGCATATTAGTGATAAATGTGACCACTGGGAAACATTATGTAAGGTTGCCCACAAGCCGTTATCGTCTCTGATCAACCAATGACAAAATGAACTTGGAGCGACATTATCTTATGTCGCCCAATTGTTTATGATTTTCAACGTTGACCTGTGAATAGAACAACTTGAACGTTCTGACAAATGTTGAAGTTGTTCACCTTACGTTGAATTTGTCCATGACGATTGTAGCATTAATTGGTTCAGTGAACATGTTCGACATTTAGGTCAACGTTCAACTTGTTCACCCAAGGTTATACCTGTTCATAACGTCTTTTACATCAACTTGATCAATTAACAAGTTTAACGTTCAACTTGCTCGTACTATGTTGAACTTGTTCATGACATGATTTACATCAACCTGTTCAATACATAAGTTTAACTACGTTAAACTTGTTTGTACTACGTTGAACTTGTTCTTGACGTGTTTTACATCAACTTGTTAAGTACACATGTTTAACATTCTCAGTAATGTTAAACTTATACGTACTACGTTAAACTTGTGCATGACTTGTTTTACATCAACTTGTTCATTAAACAAGTTTAACTTTCTCAGTAACATTAAATTTGTTCGTACTACGTTGAACTTGTTCATAACATGTTTTACACCAACTTGTTCAGTAAACAAGTTTAACTTTCTTAGTAACGTCTAACTTGTTCTTACTACGTTGAACTTGTTCAAGACATGTTTTACATCAACCTGTTCAGTAAACAGGTTCAACGTTCTTAGTAACGTTAAACTTGTTCGTACTACGTTTAACTTGTTCATGACGTGTTTTACATCAACTTGTTCAGTACACAGATTTAACGTTCTCAGTTACGTTTAACTTTTTTGTACTACGTTAAACTTGTTCCTTATGTGTTTTACATCAACTTGTTTAGTAAACAAGTTTAACGTTGTAACGTTAAACTTGTTAGTAATACGTTCAACTTGTTTATAACGTGTTTTACACCAACTTGTTTAGTAAACAAGTTTAACGTTCTTAGTAACGTCTAACATGTTCTTACCACATTAAACTTGTTCAAGACATGTTTTACATCAACATGTTCAGTAAACAGGTTTAACGTTCTGAGTAACGTTAAACTTGTTCGTACTATGTTCAACTTGTTCATGACTTGTTTTACATCAACTTGTTCATTAAACAAGTTTAACTTTGTCAGTAACGTTAAATTTGTTCGTACTACGTTGAACTTGTTCATAACATGTTTTATACCAACTTGTTCAGTAAACAAGTTTAACGTTCTTAGTAACGTTGAACTTGTTCAAGACATTTTTTACATCAACCTGTTCAGTAAAGAGGTTCAACGTTCTTAGTAACGTTAAACTTGTTCGTACTACGTTCAACTTGTTCATGACGTGTTTTACATCAACTTGTTCAGTACACAGATTTAACGTTCTCAGTAACGTTAAAATTTTTCGTACTACGTTAAACTTATTCCTTACGTGTTTTACATCAACTTGTTCAGTAAACAAGTTTAACGTTGTAACGTTAAACTTGTTAGTAATACGTTGAACTTGTTCATAACGTGTTTTACACCAACTTGTTTAGTAAACAAGTTTAACGTTCTTAGTAACGTCTAACTTGTTCTTACCACATTGAACTTGTTCAAGACATGTTTTACATCAACATGTTCAGTACACAGGTTTAACGTTCTGAGTAACGTTAAACTTGTTCGTACTACGTTCAACTTGTTCATGATGTGTTTTACATCAACTTGTTCAGCACACAAGTTTAACGCTCTAAGTAACGTTAAACTTGTTCGTATTACATTGAACTTGTTCATGACGTGTTTTACATTAACTTGTTCAGTAAACAAGTTTAACGTTGTGATTAACGTTTGACTCGTTCTAACAACGTTCAACTTGTTCATTAAAGTTTTACGTTAAGTTGTTTACAAAGCAGGTTTAACGTTATTATTAACATTAAACTCATTTCAACTACGTTGTACTTGTTCATAAAGGTTTTCGTTGACTTGTTCATTGAACAAGTTAAACAAGTTGATATTAACGTAAAATTCGTTCTACTTGCGCTGAACATGTTCATGAAGATTTAAATTGACTTGTTCAGTGAACGAGTTTAACATTTTTATATGAACGATAAACTCGTTCAACCGACATAGAATATGTTTACGTTGACTTGTTTACGAAACGAGTTTACCATTCATCTTAACGTTAAACTTGTTTAATATACGTTGAACTTGTTTTTCTCAATTTAGATTGATTTGTTCACTGAACGAGGTTAACGTTCATCCTAACGTAAAACATGTTCAATAAACGTAAAAATTAATTATGAAAATATTGGTTGACTTGTTTACTGAACAGGTTTAACATTCCTCTAAACGTTAAACTTGTCTCATCTACCTTAAACTTGTTCTCAAAATTTAAAATTTAAAAACCTTTATTTTATTTTATTTATTTAATATTGTACAAAATTTAAATATTTTTTGTATTTTAAAATATTTTATTAAATTTTTATGTATTTTTTAAAATCATTTTTTTCAATTTTTTTAAATTAATTAATTTGTTATATAATATAATAATATTGTTAAATATATAATAAAATAATAAATTTATTGAAACCGGTTAAATTTGTGGGTTGGCACCCACTTACTGAATTTTTAATATTTTTTTTTTTACTTTTCTTTCCTTTGTACGGTACAACACTTCTAACCGATTTGTACCATAGCCAAACCCATGTTTAAAATATTTTTTATCTAATATAATTTTAGTGATTTTATTTTACTTTAAATATTTAAATTAAATGTTAGATTAAATTTGTTTGAATACCAAGTATTTAAGAGATTGAAGAAATTCAATTTAATATATATTTCATTCATTATAAAAATCACAACAATTAACAACAAAATTTACCATGTACAAATATGCTACTTTTAATTCTCATGACAGTTTTGACAATATCATTAACTAAACACTTGACTAATTAACTTTATAATTTAATATTAAAATGATATAACAAATTAAGTTTTTATTGAACTTTTTTAAGCTCACATTTAATACAAAATTACAAATAACAACTGTTTACGTTTTTCCATACAAAAATCAACAATTTATATATGATCATACAAATGATTGTAAAACACAAGCTAGACTCGTAAGCATGGTATTGGGTTTGACTTTTGTTTTTAACAATTATCAATAATTTAAGATACAAGGTAAAGGTCAAACCAATAACTTTAATTGTGCTGGACATAATTTAGCTGAATTTGAACTTGAAATGCTTTATTGGAATTAAAATTGTGCTAGTGATTGTATGTATAGTTTTAATAACTACATATTTTGAAATTTGAATTTTTTATCATTTCACAAAAATAAAAGAAGTTCAAAAATAGATTGCAATTGCAACATTTCTTAAAAAAAACTAAAATGATAGTATTATAATTTATAACTAAATTAATAGATTAAACAACCTTAAAATTGGTGGGAAACACAAGCCTCACTATTTAATTCACACTCATTTCTTCCTCTTAATTCTTGTATCTTGAGTTTTTTTTTTTTTTTAAAAGAGAAGAGAGTAAGAGTAGTGCAATTTGCCTCGATCATCACTTCGGCCATAAAGCTATTTAGAGATACATATGTTAAACAAACAAAGGAGATGATGGAGCCTTGGTTGTCACTACTTTGACTTCTAAGCAAACTTTGTCAACTTGATGATCAATTGGTAAGCAACTTTGCTCTTCCAACTTTTGCTCTTTGCTCTTCCCCCATAACACACTATAAAGCCCTCCGATCAACAAAACCCCACCTAAAACCCTGCAAAGAGACATCAAAACATAAAATTAAATGATCAAATTCTGAAACCCTCCGGACATAATTAAGTCAAGACTGAAGTTGCATAATGTGTGTAACCAATCAGTGCTTTATGAATGGATTTAATTAAAGTTTATATACCTTCCTAAAGTGATGATCTCACACAAGAGGAAAACAGAAGTGATCATTGTAAAGATCAAAGTTAAAGGTGTTGACATGGCCAAGAACACGGGCCCTTTCTTCTCAATAACCCATGCTTGTAAGTAGAATGAAACTCCTGTGACCACAATCCCCTGTCACATGTTTCAAAAGCTTTAATATTTAGAAGAATGAAATCAGACAATGATTATTTCTTAATTTCAAAGTAGATGGAGAGAGAAACTTACACAGTAAGCGACCGCGACGAGTCTGACATTCCAACCTAACATCCATTCATGCGGATCTCTAACCAAAGCAATGGCAATCACAAATGATTGAATTGAGCTCAAAAAGCATTGTAGAGTTGTAAAGAGAAGCTTTGATGGGTAGCCTTTCATTACTATAGTCTGTTTCAAAAAAAGCATTGCAGATCTTTAGAACTTTTTTAATTAACACATTCCTTCACGTGGAAGGCCAACGGATGCATTACAAGTTATCGCTAGAATTAAAAATCCAAGTTTACAAATAAGGGAATTAAGGCATTGTCAAAGTAGAGAGAGGGTACCTGCAACACAAGCCACAAGCCCCAGAAAGTGTTGGAAATTATCATGAAGAAGCAACCCTTAATCCAGGTTTTTCCTGAAGAAACATGAGCCTGAATTTGTGGGGTAGTATAGTGCCCAAAAATGTGATGATGGCAAAAAAGTGTGAACTGGGGTCCCTGGTAAAAGGCCAATGTCATTGCACCGCCCATGCAGATAACTATGCCTACAAGCTTTGCCACTCCTGGAATACTCTTTAACTTCGATACTTCAATCCTGTAACACAAATGGGTCACGTTTCTATATAAACTTATCCGGATCAAATAATATATACACGATTTAGATATCTATTTGTATTATATCAGGATATGCAGTTCAATTCGGATGGTGGATTTAAACCTTTGTTATAACCGATGAAAGAAAAGTGCATACAAATTGAGTTAGGTGGAAATGCGCACCTACGACAAGTTTGGACTTTAGTTATACCATTAATATGGTATAACCATGTGGGCCTTAAATTGCACCGGTGTTTTATGGGTGTATTGGATTGGGATATTAATGGACAATTTTAGGGTGTAAGGATTTTATAGATTTACAAGGCTATTAGGATTATTAGGATAATTATGATTATATTTTTAGGATTATTATGATTATATGGACTAGAATTTTAGAATTCTAAAACAGTCTTTGGACTTTATTTATAGATTTTATTTCAAGACTTTTTGGACTTTTATAAATATGGATTTTCAAGAGTTGATTGTAAAACTCAATTTTCTTCACACATTAACGAATACCCACACCCAATATGACACCCAATATGAATGTGTGGTTGTGATTGAACGTCATTAACTTGTAATTTCATGATGTCTTCACTAGAGAACCACTATATATATATTAGTAAAACGGTTATATCTTTATCCACACTAGTCATTACAAATTATGTATAAATAAATCATTATTTACACATATCAAGGGAGCATGAACAATAATAAAAATGTCACAATTAAGAATCATTATTCAACATACGTTCTATGAAATTTGAGTTAAAAGAAAAAAACAAAGTAAATTGTTGCACTACTCTCCACCCTTCTATCTCCAATCTCCTATCACCAATCACCCATCTGTGGACCACAACTCGTCCAAGCTGAAGATCTGATGGGTATGGAAGATTTGATGAGGTATAGAAATTGAGGAAACTGAAAATTTATGATGAAAATTTGATAGGGATGTGGAGGTTGAGGAAGTTGAAGATGATTTTGAGTGAGAGAGAAAACTCTAGAAAGTATTGAGGGAGAAGACAAAATAATTTTGGGTTCAAGTTATTTATAAATATCATTAAAAAATCTGAAAAATCTATTTTGTCATGAAATCCTAGAAATATTGATCTCAATCCAATACCACCAGACAAGTTGCCATTTCTTGAAAGTCTAGATCCAATACCAGAAGTCAATATAGATTTTAAAAAAAAAATCTTAAAAGTCTAGATCTAATACTAAAAGACAATATTGACTTTTAAAAAAAATCTTAAAAATCTTGATCTAATACCACCAAACTTATCTAACATGTAAAAAAGTCTCAATCCAATACCATTAGATTTTTACTTCCTCAAATTGTCTAATAAAATCTTAAATCTAGACATCCCCCTTAATAAAAGCCATAAATATTTATCTATAGTAGGAGAAAATCTTGTGTGGAACAATATCATTGTTAGGTGGTGAGACCGTTCGATCAAGATTCTCATTTTTGAACCACTTTAATATATTTTTTTCATATATATTTCTAATTAAAATTGGACAACTTGATTTGAAGCATAGGTAAAGTCAGGATTTTAGTTTTGAGAGGGTTAAGACAAAAAGCACATATTCAAGTTAACGCAAGACAAATATATTATTATTTAAAAATCAAGTTATTAAAAAATCAAATGTAATAGCCTTTAGTCTCATATTTAATGATACAACAAATAAATTAATAAAAAAATATTGATTCAATAGAACTGATCACACTTATAAATCTCTAAAATCAATTGAATCTATGTATCAATGTGATTTTACTTTCAATATACAAGATAAAAGAGTTCGTAAGAAAGTCATCTTCAATCTTGATGTGAAGCCTAGTCTTTTAATATTAGATGTTGATAAAGATGAATAGGTTTCTAAGGTTTTAATTCTACTGTAAAATCCATCAATTATCAATCATTTTTTCATTTGAAGATCAAATAAAAAAATGTGTTGCATTTTTTTATTAGTTTGAATATATATAAGTAAAAACTTTAAAAATAAAAATAAAAATAAAAGTTTACGCAAATAAAATTTAAATATAATTCATCATAGAATAATAAAAATATCAATATATCATTAATTAATATATTTAAACCGCAATTACTTTTATATTTTCTTCGTGATTTAATTTTATTATATTTATATCAAACAAAATTAACTGATAATAATTTCGAATTAATTTAAATAAATAAATGATTAAATAACAAATCAGTAGAATAAATATAGCAAAATCATATTAATAACCTAGCTAAGAAAATAACAAATAAAAAAACTGAAAATAAACCTAAAATATTTATTAATTTATAATCTTGTACTTGAAAGTATTCAGATAGATAGATCAAAGAATAAGAAAAATTTATTTAAAGCACTAGAAATAAATTTGCTTAGGAAAAAAAGTGGAAAAAAGGTGTATTTATAAGTTAGGGGTCGTTTGTTTTTTCCACTTAAAACTTATTGAGTCTGAATCATAATTATTAAGTTATTTTGTTTGTTTTTTTAAGTGGTCAAACAACTTAAAAATCCAAAAAAATAATTTAAAATAAAAAGTAAAAAATCTTGACTTTTAAATTAATTGCAAATCACTGAATTACATTAAATGCAATCTAAAATCTTTTCTTCCTATAATATCCCCATATATAATATATTTCCAATTTCATCAAAATTACATATGGTATAGAAATTTTTATTTTAATATATTGTTTATTTTAACTAGTTTTAAAAATAAAATAAAAACCCAGATAAAAAAGAACCATAATCACTATTCATATTAATGTTTAATATCGATACTTTATTATAATATTATGGTGATGTATTTATATATATATTAGAGTGTTTTGTGCGAGTTTTCTTGATGTTCTTTTTATTTTTTGAACAAAAAAAATATTTTCTATTTTTAGAAAAATGAAGTTTATTTGTAATCAAAGATGAAGATCATGATCATATGTATTAATATATAATTATTATTTTTGGATTGTTTTTAATCCATATTATATGTATAATTGTTTAAAATAGGTATAAATATAAAATTACTTATATTCAGACAATTTTACTTTTAAAAAAACAAACGTATTGACAATACATTCAGATGTGAGAAAACAAACAAACAAATATATCATTCAGGTTCATATTTCAGCCCATATTCAGTCATTAGAAAAATTCAGGACTGTTTAGTATTCAGACAAAAAACAAACGACCACTTAGACTAATTCCGTATTGGATATCAAATTGAAAAACAATATATTTTCTTTTTTATGTAAAACATAAATACATAAGATTAGATATAAGTGGGTCTTTCTTTATAATTTTTAATAATAATAATTTTAATCTAAAACATATAAAGCTAAAGGGGGTCGTAAAAAATGTACAAGACTAACAGAGAGGTCAAATGTATAACTGGAAATATAATATATTATTAATTTATTATACAAAAGATCCCTGCTTAAAACTTATTGGTTTTTTGGTGTGGAGCCCATGGCCCCACGTTCCTCTACCCGATTGGAAGGTTTCACCACCTAGTTAAGACCGTCCCACGGAAGTTTTTGTCCTGAACCTCTCACATTTTCCATGAAAATTGTAAAATATAGGATAAGCCTCCTTTGTAGACCATGCTTTTCTTACGAGATCCTTGAACCCGTCCTTTTCAAGTGTTTTTCGGTGATTATTTTTAGAAAATAAAAATAAAAATGAAAACAGTATTTTTAAAAAACATTTTCAAATTTAAAAAACGCGTCTGGTAGCTGAAAGCTTTATTTTGAAAATAAAAACAATAAAAACGCGTCTGGTAGATCAATGGAAAAAAATTACAATTATCTAATCAAAACAATTTCTGTGTGTTAATTGCACAATCTCAGTCCCGAAATTCTTCAAATTTCCAGATTTTCATTCTTTTATTACAGTGAAAACGACATAGCTTCTACAGATTTTAAAAAATTTCAAAGCATCAAATGTATTATTAAGATCAAGTTCTGGTTCATCGAAAGAAAACAGAGCTCCAAATCCAAATTGCCCCAAATGAAAATCTGATGATAATCATCCTCCAATACCCACCCCCAAATTCAAGACTCTACCTGTAATAATATGCCCCCACAATTGGATCCCTAGCACCAACAACAGCTCTGACGACAACAACAAGAAGCAGCTTTTGAAAAAATCTGGAAACACAACAAGAAGTACAAAAAAGCTCTACCCTAACAACAACAACAACAACAACAACAACAACAACAACAAGCACCCATTTACGGTTTATCTCTTCAATTTTTATTTTTTTAATGAAGATTCAAGCTTTTTTGTTTTTGTTTTTTGTTTAAGAAAATGTAATGCCCAATAATTCCAACCTTTGATTTGTATATATTTTTATGTCTTTTTGTGTAATAAATAGAGAAATGTTGACAGGAAAGAGTATGAAATAAGGAAATCCTAACATGGAAATGGACTGTAATTATCAAGCTTAATACAGACATTCTTAGATGGAAATGTAGCCTGAAAAACTAACAAAAATAATTACTTTGAATTCTCAGACCACACATCATTCTGTTTAGTGCTTATCCAGAGCACAATTCATATTCAATCTTAAGCAAAAACTAACTTCACACCATCCACACGTTAAAAGCACACATGAAAAATCTTCTTCCACAAACCACCAAACTCTAATCTACACCAAATTAATCATTTTTTTTCCTTCAAAATTCACGGTTTCAGAATCTTTTCTTCGCAATCTTTAGCAACTTGACTTAGCCAAACTCATGATCCCAAATGTAAATCCCTAACTTCCAATTGACCCCAATTTAAACCTTTTAAACCTAAATTGAAAATCCCTAACTTTTAATTGCCCCAAATTTGATCCCAAATCCAACCACCTGACAAAAAAAAAAAAAAAAAGATCGTCGACGAAGTCGAGCAAATCGACAACGGCGAGGGAGAAACGGACCTGATCGGCGGCGAGCAGGAGTTGATTAGCGGTGGTGGTGAGCGGGAAAGGAAGAAAGAAGATGAAGATGGGAAGAGATAAAAGGATGAAGAAAGAAGAAGATGAAGAACGTGAAAGAAGATGAAGAATGTCTGGTTGAACTGACAAAAAGAAAAATGAAAAAAAGAAATTAATTTTATATTGTTAATTTTTTTTTGAAAAACAAAAACGAAAACAAAAAACAAGTTTTTTATTTTTTTAAAATCTTTCACTTTTAATACTAGTTTTGTTTTTGGTTTTTTTTTTTGTTTTCCGAAAATAAAATGAAAAACTGTTAACGAACGAGTTTTCGAAATCGTTTTTAAAAAATAAAAACGAAAACGGACTGAAAAACAGCTGCAGGACGGGGCCTAAACAAGCTATTAAGATTTGTGAAGAGCCACACCCTAATTACTGAAACAATTTCCACTTTTTTCTTTCTTTTTTTTTATTTTTTATTTATCGTTTTACTTTTCTTCTCTTTTTTTTTTCTTTTTCTTTTTGTAAGAAGAAATTATTAGATGGATTGGGTGCACCACGCCACATCTAAATGCAATCCCAGTTGAAAAAAATTATTAAATGCAATGCAATTCATGGTGAAAAGAGAAATTAAAACGTAAAATTTAAAATTTAGTGTGACATGTTGTGATAAGATGATGAAGGACAACTTGCCTTGAAGTTTGAAGAAGAGTTTGATAGAAAATTGACAAGAAAAAAAAATAGGCACGACTAAAATAGTTGGTTTGAAGAAACGGACATAACTTTTAGTTCGTTTGTCTGATTGTCTATTATAATATGTTTTTGGAAATGAATTTTGGCTATCTACATCGTGGCAACCTCAAAATAGCTTTTTAAGACAGGCTGTCGGACATTTGGAGTTTTATTTTAATTTTTTAGTTTTTTCGTTTAATTTTTATTTGTTTAGTGAATATCCAATTTGGTCTTTTTGCTTTTAGTTAGGGTTTTTATAGTCTACTTAAACCTTTTATTCTTTGTTTTGATCAACATAATAAAAGTTTTAGTAGAAATTTCGAATATTTTTTTTCTGATGGATTTCAATTTTACGTTCTTAGGGTTTACTTTGGTAAACCTTTATACTTCCGTTCTGCATCACAAGATAAAAGATGCTATACAAGACTCGTCAAGTTTTTCTCCTTTCAAATTGGTCTATCAATCTGTAATTACCAAAGCAGACAAACCTACAAATGGACTTCTCCTGCTACTTTGACAAAGATACAAAAAGCAGTCATGTAAAAAGATTTGAACCCAGAACTAGTCAGAATCACTTGAAAACACCATTGGACCCAGAACTTTTAACTCGATCACTAATACTATACAGACCAAAACAGTAATAACAAGCACACCACAAACACACGAGACAGTGTTTTGTGTTTTGGATTTGTTATATAACTCTTCTGTAACAAGCTAGCCGACCAAAGAGAACAACAATAGTTTCATGGCAGGTATATATATGAGGTGGAGATGAAAAAGCATATAATTAATTTCTCCTGTTTGTTTCGTTGTTGGTGATAATAACCAGAAGACAAAAAAAGTGTGTTTTTACCTGAGCAGAACAGCCAAGAAGAATGTAATGACAGGAAGGGTATTAGTAGTTGCAGCAGCCAAAGTTGCAGAGGTATAGATCAGGGCAACACCATACAAATCTAAGCTGAAAGTTATCCTGCAATTTGCAACACATCAAAAATATATATATGGTAAGCATTCAATTCTCTCTTCTCTTGGTATGATTTTAATTAGTAAATTTTATTTCCATCATACGAACACACATTAAGATAAATCGCTGGATTGGACATACCCGCATAAGGAGAGCATAAAAATCTTGCAGAAGGTCACAAATGTGAGTGGTGGAGCATTTTTCCTACAACCCAAAAACATTGAAGCTTGAATCATCTTCATCATTGTCAATGAAAGTTAAAACAAACGAAAAGCGAAACAACACATAGTTTTATGATTACCATTCAAAAAAGAGAGAGATGAGAGCTAAGAAAACAGTAGCAGCGGCCTGTCTATAGAAGATGAAGACAAAATTGTTCATGCCACCATTGAATGCAGCCTTGGAGAGCAAGAACATGCCAGCATAGATTGCTTGTATGAGAATTACAGCCAAGTAAGGCTTCTTTTTGTCCATTATTAATACAGAATTCTCACAAAATCTTCAATACTAAGTTATGTAAGAACACAATAATGGTGGAGTGTTTATATAAGTTGTAGTTAGGATGGGCAAAGCAGAAAATGCTCTCTCAAAAACAGTTGTTTTTTCCTATTGGGACGTGTGTGGTGAAGATAACAGGTTGCTTTAAAGGGTGAGGGACCACAACAAAAAAATAAAATGCTCACTGTGATCAAATGAATTTACTTTATTAATATTTGGATTTTTGGACTGTTGATAGCTACAATGGCTGTCTATTTTCACAACTTTAATGGGGATGAGGGGGATATTCATATACTACATTGCTCTTTGCTTTTTTTTCTTCTTCTTGACTGTTGTCTATTTCCATATAAAACTTTCCAGATTGTTGATAGATAAAGAATATAATGAATTCCAAAAGCCGGTAACAAATAAAAAGTGTGGAGCAATATTTGGAACATTTAGTCATAATAAGATTCATGTGTGTACTTGATCTTTACTTTCAAAAATGTATGGAAACACTTTTAACATATTGATAAAAATAAATATAAAAACTGCTGAAAAATCTCATGGATGGCACTCATTCAGTATGGGAAGAAAAAAAGTTAAATTTCTTTAACTTTTTGCTTGGTTTTAGTTCTTATATATCCTTTGATTATTTTCCTATCGATTCGTATATTTTTTCAAATTTCAATTATTATACCTAATATCAAAAGCTTATGATTAAGAGAAATATAACAGTACTTGATGTGATACATATGATCTATGTCCAGGTCATTCAAACTAGTGAATCTCCTGCCCTGATTCTCTGAATCCATTCCCTCCTTATCGGGCGGGATCTCTTATTTGAAAGTCATTGACTTTGCATTAATATCGGATTTGAGAATATCTTTAGTAAAGATAAGTTTGTTTCCTTTTTGGATTCAATCTCTTGTCTTACACGTACGTAGAGTTTCAATATTCGTTGGAGTGTAGATTTGATCTTGTCTGTATTCATTGCGTAATCCTTCATGAAGGTCGTCGAGTTAGCCATTTGTTGTTTCGTAGGGCAAGGTAGACCCCAGCCTTAGCTTTGGCACCAGAAGTTCTCGGTCATTTAGACCTTGAGATGGCCTCGTGGGCACTTATTGGGGGGAGGAGCGTGGATTATCCAAGCTTCATTTTTCTCATCCAGATGGGTTCAAGCCTTCCTTAGCTAATGGGAATGTAGCTATAACATGAATCTGATACCCTTAAATCCCCCCCCCCCCCCCCCCCTTTTGTGTATGGAGAGGATAGCAGGCTTCTGGAGAGGTTGGAGGGGTAATTTCGATCTCAGGAAGCCTTGGTTTGGTGGAAGGAGCTCAATTTGTTCGTGTCGGGATTCACTTCAAATGTTTCTTGAGTTCGGTGACCTTTCCTTGCTTTCACGGGGTGGTTCCGGAGCCAAAACTCAGGAACGTGATCTCAAGAAGTCCGAATAACCACGCATCGGGCTTTGCCTGAATTCCAGTGTTGGTGTGAGGAGCTCGACCTGGTCATGTTGGGCTCCATTCCTAATAGTTCTGAAGCTCGATGAACCTTCGTCGCTTCTGTGGGGTAGTTTTATGGCTTGCCCTTAGGACCCAGGTTTCAATGACTATTGAATTCGGGCTTTCATTAGGGTTAGGAGAGTGAAAAATTTCTCTTTGGTCTCCTAGCCAAATTTTGCTATTAACACCTCCTTACCTGTGAGGATGCTATCTCGGACGAGGTGTAAAAATTCTACTAAATAATCGCCTTTCATTAAGGCTTCGACCTGGTTACAGAGGTTATAACATTCCGAGGTGTTGTGCCCTACACTCTCATGGAAGTCGCAGTACTTGTACCAGTTCCTTGCATCTACCAGGGCTTTTATAGAACCTGCCTTTCTTAGCAGCTCCTTATCCCAGATGGTGAGGTAGATCATCTCGCGGGACGAGTTTAGAGGAGTATAGTGGTCATATCCCCTCTCCTCCCGAGCTGTGGGGGGCTACCACTTTGGAAGGAGGTGAGGCTCAATGAGGGGTTCATCTAGCCGGGTACCGATCCCGATGAGGTTGGTAAGGTGGAGGTCGGTATATGGACCGAATGGGGGTCTGTTCTAAGCCTTCAGGGTTGGTGCGGGCTTGGGTGCTTCCTTCCTCTAACGCTTGGAAGTCCTCATGTCATCATGCTCGATCTTGACCCTGAGCTGCTTATCTATATCCACCTTCTTAAGGGCTCTATCATAGACCTCCTGGTAGATTTTTGACAGATGCTTGGCAAAAGACAGGAACAGTCTACCTGCCCATAAATTCCTACAGAAGTTATTCGGGGTTTTCTTTTCAGTGAAAACATCACCTTCTTATGGAACCTTTCCACGTACGACCTGAGCGCCTCCCCGCACTCTTGAATGAAATACTGCAGGTGGACCGTATCCTTCAGTCGTGGTTTGATCCCTTGAAACAGTAAGCAAAAATACTCGATAGTTTAGAGAATTTTCCACCCTATCTGTGAGAAAATTTCTGAACCACGTTTTGTCATAGTCAGCCAGCGTGGTCAGGAACATCCTGCACATGGCTTCTCTGGTAGCTTTCTGGACCTCCAGTTGACTGAGAGGATCTTTAGTACCAAAATATTTGTCAGCCGACATTTTAAATTTAGGAGGGAGCTCGGCTTCCTTGATCCTCATAGAGAAAAGAGCGTTCATCTCGCAAACAGATCCTTCCTACTCTCCCGGTGTTTGGCTTTCTTCAACTCCTGGATCTCTTTTTGCATCCGAGACAGTTGATCCCGTAGGAGCTTGTTCTCGGTGTTCTTAGACTCAACTTTGGTGTCTTTATTGTCAGAGCCCTCAGTGGAGATAGAGATCTCGCTCTTGCTACCTTCGGGGGAAGGATCTTTAATGGCGTTTCTCCGGCTACCTCCTGCCTCTGGTCTGGGCTCTTTTTTGGAAACTGCAGGTCTAACTTAGCGGTAAGGTCTCTCTAACAGGACATTAGAAGTTGATTTTACCAGTCAGGGTAGATAACAGGCAGGCCTAAGTGGTTCTTGGGGCATAGGCTTTAATATGCCTCTAACCAAGAGGAAAGGTCCCAACATGTCATGGACTGGCACTAGTGGTGGTGATCCCAACCTATCGATGACGGTCGGCCTAGTCCCTAATCTATGAGGATCTTCCCTGGTACCAGGTTCGGTAGGGTGATGAGTGATTCCCTCTTCCACAAGTCGAAGGTGGACGCTCTCAACAAAAGCTGCAGCCTGTTGCTCAAGCATAGCCCGATCTGTTACCGGGGCAACTAGGGCCCATGCGGTAGTCGACGGGATTGGGGCAGGATGCTGATATCTCATCTTTTTCCCTTTCTTCTGTGCTCTCTTGGTTGAAGCAACAGACTGGTGACCTGAAGCCTCGGGCTACCCTTGGGATGATCGAAGCCTTATGATCCTGCAAAAATGATAAACACGTGACTTTAGAAAGGGTGTCGTTCCCACAGACGGTACCAAAAAGTGTTAACTGAAAATCCGTTCTTTATGAGGAATCTCAGCTAACACTCTCTGAACCACAACCTCGATAGATCGCCGTCGGGGAAGGTACATTTATTACTGGTTACACGTGTGAAAAATGGTTGGAATGAACAAAGGAATGATGATGGATTAAGTAATATTCTTTTATTGAACAATATAGTAAGTACAGTGAAGTAGTAAATAATACAGTAGTACGAAACTCTCAATCTCAATCTCTATCTCTTTTGCTTAACTAATTGAGGGTGGTGAACACGTATCTATCGACAAGTGGACAAAGAATCAACGAAGATAGCTTTGCTTTGTTCCAAGGGTAAACGTAAACAACAACCTTCCCAACCTTAATTTCACTAGAAGGTAGGGGGTTTGGATCACTAATGGTCTATCGCTTCATTGTGCCTTTACCGATATATTTATAGTATGAGCCTTTAGGGTTGATTCATGGTGTACAATGTTGGGGTTTATGCCCTAAAGATGTAATTTGTAAATGGATTTATGAAATAAATAAAAGGAAAAGTTCAATTCATTCATGTTATGTTGTTCGTTTTATAACTTGTGCATATATTTAACATCCAAGATTGCAGGATGTAATCTCGAACTTGTACATGAGTGTCATATACAGATGGATACAGTAAGAGACGTGAAATCTAAAGAGTTTATAGATAGCAAATAAAGCTGGGTACTTTATTTATGGTTAATCTATAGCTGAGGTCCATTCCGTAATGTACGATGATTCTATCCTGAAACATTCATATGAGATATGGGAATGAGGCACCTTGTATAATGTGATTATATAGGTCTGGGTCATGATTTATATGAATCTCTCACTAAGACCTCTTTACCGATGAGATTCATATATATCAACTAATGATGACTATATATGGGTGATCTTAATCCTGAGTGTCTTATTGACTCCTTCAGGTTAGATCGCGGGTATCGGTCTGTGTAAAAGCATCTACTGTTGAGAGAGTGCAGCTTCGAGTTTTTAGTGGAATAACACTGGAGTTAATAATCAAGGAATATTAATTAAAGAGTTTAATTAATGATTTCGAGAGTTTAATTAACGGTTCCGATGATTATTGGAGCTCAAAATACTGTGGGTCCATTAGGTCCCCTTGCTAGCCTGATCGATTTAGGTAACAAGGGTCACGATTAATTAATTGGATTGTCCAATTAATTGTGTTACGAATCCCGATCAATATGCTCTGTATGTTGGAATTACGGTTTGGCCTGTGGCTAGGAAGGTTTGTACACAATAGTGGAATCCACTCCTTCTTGTGAGAAGTAGATGATAGTTCCCTTAAGGGTTGATTCGGGGCTTAGACAATATGAGCGCTCTCCTAATTCCGTGAGGAAATAGGATTTATTGTCCATTAGAGAATCAACCGTATTTAAAGGATATAAGTAATTAGAGAGGTATAACGGACATTATGACCCAGCTCTAATTATGAACTATTGTGGAGGATCACACCATATGTAATAGCTATATCGATAGACACCGAGTTGTATCGGTCTGTGTAAAAGCGTCTACAGTTGAGAAAGTGCAGCTTCAGGTTTTTAGTAGAATAACACTAGAGTTAATAATCAAGGAATATTAATTAAAGAGTTTAATTAATGATTTCGAGAGTTTAATTAACTATTCCGATGATTATTGGTGCTCAAAATACTGTGGATCCATTAGGTCCCCTTGCTAGCCCGATCGATTTAGGTAACAAGGGTCACGATTAATTAATTGTATTGTCCAATTAATTGTGTTACGAAAGTGACACGTGTTTTTTTCGGGAATTAATTGAATAATGAGATTATTTAATTAATGAATATTAGTTATTATATAAATTAAATAATTAGATTATTTGACTGTTTAGTTAATCATTAGTTGGAGGATGTTAATTGATATTTAATTTTTAAAGATAAAATAATTTGATTATTTCATTTTTATTAAATTAGATATTTAATTTTGAAATTAAAGAGTTTGAATTTAAAACAAATTGATTAATATCTTAAAAGATTGAAATTGACTAATTTTATAGAAATATATATATATATATATATATATATATATATATATGTTTTAATATAAGATAAAATATAAAACAATCAACATAGATATCAACTACTAATAAGTATTGGTATCAGATAAAAAAAAAACAACACAGGTGTTAGTTTTTGCCTATGATGCAAATTAAAGGCATGTGAAAAAATAGAGATATTGGTTTTTTCATATGATGCAAATAGTGTGTGCGTGAACGAACATGCAGCATTTATTGAAAATTGAGAAATCAAAACGCATAAATACTTTGATTGGTGCCGGTGTGTGGATGTGTTGAAGAGAGAAAAGAAAAGGTGTGCAAGTGTGTGCACTGAAGAGTTTCCTCAAGTATTTTCTCTACATCCTTAATTGAAGTTCCTGAGATTGTGACGTGTCCACACACAGTTACCAATCCCAGGAGATAGCGAGAAAGATCGAGTGATTCAGACAAGAGCACATCGTAAAGTGAAGGAGCCTCCAAACGTTGATAAGATTTTCTTCTTCTGTTTATATCGATTTCAATTTCCTGTGTATACATATTTTATGTATTAGTTCCAAAAACAATTATGATCTCAAGTTCACTGGTCCTAGATACAGATTATGATCTGTATTAAAAATTTTAAAACCGTGTTCCGCTGCGTAACCGGTGAACGGGGTTCCAATAATTTGTATTAGAGCCAATTTAATTTTCGGAATAGAAAATTATTTTCGATGCTCCTGTATGTATGAATGTGTAGGCACCATCTTTAAGATTGTATGAATGTTCATAATTAAATTATTTAATTTAAACACGGTTGATCGTAAATTTTTATGGTACTGTGGATTTTGGGTTTACGGGTTGTATAATTTTTTTTTAATTTTTTTTTACTGTTATTATATTGTAAATAAATATAATTGTAACCTGTAAACGAAGAACTGGAAATACGGTACTATTCACCGACATTGTTCATCGGGGAGTACTGTTCACGGTGGTACTATTCACGGGGGGCACTATTCGTAGCAGTACAGTTCATGGGTAATGTTCACGGGGCACTGTTCACATGGTACTGTTCATGGGCACTATTCACAGCGGGTAATGTTCACAGTTCATACGGTACTATTCACATTTTGCACGGTTCCGTTGGCAAGTGTTGCCTTTTGTGTTCTGTGCAGATTTCCCGTTCCGGACTCATGAGATGAATCGGAGTGACCTGAAAGACTGGAAGATATCTGAAGTTACTAGAAGACCAAGGAATGCCTTGAGAAATTTTTTGTAATTTTAGATTCCAATTTTTTAGGTTAAATAATCCACAATACTCGGTCAATTCATGTATGTCTTATATTATGTGATGATAAAAGCATTGTCATGCATACGTATGTCATTTAGATTATATGTGCCTACACAAATATATTTGATATGTCATACATGCATCATAGCATGATATTTTATGTATTTTTTAAATGTGATTAAAATGGACAATATACATAATTGGCTATGAATAATGAGATCAGTTTTTAATGTTTAAAAAACTTTTTCATTCTCATTAACATTAATCTAGTTATTAAAGAGTTTAATAAGTTAGATTAATAGGGTCATTTATTTTAATTAGGATCAATATGATTAATTACCTAATAATAGATGAACCAAATAAAGCATTAAAGTTTTAATTGTTAAAACTTGGTAAGCACTATCATAATAATTTGACCTTAGTAAATAATTTAATGAATCTTAGATTGTTCACTAATAGATTAGATTTTTAATTGTTAAAAATCATTAATAATTTATTAGTTAATTAGAATTTGGTTCTAATTAGTTAATGCGCTAGATAACTTGATTAAAGTTAGTCGTTTAATCCTGTAGAGTCTAGGTGTATTAACGGTTAATAGAAAACCCTATTTTTAAAATAGTGAGTGGGAGAGGGATATATGACATATATATCCCGCGGTCTCCATTATTAGTTCAACACCGTGAGATCCGAGTGGGGCCTCGTGACGGCTTTACTTTCGTCCTCCCTAAGGAGGGTTTTCACAAAGGTCAATATCAAGGTTGACTTCCTAAAGGATATGATTTCTAAGGGTATTTCGGGATTGACCGACCCTAAGGCAACAATTCTTAAGCTCGTGAGATTTAAAATGGTAGGTTACACTCACGAAGGTTTTGATTAAGTTTATTAATTAAAAACCTGACTGAATGAACGATGGTTGAATGATATGGAATAAGAGTTATTCTAGAATATCATTTGATTGAGAATGTCTCGGTCCAACGTGCAAAGACTTGACTGACCCTAAGGCAGCACTTCTTATGGTATGTTGGATTGTCGTGATATAACAACTAGTTTTAGGGTAGTTCTAGTTTGTTAAACATGTTCATGAATCATGTTTAAAATTTATGCCAAAGCACTCGCACTTGTTTTAAATGAATGACTGAATGAATGTTTTATTTATTTCAGCAATAATGTCTTCTCCATTACTTCAAATTCTCGTAAATGACAAATTAACTGGTGATAATTACACTAAGTGGAAACTTAATATTAATGCAATACTGTTCATGAGGCATACGAGCGATGGGTCTCATCTGATGAGAAGGCCCGAGCATATTTGTTGGCTTCTATGACAGATGTGATTGTCACAAAGTATGAAGCAATGACTTTAGCATCTGAAATCATGGAGTCATTGCAAGCTATGTTAGGAAGCCCTCCAAGCAAAAGTGACACAAAGCAGTTCGTTCCGCTATGCTCACTCGTATAAAGGAAGGTACGTTAGTTCGGGAACATGTCCTGAGTATGATGTCCTACTTTAACACGGCAGAATTCAATGGCGAGACCATTGACGAACCCAGTCAAGTAAGCATCATATTGATGAATCTTCCGAAGAGTTTCGATCAGTTTAATAGCAACTACAAGATCAACAAGTTAAAGTTCAGTCTTACACAATTGCTCAATGAGCTTGCTACCTTTGAGTCCTTGATTAAGGACAACACGGGTAAGACCGGTGAGGCAAATGTTGCCGAACCATCTTCCTCCTCAAATAATAAAAAGAGGAAGAGGTCTACTGGGAAAGTGAAGGGTAAGCCCGAACCCAAGAAAGCCCAAAGCAAGAAGAAGTCTAAGAAAAGTAAATATGATTTACTTGTTCTTGAGTTGTGTTTAGTGGAAGATGATTCTTCACCCTAGATAGTTGATTCGGGGGCCACTAACCATGTTTGTTCTTCATTACAATAGACTGATTCCTGGACACAGTTAGAGGAGCAAGCCTTCTCAATGCGTGTGGGCTCAGGGGATGTCGTGTCGGCACAAGCAGTGGGCGTATTTAGATTACTTTTTTGTAATAATTATATATTGTTGGACAATGTATTTTATATTCCTGAATTTACACGAAATTTGATTTTCGTTTCTAAGTTGTTAGAACAAAAATATTTTGTTTATTTTAATATTGTGTATGTTATTATTGGAATGAATGGTCTAAATATTTGTTCAGGAATTAAAGAAAACAATTTGTATGTGTTAAGACCGTTAATACATATTACACTGCTCAACACAGAAATGTTTAAGGTTGAAAAACAAAAAACTAAACGACATAAGATTTCTCCGGATATTGACACATATGTCTGGAATCTAAGGCTTGGTTATATCAACCTTGACCGGATAGACAAATTAGTAAAAAATGGACCTTTAAGTAAGTTAAAGGTTGGCATCTTACCTATTTGCGAATCTTGTCTGGAAGGTAAGATGACTAAGAGACCTTTTGCTAGAAAATGGCTTAGAGCTAGCGAACCGCTATAGCTTATACATACAGACGTCTGTGGACCAATGAATGTTAAAGCTAGGGGTGGTTATGAGTATTATGTCACCTTTATAGATGATTACTCAAGATGCGGATACGTCTACCTGATGCAGCGAAAGTCGGAAACATTTGAAAAGTTTAAAGAATTCCGAGCTGATGTTGAGAATCAATTAGGTAGGACTATCAAGTCACTACGATCGGATCGTGGAGGTGAGTACCTTGACCAAGAGTTTGAAGACTTCGTGGTTAAGCATGGGATAGTTTCCCAACTCACAGCTCCCGGTACACCTCAGTAAAATGGTGTAGCAGAGAGGAGAAATAGAACATTGATGGAAATGGTGAGATCTATGATTAGTTTCTCATCATTACCAAATTCTTTTTAGGGATATATGTTACAAATAACGACATACATTTTGAATGTAGTACCATTTAAATATGTTCCTAAGACTCTCCTAGAGTTATGGAATGGTCGTAAAGCTAGTTTGTGACATTTCGGCATATGGGGGTATCTAGCACACGTGCTGAAGATTAGAACTGGAAAGCTAGACTCCAAGTATGTTGTTTACCTGTTTGAAAGATACTCCAAGGAGACCAGAGATGGACACTTCTATAGTCCTGAAGACCATAAAGTATTTGTATCGATAAATGCAACGTTTCTTGAGGGCAATTACATTAGTGACCATAAACCTCGTTCCAAGATTGTATTATATTAGTTGGAGCCTGGTGAGACTAGTGCTTTATCAACAAGAGTTGTTGATCCACAAACATTTGAGAGTCAAATTGTTCTTGATCAGGATACACTACCACCTAGACGTAGTGAGATGGTTGTGAGACAACCTGAACGTTATTTAGGTATATGTGAGGGACAAGTTGTTGTCTCTACTAACAGTGTGGATGATCCGTTGACATTTAAGAATGCAATGAAAGATCCTGATATAGAGGAATGACTTAAAGCCATGAATCTCGAGATGGAGTCCATGTACTCTAACTCAGTCTGGGATCTTGTAGACTTTTCGGATGGGGTAAAACCCATAAGGTGTAAGTGGATCTACAAGAGAAGGAGAGGAGTAGACGAGAATGTAGAGACCTTCAAGGCAAGGCTAGTGGTTAAGGGTTATACCCAGAAAGAGAGGGTCGATTATGAAGAGACCTTCTCGCCAGTAGCCATGTTTAAGTCTATTACTGCCTATTTCGATTACGAAATTTGACAAATGGATGTCAAGATTGTATTCTTGAATGGCAATCTTAATGAGAGCATCTATATGATGCAACATAAGGATTCGTGTCTCCAAATCAAGAGCAAAAGGTTTACAAGCTGCAAATGTCCATTTATAGACTTAATCAAGCATCTAGATCTTGGAACATAAGGTTTGATGATGTGATCAAAACCTATGGCTTCGAGCAGAACATCGATGAGCCTTGTGTCTACAAGCGCATCATTGACAAGAAAGTAGTTTTCTTGATCCTATACCACTCACTAGGAATGATGTAGAAGTATTGATTGGTGCAAAGGGTTGGCTGGCTAGCCAATTCCAAATGAAAGATTTGGGAGAGGTAAGTTATGTTCTAGGGATCCAACTTATAAGGGATCGTAAAAACAAACTTATAGCATTGTCTCAAGCATCATATATCGACAAGATTCTTATGCGAATTTTTATGCAAAACTCCAAGAATGGTAATTTACCTTCTAAGCATGGAGTTCACTTGTCTAAGCAACAGTGTTTTAAGACACCTCAAGAAGTTGAGGATATGAGACGTGTACCCTATGCATCGGCAGTAGATAGTCTCATGTATGCTATGTTATGCATGAGACCTGATATCTGCTATGCAGTGGGAGTAGTCAGCATATACCGGTCCAACCCTGGATTGGATCATTGGGTTGCTGTCAAGACTATTTTCAAGTATTTTTGGAGAATGAGAAATTATATGCTAGTGTATTCCGACATGATTTGATCTTGTCAGGATACACGGATTCTGATTTTCAGTCAAACAGGGATTCTAGAAAATCCACGTCTGGATCAGTATTCATCCTGGGTGGTAGAGCCATTGTGTGGAGAAGTATCAAGTAATCTTGCACTGCTGACTCCACCATGGAAGCCGAATATGTAACCGCTTGTGAAGCTGCTAAAGAGGTTGTTTGGCTCTGTAAGTTCTTGAGTGATCTAAAAGTTGTTCCATATCTGGATAAGCTCATCACACTTTATTGTGATAACAGTGGTGTTGTGGATAATTCCAAAGAACCAAGAAGCCATAAGAGAGGGAAGCATATAGAGAGAAAATATTATCTCATTAGAGAGATAGTGTAGAGAGAAGATGTGATCGTTACTAAGATAGCCTTACAAGACAATCATGTTGATACATTTACGAAGACCTTACCAACTAAAGTGTTTTTGGGTCACCTAGATGGTCTAGGGTTACGAGACATGCCTCACATACTTTAGTACAAGTGGGAGATTGTTGGGTTTTATGCCCCAAAGATGTAATTTGTAAATGGATTTATAAAGCAAATAAAATGAAAAGTTCAGTTCATTCTTGTTGTGTTGTTCATTTTATAACTTGTGCATATATTTAACATCCAAGATTGCCGGATGTAATCTCGAACTGTGTATATGAGTGTCATATACAGATGAATATAGTAAGAGACGTACAATCTAAAAAGTCCATAGATAGCAAATAAAGTTGGGTACTTTATTTGTGGTTAATCTATAGTTGCGGTCCATTACGTAAAGTACGATGATTATATCCTGAATCATTCTTATGAGATATGGGAATGGAGGCACATTGTATAATGTGATCATATATGACTGGGCCATGATCTATTTGAATCTCTCACCAAGATCCGTTTACCAATGAGATTCATATATATCAAGTAATGATGGCTATATGTGGATGATCTTAATCTTGAGTGTCTTATCGTCTCCTTCAGGTTAGATCGTGGCCTTTGATATACCATGGGTGAGATCGGATGAAGTTCCCGATCAATATGCTCCGTATGTTAGGATTGTGGTTTGGCTTGTAGCTGGAAAGGTTTGTACACAATAGTGGAATCCACTCCTTCTTGTGAGAAGTAGACTAAGTTCCCTTAATGGTTGATTTGGGGATCGGACAATATGAGCGCTCTCCTAATTCCGTGAGGAAATAGGATTTATTGTCCATTAGAGAATCAACGGTACTTAAAGGATATATGTAATTAGAGGGGTATAACGGACATTATGATCCAGCTCTAATTATGAACTATTGTGGAGGATCACACCATATGTAAGAGCTATATCGATGAACACCGAGTTGTATCGGTCTATTCAAAAGCATCTACAGTTGAGAGAGTACAGTTTCGGGTTTTTAGTGGAATAATATTGTGGGTCCATTAGGTCCCATTGCTAGCCCGATCGATTTAGGTAACAAAGGCCACGATTAATTAATTGGATTGTCTAATTAATTTTATTACGAAAGTGATAAGTGTTTATTCGTGAATTAATTGAATAATGAGATTATTTAATTAAAGAATATTAATTATTATGTAAATTAAATAATTAGATTATTTGATTGTTTAATTAATCATTAGTTGGAGGATATTGATTGATATTTAATTTTTAAAGATAAAATAATTTGATTATTTCATTTTTATTAAATTAGATATTTAATTTTGAATTTAAGGAGTTTGAATTCAAAACAAATTGATTAATAACTTTAAAGATATGTGATATCTTATATCTTTAAAGATTGAAATTGATTAGTTTTATCGAAATATATATATGTTTTAATATAAGATAAAAGATAAAACAATCAACATAGATATCAACTACTAATAAGTGTTGGTATCAGATAAAAAATACAACATAGGTGTTGGATTTTGCATAAGATGCAAATTAAAGGCACGTGAAACAATAGAGATATTGGTTTTTGCATATGATGCAAAGAGGGTGTGCATGAACGAACATGCATCATTCATTGAAAATTGAGAAATCAAAACGCATTAATACTCTGATAGGTGCCGGTGTGTGCATGTGTTGAAAGAGAAAAAAGAAAAAGTGTGCAAGTGTGTGCACTAAAATCGAAGAAAAAGTTTCTTCAAGTCTTTTTTCTACGTCCTCCATTCAAGTTCCTAAGATCATGACATGCCCACACGCAGATACCTGTCCCAAGAGATAGCGAGAAAGATCGAGTGGTTCAGACGGGAGCACATCGTAAAGTGAAGGAGCCTCCAAACGTTGGTAAGATTGGTTCAGACAGGAGCATATCATATAGTGAATGAGCCTTCAAATGTTGGTAAGATTTTCTTCTTCTGGTTATATCGATTTAAATTTTTTTTGTGTACATATTGTATGTATTAGTTCCAAAAATAGTTACGATCCCAAGTTCACTGGTCCCAGATACAGATTATGATATGTATTAAAAAAATTTAAGCATAGTTCTGCTACGTAACCGGTGAACGGGGTTCCAACATACAAGCCATGAATCGTTGAACTTATCTTCCCCTTTTTTAGATTGGATTTTATGTTTTAATGTCATTTACAATGGGATCATCATGGGGTTAAACTGTATTATACACTTCCTTCTCTGTGAAGACGATTTTGGCTGATTGGGAGGTACCTACTAATCTCTAGGGTAAATTTTAAAATGTCTCACCGTTCCTCTATACGGGGTATCTTCTAGGCATGGTTCTTCCTTGAATTGTTAGAAGTCCCTGAAAATGTGGGACTTCAACTGATGGTGTGAATGAATTGGATCTGCTACATTAGATCCTTGCCCTTCGCGTTCCTCTTTTCTGTATCCTTTTTAATCTTTGCTCGCACCTTCTTCCTCTATGTGGATACTGTCTCCCACTTGTTGTAGGAATTCCTCAAATTAGCTGCCTCTCATAGGAGCCTCAATCTGGTTACGCAGGCTATAGCACTCCGATGTGTTATGTCCTACTTCCTCATGGAAATCGCAGTACATGTAGCGTTTCCATGTGTCAACTGGCGTTTTAATTGGACTTGGCTTCCTGAGTAGCCTTTAATCTCAGATGGCAAGGTAGATCATCTCGTAAGATGCATTAAGAGGGATGTAGTGGTTGTATCCCCTCTTCTCTTGGACTACAGGGGCTACCTCTTTAAGAGGAGGCGAAGCTCGAAGCAAGGTTCTCTTTACTGGATACCGTGCCCAGAGGTTGGAAAGGTATGGGGCAATATGTGGATCAATTAAGAGGTTTATTCTGAGCCTTTCGGATCGGTACTGGCTTGGGGTGCTTCTTTCATTTGGCATTTGCCAGCCCTCATGTCATCGTGCTCAATATTGACCTGGAGCTGTTCATCTATCTCCTCTTGTTTGAGCACCCTATCATAGGCCTTATGGTATTTCTCTGGTGTTCGTTTGGCGAATGATCAGAACAACCTACCAGCCTAGAGGTTCCCTCTGAAATTAGCTAGGGTTTATTTTTCTACAAAGATCCCCATCTGGATCACTGGTTTATGGAATCTTTCCACATAAGATTTGTACTAATCACTTCGCTCCTGGATTATGTACTGTGGGTGGATGGGATCCCTAAGACTTGGCTTGATTCCTTAGAACTGGGCACTGAAATCACAAGATAATAGCAAATGAGTCAACACTGCTTGTTAGTAACTTCCGGAACCATGTCTTAGTTTAGTCAGTTAGCGTGGTTGGGAACATCCTGCACATGGCGATTCTGATAGCTTTCTAAACCTCCATCTGCTGCATTAAACTCTCCATGTTACTCAAAAAACCCTTTGTCCCGAAGTACTTATCAACAGGCATCTTGAATTTAAGGGGAAGTTTTGTTTCCCTGATCCTTCTAGAGAATGGGGCATTCATCTCCCTCAATGGATCTTTCTGGTTCTCCCGGTGCTTTTCCTTCTTCAATTCTTAGTGCTCATTTGCCATCCGAGCTATTTAGTCCCGCAGGTGCTTGTTCCTAGCATTCTTGGATTCGACCTTGGAATCCTCGTTACCAGACTTATCTGATGCTACGGAGGCTTTGTCCAGGTTCTCATTCTAAGAGGGGGTTATCTGGGGCACTTCTCCTGCTCCCTTCCACAACATATCGAGATTTCCTTCCAGCAGCTACCATTTGTACTGGTTGATGAGGTTCCCAAAGTGGGAGGTCAAGAGCTGACCTTACCTTTCGGGGTTGGTTACTCGTCGATCTATCTGGTGTTGGGGACGCGGGCTCTAACCTTTCTAGAACATAAGGCAGGGGCCATAGCCTCTCATGGATCGGTACCAGTTGCGGTCGTCCTAATCTATCAAAGGCTAGTAGCCTGGTACCTAGCCTACAGGTATCTCCTCTGGCTTCTAATGTTGCGAGCTAAGGGGTGATACCTTCCACGGCTAACCTGAGGCTTACATTTTCCACAAAGGTTGCAGCTTGCTCCTCCCAAATCGCCTGGCCTACCACCGAGGCTACTGAGACTTGGGTTGCGACTCAAATGGTGGTCGTTGGTGCTAGAGCAGTGTTATGGTGCTTTGACTTCTTTCCTTTCTTTTGAACCTTCCGGGTGGAGGCTATAGACTTGTGCTCTTACGTTTTGGGTTGTCCTTGGAAGGATCGAAGTCTCATGTTGTATGCTGCAAAAGCAAACACGTGATTTCAAAGGGCTTTCAAAAATGGGTGTGGAACTTCCCACAGACGACGCCAAAAAGTGTTGACCAAGAATTCGCTCAAGGTGAGGAATTTTAATCAACACCCTCAGAACCGCTACCTTGTTGGTAAAAATAGGTGAAAAAATTCTCTATGATCCCCTGCCAAAAACGGCTATTAACATCAGGTTTTTAGTAGAGCAATTCCAAGGTTAATAATCATATAATATTAGTTAAAAACTTTAATTAATAGTTCTAAGCATTATTGGAGGTCAAAATTATGGATCCATTGGGTACCATTGCTAGCCCTTTATGGTTATCGGGAACAAGGGTCACAGCTAAACATGAGAGGACAAGGAGTTATCTTCTTGATTTCTGTTACCTCCATCTAGTCCAATTAGTATCTGTGACGTGTCCACGCACAAGTTATTAGATCAAGGGTCATAGCTCGGAATGCATGGTGGTGAAATTGGAACCAAAGAATTAAAAAAAAAAAAATCAGGTATTTTCCTAGATTTTTTTATGCATGTGTATATACAAAAATCCGGTCTCGTAAATATGTTTTCTAAAGTAAAAAGTTTTGAAACCCAATATATATTCTGCTGCTATTTTTTAATCAATTTTTTTTTTTTACAAATGAGCAGGTAGGGACCCGCGATATGGGCACTATGGTCACTTCTAGAGTATTTCTGGTCCTCGGTTTGTGGTTGTTGCACTGGTGTGGACCATAGAAGTTCTGGGGCTGGAATACGTAGGTAGGGTCTCACACACATACCAGCGAACTTTGGCTTCTTCCTTGGTTTTTTGCTGGTTTCGTAACCAGAATTTTCGCTTCATCTCAGAGACCATAATTGCACCAATTGCCTGAAATCACAACAAAAGGGCTAATGAGACATGAAAATACCCTCGAAAACAAGACAAATGTCAAAGAATGAGGGCCAAAATATAATACAAATTTGGAACGATCAATGTCACGGTTCATCAAGACGACATTGAGCCGCGACAAAACAACTGAAACATTGTTAAAAAGTCACAGTCTCCTTTTTCATGGAGGTCCATGAGGACACAAGGACCACGAAAACCACTAGTGAAAACTTCGCACCAATTGTCATGGTTTACCTTGATGACATAACGACAGTGAAAGCCACTAGAAGGGTCTCACACACATATCAGCGAACTTTGGCTTCTTCCTTGGTTTTTTGCTGGTTTCGTAACCAGAATTTTTGCTTCATCTCAGAGACCATAATTGCACCAATTGCCTGAAATCACAACAAAAAGGCTAATGAGACATGAAAATACCCTCGAAAACAAGACAAATGTCAAAGAATGAGGGCCAAAATATAATACAAATTTGGAACGATCAATGTCACGGTTCATCAAGACGACATTGAGCCGCGACAAAACAACTGAAACATTGTTAAAAAGTCACAGTCTCCTTTTTCATGGAGGTCCATGAGGACACAAGGACCACGAAAACCACTAGTGAAAACTTCGCACCAATTGTCATGGTTTACCTTGATGACATAACGACAGTGAAAGCCACTAGAAGGTTTATCGCGGTCGATGTTTCGCAGTTGTCCAAGACGACACTTGGACCATAAAGTCCTTTGTAGAGGAATGTCATGCCCATCGTCATGATCGTTCAAAACGACACTTAAATCGTGAAACACACTAGAAGGTTTATCACGGTCCACCACGACTACACCAAAATCGCAACAATAAGAAGAAAGCAACCTTCTCATATGGCCAAACACACTAACCTATATGCAATGTGTACAGTGTAATGGTGAAATGTACACATAAATGATAGTAAAATACACAAATGAATGTCATACAAATGTTTGTGTGCACCTAAATGCTTTAAGAGTACAAGTCAAATGTCTTTGAAGCTCTTTACCAGTGAAGATTTAGGGATGTTGTAGGGTGATTTGATCACGAACAAGTCCAATCTCCTAAATCTACCCTTACAACATTAACCCTAGTCAATGGTGGAAATAAACCATTCACAATTAAGGAACTTACAATATCCCTCTTTTGCTATTTTATGAAAAAACCTCAGTTAACAGCCTTTTTTTAGTAAGGGTCCAAAGAAAAATTTTCCGTCTGTCTGGTACTTGGTATGGCCTACCAGGTAGAATCTGGATCAGGATCGGGATCGGTACCTAGATACTGGGGATATTCGTTACCATGGACCGAAAAGAAGTCAACACCACCTCCCATATACTACCAATTATCAAACATAGCCAGTACCTAGGTACCACGGTACCTCCTGCCTAGAACCTAGGTACCACGACACCAGCCCGGTACCTGAGTACAACGATACCACTTTAGGATCCATCCGGGGTACGTATCCTTCCTGCCCAATAAGAAGAATGGTATTAGGGAGGTACCAGCGTACTTGAATACAAAGCTAGAGCTATCGTTTCTCCTCCAGCAACGAAGAAGAGAGAGTTGACTTCTCTGGCCATTTACAACGCCATTAATGGAGAAAGTCAACCCTAATTAATGGGAACAATCAACCCCATTAATGGATATCAGTTAACTCCTTAATAGCCATTCACAACGCCATTAATAAGTTAACTCAATCAATACCAAATAAGTAATCATGTGATTACGAATTAACTAGCTAAATTAATGGAGTGGGCAGTAAGAAAGAGTCCAAAGAGGAAACAAACATATCTACCCTAAGATATTCGCCACAAGCCGACTCTCAAGGGAACAACTACATTAAACAGAAAATTCTGCCTAATAAGGAAGGAGATAAATCTAGAGATCTTCGGCTTGCATTACACCGTGTATAATTACACTAGTAAAAGAACATTATAGATAGATTCAACGACTATCTCACTACTCATATACACGCCCAAATGGTACCCACAATCGACCAGAATAAGATCGCCAATAGAGTGAAAGGCACCTTGCATGATTCTCCATACACCATCACTATGGTATTATCTTGTTTATGTGCATTAACCTTTACCAGGAACATTCCGGTATCGGTTTTCACTCGATTACTATTGTAAGCTCTCCGGAGCACCAGAGTTGTACTATTTCTCCATTCTTGTAAGCTCCCAAGAGTGCTCATTGATATATATACGGAAGGGATTTCCTTCTTCCTCTAGATACTGCCCTTGGGGTTTTCAACATATGATCATTCATGATTCTTTTCCCCCCTTCGTCAGTCCATCTCTACATAAGACTTGTCTATGTCCCATTTACTTCTTGTATTGTGCATGTGTGAATATGAGTTAGTCTCCGACCCCGCTGGTCCTAACCACCTATCAGCATGATTATTTACTGATCTAAAGAAGTTAGGTGAACCAAGACAAGTTTAAGCCTAACTGAAATTACCTAGAGGCGAGGAGTCATTAATGGGTGGTCCAATCTTTCATTACCACAGTTATATCAACCAGGTGCACCAATCATTCCTTCTTGCTTGCTATATGGGACGGGAAACTACCGTGGAGTCGCGATCCTACCTCCTTGCATGCTATTTGGATCGAGGTTACCTTGAGAGGAGACTGAGGGTCGGGACTAGAGTACCAGGACCAGGGACAATGACCTGCCCTCTATTCAAGTAAAGGAACCTCAAGCGCCATGTTTCCTTCATATGCATGAAGCCTGATGGGTGGAAAGACTTATCTCCTACCTAGCTGTACCAAATTCCTTATTCTTTTACTCATGTGAGAGCAACAAGGTACGAGGTACCTACCCCTCGTAGCCTACTGGGTAGCGGGTTGAGGGTGTTAATTTATATTCCTCACCTTGAGCGAATTTTCGATTAACACCATCCTCACATAAATTGGAAAATAAACTATAATCTACAAAGTTTACTACATTACAAAGAGATACAAATTAAAAGAAATCTTCACTGTCTTCCATCTCTTGTAGTAAAGCGTACCTATGAGACACAAGTTGATAATAACATTATTTTCAAAACAACAAGAACAAATGAGGATATCAATAAACAATGAAAGCAATGTACTCTTGCTCTCCCATATTGGGTTACTCTCTCTCTAAAATAGCTAACTCTCTTAATTGCCCAAGAATATATGAACAAAAACAATACTCCCCATAAATCCTAAAACTTATCCCCATTTTTTGTCTTAAGATAGGAAAAGGGGTTCCCTACAGAGGGTTCCCTTGGCAAAAAAAGCTATAAGCAAGCCAGGATGCATAATCATATAAACACACTTTATGCGGCTTAATGGATTGAGATAGATTCAAGGAGGTTTTATTTAGAAATCAAATGTAAGTGTGTGTAAAAGTTGTTTGGCATGTAAAGCAAGTACTATTAAGCTCATGCATGAAAATCAATCTTTGGAACAATCAACATAACTTCTAAATGAGGTCAAGCCAATTTAAACCCTGTTGTTATGATAAAAAGATATATATCCAATCATTTGTGTGCAAAGTTAACTAATCACACCAAAAATATTTCATCTTTATTCATTACAGGACACATCATCATTCAATAAAATTGAGGTCTTATTTAGCAATGCATCATACCACAACATCAACAATAATCCACATATTTATGTTTTTCTCCTTTAAAACTAAAACACTTGTATTTCTATTTTTCATGCATAAGTAAATTCTCTTGATGTCTTACACTTGGTATCAAATGAATAGTCATTTCCTACATTGGGCGGCTTCACGTCATGTTGCCAGTAGTCCTTTTGAAGAGAGAGCTTAAGAATGCATATCAAAGAATCATGAACATGTGGAACAATTTTTATTCCTAGTGGTTAAAATCTTTAAGTCTTTAGATTCCATAAGATCATGAAAATGAGCCCTATTCTTCAACCTCTATTCTTTCATGCTCCCAATGCTACACCTCTTAATGTATTTAAAGTAATTTGTTCTTATGTGACCAATCATACCATAAAAATGACAAGTAATCAATTTGTTAATTTAACCAATCACACCATAAAATTGACAAGTAGGCACAAAGTGAGAGATCACACCATTGCCTTGAGTTCTTATATGGCGCCTTTGGTGGTACACTAATTGGCTTCTCCTGTGACAATTCCAAATTGGTTGCCTTTGGTGATACATCGGTTGGCTTCTCATTTGAGATTGGGTTGATGGTTGGTGACTTTGTGGCTTAGCTTGTCGAGGTGGTTGAGACGTTTGTTATTGTCTCCCTGGTTGAGCTTGTTGAGCATGTTGAACTTGCCTCAATGGTTGGTGAAACTTTGGTTACGGCATCTTTAATAGTTTAGGTTGAACAAGTTTCCTTGGAAGCATTTTCATTGAGTCATTCTTTGAGGATTAACTCACTTTAAAAGTCCTTTTGGAGTGTTGAGGAGGGAAAGGTCCTTTAGGAATAATTTCCTTCATAAAAGTAGTCTTATTAGAGAATTGTGTGGTCTCATCATCTACAAAACATAGCGCTCTCTTGTCATTAGGATTTTTGCCAATACTCAACATAATGTCAAGCTTCTTTGATCCTGAAGTCAATTTGGTACGTGACTCATTTGCTTCTTCAAGTTCTCTCTTCAACTTGTCCCCATTCTCTTTGACAAGTTTCACTTTTTCATCTAAGTGACTAACATTAGTTCTTAATTGAAGATTATCCTATTTTAATCATGGAACTCCTTATTATTTTTCCTTAAGGAGTTCTGGAAACATTCAATAAAATCCTCATATTTCATACTCTTTTCGTTCTCATGTCTAGAGGAGGAGGAGGAACATTCGTCGTCGGAAATCTCTAAACCGAAGTTATCTTTATCACTCAAATAGAGAAACTCTCCTTATTTTGCTTCTCATTCTTTGAGTTAATTTCCTCATCAAGACTTTCACCTTGGTCTCTTATAGCTCCATCAACAATTTCCTCTTATGTGGCTATAACAATCACACTCCTAGCTACACCTTCATCAACCACTTCCTCAAATTCAAGAGTTCAGGCCTTGTTGCCTCTTACATCTTCTACATAGGAAATCCCAAAAGCTGTCAAGTTTAGAACATGATCTTCATCTTCTGAAGAGTCTTAGTTGTTTTATTCACTCACACTAATACTTCATGTGGCTGCTATAGCCTTTCCCCATATCGTGTCTTTCAAGTTACCACAATTAGTAAAGATAAGCCTGAATGCTCCATATATAAGGTATTGGATGCCTTTCCATGATAATTTATCTTGATTCAGCTCTAACTTCTTGAACAAAGTCTTCTTAATGAAGTCATTTCCTTTAGATTTATATCCCTTATTTTCTATATTCAAAAATCTCAAGAATTTCTTAACCATAAGAGCCATTTCATCATCTGAATCAAGGGCTATCTTCTTTCATAATCTTCGAAGCAATCCTCTTTTGCTTCTTTGGTTGAGCTTTAAGCTTTCTTGACTCAAGGGCTAGGAACTTATTGATTACTTGACTCGGATTCATCTTCTTATAATCACTATTCTCCTAAATAGCTGTCACCTTCGATTTGAATTTGTTGGGAGGAGATCTCATGATCTTTGGATTTAACCTAGTATCGGTGTAGGGATTTTCAAGTTGAACACTTTGGTTGATTATGTCCATCAACTTGATTTGGAAGGCATTGAACAACTCATCCTCTTCCATCTTGATTGTCTCAAATTTGGTTTGAAGAACTTGAAGTTTGAGTCCTTCACCATTTGAGTTCCCTCATATGTCATCTTAAGGATCTCTCATGCTTTAGGATCAATCGTTTTGATTTGGTTAAACTTGTATCGGTTATGTTATATGGCATAAAACAATAAGTTCATCGCCTTTTTGTTCCACTTAGAAGCTTCAAACTCTTGAGTACTGCATTGAGCCTTTGGCTTAGGCATTATACTTCCGTCTTCGACAGCCATGGTGGGTCGGAGTGTACCCATCTTCAATAGTCATCCAAACTCTATCATCCAAACTCTTTCATCTATAACCAAGAAGAAAGACTCCATCATCTCTTACCATGAGGAATAATTATCATCGATGAGTAAATGCGGTCTCGTAATCAAGTCAACCTCCTGATTCATCTCGAATTCACTCATAGTGTTTGATGATATGAACGAAATGAACGAAACACACAAATCCACGTCACAAATGTGCAAGGAACAACCTAAGTATATCTAGGAACCTGCTCTTATACCAATTGAAATTACCCTAATATGTGTCTAATAATCAATTGATTACTAACATTTCAATTAGTCAAGATTAGCGTATAAAAACCCAAATCAAACAACAATAAAAAAAAACCAAGTAAAGTGCGAAATTAAAATGAACACTTGATTTTTCCATAGGAAACCCTCAACAAGGAAAATCCCATTGGACTAGCATCACTAACCAATTGGTCACAGAAACTCCACTAACTGAATATTTGCTTACAACCTAAGTTGACATCCTATTCAATCTTCTCAAGGCTTGTAACACAAATCATTGTACCCGTAACCCTTTAAAAGTGGGTCTTACAATACTTGAGCAACTATCACATGTAGCGACAAGACTTGGACTGTATGAAGATAATAATGTTTAAGTGAACATGTATCAATGTACTATAAGATATAATGTGCAAGACAACACACAATAGGCTTAACTAGTATGATAGAAATGCAGTCTAACAATCCAAGTTATTAAGATGTCTAAATATACAGTTAAGAAGAAGTCTTTCCAATTAATATACAATAAAAGAGGTGTCTTGGCAAACAAGAACAATAAAAAAAGGAGGGAAGTTTGTAATAACTTGCCCAAGTGATGAAAACCTAAGAGAGCATGCTTGAATGATGCTTAATGATGCTTAGATGCTCATGGACTTTTAGATTGGAGAGTTAAAAACACAGTCTTGATTGTTTATCTCTCAAGGAACTCTATTCTCTCTCTAGGGAGCCAATAAGCCAGAGTTTATGGTGAACAAGAATGTTTCTAAGGAATTAAATAAGAGACCATCAAAACTATATCGTTATGGCTAGATTGTCGCGGTCCCGATGTTACGGTTCATTAAGACAATAATCGGTAGCGAGAACGAAACTGAAACAACACCAGAAAGTAGCGGTTTACATTTTTCACGGAGGTCCATTACGGCACAAGAACCCTGAAAAACACTAATGAAAAACTTCATGCCAATTGTCACGGTTCACCATGATCACATCACAGTGAAAACCACTGGAAGGTTTGTCACGATCGATGGTTTACGGTAGTCCAAGATGGCACCTGGACCTCAAAATCCTCCAGAGAGGAATGTCACGCCCATTGTCTCGATCATTAAAAAGGGCACTTGTACCAAGAAACCCACTGGAAGATTTGTCGCTATCTACCACAAATATGCCAAGACTACGTCAATAAGAAGGAAAAGGCCTTCTCATGCTATCAAACACATTAACTTATATGCAATGTGTACCAGTGTGTGAGTGTTGAAATGCACATATAAAAGACAATAAAATACACAAATGAATGTCATTCAAGTGAGTGCATGTGTGTGTGTGTGTATGTGTGTGTGTATGTGTGTGCACCTAAACTCTTCAAGAGTTTTAACATAAAATTTTCTTAGGATGAGAATTCTAGTTAACACTCTCAAGACCACTACCACGGAGGTGGTGGCCGGGGTTTGGTACCTAGATCGTTGGAGCAAAGTTAGATGTGGGAATATAAATACAGTGAAGAGTGAAATAAAATGCTTTATTATAAATCATATATGTCTTACAAAAAGATTTCGAATATTCTCAATTTCACTAGGGTACAGTAAGGTGGCAACCTCGTGCCTGTCTAGAAGTAGAAAATAATGATGGACGTGTTCTGATGATAGACTTTAGGCCAGAGTAAGACCTCTCTCTTTGTATCCCTTTTTTTTTCGCTCTGTGTGTTCCTTTCTTAATTGTCCCCTCTTTTCTTCGTTCATGTTGGGCGTATTTATACATAGTCTGAATAGGTCAAACTTGTGAATCTCCCGCCATGATTCTCTAAATCCATTCCCTCCTTATCGGGCAGGATATTTTATTTGAAAGTCATTGACTTCGAATTAATAATGGATTCGGGAATATCATAGGTGGAGATAAGTTTGTTTCCTCTTTTGACTAAATCACTTGCCTAACATGTATACGTTGTTTCAATATTTATTAAAGTGTAGATATGACCTCATACGTCTTCATAACGGGATTCCTCATGGAGGTCGTCACATATGGTGTTCTTGTCTCGTAGAGCGAGATAGATTCATACCCTAGTCTTGGTATTAGGAGCTTGGTATGACCTTTCCAGGTCTCTTGGAGCTTGGGATGGCCTTATGGGTGCTCTTTGGTGGTAATGGAGCTTTGACGGGCTTCCTCTTACCATGCCCAAATAGGTTTGAATCTTCCTTTGGTGAAGTGGAGCAAGGCCATAGCATGGACTCAATGTCTTATAGGTCCTTTTTGCGTATGGAGAGGGTGGCAGACTTGCAGTGAAGTTACGAGGAAATTTTGACCTCAAGGAGCCTGGATCGTCATGTATTGGGCTTTCCCTGAATTTTGTACCTTGGTGTAAGGAGCCCGATTCGATTGTGTCAGGCTCCATTTTGGATGCTTCCAAAGCTTGATGACTTTTTCTCGCTTCTGCGGGGTGGCTCTACAGCTTGATCTCAAGATCCGTGGTTCCATGGTGGGTAATCTCGTGCTTGGGGTCCGGCTCGGGCTAGGGCTAGGAGAGTGGAAAATTTCCCTTTGATCCTTAGTCAAGTTTGGCTATTAACAGAAGTCCCCTCTGACTTGAACCTTGGTGATTGAGTTAGGGTTGGAGTCAAACTTCCTATTTCAGTTGGGAAATTTTCCTCCTAACGCTGCTACTAGAATCTTGTTGAAGATCTTCTCATTCAATGCGTGAGTAACGTGGCGAGCATAGACTTGTGCGTTTCTTAAAATAATCTGGCTCCATTACACTAGCTCACAAGTTTTGAGGCAAGCTCTACCGAAGATTTCACCGAAGTCACTACTCCATTAACTTTTATTTAAACCCGACTACTTTGCCACCTTCCTCACGTTTTATTTCTTTCAAATTTTAAATTTTCTTAGAAAAAACCTCCCTTCAACTCCACTGTCTTCTCTCTCGTCGAACCCAAAAACTCCCTCTACCATGTCAAAAAATAGTTGCGATTCCATTGTCTCCATTGTCAATGGAGAGGAAGCTTCCAGTCTCTCCTAAGGAAAACGGGTACGAAAAGATTTTGACAGCTATAACTCCCCTCCAAAACCCGCAGCACCACCGGTCGAACAGAAACGTAGACATTGAGACTGGGTTTCTTTAACAGACCGGATAACCCTTTGAACCTGGCAGTCGAGGATTCCGATTGTGAACCCCGGGATGCTGCTGCCAGGAGAGTTCAAGTTACAGTTGTTGATCCTCCTCTGGAGAGGTTTCCTCCTTATAACTTCAAGGTTATTCCAGACTCCACCGTTGATCCGAACTCGATCGCTCATCTGAGGTCCAAATATGATATTCCTGACAGCGTTTCCATCTTAATTCCTTATAGAAATTATGATGCCTTTAATCCTCCCAAAGGCATGCTCCCAATTCATGTAGCGGCCTTCGAGAATGGGGTCAGTCTTCCTCTCCATCCTACCCTTCGACGGGCTCTCAGCGCCCTACAGCTAGCTCCCTTCCAGCTGACGCCAGGCTTCTGGAGGCATATGATTGACTTTCTCGTACTGTGGACGGAACAGTGAGAGCTAAGAAAGGTCACCAGGGAGCCTCAAGCATAGGAGCTGGCTTACCTCTTTCAAATTGGAAGCCTGTCCAGAGCTCCTTGAGGCCAGTTTTATGCGAAAGCTAAGAACAAGCTCAACTTCATCATTCTTGGCGTTTCAAAGAAGGATCCAGCCTGGAAGGAGGAGTGGATACTGGCAGGGAATGAGTGGAGAAGCTCGATCTTTATTGGTGGGCACGAGTTCACGGTTCCCGCAGCTTTCAATGATAAACCATCGTGGTACCAGGATTCCTTGCCCGCTGAGTCTGAAGCTGTATTGAAGGCCATCCTTGCTAGGAACTATTTGAACCCGAAGTTTCCAACAGCTAACTCATTTGATTCTTATAGGGTGCATCAATACCTATAAATATCTGATGTTACTCCTCATAAGTAATATTGAACCATTATGCTTTTGTTTCATTGGTTAGCTCGATTCTAACGTCTTTCTTCTTTCTCTCTTTTTTCTTCTCTTTTTTTAAAAGTTTTTATTGTTGCTCTAGCTTCTTATGAAGCCCGACAGGCCCGGCAAGCCCACACTCTTCTCCCTTCTGCTAGACCAATCTAGGGGGTTGCTTTTGTTTCTTTGGTTGGGAATGCATCTGCTCTTGCTCCATCCCCCTCATAGGCTAGGTCTAGGATCGTGATCCTTGAGTCGTGAGCTTCTAGGGTGCTAAACCAGGGAAGGCCCGCTTCCCAGTTTGCTGATACGATAACCTCTGACCCCTCTATTCCTTTTGTTGCTACTGCTACTATTGTTGGTCCAACAGTTTCCTTACCCAATGTCTCTGCCTTACCATCCATGCTCCCAACTCCTCGAGCTTCGACGGACCCTGAGGCTGGTGTTTCAGAGGTTCATCTTGCCCGCCAACAATGTCAGTCTAGCTCGGTGGGACAAGACGAGGTCTTGGAGCAGTTCGTCGTGTCTTGCCCGTGTGGTGGGCTCTCTAGAATGTCTTCAATACCCTTGGACGTCTTGCTTACCAAGGGGTCCACTCTTTTGATTGAGGTAATTCTCTTCTTATTTCTTTACTTATCGTTTTTTAGCTCCATCAGTGTCGAACCTTGGCTTTACATCATATAGGCCTATAAATTCAATGTTGCTATGGGCCATCAGGAAGCCTCCCTCCGTGACCGGGCTATAAAAGATGAGGTCAGAACTGAGAAGGCCTTAGGGTTACTTGTACGAGCTCAAGCTTAGTTCAAGAGATAACCTCCAGTCAAGAGGGAATGGAGGCTGAGCTGGCCGGGCTACATTACAGCTATGAGGGGCTGAAGCGGTCCAATGACCAAGAAAACCTCCGATTTGAACACTGGGCTAAGTGAAGGGATTCTTAGAAAGCAAAAGCCAAAATGTTGGATGTTGAAAATTAGGGATTACATGCCCATGTGTCCAAGCTGCTGACCGAAGTGGATGCTTCCTTCAGTGATTGGTATTTTTACGCCTCCTTCCAAGTTGCAGAAGCTCTCCCTCTTCTCTTCGACTTGTCCACTATCGCTGACTGGGATACGGAGGAGATTATGACCAGAGTTGTAGAGATGTCTCTTCTGATGGTGATAGAGAGGTTTCTTCTGACCTAGCTAGAATCGGGAAGCAACCTATCATGGCAAATCCTCATTTCCCCCTTCCACATTCCCTGTCTCATGTGCCTGGGAATCCTCCAGTAGTGTTCTGTACACGCAGGTTGAGGGAGGTCAGCCAAACGCCCAGGTGGAGGTCCAGAGCCACTTTACCCTTAGTACAGAGTTAGAGGCTGTATAGAGTAAAATGGAGTCGATAACTACCATTCTTGGCATGGCCATCCCATCTGAGGTTATAACAGTGGTCAATAAGGTCTTATAGGAGGACCCAGCTAAGTAGCAGGAAATTGAGGAACCTCTGGAGGAAAGGGTAACAGAGGTGGCCAACTAGGATGAGAAACTACCGGAATGAGGAACGGAGGACGAAGGCCGGGAATCATGAGAATGCAGGAGCTTGATACTGTTTATCCATAACCTGTTTTGATTGCCTAGAAAGAGGGGTGGGCACCCCGCTTTACTCATGCAAACTTTAGTCAGCTTTTTCATCATCATTTTTTTTATGTAGCCTGGAACCAAGGGTTGGGCTCCTTGCTTGATCAATGTAGCCTTACTAGGGGATAGGCACTTTCTTTCTTAATGAAAATCTTCTTTGATTTCCTTTACATTTGCTTCAACAAACTTTGACTTGGCTGAAATCTTCTTGCCTCATTTCTGACCTCGATCCAGATGTGACCTCTGAAATAACTTGAGTTAATTGAATTTGGTAAAAATAAAGAGATCTTAAATTTGTTTAAGTATGAAATTAGACAGCTTGTTCAAACTCTCATCCCTCATCAGAAACTTATAGCTTGATGACTCCAGTGAGTAGCCCCCTTACACGATTTCAGGCTAGCTTGCACCTGTCAAAGTAAGAAATCATATACACATGGAGGATTAGTAATCAGTAATAGTTTGGACATTGGTAATTAGGTGGGAAACCTTGCCAAGCTCGGGTCCTTCTTGAGTTTTATAGCCCGACCGAGGCATTAGGGAAGCTATTTGGAATTCCTGGTCTCGAGACGATCATTGTCGACATACTATGTCAATCTTCCTGGTAGGGCTGATCCAGACCAGGGTATTATGAGATCTAGATGGTAACTATGCTCTTATAGTCAGACCCTTCCTGTGGGAGGTCATCCGACCAAGGCATCAAGAAAGCTAGCTAGCTGTCCTGGTCTCGAGATCTGGATGACAGCTATGCTCTTATATCCAGACCCTTCTTGGTAGGGGGTGGCGCTCGATCGAGGCATCAGGGATAGTGAGGGGCTGGTCGGAGAGTCTCATTCAAGGAGAAAACATAACGTAATTGGGGATGGAGAGAAAAATAGCAAACTTTATTGATGGCTGAAATAGAGTACATTTGCTGATATTATTATTTTAAAAAAAACTTATTGATATCTAAGGGAAGGTAGCATGCTGCTGGAATCCCCTGTCTAAGGGTAGAACCTTCTCAAATGGATTGCATTCCAGGTGTGATCAATGGATCGACCGTCCATGTCTTCTAACTTGTAAGACCTATTTTGAATCACTACATTGATCAAGTATGGACCTTCCCAGTTGGGTCTTAGAACCCCGTGTGACCTCACCCGGGTATTATGTATAACTTTTCTGAGAACTAGATCCCCTTCCTTGAAGCTCCTGGCCTTTCACTATTTTATCAAAACACCTCGCAATCTTGCTCTGGTAGATTGCTACCTTTTTTGTCACCTGTCCTTGTTTTTGTTCCAAGAGGTCTACACTAGCTCAGAGCTTGAACTCGTTGCTCTCTGGTTCAAAGTGTTGTACCCTAAACGAGGTCAGCTTATACTCTATGGGGAGGAAAGTTTCAACCCCGTAAGCCAGAGAATAGGGTGTTTCCCCGTTTGATGTCCTCCTCAAGGTTCAATACCACCAGAGGACCTTGGGAAGCTCTTCAACCCAATTTCCCTTATTCTGTTACAGTTTCCTTTTCAGAAGATTCTTGATGGTTTTGTTAGTTGCTTCAACCAAACCGTTGGTTTGTGGATTAGCTACCGATGCAAACTGGAGGTTGATACCCAACCTCTCACAATAATCTCTGAATCTCGCATTATCAAACAGTTTTCCCAAGTCAGTGATTATGACCAGCGGGGTACCGAACCTGCTTACCACATTTGTCTTGACGAACTTGGTAGTATTTTCTTCTGAAATTTGGGAAAGGGGTTCTTCCTTGACCCACCAGGTGAAGTAATCAATGGCGACGATAGCATGCTTCGCTTGTCTAGGGGCTGTAGAAAGTGGTCCAATTAGGTGGACCCCCATATAGCAAATGGGTAGGGTGCGTTAGGTCTGTGAGTTTTGTTGGAATTATTCTATATCAAAACAACATTTACTTTGTATTGTTTAGTTGTCTAGGATTTATGATGATTCAAGCTTCAAAGAGGAAATGACAACTATTGAAGCAAGTTCAAGTCTTCAAAGGGAAAATTGCTTCATGATTCTACAAAGGTATATTAAGACCTTTCTTTTCTCTTTCAAGGCTTAGGTACACACACACATATCATACATTTGTGTCCCTGCATCGTTGTGCACCATTATAGGCACACACACATACAATTCATTCATATGTATCCCTGCATCATTGTGCACCATGTATAACACATTCACACATTTGAAGATGAGTGCTTATGCATTGGTATGGAAATAACATGTTTTGGAATATGCATGATTGGAAACTATATCTATATAGTTTGCATTCTAGTGTGAATTGTGTTTGTGTATGTATATGTTTGTATAACATGGATATTGAACTTGATTTTAGTCTTAAA
This sequence comes from Dipteronia dyeriana, assembly GCA_032871835.1. NCBI lineage: Eukaryota > Viridiplantae > Streptophyta > Magnoliopsida > Sapindales > Sapindaceae > Dipteronia > Dipteronia dyeriana. The sequence continues at coordinate 83,642,208 of CM065297.1, forward strand.
TCATTCTTGATTGAGTTTCGGTCATTTCGGTTACTCATACTATTGATTTCAAGTTCTAAGTCAAAAGATACTACACTTTCAACTCATGTTGCGTACATTGTCTTCGTCTTCATATATCGAGTCGAATTATTATTTTCTGGGTCTAGTATTTTATATTTTCATGTCCGTGAGAGAGTTACAGTTTGTAATCCGTAAACGGATTTGAATTCCGAGTTCGGAGGCCAGAGAATGGTCGAAGAACGCGAGGGAAGCGCATGGGAGTTGCACCATGGCCGAAGGCCAACAAGAGGTACAAGCCTGAGATGGCACGTGGCCATCTCGGCTGCAACTCCTTGCTGCCCTGAGATGCCCACGCGCCATCTCGGGGAAGCATCATGAAGGGGCAGCTTTGGTCTTTTCACATATATCTCTTCCCTCTTCTTTATATATCTTTTCTCTCTCTCATTTGAATTCAAGGAAGAAAAAAACTACAATGCAGAAAATTTCCAGATTTTTTCTCTCAACTTTGAATCACCATATCTCTCTCATTTCTTATCCGATTTGAGTGATTCAAGTTGGAGAAGTTTCATATTGAAGTCCTCTATCATTTCTAAGCAACCTTGAAGTCATTTTTTCAATTTTTCTGGTAGATCACACCATTTTCGTGACTGCACTCGAAATTATCAAGGTAGTTGTTTATCTTTTGATTTCCTTGATTCTAATGTTCAAATACCTTGGGTCTTCTTTCTACTTGTGTGTAATTGACTTGAACATATGTTAATGAGTGATATATCTTCAATTAAATGCTAGTTTTGCTTAATTAGAAACTTGATTGTGAGTTAGGTTTCAATTAAACCTATGTTTTCACATGATTGTGAGTTGTATTGTGCTAGCATCTTATGTAGGACTATTTGTGCTTTGATTGACTTAACTTTCATGATTAATAGTCTTATCATGTGCTAGAACTCATTTGTTGAATAAATTTAGGATTAGCACATTTGATTATATATTTAGAGTCTATTAGAGTTTAATTGACTAGTTTGTGAATATGTGCTCTAAATGATTGTTAGAGATTTGATTGATCATATCTTGTGTTTCTAGCATTTTTGTGTTAGTACTAAAGTCTTGAATATGTACTTCATGAACATGTTTATTTCAATCTTTAGCAACATGAATAAAATCTAGGTTTAAAGTGTGTGTTTGGAAATTTGGCATGCTCTAGATTTTTGTTCATGTATAAGATCTAGACAATCTTGTTTTGTGAACTTTATTGTCTATGTCTAGTTCTTCATAGAGTGTACCTAATCCATACATTTCATATGCTCATGCATCATCTTGTGTGGTGTCATTTTTGGATTATAAACTAGAAAAAATATACTTTGTGTGCTTATTGATTAATTCTAGTTTCCATAGAATTTATTGATCGTCTTATTCTATGTTACGTGCTTGTTTGCGTTTTGCATTCATGATCACGTAGATGCCTTGTGAGAAGGAAGTCTTGACAATAGGTGTGAGACCTATGTTGTTGAGCAAGAAGTCTTGACAAGAGGTGTAAAGCCTTGGATTGTCAAGCAAGGAAGTCTTGACTCGAGGTATGAAGCCTTGGATAGTTGAGCAAGAAGTCTTGCCTAGAGTTGGGAGAACTCAGATAGGTGAGCAAGGAAGTCTTGACTAGAGTCGGGAGGACTTGGATAGTTGAGCAAGAAGTCTTGCCTTGGGTCGTGTGGATCCAAATAAGGTGAGCAAGGAAGTCTTGACAAGAGGTGTGAAGCCTTGAATTGTTGAGCATAGAGCGGCAACTTCTAGAGTAGGATAGGAGGGTAGTTCCTAGGTGAAGGGGTCACTTGAGAGATTGTACTTGTCTTATCTACTAGTCGATTTTGTTTTCCGGTGGCTGCTATCCCGTGGATAATTCCTCTTCGGAGGTTTACCACGTTATATCTTGTGTCAACTTTTCTCTATCCCTATCTCTCTAATATTTGTATTGTGGATAGAACTCTTTATATAAGTTGACTTCCTTATATAATATTGTTTGTGTATGTTAGATAACTTTGTATCTTGTGATACTTCATTCAAGTTGTAAAGTACAACTTTATAATACTCTAAGTACAACTTATCAAATTTTATCTACATTGAAAATACCTGTTCATAAGATACATTGATTCTTGTTGTATGTTTTGTAGACTAAGAGTGGAGATTTGAGCATACATGAATATATTGTTTTCTCATAACAATCATGTTGAATGTTAATTTGTATGCTTATCAAGGTTTTGTCACTAGTCTTGAATGATTTGTCAAAATTGAGAGACAACCTATTCACCCCCCCCCCCCCCCCCCTTAGGTTGTTTAGTATAACCTTGTACACATTCTTTCAGGGTGAACTGATCAAGGATAGTCATTTAAGAGGTAGATGATTTAGGTTCGAGGTCCTTTGACACGGCTCGCAAGATTGGACAAACCCCTTTGCATCCTAGTGGATAGTTGGCCAATAGTACCCTATGCGAAGTACCTGGTAGGCCAGAACCTTGCCACCAATGTGATTTTCATAGTCCCCAGTATGAACCTCTCTCAATGCCTATCTGGCATCATCAAGATGCAAACATCGAAGCAAAGGAAGGGACTTGCCTCTCCTATAGAGGTACCTATCCTTTAGGCAATATCAGACCGAATATCGGACCAAAACTCTCTTGATCCTCTGGCCTTGGTCGAGCTCCTCAGAGAGCTTTCCTTCCCGAAGGTAAGTAACTATGGGATCCATCCACCACGGCAGCCACTCCACCAGACACATTTCTCTACCCACTGCTATACTTGGTTGGGAAATCACCTAAAGAGGAACTCCCTTTGGTAAGGCCTGTCCTCAATTCGCAGCTATCTTGGCCAAGACATCTGCTCGATGATTATGTTGTTGTGGTACATGTTCGATCCTGAATCCCTTAAATTTATGCTTGAGCTGCTGAACTTGCTTCAAGTAGGCAATCATGTTTTCTCCATTTGCTTGGTATACACCGAAAACTTGATTGAATACTAGTAATGAGTCACTATTGACATGTAGATAATCGGCTCTAAGCTCAATGGCTACCTTCATCCCTGCTATGAGTGCTTCATACTCTATCTTATTGCTGGTAGCCTTAAACTCGAATCTGAAGCAGCTGTAGATTTTAGTCTTCTCTGGATTTGTTAAAACTATGTCGGCTCCCCCCTCAGCTTGCCCGGAAGCTCCATCTGTGTAGAGGATCCATGTTTTGCAATCTTTTGGGAAGCTGTTTTGTTTTTAGGACTTCTCATGAGCTAGATCTGATATTGCGGAAGTCCCCTAGCTTGGGAACGTTGAGTATTCCGCCACAATGTTTGCTAAAGCTTGGGCTTTGATCGTAGTCCTGACCTTATACTTCAAATCAAACTGAGTAATCTCCAAGGCCCATTAAACTAACCTTTTGGATACATCTGATCTCTACAGGAACTGACGGAGAGATTGATCTGTTACTACCGCAACTGAGTGAGCTTGGAAGTAAGGTCGCAACTTCCTAGTTGAGGTAATTAGCGCATGGCTCACATAGTTGATGGGTCACTAGACTCTATCTCTACACTTCTTGACCAAAGCCCTGCTCACTGCTGTTTCAAAGACAGCCAGGTAAATCTGGAGTTCCTCACCGGGAATTGGTTTAACCAGCAACGGTCGGTTGTTCAGATACTCCTTCAAAGTTCAGAAAGCCCACTCACTTTTCTGATCCCACTTCATGTTCTTTCCTTGTTTGATAACTCCAAAGAAAGGGAGACACTTATCTTTGGAACGAGAGATGAACCGGTTAAACACTGCGATACTCCTATCAGGACGTACACCTGTTTCAGTGAAGTCGGGGAATCCAGGTCCATTATGGCTCTGATATTTTTTGGATTAGCCTCAATGCCTCTCTCGTTGACCATAAAACCCAAGAACTTCCCTACAATAACCCCGAATGCACATTTGGAGGGTTTAATCGCATCTGGTTTTCCTTCAAGATTAGGAATGTTCTGCAAAGGTTCTCTTGATGCTCTTCTGCAGTTTGTGACTTGGTAATCATGTCGTCAATGTACACCACCATCGACCTCCCAATTTCAGGTTTGAATAGTCGATTGACCAACAGCTGATATATAGCTCCTGCATTCTTAAGCCCAAACGGCATCACCTTGTAGCAGTATAGACCCTGTTCAGTGATAAAACTGGTCTTGATTTGGTCAGCTGGGTGCATCGTGATATAGTTATACCTTGAGAATACATCTATAAAGCTCAGGAGCTTGTTCATTGCTGTGGAATCAACCAGTTGGTCGATTTTTAGGAGAGAAAAACTGTCCTACGGGGATGCCCGATTGAGGTCGGTGTAGTCGACGCACATACATCATTTCCCATTCGCCTTAGTAACCATTACCACGTTAGTGAGCCAGTCGGGGATATCATGCTTCCCTAATGAAATCGGCCTTGATCAACTTATCAACATCCTCTTGGACTGCAAAGTTCCTCTCCGTATTGAAATGTTGCCTCTTTTGCTTGAGAGGTTTGATGGTGGGATCAACCGCCAACCGGTGGGAGGCCAAGGACAAGGGGATCCCTGATATCTCATCATGGCTCCATGTAAAAATATCGTTGAACTCTTGGAGTAACTTGATCAATCCCTCATTTATCCCAGCTACCAGTGAATCTCTGACCTTTATCATTTTGGTCTGATCATTCTCTCTGACCGAAACCTCTTCCAGTTTGTCAACAAGGTGACCGCTAGCCCATTCCCTTCCTTTCCCCTCTTCCTCTGTCACTTGGGAATCATTTTCTGGATGATCAGTGGGCTTTAAGTCCTCCTGGTTCATCCCTGGTACTTAATGGCTTTGGATTGTTGTCACTTGTGAAAACTGTCTTGCCAGTATTGTCAGGTTAAAAGAGACTGCATAACATTTTCTAGCAACATGCTGGTTACCACATACCTCGCCTACATGGTTTCGACTGGAAATTTCAAGGTGTTATTGTAGGTCGACAAGACTCCCTTATTGGCTAAAAGGAATGGTCTTCCTAGTATAGTATTGTAGGCCGTTGGAAAGTCGACTGCAACGAAGTCTGTCATTATGTTCTGTGTGAAGGGTGCGGTTCCTACGATCACTGGAAGTATCTTGGATCCCACTGGCATGACAGAGTCATCTGTGAAACCATACAGAGGAGTCGTGCAACTATTATAGCACGACTGCTTCAAGTTATGTTTCTCCAAGGTATCTCTGAAGAGGACATCTATGCTACTGTCGGAATCGATAAGCACGCAATGGACCACGCGGTTGGCGATCTATACTGTGACCACTAAAGGATCATCGTGGGGCTGAATAGTGTCGTAGATGTCCGCCTTGAAGAAAAGAATCTTAGTCGTCTGAGACGTGCCAACAGTGCTCTGTTCTAGCCTGAAAATGCTTTAACCTTCCTCCATACGAGAAATCTTCCTTGAGTGGTTTTTCCGGGCATTATTGGAGGATCCAGCCAAGGTGGGAGATCTGCTGATAGTATGGACGGCTTGGATTTGCTGCATCAAATCCTTCTGCTTACCTCTTTGCTTCTCCTCATCTTCCTAAATTTCTGCTTGTACCTCATTCCCCGTCTGGATGTTATCCCTGACTTGTTGTAGAAACTCTACCAAGTAACCTCCCCTTACCAGAGCCTCTATCTTGTTACGTAGGTTGTAAAACTCTGATATGTTATGCCCGATGTCTTCGTCGAAGTGGCAGAACTTGTATCGGTTTCTGGCATCGGTTAGGGCTATCATTGGTGCCGAATTCCTCAGCAAATCTCAGATGGCAAGGTAGATTGTTTCCCAGGAAGCATTTAGTGAGGTATAATGGATGAACCCCTCTCATCCTGGGTTACGGGAGCTACCTTTTTTGGAGGAGAGTAAACCCGGGGATGAGTTCTCCTTGCTCGAAATCAATCCCGTTGAGGTTAAAATGGGGGAAGATGGTATGTCGACCGTTTAGGAGGTTTATTTTGAATCTTTTGAACTGGTGTCGGCTTAGGTACTTCCTTCTTCTAGCGCTTCACCACTCCCATGTCATCATGTTCCAACTTGACTTTCAGATATTCCTCGATCTTTATCTACTCTAGATCCCGATCGTATGTTTCTTGATAGGTTTCTGGTACATGCTTAGTGAATAATCGGATTAGCTTTCCTGCCCACAAGTTTCTACTGAAGTTGGCCAGGGTCTCGTTCTCTGTGAAGACTCCCATCTAGATAACTTCCTTGTGGAACCTTTCCATATAAGCCTGGAGGGTTTCCCCTCTCTCTTGGATCACGTACTGTAGATGGATTGGATCCTTTAACCAGGGTTTGACACTCTAAAATTATGAGCATAAATCAGTTGACAACTTCGTGAATGAGTATACACTACCAGCGGGTAACCTTCTGAACCAGGTCATGGCATAGTCAGTTAAATTGGTAGGGAACATCCGGCACATGGCGACCCTGGTTGTGTTCTAGACCTCCATCTGTTGGACAAAACTCTCTAAGTGGCTCAAAGGATACTCCATGCTAGAGAACTTAACTGAGGGCATCTTAAATTTTGGTAGAAGTTTCACCTCCCGAATCCTTCTGGTTAAGGAAGCGTTCATCTCGTTCAGGGGGGTCTCTTTTGACCTCCTTACCTTTCCCTCACTTTAACTGATGGATATCCTTCTGCATTTTAGCCAGCTGGTCCCTCAGACGCTTATTTCCATGCTTCTTGGAAACTACCATGGATCTCTCATTGTCAGATCCCCTCGATGAGCAGGATACTTCCACTTTATCCTCTTCTGGGGCTTGCTCCACTTACGCAGTTTGCCGGCTACCACCAACCTCAACTCGAGGTTCTTTTCCGGAAGTCACCGGTCGATGAGGGCTACGAGGTGCCTTTGGTAGGACTACGCTGCTGACTTGACATGCCTGGGTTGATAGAAGGTCGGCCTATCTGGGTTTAGGGGCATGGGATTTAGCCTGTCCCAGATGGAAATTGTAGGTCATGTCCTGTTGTAGGCAGGGATCGAAGGAGGGGGGTGCAACCGATCGAAGGCGGACTGCTTGGCAACAGGTCTGCTCGTCTCTCCTCGGGTACCAAGATCTGCCAGTTGAGGAACAATTCCTTCAGCAGCTAGATGGAGGTGGACATTTTCCACGATGGCCGTAACATACTGGTTGATCATAGCTTGGTTCAATTCCTAAGGGGTTGAAGCTCGCACCATGTCTAGCTGATATATGGCTGGCTTATGGTGCTTGGATTTCTTTCCTTTTTTTCTGCCATTTCTTGGTTGAAGGGGCGGACTGATGTCCCGAGGTCTCGGGCTGTCCTTGAGAGGATCGAAGCCTCATAATCACTGTAAAACAGTAAACTTGTAAATGTAAAAATGATGGTGTGGGGTTCTCACAGACAGCGCCAGAAAGTGTTAATGGAAAATTTACTCAGGATTATAAATTCCAGTTAACACGCTCAAGACCACTGCCACGGAGGTGGTGGTCGGGGTTTGGTACCTTTGGTACCTAGATCCCTCAAGAAAAGGTGAGTGTTGGAATATAAATACAGTGAAGAGTGGAATAATTTTCTTTATTATAAATCATATATGTCGTACAAAAATCTTTCGAATATTCTCAATATCACTAGGGTACAGTATGGTGGCAACCTTGTGCTTGTCGAGAATTTGAAAATAATGATGGTCGTGTTCTAATGACATAATTTAGGCCAGAGTAGGACCCCTCTCCTCTTATCCTTTTTTTTTTGTCACTCTGTGTGTTCCTTTCTTAATTGTCCCCTCTTTTCTTCATTCATGCTGGGGGTATTTATACACGGTCTGAATAGGTCAAACTAGTGAATCTCCCGTCATGATTCTCTGAATCTATTCCCCCATTATCGGGCGGGATACTTTTTTTGAAAGTCATTGACTTCGAATTAATAGCGGATTCGGGAATATCATAGGTGGAGATAAGTTTGTTTCCTCTTTGGACTCAATCGGTTGCCCAACACGTATACGGTGTTTCAATGTTCATTGGGGTGTAGATACGACCTCATGCACCTTCATGGCAGGATTCCTCATGGAGGTCGTCGCATATGGTGTTCATTGTTTCGTAGAGCGAGATAGATTCATACCCTGGTCTTAGTATTAGAAGCTTGATCTGACCTTTCCAGTTCCCTTGGAGCTTCAAATCTTCCTTTGAGGAAGTGGGGTGAGGCCATAGCATGGACTCGACGTCTTATAGGTCCCTTTTTACGAATGGAGAGGGTGGCGGGCTTCTAAGAAAGTTGCGAGGTAGTTTCGACCTCGGAGAGCCTAGTTAGTCATGCGTCGTGCTTTCTCTGAATTCCTACCTTGGTGTAAGGATCCCGATTAGATCGTGTCGGGCTCCATTTTGGATGCTTTCAAAGCTCGACAACCTTTCCTTGCTTCTGCGGGGTGGCTCCACAGCTCGATCTCAGGATTCGTGGTTCCATGGTGGGTAATCTAGGGCATGATGTCACGGGCCGCAAGCTTACAAGCCCTAGAGTCCAACAAAGGCCCTTACTCTGCCCAACTCCTGGAAGATTCTAGAGACCTCTCCACAATTCCAACATTGGTCAAGCTTCTGGAAGTCTCTAGCAACTCAACCATCTCTACACCATTTTTGTACTAAGCTAGATAGGTGTAGAATAATCTAGAACCTTGTAAAGGCATGTAAATACATGTAGAGTATTCTAGTTAGATGTAGAATATTCTGGAGACTTAATCTCCACTATTAGACTAGATTAGTCTAGAACATTCCTTAAGGAGGTGGCTTACCTATAAATAGCCAACCCCTCTCATTTGTAAACCATCCTAGAATTCTTACATTAATACAACTCTTCCTTTGAGAGTATTTGTGAGCATTCTAGTGATCCAGAGCATCGTGGTCTTCCTTCGTAAGTCTCACTGATGCACTGTCTCCAGGCTCCCCATTTCAACCCTCTCCCGACTCTCCTCACTCTAAATCGCTTCCGCATCTTCACACTCGGCAACGTTCGTCCAAGAACTTGCCCGAGTGTCCCTCTTACAAGGCTTACTTAGCAACGTTCCCACGGAAGTTGCCTAAGTGCCGCACGGGTGTGCCTAGATGAAATTCTCACCCCGTGACAATGGGCTCGGGCTAGGAGAGTGAAAAATTTCCCTTTGGTCCCTGGCCAAATTTGGCTATTAACAAAGAGTATAAATCACCTTTAAAGCTCTTTACTCTAGAAGCTTTGAGGATGCTAGAGGGTGTTTTGATCTCGATCAAGTCCAATCTCCTAAATTTACCCTTAAAACATTAACTCCAATCAATGGTTTGTCACCAAAATAAGTTAGTCACAAATAAGGAACTTATATAAATAAATACAAATATCTAAAGATCATATAAATGAATCCAAAACTATATAGAGGTTATGTTGACAACATTAATCAATCTCATAAATTGCATATAATTAAATAAAGATGAGTATTTAAAGAGCATAATAAATAAATTTTGAACTATACATTGGTTTTTTTTACTTCTTTAAAAAGGCTAATATATTGTGTATAAATAAATATGAATATTGAGATGTAAATAAATCATCCATCAGGAGATCCCTTTTACTTACTTACAATCATGCTTAGAATTGTAATAAAATTGAAAAACAGATGAAATAAATAAAGAAGAAGGTGAGAAGGGAATTTAACTCATCTTTGTAATTCACTTCAAGATAAATGATTTGGATTACATTAGTAACCTTACATATGAAAGGATGACTCTATTTATAGACTTTGACAAGAAGAGGCAGTCACATGCAAGCAGTGATGAAGCAAAGCTAAAAGCTTTAAATTGATACACTTATGTAGTCTTTATAGATCAAGTGGAGGAGAAAAACTTGTATGGAACAGTATCATTGACGTAGGAATAGGACCATCCAATAAAAATGTGCCACATAATACATTAAAAATATATTTTTATACTTTCAATATAAAAAACTCATTTTCATTGGATGGTACTATTGCCACGTCAAAGAGACCATTCCATTCAAATTTTTCTTCGAGTGGAGAGGTGTTTGCGCGGTGGACATCGATACTAAAATTATAACACTTAATTATTGCAAAAATAGGTGATTAACTGATTACTTATGCCCCGTCATGCACCCGTTTTTCAGTCTGTTTTCGTTTTTATTTTTCAAAAACGATTTCGAAAACGCGTTATTAACCGTTTTTCATTTATTTTCAAAAAAAAAAAATTGAAAAACAAAACCAATGTTAAAAGTGAAATATGTGAAAAACACAAAATACTTGTTTTTTGTTTTTGTTTTTGTATTTCATTTTGTTTTTCATTTTGTTTTTCACTATTTTATATAAAAATATATATTTTTTTTAAATTATTAATTGTACTATTATACGTTTCATATGGCTAGGACAAGACGGGACAAGATTTTTAAATGACCAAAGTGCCCCTCTTATATATATATATATATATTCCAGAATAACTTATTTCCAACTAGAACTAAAAGCATTCAAGCAATAATATATATATATATATATATATTATATAATAACATATATATAATATTATAATATATATTACTATATATAAATATTATATATTATAATATTTACATAATTAGTATATTAATATTCTATAATATATATAATATTATGATTATATATATTATTAAATATGATAATATATTATATATTATTATATATATAATATTATAATATATATATATTAATACTATATATATTATGATATATATATATTTAATGTTATTATGTACAATAATATATTATATAATATTAAATATATATATATATATTATCAAATATTATATATTTAAATAGGATATAATGTAATATATTATGTATTATATATATATATATAAATATAATATAATATAATAAAAAAAAATATAATATATATAATATTATAATATATTATTATAGTATATGTAATAATATTTAATATATTTTTTATATATTATTGTAATATGTATATATATATTAATATAATATATACAATTATATTTTTATTATATAATAATATATATATTGTAATTATTTATTTATAATTTAAGAGTTTGGTTTTGATTAATTCATTTTTTGATATGTTTTTTTGAATTAATTGTTTATGTGTTACTTTTGTTTAATTTAAAAATTACAATACAAAAATTATAATGGTTAATTATGTAATCAAAATTGACGTTTCAATTTTCGATAGTTTTCGGTTAACCTACCAGACACGTTTTTTCCGTTTTCATTTTCAAAATATATCTTTCAATATATGCTACCAAACGCGTTTTATATGCTACCAGATGCGTTTTCAGAATTCGAAACAGAAACCAAAAACACTGTTTTTATTTTCATTTTTATTTTCAAAAAACAACAACTGAAAAATGCTTACAGGACGGGCTCTTAGTATTCTTTTGAAAAACAATTAATTATACACGTGTCAATCTTTTATCAAATGTACATATATAATTACATGATATGGCATTCCCATGTAAAAAAAAAAAACTTGTCATGCATTTCTAGTACTTCCTACTTTATATAGAAAACTATAAATTAAAGTATTAGAAGAGATATAAATATATATGAGATTCACAAACAATTAGCTAGCTTTAAATTGAGCAACAATTTAATAGAAACTTATGTCAGAAAGAAGAGCTATTGATTGACAAAAACAAAAAAATATAGGTAAGTCCATTTTTGCTTACTCTCTTGAGGGTGGGTGAGCATTAACCGCTTCCCGCATGAATGACATGTGTCCATAGAGAGGTAAATTTATCCAAACACTAACAACTTTTAAAACAAATTTACCCCTCTGAACACATGTACTCCATACAAGAAAAGGGTAATGCTCACCCCCTAATAGGTGAGCAAAAGTGAACTCAATAGGGGTGGTATAGTAGGAAACTTTGAAAATACAAACACGGTTAAATGCACAAGGATAACCTAGAGAGGGGGGGTGAATAGGTTAGGCACATTTTTCGACTCCCTTAGAAACAAACAAAAGTTTGTCCCTCTAGATTGCTTGTATCACAATATATATAACAATTAAAGACACTTAATCAATATATAAAACAAGTAAAGTGTGATACAAACAAGTAATCATAACACATACATAATCTATATTATAGAAAGGAAGTCAACTTACATATAGAGTTCTATCCATAGTACTCAAATAAAAAATACAAATATAAGAGAGATAGGGATAGAGAAAAGTTGACACAAGATATAACATGGTAAACCTCCGAAGAGGAAACATCCACGGGTTAGCAACCACCGGCAAACAAAATCCACTAGTAGATAAGACAAGTACAATCTCTCAAGTGCCCCCTTCACCTAGAAACTACGCTCATATCCGACTCATGAAGATGTCGCCCTCTTGCTCAACAATCTAAGGCCTCACACCTCTTGTCAAGACTTCCTCGCTCACCCTTTCGGATCCTCACGACCCTAGGCAAGACTTCTTGCTCAACTATCCGAGTCCTCTCGACTCTAGTCAAGACTTCCTCGCTCATCCTTCTGGATCCTCATGACCCTAGGAAAGACTTCTTGCTCAACTATCCGAGTCCTCCCAACTCTAGTCAAGACTTCCTCGCTTGACAATCCGAGGTCTCTCACCTCTTGCTAAGAATTCCTTGCTCAACAACATAAGTCTCACACCTATTGTCAAGACTTCCTTCTCACAAGGCATCTAGGTGATCATGAATGCAAAACACAAACAAGCACGCAACATAGAATGTTATGATCAACACATCCTATGGAAAATACTAGACATGAGCATGAATGCACAAAACAAATGTAGTCTAGTCAATCATGCATGTTTAATCCATCTATATCATGTAAGATATGTTCAACATTAATTACAACCTAGATATATGCATAGATCTAAATCTTGAATCATAAGATATGTTCAATAAACACATAATCAAGTTTAAATCTCATATATCAAAAACATGCTAAAATCATGTGACAAAGTCATTTAGATTAAAGCAAGAGTTCTAGAGCATATTTCCTATTCATCAATTCAGCAAAGCACATGAATAGCTCAAAAGAACACAAGCACATGTATTATTGTGAGATTTTGGCCAAAGAGATCCTAATACATGGGAGGAACTATTTTTCACAAAATCAATCAATCAAAGATCATGAAATAGTCCTAGAATCAAATCTAGCACAATACAATCCCAAACATGTGAAAACTTAGGCAAAATCAAAACTTAACTCAACATGTGAGATTTCAATTGAAACTCAAACTAGCTTTAAATGAGTTCAAAACTCAAATCAAAACAATCACAAGACACATATATATGTTGAAAAAAAAAACCCAAGGCAATTGACCAAGTTTTAATAGAAAACTTTGAGAGAAAATCAATACCTTAGTTGATTTGGTGCAGTCCCGTTTTTGTGAGATTAGACTCCAAAAACAGCAATAAAACTAACTCAAACCTTCAGAGAAAAGATGGAGGATGAAAAGACAAACACTCTCAACTTTTAATCACTCAAACAGAGTTCAAATGAAGAAGTTATGGTGTTTGGAAGGTGAGAAAATTTCGGAGAAAATTCTGTACTCAAAATTTGAATCTCTTCTTTGAATGAAATATGAGAGGGAAGGGATATATAAGGGAGAGGGAAAATGGACATATGAAAGGACCAAGAGGGATAAGAAGCAGCCAAGCTTGCTTGCTGCCCGAGATGGCCCGTGGCCATCTCGGTGCAGAATGAGAGCTTTGCTGTCGTCTTTTTCATTTGACCTTTATTCGCGTTCTTTAACCGTTCTCCGGCCTCCGAACTCAGAATTCTAATCAGTTTGAGGATTAAGAACTGTAACTCTCTCGCGGACATGGAAATATAAGATACTCAACTGAGAAAATAATAATTCGACTCAATATATGAAGGCAAAGAGAATGTATGCAACATGAGTTGAAAGTGTAGTATCTTTTGACTTAGAACTTGAAATCAATAGTATGAGTAACCGAAATGACCGGAGCTCAATCAAGAATGATTTGAGACTAAAATCAAGTTTTATATCCATGTTATACAAACATATACACATACAAACACAATTCACACTAGAATTCAAACTACATAGAGATAGTCTCCAATCATGCATTTTTCAAAACATGTTATTTTCATACCAATGCATGAGCATTCATCTTCAAGTGTGTGAATGTGTTATACATGGTGCACAACGATGTTGGGACACATATGAATGAATTTTTTGTGTGTGCCTATAATGGTGCACAACGATGTAGGGACACAAATGTATGAATTATGTGTGTGTGCCTAAGCCTTGTAAGAGAAAGATAAGGTCTTAGTATACCTTTGTAGAACCATATTGCATCCTTTCTCTTTGAAGACTTTGAACTTGCTTTGACTAGTTGTTCCTTCTTCTTTGAAACATGAATCATCATGAATCTAAACAACTAAATCATTACAAGTAAACATCATTTTGATATGGAATTAATGCCAACACAATCTAAAACCTTACAATCTCCCCCTTTGGCAAATTCCATGTCAAAACACCTATTTATTTACTACAAATATAAAAATGAAGATAGGTTACAAAATTACTCCCTCACAATACAATGAGTAAGATTCCTATAACTAATCTTCATCAACTCTTGAAGTTCATCTTGATCTTCTCTTAAAGCAACCTATAAATCATCTCAAAGAACAATGCATATACAAGAGAAAAACAACAAATGACAACATATAATATGGATAAGAATATACAATGAAGTCCACAAATACATGTATCTTCCCCTCAATAATGCCAAAACACAAGAATTCTTAACCAAATCTTAAGACTAATTATTACATGCCATTGAAAGTTCAAAAATTCACAAAAACAACATAAAAAGAAAATAAGCAACTAGCATCTCTTTCTCCCCCTTTTGGACATGAAATGATCACAAAAATTAAGAAATATACCTCAAGACTCAAATACTAGCTACTTGTTCCACCAAAGAAAGTCGTGCGAGTAGTTGATCTAACATAATGCTTGAGAGGTGGTCTTGAACTTGAAGCAATGCACTCCTCCAACTCTTTTATCCTAGCATCTTGTTGAACAACTATAGCACTAAGTTCATCAACCTTCTCCTTCAATTGTATAGCCCAATCCGGAAGAATGTTTGTGCTATTCACATGACTATCAACTTGAGAACTACTAAATAGTCCAAAAGTATCACAGGTCTTACCCTTATTCTTATAGAACATGTATGACACACGTTTATCACAATACTTTTCCAAGGGTTGAACTAACACATCATCTTCTCTACTCTTAATCCAACGAGATAAACACAATAAAGTAATAAACCCCGATAATGCAAGCTTTTTATCACCTCTAGCAGAGAAAGCCACACTATCAATGTAATACATGAGAAGATCTCCAAGGTTTATAGGTTGATTAGTTACCAGGCATACACTATTTTGATCTTGTCCTTATTCAACTCTGTTGAATTCGAAGATCCAATAATGTTAGTGCAAATGAATAGATTCCAAAATGCACTAGCCTTAGTTAACTCATGTTGACTAATATATGCTCTACTTTTCCACTCAAAAGAAGCATTGTCACAAAGAGTTCTACCCATGATATTTAGATTCTCAATGACATCCATATCTAGAAAATTAGAATATATATCATTAGATAGCCCAAGAAACTTGTTAATGTTTTCTGGGTTAACTCTAAACACAACACCCCTAATTTTTATCAAAGCATCTAACAAGGTGGCACTTTCCCTATATTCAAGATAAAACACTCTAACAAGAGTATCATTTACAACTCCTAACATGCTCACCCAAGATTCCCAATTTCTATCCTTTAAGCACTTAAGAACATAAGAATCTTTACACTTACCAAAGTCAATGCCTCTCTCTTGAAATATCTTCTTTGTTCCAAAGATCCCTAAATCTTTTGTCCTTGAAGTTTTGGATCCTTTTGAGGTAGACTTGGCTTTCACAATAGGATTCAATTGATTTCCAATTCCGGTAATCTTAGTTCTTCCCTTTTTTTCTTGTGTTATAAAATGCTATATTAATACAACAAAAGTGAGTGAAAGACAAAACAAGCATATTAGTCACAAATATATAAAAACAAAGACATATGACTTAAGAATGAATCATCATGCAAGAGAAAGATGGTGAGTAATATCTTACAAGTATCAGTAAGTCAAAATATGCCAACATGTAACAAAATGAAGCATGTGAACATATCATAAAAGAGAAAAATGTCTAGTATACAATGCTCCCCCTTGATAAATGCTATAACTAAAATCAATGATAGTATAAAGTTCACAAAGATGTTCACACAATCACACATTCAAGCAATTTGAAGAAATATCAACAAAATATGCTTCATATGCTAAGAGAGATACACAAAAAAATTTCAAGTTCTTTTATAATTATTCAACAATTGCTAAAATATCATCATACTCATAAACAAAGTTTGTGTGAGAGAGATATGCTTCAAATAAATATCAAGAAGTAGTTTGATAATCAACATGCAAACAATTTCCAGTAACTATTCATCTTAAGCTTTTTCCATAAAAAGTCAAACCAATTATCATCTGGAATTTTTGCTTTTAAGAGAATAGATTTCAACATATGAACGTGTGTGTGCATGTGGCTCGTCATCCTATTTCTGTTTTTCAACCCGAGCTCATTTGATTTTCAACTATACTCCTTTTTAAGCCTTCCACCTTTTCTTTTTAGGATTTGAATCAAAGAATTTTTCTTTTCATGATTCCATTTCAACACTTCTTGATTTTTTTTTTAAACATAAACAAAATTCACTTCATGGCAGCTTTCACTCATCACAATGGTGTAGCTCTTTCCAACATTAGGTAGCTTTCACAACCAATGTGTGTAGCCCTTTCCATGAAGGTGCTCGTTGAGTTCTATGTATTTGCCGAAGCAAAATAGATACTAACCATAGGTAATTTTAAAAGTACTTAAGCACAAAAACTTCAAGGTGTATCCAAAGTTTACATATTAGTAAACTCAACCTACTAGCAAAACATATAAGAGAAGCAAGGTGCAATTTTAGAAAACCAAGATTTTATGGCTCATAAGCACATGATCTAAAAGCAATAAGTAGAGACTTACTCAAGATCATTATTTCTCTAATGAGTAGCTTTCAAAGAATATGAAGCTCATATTTTCAAAAGTAATGCCACTCAATATACTATACACAAATATTCATCAAAGTTAAGATCAATGTGAACAATATCACTATTAGATCCTAAAATAGCAAATGTCAATGAGAACCATATGAATGCTATACAAAATTCTCTAATATGACATGCTATGAGATGTATATCAAAAATTTAGTCAAAAGATGAATATCTAAGAGAACATGCATTAGAGTATAGAGATACGTTTTGCACATTATATTCACCAAATATCATACTTCCGCCCTTTTTATGAGCACTCTTGCCTTGAATGTCCTCATGACACCAAGTTGACGATGTTTCACAACAAGAGTATAAAAAGCATAATATCTCAACTCAATCAACACATATATCAAAAGAAATTCTCTAAAGTTAACCAACAAATTTTGACCATCATAACAACCATGATGTGAGATAACCAAGTTCATATCAATACATGGAGTATTCAAAGCTAGCAAGCAAGAATTCTCATCACAATTGATATATTGACTCAAAGCTACCTCACATGTGCTTATATTAGTGATAAGAGCACTCACCCTTGAACCACTTGTTCTTAAGTGTACCTACACAAACATATCCAATATCATCCTTGACAACAATGTTAAATCTAGAGTAAAGTCCTTCAATGACTTGATTAACAAGAATATCATTAATACACTCTTCCTTAACATTTTCAACACAAGCTTTGTCAAGTTGAACAAGATTAGTTTTCTTTCTACTCCACAACTTTTTTTCATGCTTAGCAATAATATCATGTTTCTCAATTTTCAAAACCTTAGCATGTTCAAGTTGAAGTTTAATCTCCTTATCTCTAGATTCGTTTCCTAATTTACATTTTTCAATATATTTATAACGCCTAGGCTTAATGTGACCTATTGTGTTGCAATAATGGAAAATTGGAATAAAAAATGAGATTGTACCTTTTGGAGTTGAACTATCTTCACTAGGAGTTTGCAAAGATACCTTGTTTGCCAACTTCTTCTTGGATTTTGATCTTATCTTCTTGTGTGGTTTCTTATCAATCACGACTTCATCCAAGTGAGTAGAAAGTGGTACTTCCAAGAGCTCTTCTTCAACTACCGAGTCGTCTTCACCACTATGAGAGTTAACAAGATTCCTAACACTAGACACACTGACCGAATCATTCACTAAGTCCTTGATGGCCTCCTTAGCCGTGTCTATCTCTTCCATTAATTTTTGTTCTCTCTTCTTCAAAGAAGATATCACATTATCCTTCTCAAGGTTTATCTTTTCAAGTTCTCTAAACTTCTTCATAATATCACCTTTCTCACCAAGAAGTCTACGAGTGACAATCACAAACTCATCTAGTTGTTTCTTGATCAAATCATCATTCTCAACTACCTCTCTTAGAGCATTATCTCTATCTTCTTCAAGCTTCTCTATCTTGGCCAAAAACTCAAGATTAGTAGGAATGGAACTAGAGCTTCCATGATGATTTTCATCAAAGTTCTTGTTCAAAGATATTGTACTATCAACATCTAGTAGAGAATGAGAAGCCGTTAGAGCTACAAAGTTGCTCATCAATTCTTCATCACTTGAAGACTCACTACTAGAGCTCTCATTATCACTAGAGTTATCATCACTACAAGTAGCCGCCAACACTTTGCCTTTCTTGTCTTTCTTAGATGGCTTCTTGGTGCACTCACTAGCAAAGCGACCGAAACCATGACAATTGTAGCATTGAACATCTTTCTTGTTCATGGCTTGATTATTCTTCTCATTCCTTGGCGATGATGTTTTCTTAACTCCCTTTTCCTTAGAAGACTTACCTCTAGGCTTGATATTCTTCTCATTCCTTGGCGATGATGTTTTCTTAACTCCCTTTTCCTTAGAAACTTCTTGAACTTTCTAACCAAAAGAGTCATCTCTTCATTTTTATCATCACTCTCCTCCTCAATAGCATTAAGAGCGATTTCCTTACTCTTAATCTTTGGATTCAAGCACATCTCATAAGTTTAGAGAGACCCAAGCAACTCATCAATGTTCATGCCATCCACATCCTTGCTTTCCATAATGGTCGTCACCTTTGATTTAAATCTCTTAGGAAGAGACCTAAGGATTTTCCAATTTAAATGCTCTTTTAAGATAGGTACTCCAAGTGCTTGACATTGGTTAGCAATGTTAAGAAGCCGGAATTGGAAGTCTTCGAACTTTTCTTATTCACCCATACTTAAACCTTCAAATTGTGATGCCAACATTTGAAGCCTTGATTTCTTCACCACTAAGGTTCCTTCAGTAGTAACTTGAAGAGTATCCTAAGCTTCCTTTATGGATTCAAGATTTTGAATGTAGGAGAATTGATGCCCCATCAACTCCTCCAAAGATGGCATTCATAGCACGATGGTGCCATTTGGCAACCTCAAACTCATTCGTCCATTCACTCATTGGCTTGAGTATCATGGTTCCATCCTCTTGAACCTTGGTAGAAGGATTATAACCTTCTTCCACTACCATCCAAGCCCTTTCATCAATAGAGCGGATGTAGGCTTTTATCCTCAACTTCCAATACCCATAGTTAGTGCCTCAAAGTAATAAGGGCCTAGTATTTGAGGCTCCTTCCGCCATTACATCATCTTGTAAACCCATGAATTCAAAAGCTTTGTAAAAACAATGAATGTATCACCTGGACTCTCACTAAGTACAATCTAGTGTCCTGCTCTGATACCAATTGAAAATACAAACACAGTTAAATGCTCAAGGCTAACCTAGAGGGGGGTAAATAGGTTAGGCACCTTTTTCGACTCCCTTAGAAACAAACAAAAGTTTGTCCCTCTAGATTGCTTGTATCACTATATATATATATATATATATATATATATATATATATCAATTAAAGACACTTAATCAATATATAAAACAAGTAAAGTGTGATACAAACAATTAATCATAACACATACACAATCTATATTATAGAAAAGAAGTTAACTTACATATATAGTTATATCCATAGTATTCAAATAACAAATACAAGTATAAGAGTGATAGGGATAGAGAAAAGTTGACATAAGATATAACGTGGTAAACCTCCGAAGAGGAAACATCCACGGGTTAGCAACTACCAGCAAACAAAATCCACTAGTAGATAAGACAAGTACAATCTCTCAAGTGACCCATTCACCTAGAAACTACCCTCCTATCCTACTCATGAAGATGTCGCCCTCTTGCTCAACAATTTGAGGCCTCACACCTATTGTCAAGACTTCCTCGCCCACCCTTCTGGATCCTCACGACCCTAGGCAAGACTTCTTGCTCAACTATCCGAGTACTCCCGACTCTAGTCAAGACTTCCTCGCTCGCCCTTCCAGATCCTCACGACCCTAGGTAAGACTTCTTGCTCAACTATCTGAGTCCTCCTGACTCTAGTCAAGACTTTCTTGCTTGAATTCCGAGGTCTCCCACCTCTTGCCAAGAATTCCTTGCTCAACAACATAAGTCTTACACCTATTGTCAAGACTTCCATCTCATAAGACATCTAGGTGATCATGAATGCAAAACGCAAATAAGCACGCAACATAGAATGTTATGATCAACACATCCTGTGGAAAATACTAGACATGAGCATGAATGCACAAAACAAATGTAGTCTAGTCAATCATGCATGTTTAATCCATCTAGATCATGTAAGATATGTTCAACATTAATTACAACCTAGATACATGCATAGATCTAAAACTTGAATAACAAGATATGTTCAATTAACACATAATCAAGTTTAAATCTCACATATAAAAAATATGCTAAAATCATATGACAAAGTCATTTAGATTAAAGCACTAGTTCTAGAGCATATTTCCTATTCAAAGATTCAACAAAGCACATGAATAGCTCAAAAGAACACAAGCACATGTATTATTGTGAGATTTCAGCCAAAGAGATCCTAATACATATGAGGAACTATTTTTTACAAAATCAATCAATCAAAGATCATCAAATAGTCCTAGAATCAAAGCTAGCATAATACAATCCCAAACATGTGAAAACATAGGCAAAATCAAAACCTAAGTCAACATGTGAGATTTCAATTAAAACTCAACCTAGCTTTAAATGTGTTCAAAACTCAAATAAAAACAATCACAAGACACATATATATGTTGAAGAAGAAAACCCAAGGCAATTGACAAAGTTTTAATAGAAAACTTTGAGAGAAAATCAATACCTTAGTTGATTTGGTGCAGTCCCGTTTTTATGAGATTAGACTCCCAAAACAGCAATAAAACTAACTCAAACCTTCAGGAAAAAGATGGAGGATAAATAGACAAACACTTTCAACTTTGAATCACTCAAATCGGAGTTTAAATGAAGAAGTTATGGTGTTTGGAAAGTGAGAAAATTTGGAAGAAAATTCTACACTCAAATTTTGAATCTCTTCTTTGAATGAAATGTGAGAGGGAAGGAATATATAAAGAAGAGGGAAAATGGACATATGAAATGACCAAAAGGACAAGAAGCAGCCAAGCTTGGTTGCTGCCTGAGATGGAGTGTGGGCATCTCGGGGCAGCAAGCCTTCTGCCCCGAGATGGCCAGCTCAATCTCTGGAAAGAAGAGCTTTGCTGTCTTCTTTTTCCCTTGACCTTCCTTCTCGTTCTTCTACCGTTCTCCGGCCTCCAAACTCAGATTTCAAATCTGTTTACGGATTACAAACTATAACTCTCTCACGGACATGGACATATAAGATACTCAACCCAGAAAATAATAATTCGACTCGATATACGAAGACGAAAACAATGTATGCAACATGAGTTGAAAGTGTAGTATCTTTTGACTTAGAACTTAAAATCAATTGTATGAGTAACCAAAATGACCGGAACTCAATCAAGAATGATTTTAGACTAAAATCAAGTTCAATATCCATGTTATACAAATATATTCACATACAAACACGATTCACACTAGAATGCAAACTACATAGAGATAGTCTTCAATCATGCATTTTCCAAAACATGTTATTTTCATACTAATGCATGAACATTCATCTTCAAGTGTGTGAATGTGCTATACATGGTGCAAAACGATGCAAGGATACATATGAATGAATTGTATGTGTGTGCCTATAATGGTGCACAACGATGCAGGGACACAAATGTATGAATTGTGTGTGTGTGCCTAAGCCTTGTAAGAGGAAGATAAGGTCTTAGTATACCTTTGTAGAACCATATTGCATCCTTTCTCTTTAAAGACTTTGAACTTGCTTTGACTAGTTGTTCCTTCTTCTTTGAAACTTGAATCATCATTAATCTAAACAACTAAATCATTACAAGTAAACATCATTTTGATATGGAATTAATGTCAACACAATCTAAAACCTTAAACAATTATGTTAAGAAAAAGAGCTGCTGATTGACGAAAATAATAAATATGGGTTGTCGGGGTGGCTCTCAATATTTTGTGACCTAAGGTAGAAAAAAAAGTCCATAAATATGGGTCAAGCTAAATCAACTTAAATTTGTGATTTAAAATTTTGACTTCAACATCTCAACCATTCATGTGCTCTTAATCCAATGGTTGAAATTTGAATGTATTTACAACTCTTAAATTAAGAGCACATGGTTGATTGAGATGTTGAACTCAAATTTTTAAGTCACAAATTTAAATTGGTTTAGTCTGACCCTACATATATATATATTAAAAAAAATATTTTAAAAAAATCAATAAAAACTGACTTTTCAAGCTTTTAGAGAACTTTTTTAATTAAAATTCTATTTTCAAGATTTTTTAAATACTCATTTTCAATTGATAAATGTGCTAATCTATTTAAGATCTTAAACAAGTTTTTATTAATTTTAATTTTAAAAAACTTCTTTCAGTTTGTTATACGTATTTTTAATGAAATTTCATAGGCTGTACATGTATTTGGTAAAGAATAAAAAAAAAAAAATGTCTACCGTAGTTTGCATTTAATATCTCTTAATATTTTAGGACAACACCTTTTAAAATTATCTTCATCTAATCATTTTAATTTTTTAATTTCAAATCAAAAACCAAAAATATCTCTAAATTATTGAAATTACTTAAATCTACTAGCTGCAAATAGAGCTAGTCAAACATCAACAATAGTAACTATATCAAAATTAATCACTTCATTCATTAAATAGTTAAAATAAAAAATAAAAACTAAATTTATAACAAAGAGACTTATAGACTTTTATTATTGTAGATGAAAAAAATATATTTTTGTTTTTGGTTTTTTTAACGTAAAATAGAACTAGAACTTCAATAGTTTTTTTTATTGATAATAATTCTTAAAAAGTGGATACTTTTTTTAAACTAAAAAATGGATACTCAATAATTATTTAATATTAATATAATCCTATTTAGGTATGAGACCCTATAATTAACTAACAAAAAAAACCTTCAGTATATTTTTATCATTATGAATTTATAACAATAATTTTTAAAGTTTATGAATAAATGAGTCCCTATTATAGAATATTGTGTATTTTGCTACCACAACACCATTTGTATGTAATTGCCACCAGATCAATTGCAACATGACATGTGGAAGTAAGTCTTAGGTTGACTCATTTTTATGGTGACTAGTGGCAAACAAGATGTTCATTTCTTATTGGTTACTAAATCCTATATATATTTATATATGTGTTATTTATTTTGAGATTAAGAACAATCAATGAAAGCATTTCTTTGTATTCTACGTAACCAATACAAAGGCAATCTCCCATAAACCTTTGTCTTATTTATTTTATTATTTTATTTAATGCTTTATTTAATTTATTTAATTTATAATACGTTATCAACACGATTTCAGAATCTGAAGTTTTTGGATTTTATTTTTATTAAAACCTGAAGTTCCTAAATTTATTTTCATAACCTGAAGTTTTTGAATTTTATTTCCATTGGAACCTGAAGTTCCTGAATTTATTTTCAGAACCTGAAGTTTCTGAATTTTATTTCCATTGGAACCTGAAGTTTCTAAATTTATTTTCAGAATTTAAAGTTTCTGAATTTTATTTCCATTGGAACCTAAAGTTCCTAAATTTATTTTCAGAATCTGTAGTTTCTGAATTTTATTTTCATTGGAACCTAAAGTTCCAAAATTTATTTCCAGAGCCTGGAGCTTCTAAATTTATTACCATTTGGAATCTGAAGTTCCTAAAAAAAATTCAGAACCTAAAGCTTCTGAATTTATTATTAATAGAACCTGAAGCTTCTAGATTTTTATTTATCAATACCAGAACCTGTAGTTCCTGATTTTGTTTCTCATATTTTATTACTTTTAAGCAAATTAATCTCTCGTGATTTATTTACTTTTACGTAATTTTTATTTAAACAATTTAGTCACTCATCCAAAAACCTGAAGTTTATGGATTTATTTATCATTACTGGAATATGGAACTTTTGGATTTATTTACTCACAAATATTCCTTTGTATATCTAAAAAATTAAATTCCTCGGATTTGTATCAAACCAGAAGCTCTGACTCCGATTCTGATTTTCAGATAACCAGAAGCTATAAGAATGTCAAAACTTGCAAGCTTGAAGTTTGCTGCACTGGAAGTATTTGGGGACAACTACATGCCCCCTGGGTAATTGATGCGATTGTTAAAATCAGAAGGCTTATATTACACCATTGAAGAAGGGGCTGAGGCAACTGAACAAGATAAGTCCACTGCTATAGTCATTATTCGACGCCATCTACATGAAGACCTAAAAGCCCGGTACCTAACTGTCACGGAACCGGAAGTTCTATGGCAAGAATTAAAAGACCGATTTGATAACCAACCCGATGTTGCATTACCAAAAGCCAGGTATCAGTGGCAACATTTACGTTTTCAAGACTATATGTCAGTCTCTGAATATAACCCTGCTCTATTCAAAATAGCTACACAGCTGAAATTGTGTGGTCAAGAGGTAACATAAATGATATGTTGGAAAAAAGTATTTACAACATTTCATGCCTCAAACATGATATTACAACAGCAATATCGTGAACGTCAATTCTCAAAATATTTAGAGTTAATCTCATGTCTTTTGGTTACAAAGAAAAATAACATTAATAAAAAATTACGAATCGCGTCCGACCGACTCTACAGTATTCTCATAAGTGAATGCTAATACTGTTGGGGGACATAATCACGGCCGTGGTTATGGTCGTGGTTCTTACTGAGGTCGTGGTCGTGGCTGTGGTCGGGGTCGCGGAAGAGCATATGATTATTCTAATCCAGTTAGTTATAATCAAAACATTCCCCAAAAGCAAAATGTTAATAAGGTCAGGCCAGACAAAGGAAAGAATATTCAAAAGGAGCTTAAGAAAGATGATGGTGTATGTTTCAGATGTGGCTGTCATAATCATTGGTCACGTACATGCCGTACACCCAAAACTTTGGTTGAGCTTTATCAAGCATTGATCAAAGGAAAGGAAAAAGGGAAGAATCCTGAAACCAACTTCATGGAGGATTAGGATTTTATTGATATTACCCAGTTTAATGTTTTTGATTTTCTAAATGATCCAAATGACAATGTGACCACTTCAATTGGTGATGAAAATATCCATGCCAATTAAGTACTTTTTGTAATATTTTTGATATCATGTGAACTGCTTCTATAAATATTCCTTATACAGTACATACTTTTGATCACTCAATCTAATATACATTTTATTTTTTCATTGTGAAGCACAACAAATATGTCTCTAAACGATAAATTGAGTATTATTGAAAAGCAAGGTACAAGAGATATATGTCTAGCCGACAGTGCAACGACACATACGATTTTACGGAATCAGAAATACTTTCTGAATTTAACTTTGCTTAAGGCAAATGTTAATACAATATCAGGTCCAACAGATATGATAGAAGGCTCCGGTAGAGCCATGTTATTGTTACCAAACAATACTAAAATATGTATTAATGATGCTTTATATTCAAGTAGATCCAGTACGAAACTACTAAGTTTCAAGGATATACGGTGTAATGGATTTCACATAGAAACCATAAATGATGAGAATATCGAATATCTATGCATTACTTTCCATAATTTAGGCCAGAAACTCATTCTGGAAAAGCTACGTGCTTTATCATCTGGATTATATTACACCCTTATAAGAGGTGTAGAATTTTATGCAGTTATGAACCAGAAGTTCTCAAACCCAAAAATATTTATACTCTGGCATGACTGTCTTGGTCACTCAGGATCCACAATGATACGAAGAATCATTGAAAATTCTCATAAGCATCCATTAAAGAACCAGAAGATTCTCTTATCCTATGAAAATTTATGTACCGCATGTTCACAAGGGAAATTAGTGATAAAACCATCCCAATCCAAGGTTGGTTTTGAATCCCCACCATTCCTACAAATAATTCAAGGGGACATATGTGGACCTATTCATCCACCAAGTGGACCGTTTCGATATTTTATGGTCCTAATTGATGCATTCATCATATGGTCACATGTTTGTTTATTATCAACATGTAATGTTGTTTTTGCAAGATTACTTGTATAGATTATCAGGCTTCAGGCACATTTTCCTGATCATCTGATTAAGTCAATACGCATTGATAATGCTGGTGAATTTACTTCCAAGATATTTGATGAATATTGCAGATCAGTTGGGATTGATGTTGAACATCCATTTCCACATGTTCATACTCAGAATGGATTAGCAGAGTCGCTTATCAAGCGTGTCCAGGTAATTGCAAGAAATTTATTATTACGAACACAATTACCAATTTCTGTTTGGGGACACGCTATTTTACATGTTACTGCATTAATTCGTCTTCGTCCTACTGCTAATCTTTAATATTCACCAATACAACTTGTATTTGGCCATCAACCAGTTATTTCTCATCTGCGTAATTTTAGTTGTGCAGTATATGTCCCAATTACACCTACATATAGAACTAAAATGGGATCCCAACGGCGTTTGGGATTATATGTGGGTCTAGATTCACCGTCAATTATTAGATATCTGGAACGTATAACTGGTGATATTTTTACTGCACGATTTGTTGATTGTCATTTTGATGAGGGAAATTTTCCATCATTAGGTAAAACTTCTCCTGAAGAGAAGCGTGAACTTTCTTGGAAAGTCCCAGGTCTAATTCATCTTGACCCATACACATCACAATGTGAGAATGAAGTTCGTAAGATAGTCCATCTTCAAACAATAGCAAATCAGTTACTAGATGCATTTACTGATGCTACTAGGGTACCAAAATCATACATCACAGCCGTTAATGTACCGGCACGGGTGATTGTTCCAGAAGAACTATCTAAACAAATGATAGCAAAAGATTCATCTACCGTACGCCAGAAGAGTGGTAGGCCACTTGGTTCAAAAGATATTGTTCCTCGGAAAAGAAAAAGAAATTACCAAGATCATGTTCCTGGGATTATAAATAAATCCACTTTCTCAAAATCGACTCCACAAGAGTTAGATGTCACTGAAAGGACACAAGTCATTAAATTGACAAAAACCCTTGTAGGGGAAGGAATCCATAAAGAGATTCAAGAACATAGAAATGAGGAAATTTCTATAAATTATACAAGAGAAATGTGGAATCGTGAGGAAACAATCATCGATGATATATTTTCATATACAGTGGCTACTGAAATTATAAATGATTATTATGAGCCTCATAGTGTTGATGATTGTAGGCAAAGGTCTAATTGGGCTAAATGGAGAGAAACAATCCAAACTGAATTGAATTCATTAGCCAAACCTAAAGTATTTGGATCAATAATCCAAACTCCTGAAGACATCAAACCTGTTGGATACAAATGGGTCTTTGTACGAAAATGTAATGAGAAAAGTGAGGTTGTGCAATATAAGGCACGACTCGTAGCACAAGGTTTCTCACAAAGACCGGGTATTGATTTTGATGAGACATATTCACCAGTGATAGATACAATTACGTTTCGTTTTCCGATAAGTTTGGTCGTCCTAGAAAGACTTGAAATGCGTCTTATGGACGTTGTAACTGCCTATCTATATGGCTCACTCTACTCAAATATTTATATGAGAATCCCTGAAGGATTTAGAATGCCGGAATCATACAACTCGAGACCTCGCAATTTGTAATCGATTAAATTACAAAGATCCTTGTATGGATTAAAGAAATCTAGGCGCATGTGGTATAACCGTCTCAGTAAATATCTTATTAAAGAAGGATATATTAATAATCCTGTATGCCCATGTGTCTTCATAAAGAAATCAGAATCTGGATTTGCTATCATAACAGTTTATGTTGATGATATGAATTTAATTAGAACTCCATAAGTGCTCATGAAAACTGTAGAATATTTGAAAAAGGAATTCGAGATGAAAGACTTGGGAAAGACAAAATATTGTCTCGGTCTAGAGATTGAACATAAATCAAATGGAATACTTATCCATCAATCAGCATATGTTGAAAAGATCCTGAAAAAATTCCACATGGATAATGCTCACCCATGAGTATTCATATGGTTGTTAGAACTCTTGATCCTAAGAAAGATCCATTCCGACCACTTGAAGATGGTGAAAAGATACTTGGTCCTAAAGTACCATATCTTAATGCAATTGGTGCTTTGTTGTATCTGACTCAATGTACTAGACCAGACATTGCATTTTCAGTAAATTTACTTGCTAGATTTAGTTCAGCACCAACTCGAAGGCATTGGAATAGGATTAAACATCTTTTTCGTTACCTTCGTGGCACGAAAGATTTAGGTTTATTTTATTTGAAATCTGACAATTTTTCAGGTTTAATTGGCTATGCTGATGCCATATATCTGTCTGATCCCTATAAAGCTCGTTCACAAATGGGATACGTTTTTACATATAATGGCACAACAATCTTCTGGCGCTCCGCAAAGCAAACTATTGTTGCTGCATCATCTAATCATTCAGAGATCCTTGCACTTCACGAAACAAGTCGAGAATGTGTTTGGCTAAGATCAGTTATTCATCATATTCAAAAGACGTGTGGATTCTCATTATCTATAGAAATGTAGACACCGATATTTGAAGATAATGCGACTTGTATTGCTGAAGTTAGAGGAGGATATATCAAAGGAGATAGAACCAAACATATTTCTCATAAATTCTTCTATACTCATGAACTTCAACAGAACCGACAGATTGATGTTAAACAAATTCGGTCTACAGATAATCTTGCAGATTTGTTTACCAAGACATTACCTACATCAACTTTTGAGAAACTGGTATATGGAATTGACATGCGTCGGCTTTGTAAATTACATAATTGATTTGAAATATTGTTTAGAGGGAGCACCCAATCAGGGGGAACAAAATTTGAATGGACATACTATACTCTTTTTCCTTTACCGGATTTTGTCCAACTAGGTTTTACCGGAAAGGTTTTAATGAGGCAGTTCTGAACATGTCTAATATAACTTGATCCAGAAGATCATTGTATATATTTTGTTAAGGTTTTTATCCCACTAGATTTTCCCTAGCAAATTAAGATACACATGGTGAAAATCCAAGTGGAAGTATTATAGAATACCGTGGATTTTGCCACCATAACACCATTTGCATGTAATTGCCACCACATCATTTAGGATTATGACATGTGAAAGTAGTCTTGTGTTGGCTCATTTTTATGGTGACTAGTGGCAAACAAGATGTCCCTTTCTTATTGGTTACTAAATCCTATATATATGTGTTCTTTATTTTGAGATTAAGAAAAATCAATGAAAGTCTTTCTTTGTATTTTACATAACCAATACAAAGGCAAACGAAAGGCAATCTCACATATACCTTTATCTTATTTATTTTATTATTTTATTTAATTCTTTATCTATTATTTCATTTTAATTTATAACATTCCCCTATTTTCTTACCATTTTTTGAGATCCTAAACGTATGATCTGTTTGCTTTATAGGTCCTTTCCACAAGCTTTAATTAATTGATACAAATAACGTATAAACATACTGGAATGATTTACATGTGGAGATTTTTGAAGTCTCTACAAAAACAGAATAAACATCGGTGGCTATAAAGCGAGAGCGTCAGATCTCAATAATTAAACAAGTCGATCCATGTATGGTCCAAAATGTTCTTGGTTGAGATGTAACAACTTCAACTTATAACATATGACTAAAGTAACAAAAAAAAATTCCACGTGATTTTCATTCACTAAAAACTTAATGATTAGAAAATAACAGATGGGTCTGGGAATTTTTTGATTAAACATCAGCAAAATCTCATTTTACTTCTTGTTCATAAGCAAGTCAAAAAAGGTTGACAACTTGATTTGTTCTTAGTAGTCTTTGGTACCTGTCAAAAGATTAAGAGAGATTCTTCACGAAATGGAATCTATATAAATTCCTTTGTTGTTAAACTTCAGTGTTGATGTTGATGTTGATAGGCAAGATGATGATGACTTCGTGATAAAGGCTCTCACACCCATACTATGAGGTTGAGGGTTCGAGTTTCTTCTTCTCCCAATAGAAACCCTTAAGTGGAAACGGTGAGGAATGTCACCTTTTTTTTGTCGTGTTGTAATGATGTTACCAGTTTAATAACTTATGTTTAAAAAGCACCTATTACGGTGAATTACCCAAATTGTCCTTAAAATTTGTCTTTGTGCTTCCATCTACACTTTAAAAAAGAAAAGTTATTTTCTCTTTCTAAAAACCGTTATCTGAAAATCATTCTCCTTATTTTCTTTCATGCATTTGTGACTGGCTTAACATATCAATCCGTATATGAACATGTAGTTTCCAGAATTTGTATGGATTTTTTTTTATTCTTTTCCGACATATTTTTTCATATTTTTCCGAGCTTTTGTTCTATTGGTTCAAGCTTTTTTTCTAATAGTTCAAGCTTTTTTTTATTATTCCGAGCTTTTATTTTTTTGATTATTAACGAGCTTTTTTGGAAAGAATTCGAGTTTTTTTTGTATTGGTTCGAGCCTTTTTTGTATTGGTCCGAGCTTTTTTTCCATTAGTTCGAGCTTTTTTTGTATTGGTCCGAGCTTTTTTCCATTAAATCGAGTTTTTTTTGTATTGATTCGAGCTTTTATTTTTTTGACTATTTCAAAGCTTTTTTGGAAAGATTTCGAGTTTTTTTGAATTGGTCCGAATTTTTTTGTATTTATCCGAGTTTTTTTTTTATTGGTCCGAGCTTTTTTTGTATTTGTTCGAGCTTTTTTTGTATTTTTTCGAGCTTTTTTTGTATTTGTTCGAGCTTTTATTTTTTTTACTATTTCCGAGCTTTTTTGGAAAGATTTCGAGCCTTTTTTGTATTGGTCCGAGCTTTTTTTCTATTAGTTTGAGATTTTTTTCTATTGGTTCGAGCTTTTATTTTTTTTACTATTCCCGAGCTTTTTTTCTATTTGTTTGAACTTTTATTTTTTTGACTATTTCCCAACTCTTTTGGAAAGATTTCGAGCTTTTATCAACACACAACAGATCAAAAATTGGTTTAGTTAAATCGAATAAGTTTTTTAGTAAAGGTTTCGAGCCTTTTAAGTACTAACGAGGAAAAAAAAAGTTTTGTGTCGAGCTGACTGGGCAGCTTGACCACCGCGAGCTCGACGGGGAGCTCGACCCCAGAATACGTCTACGTAGCGCCTGAGTTTCAACGAAACTTTTTCTCTCTATTTCAAAACTCTCACTTTAAAAAATGAATAAAAGACTCTAATGAAACAACTATTGATGACATTTTTATCCGTTCACCATAATAGGTGTCTTTTAAATATAAGTTATTAAAACAGTGACAATGTTGAAATACCACCTCCAAAATGTGCTATTTAATTTTTGACCCCAACCATTAATTATTGTAATAATTTTTAAAAAAATTTTTTGATGAAGTTTTAAATTCCAAGTCTAAAAAGAAGCCAATCAAATCTACTCCCAATTTCTAAAATCACTTGTAGCCATAACATATATTATGACAATTTTTTCATATGTAGCTTATCTCTTAATATGTGTCCTAATGATATAAGCTATAAAACAATAGAAATTCCTCTAGTGATCAAATTTCTTTATCCTCAAAACTTATAATATATATATATTATTTTTCTCCTCGATACGTATTGCAATATATCAGTGCATTATATGTGGATCATAGATTATGGATAAGCACTGACAAGTACAGACATACTGAGTCAAAACAATTAAATCTAATGGTCTACATGCAAGACATTGATATATATTTATCGGTGCATATTGATTAGAATGGTTTTCCAACTATATATATATATATATATAATTGATATACCAGCCACCTGATGGCAGCGGCTCGAACATATTAAGTGGTATAACAACTAGTACTTTTTGGTAACAAAAATATTTGCATGTTGTTGGACGAGATGTGGTTCGTCTGGTAGTAAACCTCTCACACCTACACCACGAGGTTATAGTTTCCAGTCCTGCCTCCTCTCTAAAAAACCCCGAATTTATACAATAATTCATATATATATATATATATATATATATATATGTGTGTGTGTGTGTATTTAAATCAGCATTAGATGAAGACCGTTAAATTTACATACTTTAACACAAAGTGTATGCACTTATCAAAGTTTCTATATAATCAGTGAGTCGGTTCACATACAACGCACTGATGTCAGTACTCACTGAGGAGAAAATAACTATATATATATATATATATATGAAAGTGTGGATACCATAATGAAATATATATGTTAGGACATTATCAAAGAGGGAAAAAAGTGTACGTCTATTTGAGATGATAATATGTTCCAATAGAGTTTTGGAATAGCAAAATGTTGCTTTAGTCGTATATAAATACCATACTATGGCCTAGGGTTATTCTTGCAATCGTAAAAAGTTGGGAAAAATATGACATTCTTTTAGAAGAATAATGCTAACGCAAGTGCGCACCTTGGGAGTCGAGGAATAATAGTGTATTAGATAGATTGAAAAAAAAAATGATCAATCAATCAATTCAATAAGTTGCCTTTATTGGTATAATGTAAACATGATACTAAAATCCTTGTAAGTAAAAGTTGATTCAAAGAAAGCAATCGTTGGAACCAAAAGTAGTAATATCGGATGATGATTGACACAACACAAAGTATATATGAATGCTTCACGTAGTCCACAAAATGAAATAGATAATCCGACAATGATGAGATTATCAAAATTGAATGCTAGCTAATATAGCTAAATAGCTTTTCTCATGAAGTATACATTTCGATAGCAACAAAACATCTTTAAGAAAATAAAGCAGGGAAAGCAGATGTTGTTAACTTATTGCGTCCCAAGCAAAATAAAAGTGTTGTCACAGTTTTCTGAAGCAACGTGTAATAGAATTGTATAAAAAGCAAATATTCAATTTAATTTCAGGACCACCAAAATAAAAGTTGAATTTGCATGAGAAACTATCACGAAACTTGCATGCAATCACCACACGAGCCGTAAAGTAGAAATTTCTTTTGCATGAAAATGGACGTGGAAGACAACGACCTTGATCGTGCCACGTTGCGCTCAACCTACTGACTCGATAGTCTCCTTTTGCAACCACTTCTCCGGTGACCTCTGATACCGGCTATTAGTACTAGGGGTGGGCGTTGATCGGATTGGTTCACTTTTAAAGTGAACCGATAAAAAACCGATACTATTCGGTTTTTTAAAAAAAGAACTGTTTAGATCCGATATACAATTGTCAACCGATCAAAAACCGATTGAACTGAACTGGTTCGGTTCGGTTTGGTTTTTTCGATTTTGGTACACATAGATACAACATATCTAGGATGTTGACAAACGAATGTTTCTCTGTTATCTTTGTATCCTCCGTTGGCAACCTTGACAATTTTTTATAAACAAAACTAGAACTACTAATTGTATTATGATTCCATAACGAGTAAAATCCTATAGTACATATAAATTGTCTTATCAAAAATAGAAGTGTGTGTGGTTTCTCTTCATTAGTAGCATGGATGATGATTTTAAACAAAGAAGAACATCGAAAATTAATTGGTAAACAAAAACCCCAAACAAGATTTATAATAAATTAAGCTAGAATTAAACAAAAAAAAAAGAAATGGATCAAGAAATTTTACCTAAGAAAGAGATTCCAGCAGAGACACCTCGTTGATTGCGGTCAGCGGTGGCGTTAAGGAGGCCCAAACGGCGAGGTCAAGTTTGAGAGAGAGTTGTCGTGTTCTGAGAAAGTGAGAATGAGAAGACAAATTAAAAAAAAAATTAAAGAAAACAGAGATAAGAGATGTTGTGGTGTACCTGAGACTGAGAGAGGCCAGACGTTAATTGTTGTCGTCATTGATGGTGGTGGGATGGTGCTGTTGAGGAAGCCAGGACAGCGAGGTCGAAAAGGGACAGAGAGATGCGGCAAAGCTAGGTCAAGTTAGAAGTTAGAGATGTTGAACGATGATGAGAAGGGGCCTGATGAAAAAAAATTAATTTATATTCACCACCGGTTCGGTTTACCAGTTTTGAGGACCAAACCGGGAAAAAACCGAACCGATCGGTTTTTTGAAAAAACAAACCGAAATAAACCGGTTAACTCACTAAAACCGAAAAAAAAACCAATTGGACCAGTTCGGCTCGGTTGGTTGGTTTTTTGCCCACCCCTAATTAGTACTGTGTTTAATTTCAAGCTATATGCATACTGACATAATCAGTCATCAACATAGTGATTAAGTTGTAGATCCTGTTAACCACCTAAAAGCACACATTAGTGATTAATTTATAGATCCAGTTAACCACCTAAAAGCACACATTATTGTAACTAATGTCCAGTTTAGTATTGTTATGCAATTGAAAAAATTGATTTTGATTCTGTTGAGGGATAATTGCTTTTAGATTTGTTATGAGAAAAATCAGTTGAGTATTTAATAAACTGATTTTTAAAAGTGCTATAAAGAACAATAATAATTTCAATGAGTTTGTTAAACCGTAAGTAAAAAGTATTGTAATGGTGTAAAATTATTAAAAAGGACATAAATGAATATTGAAGAATTTTTGAAAACGAATGATTTGTTTTAATTTTGTGTGACCACAAACATGCTAAAAAATAAATAATTTATTTTATTTTTGTGTAACCATGTTATAAAATAAATAAATATTTTTTTAAAAAATATATTATAAACAGAAACTTTTTTAAAATATAAATATATAAATAAATAAATAAATAATTTTATTTTTAAGTAAATATATCACATTATTATTATTTTTATTTCCATATATATATTGAATACTATACCCATATGGACTGGACTGTTAGTGTTTGTGATGACTCTCCTCTATTTTGTATCTTTTTCAATTTCGTTTGGGGGAGTTTTGCTTTGTTCTGCAGGTTGTTGTTTTGACTTGTATTTGAAAACTTAACCGAGGGATAAAATAGGAAATTTGGTATCTCATTTTTGCATCCCAGAAAGTTGGTTTATAAAAGCATCAATTTATAGCTTTCCATCAATTTGTAGTCAAAACAGACCAAAAACACTTCCCATCAATTTTACCAAACACCCGAGGCCAATTTCAGAAGCACTTAGTAACGTTTATATTGTAAATATATAAAAAAAATGAATTCTCACAAATTTGAGACTAAAATTTTTACAACTATAATATATATAGGGTCAAGCTATATTAATTCAAAAATTTGAATTAAATTTATGACTTAAACATCCATTCATTTATTTTCCCTCTATTCAAAAGTGAAAAAAGTAAATGAATTAAGCCATTGGATTGAGTGAAAATGAATGATGTTGAAGTCATAAATTTAAATCAATAGGACGGCCGCCTTGGACCCCCTTTATAAAAGGCCCAACTTTATATGATTTCAACCTTAATTTGGGGCCCATTTTTGTAGAATACTAATTATAAATTGTTCAAAATTTTGTTACGAGTATAAAATGCCCAAAAATTATAAAAGCTCTAAAATAAAGTAAAATTAGGTTTAGGAAAAATATTTCCAAAATAAATGTTTGTTAATGTTTTATCTTTTTCAAATATATTGATGTCAGTTTAACTACAGTTCCAATAGGGATTCTTGCAATCTTACTTTCTTGTTTTTCTTTCTGGTCGGTAGCCACCAAAGCCATTTCTTTCAATCTCTCAAGTCTTAGCAATAAATCTGATTGAAATGATCTAGACTATAAATTAATAGTAGCCTACTCAAAAATTGGGAGTACCGTGCCTCTTCCTATTATATTTTAATGTATGGCTTGAATTTTAGATTTTACATTAAAAAAAACAACAACACAAAATAGAATAAAAAAAGTCTAATCTAGGATGGAAGGAGATCAAAGATGAAGAGGAAGAAGATGTCTCCATTTTTTTATTATTTATTCGTTTTTCATTTTTCATTATTATTAATAACTAAATTTTTCTTTTTTATTGTGTTTTATGTAATATAAAAAAATGAGTCATTTAATGACAATTCTTGGATTAATCTGACAGTTGGCATTACAAAATGTTGATTTTATAATGTTTTTTAAAAAAATAAAAGAAATGGCTTATTCAGTAATAAGTGTACTTACAAAATTTCATCTTTTTTTTTAAATTAATGGGGCGACATGCAAATGGGGGTGCACATACAGTTTGTCAGATGTTTAAATATCCACATTCGTTTTTTTTTTTTTAATTTTATGTATAAAATATATTAAAAAATCGTGAAGCCCATTTTGTGACAATACATTATTCCTCATTTGATATGTTATGGGCTCATTCTTTCCATTTTTTACATTTTCACTCCGGACCTTAAAAATGTTCAGGGCCGACCCTGAATATACGTTAACATCATCTTTAATTTATTCGGTATCTATCTTTGTTTCATGAAATCTAAATCAGTAGTATTCATATTTTCACAACTACTAATTTAATTAAATTTTGTTAAGTTTGGACTTCCTGGTTTCTTAAAATGTACACACAGTCCTTTAGATATATAAAAGTGAATTTTAGATCCTTGGAGAATTCAATACATGATGCTTGTAAGAACGAAAGAGATAGAGATATTTGACACATTATTTTTATATGGTAAACCTCTGAAAGGAAAACATCTATGGGATCATTCCACAACCACCGGCAACACCACCTTTCATTAGTTGGAGAAAAGTATACCCTCAAAAGTGACCAATCCTCAAGTCAGTTATTGTAGATTTGTGGTGGTGAAGATTTGGGGTGGGATTCGAGATGAGGTTGGATCAGGATGGAAGGGCATGAGATTTGGAAGGTTAAAGCATTACAGACCGAAAAGGGTTTTTTATTTTTTACTTAAGGTCATTGAGGTCATTTTAGGGTGTTTTTGCTATTGATTTTGATTTTAGGGTAGATTTACAAGTCCATCTAAAATAGGGCATTTTTGCTATAAAAAAAAAAGATTTTTTTAGTTTTTTTTTTTTATGATTTTTTTTTTGAAAAGGTTATTTTATGATTTTAATTAGGGCACTTTCATCTTCTTAATATTTTTATTGGCCGACTGTTATTGTGAACATTTTAATAAGTTGTTTTTTAGTGTAAATCCCCTAACTTCGTGAAATGGTGGGCCCAATTATTTTATATGAGATGAGACATTTAAAAACAAATATTAATAATAACTACAATTACGTTTAATATGATTCTTTTAATATTACGATTCGAAGAAGTTTATGTAAAACAAAAACAATTCACGCATAGCTGAAAATATTTTATTTCTTCTTATTCGTTTTATAATAGCATCTATCAATTTAATTGAAAATAGAGAAAAATAGTTTTCTCTATGTGTGTAAACGAGTTGTCATTCGTACACTAATCTAATCACCTATCTCATTATGTTTCCAACAATGTTTCTGTTTGTCAACGAAAGAAAATTGATTATAAAGCTACAACATTTGATACAGAGTTAAAAAATAATAACATTATATATATATATATATATATATATATATATATATATATATAAAGTTAACCTTCTATAAAGGATCTCTTATTTTAATTTCAGTAAGGACTACCATAAAATAATATCGATTTGAATCAATTTTGATTTGAAACTTTTTATGGATGATAAGTTGATTGAAATCTATCTAAAAATAAAATTTAAAAAAATTTCAAGTACTAGAACTTTTTATCCCGATTATTTTAAATATGAAGGTATCAGAAAAATCGTCGAAATATTAGAAATTCAAGAAAAATTGTTTTAATGTTTGAAAAATTCTCAAATGTTATTCATAGATATAATTTGATGAACTTATCATCTACAAAAAAAAAACACAGATAAAAAATCATTCAAATCGATGTGATTTTATAGTGGTCCTTACCGAAATAAAAACAAGAAATCTGTAATTTGTATATTCGAAGATATACAATTTCTAGAACCGAATCATTTATACATACACATATATATATCTTCGAATTTCTAGAACCGAATCATTTATACATACACATATATATGTATAAATGATTCGGTTCTAGAAATTGTATATCTTCGATAATACAAATTATTTCAGCATGATATTAATTCATATATGTGATTCCTTGACTTTTGATGCAACAAATTTAGATTATAAATAGAGAATTTTGTCTTAAAAAAATAGAATTTGAGAAAGATTCATTAAGGGTGCCTTTATTGTCAGCCAAATAATTTCTCCCTATACCAAATTTCTCTTCACACCCATCATTAAAATGTAAGAACCAATGATTTAATCTCTACGTAGGATGGTTGATTGTGTTCTCAAAGCCAAGCTAATGCAATACAAATTGATTATGAAGAAATGGCATCAGGTCAACAAGAAAAAAGCTTTCTCGGTGGAATAGTGAGAGAATCAGCTGGGAGATAGTGACAGGAAAGTCGTGGAAGGTTGATCTGTAGGGATTCGAAACTCTCGTTTACAACTTATTTCGAAAGGGTGGAGGAGTTTGAGAGTGGAAGAGCAATCTAGGGGGCAAAAATCTAGGTGCGATGGCTTAAAGGGGGGGATAAAAATTGTAAATTCTTTCACATTTTGGCTAATGATAGGAGAGGAAGGAACTCTATAGTGGACCTCCAAATTAATGGGAGGTTATTTCGGATCCGCTTCACATCAGACAGGAAGTTTATGATCATTTTAAGAAGCAGTACAAGAATGTGAGTTGGAGTATACCAGTTATTAAAAATTTTGATCTTAAAAGGCTTTCAGAGCAGGAGAAGGAGAGGCTAGAGGAAACTTTTAGTAGTGAGGAAGCTTGGGAAGCTTTGTGCTCTTGTGATGGAAACAAAGTGTCGGGTCTCAATGGTATGAATCTTGACTTTATTAAGGCTAATTGGGAAGTGGTGAGAGAATATTTCATGAAGTTCTTACAAGAATTTTATTCGAATGGGTCTATTGTTAAAAATCTTAATAATACGTTCATTACTCTCATTGCAAAAGTAAAATAAACCTATTTCTATGAATTAGTTTCGTCTGATTAGCATGGTTAGTTCGATGTATAAAATTTTAGCTAAAAAACTTGCTAATCGTATTAAAAAGGTGATAAATACAGTCATTAGTGATTCTCATGGCTTTCATTGAAAATCAACAATTGGTGGATAGTTTTGTGATAGCCGAAGAGGTTATTCATAGTTGGAAGAGGGAATCAGAAGGAGGTATCATTGTGAAATTTGATTTTGAAAACGCATACGATAGTGTTGATTTTAATTTTTTAGAGTCCATGATGGAAGGTATGGAATTTGGTGTTCATTGGAGACATTGGATTAGATGATGCATCTTTACTCCTTCTATAACAGTGCTTATTAACAGAAGTCTGACTTCTTCCTTCACTGTTGAGAGGGGCTTGAGACAAGGGGATTCGTTATCTCCTTTTTTATTCAACATAGCCATAGAAGGTTTGAGTTATTTAATGAGAAAGGAAGCCAATTTGGGTTTTTTGGAAGGGATAAATTATGGCATTGATGGGATTCAGGTGACTCATTTACAATTTGCGGATGATACTTCTTCATCAAGCCAAAGGTGGATTTTCTTATCAATTTAAAAAGGATCCTCAGATGCTTTGAGATGACTTCAGGGCTAAAGATCAATTTTCATAAATCTTGTATTGTGAGAGTTTCCAATTATGTGACTCATGATCCTGTTTGGGCAAGTACACTGAAGTGTAGAAATACAAGTTTGCCTATTACGTATCTTAGGCTTCCGGTGGTGAAAAAGGTTGAAGATCGGTTGGTCCCTTGAAGAGAAGGTTCCTTTCTAAAGGTGATCGTCTTGTTTTGATTAGTATCTCTATTATATGTCAGTTTTTAAAATGTCGGTAGGCGTGGCTTAGAAGATTGAGAATCTTCAACATGGTTTTCTTTGGGGGATGGGATTGAAAAAAGAAAGCATTCCCATTGTAGATTGGGTGACAGTTTGTAGAAGCAAAGCTAAGAGTGGTCTCGGTATTGGGAGAGTGATAGTAAAAAACGATGGGTTGTTGGCAAAGTGGGTTTGAAGGTTTGGGTGTGAGGAATCTTCATTACGAAAAAAAGGTGTTATGTGCCAAGTATGAGGTGGATAGGTGTGTCATCAAATGGAATCGGCAGTGTAAGGCGACAATTTCTCCCTTTGTTAGGACGGTCTCAAATCTGTTCAAGAGTAGTTCGATTTCAATGAGTCTTTTGAAAGAAGGCTTTCACATTGTTTTAGGTTGTGGAGATAAAATAGATTTTTGGAATGACATTACGGTTGAAGCAAACACTTTAAAAGTTTCTTTTCCTATAATGTTTGCCTTAACTTGTGAAAAGAATGAAGAAGTGAGGAAGTTTGGGTTTTGGAGTGGTCTTTATTGGGTATGGGTTATCAAGTTGAGAAGACCCACTTTTGACTAGGAGAAAGAGCAATGGTACAATTTTCTTAACGTTCTTTTAGGAATTAAACTAAGAAGTTCTATTACGGATGCCATTGCTTGGAAGTTTTGTTCCAATGGGCTTTTCTCTGTTGGGTCCCTTCGAAAGAAGAGTGAAGATTTTGAGGAAGATGTTCAAGGGCTGTCTAGATTTGTGTGGCAAGGTATATGCCCTCCAAAGCTTGAATTCTTCACTTGGCAGCTTCTAAGGAAGAGAATCTTGGTTAGGGAAGTGCTTCAGATATTTGGGTGTTGTTTACAATCAAGCTCTGTTTGTACTATGTGTAATAATGGTACTGAGTTTGTAGATCATATGTTCTTACATTACTCATGGTCATGGGATCTATGGTCTAGATGTATGGATTGGTGGTGTGTTTCCAGTTGTTCGAATTGGTCTATCAAGGAGTGGTGGGAGAGTTGGCTAGGTTTGAAGCCTAAAGGTGGTGTTCAAAAACAAGAGTGTGTCGGTTGAGCAAGCTGAAGATATGGTGAAATTTAGAGTAGTTTGATGGTTTAAACATCATTCTAAGGGCTCCAGCGAATCGATTACGACAATGTTGTTGAACATTAAGGAGCTGTGTATTGATGTTATAGCAACAAGATTGAGTGCTAATATTGAGTGGTCTCCTCCGGTGGGGAATAATTTGAAATTCAATGTAGATGGGTCATCTCTTTGCAAGCCGGGTATGGCTGGTATTTGTGGTGTTCTGAGAGACTGTAATGGCAAGGTGTTATGCACTTTTTCTCTTTTCATTAGAATAATGGACTCCAATTCGGTGGAAATTATTGCGATTCTGAAGGTGTGTACCCTTTGTGTGTCTAATCAGGGTCTTTTAGACTGCCATATTGATATTGTTAGTGATTCCAAAGTGGCGGTCTCTTGGGTCAACAACGCGGATTTTAGCAGTTTTAATCATGTTGATACTATTTATGATATCCGTAATTGCTTGGACATCATGGGCTCAATGTTTGTTGTAAGAACCTCGGTTTTATGATTGACTTATTTCATGACAAATCACACCACATTGAGGATGATTGTGTAATGGGTAGCTTAGGTCCTCATTGGCAAGCTTCCAAACATTTCCATGAATTTAAGAGCAAAAGGTATATTCACTTGACTTTGCCTCTTGAAGAGTTTAGGTGCACACACACACACACACACCTCATGCATGCTTTGTTGATCTTGCATTTGTGTTGACATTGTTTATATGTGTGCATCTCTTCACAATCACACTTGCACTTCATTTAGAGATTTAAGTGTGGTATTGTGTTGTGTTCGCGCTTGCAAGATAGTGTGCTTGTTTTAGCACTTTGTCTGACCATATGAGAAGGTCTCAATCTTCTATTTGTTTGGTTATATGGAGTGAGGTGTCTAGTTTCAAAAGAATGTATTTCAGTGATTTAAATGTTTTTTAAAATTGACCTTTATATGATCTTATGACCATATCTTTTTATACAATGATTCAAAATGAGTTTTAAATTTTTTTGTACAAACTAGACACCCATACCTTTCCAACGGTATATTATTCATAATATTTCATGGTCATTTGGATTGGTTTTGAAATCACCAAAGTGACCATAAAAATAGGGAAACTCTGTTGTTGTCCGTTTCTGACTATTCATCACTAATATTACCATAACGTTTTCTATAGACATCCAAATTATGGTTTGTAAATTGGAGTAGAAATTAGACTTATATACCTTTCCAACGGTATATTATACGAAAGGTTTGGATGTCGTTTGATCATATTTTGGGTCGCTCGAAGCTCGAGTTGTTGTGCTGTCAGGCGTGTACCGCGGTCTAGACTGCTTTTGGTCCACATGCCTAGCCAGTGACCTAGGCAGCGGTAATTTCTAGCCATACCATACTGCCTGGACAATTTCCTAGA
This sequence comes from Dipteronia dyeriana, assembly GCA_032871835.1. Lineage (NCBI taxonomy): Eukaryota > Viridiplantae > Streptophyta > Magnoliopsida > Sapindales > Sapindaceae > Dipteronia > Dipteronia dyeriana. The sequence continues at coordinate 83,684,976 of CM065297.1, forward strand.
CACTTGCCTGGCCGGCGGTATGCACAGCGGTCATGACGGAATTTTGTTTGCCATGCCTAAAATGACGTTGTTTTCTCTAGGGCTTGTATATATATGTTCTCTTCTTCTTCCTTGCCTCTTTAGAGCTCAAAGAACACAATTTTAAAGTGAGAGAACCTCCATTAGAGAGAGAAATCTTCAAGCTTTGTGTTTTACTCTAAACCCAAAACCTATCATCCTTTCATGAAACAAACATCATCTAGCTACATCTAGGATGTTTCTTAGCATGGGTCTTCATCATCACATGTAACTTGGTAAGTAGAACACCATCTTCATCATTCTTGTGTTCTAGCTTAACAAGATATCTCTTGTATGACTTGTATGCCTCTAGATTAGGATTTTTATTACAAGTAGAGATTGTTGTTGATGTTTGGGTTGTTATATTATGATAGCTTGCATTGTTAGGTTGTTTTCCCTAAATAGCTAATCTATATATGTTCATGTATGCTTAATTGATGATTAGGATTGCCTTGTGCTTCTAGTCTAGTTCCTGAACATTTATTTGTATGCCTCATTGATTGCATTTATTGATTACAAATATATTGCCCTTGATTATATGTTGTGACAACTTGTATTGGTTGGACTTTTATTGACAATTAGATTGCTATAATCCTTTTACATCCAATTGAGTCCTTATGTATGGGCGTGTAGGCATTGTTTGATAACCAAGTTATTGTATTGCATTATCTACACCTAGTTAAGCCTTGTATGTTTGGTCTAACATATTTTGCATTGAGCATTCATTAATTGTTCACTTAGACCATATGCTCTTCATAGAGTCAAAGTCTTGTGGCTTCTAGGTGAAGTTGCACAAGCAAGTCAAGTCTTGCAACCAAGGGTAGGTTGGCAAGCAATTGGTCGGGTGCCACTATAAAAGGCCCAAGGAGGTAGAGTAGGAGGCGTTCACTCCAAGAGTAGTGGATCAGGGGATATCACTAGGGACTAAACCATGAGTGGTGAGTGACGGTATCGATATCCTGAGGTTGTCGAGAGTGAGAGTCCGAGTATCACTTGAGGGTGTAATATTTTATTCATATAGTGGATTTCTATGACTGAGTGTGGTGCACTTAACAGCCCGTGGTTTTTTCTATTTGGAGGGTTTCTAGATATACATCTTGTGTTATTTATATTTTCACACTTTACACTTGATGTTGTATGTTTGTTTTATTGGGTGAATTTTGAATATTGAAGAATCAAGAAAAATTGGCAATTAACTTGATTAAATCCTATTCACCCCTTTCTAGATTTATAGACACACACTTTCTTGTGAATTTTCATTTGTCAATTTCAGTTCAAGGAATTCTAATCACATGGCGGATGGTTTGGCAAAGTTGGGTTCGAGAAAGTCGAGTGGTTTTGTTAAGTGGAGCTATGATTTCTCTTAGTTGTTTCAATAGTCTTGGTATGTGGTCTTCCTCTTATTGCGGTTGTTTTGTTCTCCTGTTGGGTGTTGTGCCTTGGTTTTCGTTTGTTTTTCTTTTCCTCACTGTTGTGAGTTTGCTTGTTAGGCTTTATGAGGATGGTTGTGTTTCCTGCAGAGTATTTGCCTTTGCCTCTCTTTTTCACTAAAAGTAATCAGTTCAAAAAAAAATGATTTACTCTCTACTACAACCATTAAAATTACAAAAATAACCTTAAATATTATTAAACCTTTTTATTTTAATTATTTTGTTTTTCTCTTTCTTCATTGTATTATAAGCAATTCGAACCTGAAAATGCATGGAGTATCCTTCATTCACCATGTCTGTGAGTAAAACTTTATTTGTTTTTGTTTTTTTTATGAGCAAATGCGGGGTATGTAAAGGGACAGTTTGGTATTGCATTTGAAAAGATAAAATCAGCTTATTTTATAATTTTTTTATATAAAATGATATTTGATAAAACTTACAAAAGCGATTCATTAAAAATCTGACAAGTTTTGACAGTGACTTTAAGAAGTAGGTGGGTGGTTACCTTTTGAAAGTTATTATGGAATAATCTATTTCAGTATTTAATAAATCGTTTAAAATATCTATATTATTTGTATGAAATCAAGTTAAAATCAAAATTCCTAATATTGATATACCACTAGCAACCTAGAGGGGTGGTGAATAGGTTGAGTCCAAATTCGACCACTTTTTGGCCTTTAGTTGTAACAAAAGCAATTCATCGAACATAAAGTGAGCAAATCTTAAACCTACAAAAACTTGTATAACAACACAAGCAAAAACAACCACAACCCTTTTATATCTAATAAAAACAAACAATTCAATCTCCACAGACTTCAAAATTAGTAAGTGCACGAATAATATCAAGATATGAAAAACAACAATTAAACAATCGCAAGTTTATGTTCCACACACATTCTCAATCAATATTTAATCAAATATATTATAAACGATCTTAAAAGCAATGTAATTGAGATAAAATTAAGGAAGATTGACACGTTATTTTTTTAACATGGTAAAACCTCGAACGAAGAAACATCTACTGGTTGAATCCAAAATCATGACAAACTACTCAAGTGATTAGAATCCCTTATGACCCGCTCTATTTGTACCACATTTATCCAACCCCTAAGCCTTTTACTAGGGACAAAATATCTATACTCAATCTAGACTTCACAAAGTCTTATTGAGAATGTAAGGGCCTCTATTTTTATGATTGAATTATTTCATGACAAACCACATTGGGATTATTATGTAACGGGTAGTGAAAAGTCCTCATTTGTTGATTGGCTTATTTCGTAAACAACCACATTGTTGGGGTTCATGTAAGGGTAGCTTAGGCTCTCAAGACCTCAATAGGAGAAGCATCAAAGGTAAAATTCTTGTGCTTACTTACTTTGAAGAGATAGTTGCACAGACTCACATATTCATGCATAACTCTTGATCTTATATGTTGAGTGTTTTCTTATGTGCATTTTAGTTTAAATGACTCTTGTTGACCTATTTGCATCTTGCTATGAAAGTTGTATGTCAGGCTAGGCATTAAAATAGGATGCAATTTCATCACTCTTGAACTTATTGTTTTTTTGCATTTGAGTGTTGAAAAAATAGGTCTTGCGCTGGTGGTGCGTAACTCGACCAGCGCACCTTACTAGCGCAACATTCACAGTGGACCACCGCTAGTCATGCGCCACTGATCTGCGCTGTTGCACCCACGCGTAGTTAAAAAATGTGGGCATACGCTACTCGTCTAGCGCAGCCTCATCAGCGCAAACATCCCAGGGAATTTGCGCTTGTGTTGCTCTACTGGGATGCGCCACTCGACCATCGCTTGTTTTAAAAATAGGTTGTGCGCTGGTGGTGCGCTGCTTGACCAGCGCACACAGAGGAAGCTGGAATCTTTTTTTCCAAAATGACCTCACTTTGTTTGGATATTATATATATATATATAACTCAATGCCTTAAGGTCGTGTATGAGTTCAGAATATCACATTTCTTCCTTAGAACACATTTCAAAGGAAATACACTTCCAAGAACTCATTTTTAATCACTCAAAGCATTCCCATGAGCATTAAAACTTCATCTTGCATCATCTAAGTTCATTTGGAGTGCATCAATGGATAGGGCTGCTTCATTACATCTTGTTTGTTAAGTTCTTCACTATCTTCTTACAAGTTAAGTGTTTTGCTTACTAAACCATCTCTTTAATTAATTGTATTCTCTTAGAATATTTCTATATACAAATTAGAGATTGTTGTGATGACATGATTGAGTGTTGTATTGTGATAGTTTCATAGGATTGATTGATCTATGTTTAGCTAAGCTATTTGAACATGTCATTTAGCACTTGATATCTAGGATTGCATTAATTGTCATCTATCCTAGATAAGCATATAGGGTTTCCTAGCCTTGTTTGTTCATTGAATATCATCACATATTCACTTAGGACACTTTATCTCTTCATTGAGAAGTAAGACTTGTGTTGCTTCCGGGAGTAGGTAGCTTAAAGCACAAGCATGATGAACTAGGTTCACTTATACCGGGATTAGGTAGTGGTGAAGAATTAAACCGGGATTAGGTTGTAATTCCTTTAGCATTAGTGGATTCGAGGTTCTAGTGTGGCGCACTCATCAGCCCGTGGTTTTTCCCATTTTAAGGGTTTCCACGTATATCTCAAGTGTTTTTACTATTTCCGCGTTTATTACACTTGTGGTATCTTTGTAACTAGATAGGGGTATTTTCATCAACTTGACTCTTAACAAAAATTGGGTAAAAGTTAATTAAAATCTATTCAGCCCCCCCCCCCCCCCCTCCTCTAGATTAATACTACACACCATATTATTTGTTTCAGGTAGCTTAGATCCCTTATAGTGGTTCTTCATCAACAAGCTTCTGAGATCCCAAAGTGCTTCAAGAAAGGTAGTTCACTTGATCTAACTTCTAGAACATATTAGGTTAACACATACACTATTCATGCATGTTTTATTAATCTTGCATTTAAGTTGTAATTGTTTATATGTGTGCATCCATTACACATCTCACACGTAGACTTCATTGTTAGATCTCAGTGTGGTTTTGTGTGGGATAATTCGTTTATGTTTTTGTATTAGAAATGTTTACACATGCAAGATTGTGTACTTCCTTTTGCGCAGTGATCGATAGCTTGAGAAGGCATCTTCTTCTCTTGATTTTCCATGAAAGATGGAATTTTGTGATCAGGCCATTCGGCGGTTGGGGTCCGCTGATTAAATGTCGTTTTCTTCCAATGAATTTGGTGGTTGTGGGCTCGACGGTTGGGAATCGCCAATTAAACCGCCAAATCTTTCCACTAGAATCGAGGATTGAGCATTCAGCGACAACCAACTGTCGAACCTATAACCTCCAATTAATAATTAATTATTAATTTATTTATTAATAAATTAATTAAATAATCTTATCATTTAATTAATTTTCTGAATAAATTTCATGCTACTTTCGTAAAATAATTAATTGGACCATCCAATTATTTAACCGTGCCCCTTATTACCACCATAAACGTTCCGGGCTAGTAAGGGGACCTAATGGACCCACAGTCTTGATCTCCAATAATCCTTTAAAAAATTAATAAAACTCTTTAATTAATATTTCACAAGTATTAACCTCAGAGTTACTCCACTAAAAGCCCGAGGTAACTCTGAGGCTGGACTCTTGTAACTGTAGATGTTTTTTCACAAATCAAAACTCAATGTCCATCGATATAGCTATTACATAAGGTATGAATCTCCACATGTAGTTTATAATTAGAGCTAAGTCATAAAGTTCGTTATACCCCTCTAACTATATCATTTTCATTAAGTGCCATTGATTTTCTGATGGACAACAAATCCTAACTTCCTTTACGGAAGAAGGAGAACACTTATATTGTTCAAGCCCCGAATCAACCCTTAACGGAACTTCTATATACTTTTCGTAAGAATGAGTGGATTCCACTATTGTGTACAGACCTTTCCAACCACAACCCAAACCGTATTTCCAACATACGAAGTTATTGACCGGGAATACAACTCCAGTCTCACCCATGGTATATCAAAAACCACGATCTAACCTGTATGAGTTGATAAGATACTCAGGATTAATATCACCCATATATAGCCATCATTTGTCGATATATATGAATCTCATCATTTAACGGATCTTGGTGAGAGATTAATATAGTTCGTGGCTCTGTCCTATATGATCACCTCATATAAGATGCCTCTATTCTCATATCACCATATGAATAGTCTAGGATATGACCACCGTACATTACGAAATGGACCGCAGCTATAGCTCATCCAAAAATAAAGTACCATGCTCTATTTGCTATAGATGAACTCTTTAGATTGCTCATCTCAAACTGAATATCTCTTTATACGACACTCATATACTCAATTAGAGATTACATCGGCAATCTTGGATGTTAAGTGCACATGATATAAATGTATGATATAGATTTATAGAATGATTAAACTACTTCTTTTATTAATTTTTCATTTGAATTTATAAATTACAAGCTTTAGGGCATTAACCCCTACAGTATCCCACTTGCTCTAAAGCAAATGAGACATATCTCATAAACCTAGACCCTCCAGGTGACCTTCAAACACTTTAGCCATTAAGGTCTTTGTAAATGGATCATCATGATTGTTCAATGAAAATATTCTGGTCACAGTTACATCCCACTTTTTCACTATCTCTGTAATGAGATGATGTTTCTTCCCTGTATGCTTCCCTCTCTTATGGCTTCTTGGTTCTTTGGAATTAACCACAATACAACTGTTATTACAATAAAGTGTGACTGACTTATCCAGATCTGGAATAACTCCTAGATCAGTCTAGAACTTATGGAGCCAGACAACCTGTTTAGATGTTTCACAAGCTGCTACATATTCGGCTTCCATGGTGGAGTCAGCAATACATGAATTCTTAACACTCTTCCATACTCTGGCTCCACCACTAAGGGTGAATACTGACCCAGATATGGAATTCCTAAAATCTTTGTCTGACTGAAAGTCAAAATCTGTATATCCTAACAGGTTCAAATCTTGCCCGGAATATACTAGCAAAAAGTTTTTCGTGCTCCGAAGATACTTGAGAATATTCTTTACGGCAACCCAATGATGTAATCTTAGGTTAGACTAAAAAATGTTGGCTACTCCTACTGTGAAGTAGATGTCCGGTCTCATGTATAGCATAGCATATATGAGACTACCTACCGATGATGCATAAGGATTTTGTCTCATATCCTCAACTTCCTAAGATGTCTTGGAAGACTGTTCCTTAGACGGGTGAACTCCATGCCTGAAAGATAAATAACCTTTCTCGGAGTTCTGCATCGAGAATCGCTCAAGAATCTTATCGATTTATGATGCTTGAGATAATGCCAAGAGTTTGTTCTTACGATCACTTATCAATTGGATCCCTAGAACATAACTCGCCTCTCTCAAATCTTTCATTTGGAATTGGCTTGTCAGCCATCTCTTTACTTCTATAATACCCCTACATCATTCCCAATGAGCAAGATATCATCTATGTATATGATTAAGAAAAATAACTTCTTATCAACGATCTGCTTGTAAACACAAGGCTCATCGACGTTGTGCTCGAAGCCATAGGTTTTGATAGCATTATCAAACCTAATGTTCCAAGATCTAGATGCTTGATTTAGTCCATAAATGGACCTTTGTAACTTGCAAACCTTTTGCTCTTGATCCTGGGACACAAATCCCTCTGGTTGCATCATATAGATGCTTTCATCAAGATTGTCATTCAAAAATACAGTCTTGATGTCCATTTGTCAAATTTCATAATCGAAATAGGCAACAATGGATAAGAAAATCTGAATAGGCTTAAACATAGCTACTGGCGATAAGCTCTCTTCATAATTGACCCCCTCGTTTTGGGTATAACCCTTTACCACTAGCCTTGCTTTGAAGGTCTCTACCTTCTCGTCTACTTCTCACATTTTTATAGATCCACTTACAACCCTTAGGTTTTATCCCATCTGGTAAGTCTACGAGTTCCCAAACTGAGTTGGAGTACATAGATTCCATCTTGAGATTCATGACTTTAAGCCATTCCTATTTATCAGAATCTTCCATTGTATGTTTAAATGATAATGGATCATCTACACTATCATCAGAGATGGCAGCTTGTGCCTCCCCAATACCTAAATAGCAATCAGGTTGTTGTACAACTCTCCCACTACGCTTAGGTGGTAGTGTGGTTTGACTAGGAACTGTTTGACTCTCAGACGTAGGTGGAATAATAACTCTTGTTGATTGAACACTGGTTGTACTAGGCTCTAACTTATTTAACACAATCTTGCTTGGAGGTTTATGATCAGTCATATAGTTATCCGTAAGAAATGTTGCATTTGTCGATACAAATACTTTGTTCTCCTCAAGACTATAGAAGTATCCACCTCAGGACTATAGAAGTATCCACCTCCAGTCTCCTTGGAATAACCTACAAACAAGTATACATATACTTAGGGTCCAACTTTCCAGTTCTGCTCTTAAGTACATATACTGGACACCCCTATATACGAAAATATCGTAAACTAGTTTTACGACCATTCCACAACTCTAGAGGAGTCTAAGAAATAGATTTGGATGAGACTACATTCAAAATGTAGGCTGCCGTTTGTAGTGCATATCCTTAAAAGGAATTTGGTAATGATGAGAAACTAATCATAGATCCCACCATTACCATCAGGGTTTTATTTCTCCCCTCCGTAACACCATTCTGTTATTGTGTTCTAGGAGCTATGAGTTATGATACGATCCCATGTTCAACCAAGTAGTCTTCAAACTCTTGGTCAAGGTTAATATAGTCAAGTCTTAGATGCCTTAGATGCTTTTCATTATTAGGAGAAATTTTCTATCTTTTTGTTTTAGAGTTTTCAACTTTAAACAATTCTGCATTGAGCAGTAGTGATGTATAAATTAACAACCTTAAAACATACAAGTTGTTTTCATTTAAACCTGAATAAATATTTAAACCATTTCTATAAACAATAAATGATTTATCATTAAAAGAAATAGAAAAAAATTCTTCCAAGTTAATTCTTCCAATAACTTGGATACATAAATTAAATTTTTGGTAAATTCAGGAATAAAATAAACATTGTTCAAAACAGTAAAACAACTATTAAATTGGAGTCTAACTACTCTTACTGCATTTGCTAACACAAAGTCTCTGGACCCAAGGTCTCCTTCTCTAGCTTCGTCCATGAATCAATCCACTACAAAAAAGAACAAACATGGTTAGTGGCCCCTGAATCAACTATCTAAGGTGAAGAATCATCTGCCACTAAACATGATGCAATGACAAGTAAATAATATTTATCTTTCATCTTGTTGTTCTTGGCGACCTTTCAAAGGTACTGCGAGCAGTTCCTTTTCCAGTGACCGACTTTATCGTAATGGAATAACTTCCCTTTTGCTTTGTCGGTCAATGTGCACTTTTTCTTGCTTTGGACTGGTTTCTTTTTAGGCTTTGCTTTAGCCTTACCAATAGATCTCTTCCTATTTTTTAACCCAAAAGAAGATGGTTTAGCAACATTAGCCCCACCGGTCCTACCTTTATATTCCTTATTCATGGGCTCAAAGGTAGTGAGCTTATTCAGCAACTGAGTCAGGCTGAACTTCAACTTGTTCATCCCGTAATTACTTTTAAACTGATTGAAACTCTTTGGAAGAGTCGTCAGTATAATACTTCCCTGGCTTGCCTCATCAATTGCTGACCTCAGCTGTAATGAAGTAGGACATCATGCCCAGGACTTGTTCTTGGACTGATGAACCCTCCTTCATCCGTGCAAGTATTGCGCAACGAACAGCTTCGTGCCATTTTTGCTCGGACAGTTGCCTGAACATAGCCTGTAATGACTCCATGATTTTGAATCCTATAGTCATTGCCTCGTGCTTAGTGATAATGACATATGTCATACTTGCTAACAGATATATTCAGTCTTCTCATCGGCTGAGACACATTTCTGGTGTGCCTGACGAACATTTCGTGTGGCATTGGCAGTAGGCTTTGGAGGACATTCATACATTAGCACGAATTTTAGGTCTTTTGTAACCAAGGTTTCATTGATATTATTTTTTCACTTAGTATAGTTTTCTCCGGTTAGTTTGTCATTAGCAAGGATTTGTAATAGTGCAAAAGACATTACTGAAAAAAACATAAGTAATGAATACATTCAACCATACATTTAATCCACATGCTTATCTTTGGCATAAAATTAAACATGATGCATGAACATATTTAATAAACAAGAAAATCCCTAAATATTGTTTCTACGCAACGAAAATCCAACATACCACAAGCTAGTGCCGCCTTAGGGTAGGTTAAATTCTTGCACGTTGGATCGAGATATTCTCAATCAAATGATGTACCAGAATAACTCTTATTCCTCTATCATTTATTTCAGCCAGGTTTATACTTAATAAATATAATTAAAACCTTATGAGTGTAACCCACCATTTCAGATCTCTTAAGCTTAACTTGAGAGTTGTTGCCTTAGGGTCGGTCAGTCCCAAAATACACTCAAATCTTATCCGTTAGGAAGTCAACCTTGGTATTGATTCTCATAGAGACCCTCCTTAGGGAGGACAAAAACTTGAGGCCCTACTTGAATCTCATGATATTGAATTAATGATGGAGACTGCGGGATATAATGTCATATATCCCTCTCCCACTCATTATTTTAGAATTAAGGTTTTCAATTATTAATGCACCTAGATATTACTAAGATTAAAAGGCTAATTTCAATCTAAATGTCTAGGGCATATATAACAAATTATTAGAATCTTATTCTAACAACAAATAAACAAATCAGATTTTTAACTAATAAAAATCTAGTTCATTATTCAAATTCTAATCTATGTATACAAATTTACTAAGATTAGAATTATTTAATGTGATATACCAAGTTTTAACTATTAAAACTAATAACAGTCCAATTATATCAGGGCTTTAATCTAATTTAAACTAATATTAAAGGAAAGACCTAACTAATTTAACTAATTAAGCAATTTAATTATTAGACTAATTATTAATGAGAATTATCAAGTTTTTACTTTAAAAACTAATCTCATTATTAATAGCCAATTATGTGATTTGCCAATTTTTAATCATATTAAAAAAAACACATAATGTAAATGGCTATTATGCATATATGACATTTAATAAAATGCATGTGTAGGCACTACTAATCTATATGACATGTGTATGCTTGGCAATGTTTTAATTATAACATAATAAAAGCATACATGAATTGACCGAGCACGATGGGTTTATCTAACTTAAAAAAAAAAAATTACAAAAATTATCCGAGATATTTCTTGGTCTTCTTGTAATTTCATAATTTTCAACTCTTTGGGTTCTTCTATATCTTCTGGGTCGAAAATAAAGTCCAACTTGATTTATTTTTAATGGATCCATCTCATTGATTAAATCCTTTAAAACCTAAATGTTACTCTAACATTTTCGGAGGTCCGGGATTTCACAAAATTAGCCCAAACACGCTCGCGCATTGCGCCAAACACGCATGATTGCTGCATCATGCGCAACAATTGCACAGCGTGCTTGGACCTTGCATGTTGTGCAGCGCATGTGCATGAACATGATGTGCAACACTTGCACATTGAAGCGCATGAAACTTGCACAAAAGCATGACAACACAATCAATTCCAGTTGAGGGTTTGCGTGGCTTGCAGAAAAACATGACAACACAACAATTGTTCAGTTGTCATATCTTGCGCCTAAACCTGCAACAAATACAATAGTGATATATGTGTTGCGCATGTGTTGCTCATGCAAGCAATTATAATATTGCACATGTGTTGATCGTACGTCAGTTGTTCTACGTCTTCTGGAACGTTGTCTCCATCAATTTACATCAATAAAAATAAAATAATAGTATCTAAAAAAATTATACAGTCCGGAATTAATATTACATCAGAAAAATTAATATTACATTTAATATCCAAAACCCTAAAACCTACCATACCATACAATTAACGATCAATAATGCTTTAAAAAAAAACATCATACATTCATTGAATTGTGCCTAAACATATATACATGCAATTAATCAAGAACAAAGAACAATTTATTCGAATATATCGTACCAGGCTCTGATACCAGTTGTAAGTTATAAAGTCGCACAAAAACTTTGTTAAAATAATAGATAACGACTCTACGAACCATTTACGATATATAAGTATAAATAAAAGGCAAGATTCGAAATCATACATACAGGCTAACTCTTTCGTTCTTTCAATTCTTGATATAGCTTTCCAATTTGTACCACCGGATCTTCCTCGCTATCTTTCATATTCTGACAACTCCATGTGGGCACGTCACATGCTTCAGGAAATTGTATGAAGGTTGAAGAAAACACACAAAACAACTCTTGCTTTGTGTATGGAGAATCCAGCCACTTGAATAATAAAGAACAAAATTAAAAATAAAAACTCCGTTTTTTTCTTTGATTTGGCCGCACCCCACTTGTCTCTTTTTTCTTTTTTGATTCAACGTTTTCAAGTTTTGCTATCATTTCTTGTTATATATATATATATATATATATATATTAAAACAAGACACTAATCCTATTCCAAATAAGATAATTAACATTTTAGTGTCCAAGGTAGTATAGGATTCCAAATCCCACATATACTAGTTCACTAAGACTTGAATACTTGACCTAGTTAGGAAATAAAATAATCTTATTATTTATACTTTGTCTCAGTCATGGTTCGAACCTATAATCTCCAATTAAAAATTAATTAATAATTCTCAATTACTAATTTATTAATTAAATAATCTAATTAATTTAATTATTGATATAATAATTAAGTAATCTCATCATTTAAACAATTTCCTAAATAAATTTCTTGTTACTTTCGTAACACAATTAATTGGATCATCCAATTAATTAACCGTGACCCTTATTACCATCAATGTTTCGGGCTAGCAAGGGGACCTAATGGACACACAGTCTTGAGCTCCAATAATCCTTAGAAAAATTAATTAAACTCTTTAATTAATACTTCATGATTATTAACCTCGTAGATACTCCACTAAAAACCCGATGCTGCACTCTCATAACCGTAGATGTTTTTTCACAAACGAAAAACTCAATGTCTATCGATATAGCTATTACATATGGTATGATCCTCCACAAGTAATTCATAATTAGAGATAGATCATAAAGTCCGTTATACCCCTCTAATTAGATCTTTTTCAATAAGTACCATTGATTCTCTAATGAACAATAAATCTTAACTTTCTTTACGAAAGAAGAAGATCGATCATATTGTTCAAGCCCCGAATCAACTCTAAAGGGAACTACTATCTACTTTTCTCAAGAATGAGTGGATTCCATTATTTTGTACAGACTTTTCTAGCCACAAGCCAAACAGCAATTCCAACATACGAAGTTATTAACCGGGAATACAACTCTGGTCTTACCCATGGTATATCAAAAACCACGATCTAACTTGAAGGAGTCGATAAGACACTCAAGATTAAGATCACCCATATATAGCCATCATTTGTCGATATATATATGAATCTCATTATTTAACGGATATTGGTAAGAGATTCATATAGATCGTGACCCAATCCTATACGATCACATCATATAAGGTGTCTTCATTCTCATATCACCATATGAATAGTTTAAGATAAGACCACCGTATATTACGGAATAGACCGTAACTATAGATTAACCACAAATAAAGTACTAAGCTCTATTTGCTGTCTACGGACTCTTTAGATTGCTCATCTCAAACTGAATACCTCTGTATATGACACTCATATACTCAGTTAGAGATTACATCCGGTAATCTTGGATGTTAAGTACACATGATATAAATGTATGAGACAGATTTATAGAATGAATAAACTACTTCTTTTATTAATGTTTCATTTAAATTTACAAATTACAAGCTTTAGGGCATAAACTCCAACACTATATTGTGTTCACGTTTGTACAATGGTGTGCTTGTTTTAATGCATTGAGTGACCATTTAAGAAGGTCCCATTCTTCTCTTGTTTTGGTCTTTGGTCACATGGTTTATTCTAAGAGTTTGGGCATTCTTGTTGTTGTTTGTATATGACCTTTGGTCACCCATTTGACTATAACTCTTTTTATAATCATCAAAATCATGTTTTTTTTAATTGGAATAGAAAGTATACTTCCATACCTTTTCATCGGTATATTATACAAGAGGTTTGGATATAGTTTAATCATGTTTTGATCCCTTGAAAATTCCATGTTTTGAATTTCCCCCAGTGCGCTTCATTTTAGAGATTGCAGTTTAAACTGCGGTATGTGCCACGGAAGTTGGCAGGTGTATGGGTGTGCTAATGTATAGGGGTCATAGTGCAGGTGGTACGTGGGTCTCCCACCACTTTTTTGGGGAAAATTTGTCTTTTTGCCTGGTGTCATTTTTCACCCTATATATTCATCATCTTCTTTCTCATTTAGACCTCGAACTCAGAATTTCCAGATCCTAGTGAGAGAAAGAGTTCCCTTAAAGAGAGAAAGCTTCAAGCTTTGTTCTTCTAGATTCATCTAAGATGTATTCTTACATGAGTCTTCCTCATTAAGTGACTTGGTAAGTAGAACAAACTTTATATTTCATTAATTGTTCTATGTACTCAAGATTTAGTCTTTATTGCATATTAGTTGCAAAACTCATGCTTTAATTGCATATTCACATGAGTTATGACTTGATTGAGCTTTGTTTGTAGATAGCTTACATTTAGGAAATATTTGCCCTCTAGCTAATTAGGACTCATTGATTGCATTTATTGTCCTTGCCTTATTATGATTACTTTGGTTGATTTGGTCTATTTGATAATTAGGTTGTTAGATTTGCATCTCAACATCTAATTAAGTATTTAGTGTCTTGTCTTGCACTCTATTGCATTTAGAATATTCATATATTCACTTAGATTATTTTTATATCTTCTTAGAGAGTTAAATCTTATGACTACAAGGTGTAGTACACAAGCAAGTGAAGTTTTGCATTCGAGGTTGGTTGGCAAACATTGATCAAAAATCACTATAAATGGTAGTGTGGTGGGTTAGTGACCGAGAATGGTGTGAATGGAGGTCAACCTAGGATGCAAACATCATTACAATAGTGAATTTAAGGATATGAGTGGTTATGTGGTTAGCCCGTGGTTTTTCCGTTGTTGAAGGGTTTCCACATAAAATCAAGTGTTAATTAATTTTTGAATTTTATACTTGATTTCGTATGTTTGTTTATGGGATAAATTTTTAATATTGACTAATTTAGAAAAGTTGGTAATTAACTTGATTAAAACCTATTCACCCACCCTCTATGTTAGTTTAGACAAACGCTTAAAATTTATTTTCAATTGCTACCAGAGTGGGTTCCTAGACATAATTAGGTGATCCACGCTCTTGTTTGTGTACCTTGCATTTTTTTGCATTTTGATTATTGCATTCATTTGCATTCATATAATCCAAAACACTACGAGTGATTTGTAGAGGTTAGAGGGTGCATTGATATATGAACCGCCATTGCTTACTAAGGATAACTACTCATCTTGGAAAGGAAGGATGGAAGTCTTTTTGATGGACATGAATGAGCATGTATGGATGTGCATGGAAGAGGGATACATATCTCCCACACAGACACTAGAGAATAGGGCTTATATGCCTAAGCCCAAGTCCAAGTGGACTAATGATGAACTCGAGGCTGCAAAATGGAACTCAAAGGGAATCCTTGCCTTATCTTGTGTAATGGATGAGAATCAAGCCAAACTCATCCAAACCACTCGAGATGTTTAAGAAGCTTAGGAGATTCTAAGAATCTTCCAAGAAAGTGCCATGAAAGAAAAATATTTTGGGTATCTTGAAGATAAGGATTCAATGTTATGATTATGGCGGCTATGGTCACATCTCCACGGATTGTGGAAACTAAAAGACCAAGAGTAGAAGATGAAAATCAAAGGCATACTCTTATATTAAAAGTGAAGAAAGTTTTTCAGGTTCCGAGAGATGTGAAAAGAATTATATAGCCTTTCCCGCTTTACATGATGACAACTTAAAAGTAGCTACAAGATACCTGTCACTCAAAGTCAACAATGAAGAAGCTAGTTTGGATGGTGATTGCCAGGATAACACAAGTGGTAGAAGCTTCGATGAAGATAGTTCAAGTCCTAAGAACTTGAGTGATGAAGTGTTGAGTTATGAAGACTTCATTGAAAGTTTTCAAATGTCCATGAAAAAGAAAAATGAAGAAATCAAGAAGTTGAAGAAGGAAAACCTTCAACTTATGACCAAATTGAATGACTCCTTGAAAACGGACATGATTGATGTGTCCAAGTATGAGAATGCGATTAAAGACTGCCACAATTGGATGAAGAACATGAAAAAAGAGATTACCAACAAAGATAATTCCTTGAAGATTGTCAAGGAAAGATAGATGAGGTGCCTTGAAGAATTAAAGAAAATAAAGATCAAAAAAACTCAAGCTCAAAGCAAGGGCAAAGCTTCATCCAATTAATCTTCAACTCAAGGAAATTCCATACAATCCTTGGCAACTCAACCAAAGCCTAGGCAATCCAAGAAGAAAGGACAATCCCTTAAGATGTCAGTCACCTCCTACAACAAGCCAACTATGAGGAAAAGAGGTGATCACAAGAAACATGTTTAACCAAGAGGGCCTGATCAACCGGCTCAACCACCTCAACAAGCTAGACCAAAGATGTCACCAGTCAGCTCAAGTTTGGTGGAGAAGCCAACCGGTGCATCATTAAAGACAACCTCATCAACATGGTAATGCCTCGATGAGATCACGATGCAATGGTATAAACTCTTACTTTGTACCTACTTGTCATTTTTATGGTGTAAGTGGTTACTTAAGACCAAATTGCTTTAAATACATTAAGAGGTATAGGTTAGAGAGCATGAAAGAAAAACAGTTTAAAATTAGGGCAAGTTTGCATTAATCTAGGGATCCTAAAAACATGTATATGACCACCAGAAATTAAAAAGTGGAACCTATGTGGGTTAGAAAGAATGAACCTGCTTGCCATATTGCTTATGTGACACCCATAGATTCAGCTAGGTCTAATGGACTTGGTAAGTCAATAAAGGCTCATGCCTCCTATTGACTTGGTTGGATTTGACCCCATGAAGGGTGCTCGAGCAAAGAGAGCGAACTTACATTTTTGAAATGTGCAAAAAATTGATATACTTTATGCCTCTTTATTAATTGCTTGAGAACTAGGTTGCATATATATGATCAGGTGATATTTTTGTTCAATAAGTGTGTAACCTTTCTTTGTTTGTAATCCATGTCACATTTATGTTCAAACATTTATTTTTGGACTAGGAGAATTGATTAGGAAGTAAATTTGAATGATCTATAATTTATCTCCATGACATGTGAACTTGATTATGACATGCTTTAAATGATATGCATGAAATGCTTTTGATTACTTTAACGCAAATGTGTGTGAATGTAAATGGGAAGACTAATCAATCAAGATCTTGTATCCATGCAATTGTTAAGGATTTTATATCCAAATTAGTTTTCTCTATCTTTTTAATGGTTAAACAAGACTGCTACATATGGATAATTTTTCGAAATAATCTAATAAGATCTTTTGATCCAAATTCTTGATTTGCCCTTAAGGATTGATATATTTTTTGTATGTTGATTTTTTTTTATAAAAAAAATGTCATGTTTGCTTATGACAAAGGGTACAAATTGGTTTGAATTCTGATTTTGATGTTTGTTTTGCCAAATACCGTTGCTTGAACTTTGATGATATATGTCTTGCATTTAAAGCAACACCTTCACACATTTTTTCGATAAATAAAATTCCTTGAATCATTGTCAATTACTTGAGTTGCATAAAGTTTGTATATTTGATTATGCAATCATCTTTTGTGCGAATATCTCTCTTGCTAAAGCAACCCAATATAGGGAGCTCTTTTGCATATCTCATATCAAAAAGAGGGAGAAGTTTTGAGAGATATAAGGGGAGCGTTCATTTTTTTAATGCTCTGGGGAGAAATCTTAGGAGAGAGTAACCTTTTAAGGGGGGCATTGCATTGCACTTAGAGATGCACATTTGGGGAATGGAGATGGATATAGGTCCCACATCCCTATCCCCACTTCCTAGATCCTTCCCCCATCCCCCGCATTTCCCCATTTGGGGAAAATGGAGATGGAGAATTTTGGGGGGAGGTATATCCATCCCCAACCCAATTCCCCATTTTCCCTGTTTTTCTTTTATTTTTTCCAGTTTTTCCATTTCCTCGGTTCCCTATTTTTTCATTTAACTAAAAATTACAAATTAAACTAAAAAAATAAACATTCCATTATAAATACAAAATAAAATCCATTAATGTGGCAAAACGAGTAAATGTGTATATATACTTAGGGTTTCAAAGAAAAAAAAAGATATTAAAAATATATATTATAATTATATTTATATATGTTTGGGAAAAATGGGAAAATGGAGAAATGGAGATAGAGATTGCAGACCTTGAAGACTTAGTATCTTAGACTTCTCTCATTGTAACATAGAATATACCTTTGTTGACCAATAACTTTTAATTTGATTTGTGAGGAATGTTTGCGAGTGGTGATTTTATCATGAAATAGCCAAAGGGCGAGATTGTAAGGACCTCAATTTATTATTATCTTATTTCATGACAAATCACATTAGAAATGTTTGTGCAACGGGTATCATATGTTCTCCAAGTGTGGTTTTCTCAAAGACATGCCTCCGATCATCTCATGAACTTCAAAAGGTAGTTGACTTGTGCTTAATCCACTTTGAAGAGCTTCTAGTTACACACATTTACATCTCATGCATTTGTATTGACACGAATTTGTTGTTGCACACACACACACACACACACACACACACACACACGCACATACACACATACTCACATCCATTTGAATTGTTATGCATTTGTGTCTTTTTGCTCATGTGTGCATTTCTTCATAATTACCCTTATACTTCATTTCTAGATTTAAGTGTGGTTTTGTGTTGTGCCCGTGCTTGTATGATGGTGTGTTTGTTTTAGCACGTTGAGTGACCACTTGAGAACCACTACGGGGGAAACCCTATTCTTCTTGGCATATGGAACGGAAGTTGTGATCCCAGCATAGGCATCTTACATGTCCCCTAGGGTCTAGCTATATGATGAAGCGTACAATATGGATGTAATGTTACATAACCTGGATGAATTGGAAGAAGCTATAGAGAGGTCCCGAATACAAAATGCGGCCTACCAACAAAGGATGACCAGATATTATAACTCGCGTGTTCGGGTTATAAAGTTATAGCTAGGAGACTTGGTACTCAAAAGAGTATCCCTAAATACCAAAGACAAAGTGGCGGGATCTCTCATAGACAAATGGACAGGGGTATATTCAATTAACGGGATAGCTGGACATGGAGCATACTGGATTGCACGACCAGAAGAAGGAGTCCTACCATGACCATTCAATGGCCAGTACCTAAAGATTTTTATCCTTGAGGAAATTTTGTATCAGCCAATCAGCAGTTTTAGTTTTAATTCAGTTTTAGTTTCAGTTTTTAGGCAATTTTAGTTTCAGACTTAGTTTGAACTTTGAATTAAATATTTCTGTTCATTTTAGTTTTTGCAGTGAATAAAATTCCTACGCGGAACCTTTCCCATAATGAGAACATTTGAGAATGTAATGACAAATAAAATGTTTGGGTGCTGAATTTCATTAATTCGACAAGATTAAACCCGAATGGGCGGAGAAGCTTAAGATAGCATGCCAGTCGAGCAAGGTTAAAATCTAAACCTTTGTAAAAGGGCAAACCCGTAGCTCCAGCATGTCTAGTAAATGGCTCGGGGCATCACCAGGGCAGACCTGGTGAGTTATGCAGCTGTGTTGGGTGATTCACTATCCAACGATTCGGTAAACCCTTGCACAGATAAAATAGGGATACGTCATTGGTGACTTGTGCAAGGACCCCATTGTATGATCGTGTGGAGCCTTGATGTAACACTCAAGTAGAAACTGGGTAAGGCATACTTATGAGTTAAATGAGATACTCGATTTAATTATGAAGCTACTCGGTTAAAAAATTACTCACCAGTTAAATAAGATACTTGGCATCACAAAAGATACTCGGCTTTACTATAAAACTACTCGCCAGTTAAATAAGATATTTGTCATCATACTTGGCAAACAAACACTCGAAGTGACTTAGATGTATTCAATTTAAACATCATTCATGAAGAACCGTAAGATAATTAAAGATTAAAAAAATCAATGTATTAAGTCGTGAGACAAATACAAGTATAATACATAAAAAAATCAAGTTGGCACCGGGGGTTTCGAGCCACCACCACTTACACCCGAGTCAGACACTATTTCATACTCCTTCAGAAGGATCGTATCTGAATGCCAAGTAATCTCAACAGCTACGTCATCCATCCAAGCGCTATAGTCTTTTCCGGTAACAGGACCAACGTCAGGCTCCTCTCCGTCCCCCCCCCCATTTTCACTTGCATGAAAAGTTGAAAAGGCGTGCTCAATAGGAACTTCCAGGTGTATGGGGTGAGATTCCTTGCCTCAGCTATGACAGTAGGCTCGCCATTCTTTCATTTGAGCCTGAAGGGCTTCTAAGGAACGATCAACATGATTCTTTATCGATAACTCCCAATTTGATATTGCCTTGTTAGTTGCCCGATTCTTCACTTTGAAAAATTTACCAGCCGAGACCATCCCACGTTGAAACTCCCTAAGAATCAAAGCATCATGGGTGGGAGACCTTTTAAAACGATTGACACCTTGCACCTCTAACTCCAATTTGGCCTCTTTGAAGAGGGATTCAACGGTTAAAGCTTGGCTATTAAGATACTCAACTTTGTGCTCGTAGGATGACTTAACCTTTTCAACCTCATATTCAGCACGAAGCATCGACTCTTGAGCAGCAGATAGTAAAGTATCAAGGGACTTCATTTTTTCCCTAGCAAGTGAAGTCCTTTTCTCTTCCTCTAACTGTCTTGCTAAGCATCTATCTATATATTCTTAGCTCGTGCTGATTTTCTTCTGATATAGAGCCTCAACCTGAGTAGGGTTGTCCTCACTCTTCTTTAATTGAGCTTCCAAACACCTTATTCGGTCAGTCTGTGACAGCTGGGTCTGGAAAGCTTCAGAGACTTCGGCCACCATCTACAAAAGAAATGAGATTATAAATTGAAATCCAAACCGAAAGACCAGGAAAATTTCAATAAAGCGCAGTAAAGGATACCTATGTAGGCAGCACTATTAAAGAAGTTTTGAAGCTGCACAAATGCATCCCCATGCCTAAAACGGCTCCAGTGGTCATACTCGATAAAGGCACGACCTGAAGACATAGCCTTCAGCATATTTAGTAAGGAAGGATCCGTAGATGGATCTGATGACCCTACATTGGTAGTGTCAGCAGGAGTGTGGGGAACTTTCTCGCTCGAGCCATCAAAAGATTGTCCCCGAGTAAACGAACCAGATAAATCTTCAGTAACTCTCTCAGCCAGGACACCCATAAGATCCTTTGCACCAATTTCTTCATCGTTTAAAGACTTAATGAGTGTCATAACCCTAGGAATTTTTGGGAGAGGATGCATTGTCGAAAAATATGATTTTCTCTTCCCAGTCTGCCTGGAGCGAGTGTCGAGATCTGCAGCAGGATCTTTGTCGCCAACATCTAACACAGTTGGAAAAGATTAAAAAAAGGTGGGGCAGAAGGATCAATTTGTTCAACGGAAGATTCCCCAACCTTTCATTTTACCTTTACTAATTGTTGTTCGGTAGCAGCCTCGGTAGCCTGACTTTGTTCCGTATATTCTACAGTATGACCAGAACCCACAGTTGTCTTGCCTACAGTGTGGTCTTCCGTATCCCAATCATCAGGCACTCTTTCCTGGCTACCAGAACTGCTTGGGGTCCCTAGCCTACTCGATTCACCCATGGTCTGTTGGGGAATTTCCTCAGGTGTGTACTCGGGTACCTGCTCGTCAACTACAACATCATCGTAATCTTCATCTGACCCATTGTTGGGTGGAGAGACTTAAGCCGCTTCTTGGGCAAGCCATAAAGCCAACCTCATCTTTACGGCTTGCCTGAAAGATGGACTTCACCTGACGGGCTTGAGCCTCGTAAATAATGTCCGAGTCATACACTGGAAATTTGGTGCCAATTAGAAACAAAAACAAACAACAAAAAATATGGGGAAAAAATATCAACTCCCAGTGCTTGCAGCGAGCTAAAATCTAAGCAAAAAGGCTAGCCTTGATCATCTTCTTCTCATTAAGAATTTATGACCTACTGTAGGGAAAATCGCACAACGAAAGCGTAAAAAATTAGGGTTTAGTATATTTAAAAAAATTTCCCTTTTAATAACAAGAACCTTAACCCTAGATTAATTGATGTATATAAAAAGTATCGTACCTTTTCTCGTGACGATTGAACTAGCGCCGAATTGAATCCGTAAGATCTTCCAATCCAATCACGAACGTGAATAACCTAGGGGTGTGGGCTCCCTTTCTTTAAATTGTATACCTGAGGATGGAAACAAACAAAATCTTTCTCTTTATTAATCACAATAATCCTCCAAGAGAAAAATCCAAGAATGTCCGGTCACTTGTGAATTACCAATCTACTTGATTGAAACTCGCGTGAACCCGATTCAATTTTGTGCACAAAACCCTTTTGATGTAAAGGATACTAGTGTACTATCGAAAATAAAAACGTTCTCCTTTTTTCTCTTCTTGGCCGAATTCAAACCCTATAGTTGGAAGAAGTTTTTTTTTAACTATAAAAGCAAAATAAAAAAAAAACTTCTTTCAAGTCTCCATCTATGCCTTGGTCAAATTCTAGAGCATGAATTCTTATGTTGGCCGAAATTTTCACTCTAAGAATTCTAGGGCTGGCCAAATTATCAAGGTGGTATATATAGGATCACAAATCCTTTCCTAAGAAGGATTTACTTGATTGGCAAGAATCCTTTCCTTAGGTGGATTTACTTGGTGAAAAAGAATCTTTTTCAAAGAAGAATTCTACTCTACACCAAGACTCCTAATCCAACTCATTAGAGTATTGGTGACCATATTAAAGATTTCCTAATTTGACTACATAAATAATTCCTTTAATTTATCTACTTATCAAATATAATCTTTAATATTAATTATACTACTAACAATAGTATAATATTAGGAGACCTTCTCCTATTAGGAAAAAGATTTTGACTTTTAATTAAATAATTAATTAATCAATAAATTAAATAATTTCCATTTAATTAAATAATAAAATAAAAAATAATATATTAGGCTTTTATATATTAGCCTTGCCGCCCATGACATTATATAGGCATATATATATATATATATATTATTTTCTTACTTTATTAAATCCATTGGACCTTAATAAAAAGTCTACATCTAAACTAGACCCATTCATACAAAAAGAAACAAGTCCACATGCCTTAAAGCAATTCTAGATAGACCCCTAAATTGGTCTGATAGAATATATCAAGTGATCCATACAAGTTCGTGTGAATTGGGAATCTTGGCGGGCTATCTAAATTTAAGCTTCAATAGACATAACCTAATCACAATAAACAAATGAGTCACTTAGGTCCAATCTATTAATTTTAGTTCATTCCACTAAAAAACTAAAATTGAAATCTTAAATAAAGATAGAATAAGTTAATATTTCTCGTTCTTACCCTAGACAAACTTAATGGAGAAAGTGTATCCTAGTGAAGAATACCAGTAATCACCAATAGCTCATAGACCGTTTATAGCTCTCTAACTTACCATATTTACTCATATGACCACATTTTGAACTTGGATATTTTGACTTGTCCAGAAGCCATGTTTCGACTTTATTGAAAACTTAACGTTAAGATTTAATATCCAATACCTCCAAACATCCATATGATGGTATTATACTCCCATTTAATAAATGGAGTCACGATGTCCATATCTATAAATGAAGTTCTCTATCGATTAACAAATGAATACCACCAAACTATCGAGGATAGACTATGCTATATATTGATAGCTCAAATGATAACACTTGCAACCATAAGTCCATCATTTATCTCAGGATTGAGATAGACTCTCCGATTGTCTTCAAATGAAAACTTTTATCCATTGACGGTTCTAGATAAAGTATTTCATTGTGATCCTATTCAATGCACCCAGTGCACTAGATTCTTTTACCCAAAGACACCTCACTTTGATGATTTTAGACTCATCATAACAAATTTGATCTCATTCAAATACTTGCAAAAGAATCTACAACTTTGACAAGATAAAGGCGCCAAACCTTTTATCTTAAGTTGTGAATATTATTCAAGACTAACTAAAGAATTGCGTCTACCTCATAAATATCTAGATGTATGAACAATTCTTATTTTCTCATAGTCTTTTGACCTTATGATTATTTACTTTTGACAATTATAAAAATTAAACTATAAATGCTATAAGATTTGTTAAACTAGAAATCACTTTATTAATATGAAAAAATTGTCAAATACAATACTATACTCTTGCTATCGAGCATAATCCCATCAATCTCCCATTTGCTCACTAACAAATGTGTCATATCTCTTATCCTCATGTCCTCTAGATGCTTATCAAAACTCTTTTGTAGAAGTGCCTTTGTAAAGAGATCCGCTAGATTATCTACTGACGCGATCTTGGTAATCGTCACGTCACTCCTATGCATTATTTCCCTTAAAAGGTGATACTTTCTTTCAATGTGTTTTCCTCTTTTATGACTTCTTGGTTCTCTCAAATCAATCATTGCTCCACTATTGTCCCAATAGATAGTGATATGCTTATTCGAATCAGGAACCACTTCCAAGTCAATCAAGAATTATCGGAGCCAGCCAACTTCTTTAGCAGCCTCGTATGCGACAACATACTCGGCTTCCATGGTGGAATCAGCAATACAAGACTGCTTGATACTCCTCCATAATACTACCCTTCCTCCAATAGTAAATACAGATTCTGATGTTGATCTCCTAGAGTCAGAATCTGATTGAAAATCAGAATCTGTATACCCAACGGGAATTAAATCACCTCTAGAGTATACAAGCATATAATCTCTCATTCTCCTGAGATACTTAAAAATATGCTTGACAGGCGTCCAGTGATCAGGACCAGGTTTCGATTGAAACTTGCTAACTATGCCCACAGCAAAACAAATATCTGGTCTAGTGCAGAGCATTGCATACATGAGACTTCCAACAGCCGAATCATATGGAACCCTACTCATGAATTGCTCTTCATGCTCATTCTTCGGAACTTGTTCCTTAGAAAGTTTGATTCCATGTCTGAAAGGTAACATACCTTTCTTGGAATCTTGCATGGAAAACCTAGACAAGATTTTATCTATATATGAAGCTTAGGATAATGCAATCGTTATATTCTTTATATCCCTTATGACTTGGATACTAAGAATATAACTTGATTCTTTTTAATCCTTTATATCAAACTGTTTTGCTAACTATTCTTTTATTGATGTCAATACACCTGTATCGTTTCCGATGAGTAGTATATCATCAACGTAAAGAACTAGGAAAACCAACTTGTCGCCTTTAATCCTTTTGTATACACAAGGTTCGTCAAGGTTTTGAATAAATCTAAAACTTTTCACAGCTTGATCGAACCTTATGTTCAAGGATATGGATGCTTGCTTCAATCCATATATGGATCTTTACAACTTGCATACCCTTTCCTCTTGGCCTTTTTCAATGCATCCTTCTGGTTGCATCATATAGATGCTTTCGTCAAGACTTCCATTAAGGAAAGCTGCCATGACGTCAATTTGTCAAATCTCTAGGTCTAGAGATGCCAATGGATAAGAGTATCCTAATGGATTTAAGCATGGCCATAGAAGAGAAGATTTCTTCATATTTGATATCTTCCTTTTGTGTATAACCTTTAGCTACCAATCTAGCTTTAAAGGTTTCCACCTTTCCATCCATTCATCTTTTCCTCTTGTATACCCACTTACACCCGATGGGTTTTATCCCTTTAGGCAAGTCTACAAGAGACCAGACTTTGTTTTTGAACATAGATTCAATTTCGGATTGCATTGCCTTTAGCCAATGGCGACAATCAATATCTTCTATTTCTTCCTTGTACATATAGGGATCATCGTCGTCCGGGAGATTCTCTACAGATTCTCCTAGACCGATGTATCTCTCGGGTTATCTACTAACCCTCCCACTACAACGACGTATGGTAGATTATTGATCTTGTGTTGGTACGGAACTTTCAATTGGGCTAGGTTATGAAACCTCTTGTGGAATTGTATCTCCTGAAAGCTCATTCAGAACAATTCTACTTTTAGGCACAAAATTATTTATATAGTCCTCTTCCAGAAATTTATCATTTATCGAAACAAATACTTTAAGATATGAAGGACTAAAGAAATAATATCCTTTTTTTCCTTTTGGATACCCTACAAATATGCATGTTTCTGAACGGGACTCCATCTTTTATGTCTTTCCTTTTAATACGTAGGCAGGACATCTAAATATCCTAAAGTGTTGTAAACTAGGCTTTCGCCCGATCCATAACTCATGCAGTGTTTTAGGAACCGACTTAGATGGTACATCGTTTAGAATGTACACGGCAGTTTGTAAAGCATGTTGAGATTATGCTCGATAGCAAGAGTGTAATAATGTAATTGAGAATCTTTTCATATTAATAAAGTGATTTCTAGTTTAACAAATCTTATAGCATTTATAGTTTAATTTTTATAATTGTCAAAAGTAAATAATCATAAGGTCAAAAGACTATGAGAAAATAAGAATTGTTCATACATCTAGATATTTATGAGGTAGACGCAATTCGTTAGTTAGTCTTGAATAATATTCACAACTTATTTATCTTGTCAAAGTTGTAGATTCTTTTGCAAGTATTTGAATGAGATCAAATTTGTTATGATGAGTCTAAAATCATCAAAGTGAGGTGTCTTTGGGTAAAAGAATCTAGTGCACTGGGTGCATTGAATAGGATCACAATGAAATACTTTATCTAGAACCGTCAATGGATAAAAGTTTTCATTTGAAGACAATCGGAGAGTCTATCTCAATCCTGAGATAAATGATGGACTTATGGTTGCAAGTGTTATCATTTGAGCTATCAATGAGTACGATTATATAGCATAGTCTATCCTCGATAGTTTGGTGGTATTCATTTGTTAATCGATAGAGGACTTCATTTATAGATATGGACATCGTGACTCCATTTATTAAATGAGAGTATAATACCATCATATGGATGTTTGGAGGTATTGGATATTAAATCTTAACGTTAAGTTTTCAATAAAGTCTATTGAAACATGGCTTCTGGACAAGTCAAAATATCCAAGTTCAAAATGTGGTCATATGAGTAAATATGGTAACTTGGAGAGCTATAGGCGGTCTATGAGCTCTTGGCGATTACTGGTATTCTTCACGAGGATACATTTTCTCCATTAAGGTTGTCTAGGGTATGAATGAGTAACATCAACTTATTCTATCTTTATTTAAGAGTTCAATTTTAGTTCTTTAGTGGAATGAACTAAAATTAAATAGATCGGACCTAAGTGAATTATTTTTTAATTGTGATTGGATTGTGTCTATTGGAGCTTAAATTTAGATAGCCCGCCAAGATCCCTAATCCACACGAACTTGCATAGATCACTTGATATATTCTACCGAACCAATTTTCATCTAGAATTGTATTGAGGCATGTATACTTGTTTCTTTTTGTAAGAATGTGTCTAATTCACATGTGGACTTTTTATAAAGGTCAAATGGATTTAATAAAATAAGAAAATAATATATTGACCCATACATATGTGTTGGGCGGCAAGGCTATTTAGAATAGCTTAATTATATTATATTATTTTATTATTTAATTAAATAAAAATTAATTAATTTGGTGATTAATTAATTATTTAATTAAAAGTCAAAATCTTTTTTCTAGTAGGAGATGATCTCCTAAAATTATACTATTATTGGTAGTATAATTAATGTTAAAGTCTATATTTGATAAGTAGATAAATAAAAGGAATTATTTATCTAATCAAATTAGGAAGTCTTTAATATGGTTACAAATACACTATTGAGTTAGATTATGAGTCTTGGTGTAGGATAGAATTCCTTTTTGAAAATGATTCTTAACTACCAAGTGAATCTACCTAAAGAAATTATTCTTAACTACCAAGTAAATCCTTCTTAGGAAAAGAATTAAATATCCTAATTATATTCTATGAAATTTCGGCCAGCTATGTATATATAAGAGGAGGATATAATTCCTTTTAGATAAGGATTCTTAACTACCAAATAATTTCACCTAAGGAAATGATTCTTGACAACCAAGTAAATCCTTCTTAAGAGAGGACTTATGATCATATATATATATATATATATATATATAGGTTTGGAAATTTCGGTCAGCAATAATTAATAGCAAGAATTATTTTCAGCCAAATAACAAATGATTAAAATATGAAAATAATTAATAATTATTCGTGGGTGTATTAACAAACAATTAGTCTTTTTAGTAATTTTACTTAAAGGTATTATTGGATTTTTAAAAACATACTAATTTCGAATGTACATACAATTTTTAAGGGGACAAATATCGTAACTCTTGTAATTATTCAAATTACATTAATACTAAACCAACCTTTTCAATTAATAGTAGGGGCGAATTACAGTCGGACCCAATCAGATTTGGGCCTTCTACAAATCTATTTTATTACGAAAATTGTAGATACAGTTTCAAATTTTCAGTGGAACAACAATTGACAAAATTGAATGAAACAGTTAACTTGCCGCCAAACTACACAACATGTGATGATATTTATTTAAACATTCGATTCTAAATATAATTTAATATAAAATAAAATAATTCAAATAATAAACATATATAAAAGTTTTCTATTATCAACTCGATCTAATATAAGATATATAGTTCTATGGATGTGATCCATTAGATTTAAATACTTTGACTTGACTGTATGTATTTATCAAAATATCTTTTAAATTAAATGATTCATATATAAAAAACATATGTTTCAACTGACAGTAGAAAGCTATTATATTTGTAAGCGATATTTTTTTTATCACCTTTATATTCTCAATGCCATTATCAAAAATTCAGAATATCTTATTAGCTTTCTCATTTATTTTTTCTTTTGTTTAAATAAATTGTTATTTTATTAAAATCATTTTTAAAGACCAATTTGACATGAACCTTGATTGGCGATAACAACATTTGTCTCGATATATTATTTTTACTAAATTATTAAGTGTCCTTTTTAACCTGTTTGGAAGAGTTTATCTACCGACTAATTAAAAAGGCTATTTTTAAAAAATTTATATCGTTTGGTTGTCATTCAGTAAAACTTTTATATGATTAAAAAAGTTGTTTTATATCTATTTGAAGAAGCTCAAATTTAAGACTTTTCCAAATAGATATTTTTGAGCTTTTTATTAACATTAAAAAGTCTAATATAACATTATCATTTAAAATAGTTTTTGAATATTTTGGTAATCTTATCATTTAAAAAGCATTTTCTAATTGACAACCAAAAAATCATGTTTCTATTAAAAGCTTTATTTGTAAAGGTCTACTTTAAAATATCTATTCCCAAAAAATCAACTTGAAGAAGCCCTCTCAAATAGAGCCAAAGTTTCTCTATGATAAAAGAGATTTTTTTAATTAAAAAAAAATCTTTTTAATTTTTATTTTGTGTCGTTTGACTTCCACTCGGTAGAGCTTTTAGATGATTAAAAAAAGTTGTTTTACGTCTATTTGGAGAAGCTAAAAATTTAGGCTTTCCAAGTAGATTTTTAAAGCTTTTTTAATAACACTAAAATGTCTAATATAATTATATAATTTAAAATAATTTTTGAATATTTTAACAATCCTACCATTAAAAAAAAAAATACTAATTGACAGCCAAACGACTAACGACTAACGACTAACAACTTATCATTATAAGCTCTATTCTTAAAAATCTATACGACGAAGCTCTTTCCAATGGAGCCAAAAAGATACTATACGAGCCCGAGCTTTTTCAGATTCGGACCAGACTTACCCTGCACAATAATATTTCAAATCCCTTATTAAGGCCAAACAATTTACTAGTCATATATAATAAAGGGCCGGATCAAACAGGACCTGGACAAGGGCATATAAATCTGGCCATATTGACACCTTTACATCAAGGTCACAATGTTATTTTTCTTTCCTTATTTGACAATATAGGGTCCCAATTAGACATGACACTGGTTTCGGTTCGGTCCGGTTCCTGGTTCGGAACTGACGGTTTCGATCTGGTTTTGACAGTTCTACAGGTTCAGTTTCAAATTTTTTTTAAGTGGTTGTGAATTTTGGGTTTGTGGTGGTGGGTGCTTGACTGGTTTGGATTAGAGAGAGATCTGGTTAGGATTTTGGAAGAGAGAGACAGAATATGAAGAGAGAGATCTAGATTTATGGTAGAGAGAGAGATGAAAGCTTTAGTTGACTAGTTCCACAAAATTGTATATATATATATATACGGTACTGGAACAGTTGGTTCCAAAACCAGAACCGAATCAGCAGTTCTGGTACAGTTATCCATTTTGAGGAACTGGAAACGGAATCTCCCTGGTTCTGGTTCAAGATCCGGTTTCGATTTAAAACCGATTTTCCGATTCTAAGGCCACGGTTCCGGTGTCATGTCTTGTCTTGTCCTTGTATGGGGTTTTAAAAAAATTTAAAATAAAAGTATAAATGGGCGTTTATTCCAGGCCCACACAATCGCACTTACCTAAACTAGACGTAGGCCCAATAAGGCATCTAACACGTGTGCAGAGCACGTGCTTTAGGGTTTAAGGTCTCTTCTCTTCCCTCTCTCTGTCCGTCTCACCATCCCTAAAACCCCACTCTTTGCAAAAACCCTGACCATGAAATGACACCAACCCATCTCTCAATTTCATTTCAAAATCCTAAAATCCCAACTCACCATGAAACGCATCTCTCCAAAATCCCTATTCTCTCTCTCCTCTTCTTCTTCATCTTCCTTTTCGTCTTCTCCTTATTCGATTCTCGTCTCCCATTTCTCGACATCTGCTCTGAGTCACCCGTCGCGGCGACAAGAGGAGGAATCGCGGAATGTGAGGGTTTCTGTGTGGTGGGATTTCGAGAACTGCCATTTGCCAGCCGGTGTTAATGTCTTCAAGGTCGCTCACTCCATTACTGCGGCGATCAGGGCCAGTGGAATCAAGGGTCCCCTTACAATCACCGCCTTCGGAGACGTGTTGCAGCTCTCCAGGACCAATCAGGAGGCGCTTTCATCCACCGGGATCAACATTGCTCACGTTCCTCGTGGTACTTTCTTGTTTCTTCAATTTTAAATTTTTTATTTTTTATGATTTTTGCGTTTTGTTGTGCTTGTTCTATAAATTTTGGAAATTTAAGTTTTTGAATTCTTGATTGTGGAAATGGAAGTATATTTTTACATATACATATTGAAGAAGGGAAATGTAATTATGTAAATGCTTGAAAACTATGTAAATGTAAATGCTTGAAAGATTATTCAGATAATTCAAATTCCTGTACACAAGGTTTTCAACCAGATGAAAATGAACAAGTGATGTGAATTTTATGTGAGATCATGACACCTCTACTTTTTCATTTTTGTTAAGTTTCATAGGTAAAGATTGAACTAATGGCTTTCTGCTGCTGCAAGCACTGCCATTTTATCAATGTCCTGCTGTTACAGTTTTTGCTTCGGAAGGTTTGTTGTTTTCTTAACGAGCAAGTGTTTCTGCCAATGCAGGTGGGAAGAATAGTGCTGACAGGTCACTTCTTGTCGACTTAATGTACTGGGTTTCTCAAAATCCTCCACCAGCGCATCTCTTTCTAATTTCGGGTGATAGGGACTTTGCCAGCATTTTGCATCGATTAAGGATGAACAACTACAACATATTGCTTGCAAGTCCAGAAACTGCTCCCAATGTTTTATGCAGTGCTGCAAGTATCATGTGGCATTGGAATTCTTTGGTCCGTGGGGAGAAACTGATTGGAAGGCATTTTAATCAGCCTCCAGATGGTCCTTATGGTTCCTGGTATGGCCATTATAAGGTGCCTCTTGAAGATCCCTTCTTAGTTACAGAACGATCAGCATGTTCACGTATTGACGTGGTTGCTGAGATTGCTTCTGAATCTAAGATTCGTCCAGTTCCGGTTGCTGAGATTGCTTCTGAATCTAAGATTCGTCCAGTTCCAAAGTCAGTCTTGAGGCAGATTCGTCAGATTTTAAACTCATACCCTAAAGGAATCTCCATTACAGATCTTAGGGCAGAGTTGAACAAGGGTACTGTGAGTATAGATAAAGACCTGTTTGGATATGGAAAGTTCTCCCGCTTTCTATTGTCAATGCGACACATTTTAGAGCTTCAATCTAAGGGTGATGGTCAGTTTCTTGTTCTTGGAGTCACTCAAAAAGCCCCTGAACCATTTGAGTCCAGTCAGGGTACTTGTAGAAATGGCGAACAGGACCTCTCAAAGTCTTTGAAATTAATCGGTGGTACTTGTAGAAATGGCGAACAGGACCTCTCAAAATCTTTGAAATTAAACGGTGAGGAAATACATAAAACTGGAGCTGTCGATAGTAAGTCAACATTGCTATTATCACCTGAAGTGAATGTGGAGAAGCCTCCAAGGAAAGTTCAACAAGCCCCTGCAGTAAGTGATAAAGCTGCTGGCATGGATCTTTTATCACCTGAAGTGAATGTGGAGAAGCATCCAAGGAAAGTTCAACAAGCCCCTGCCTTAAGTGATAAAGTTGCCGACATGGATCTGCAGGAGCCTTCAAAAGAAGTGCGAAAGCCCCCTCCAACTAACAAAGAGGTTGTTGGACTGGTTAGTGCACAGGAAGATGCAGGTCATCTGCCTTCTGTGATAGAACAACAAGATTCTGCATCTCAAGTGGGATTCTTTAAAAAAAATTGGCAAAGATGGTTTGGTGGTAAAGATTATCAGATGAAAAGTCTGAACATTCAACAAAAATGTATTGATTCTGGAGATAATTCAAAGAAGATAAGTCATAGAACCCCCGGAAAATTGTGCATTTCTGGTGATAGCCTTGACAAAACAAAAGTTGAAGAAAAATTCATGAGGTCACCAAGTCCGGATGGTGATCCAGTACATTTGGCATCTCCTTCTTCATCCAGTGACAAATCAGGACATGAGAGCAAAGTTGCTACAAGTGCTGAACCTTGTAGTGACAAGGCTGCAACAAGTTCAGGTTTTGTCCATCGAATATGGATCCGGTGTAAATTTTGGAGTAGCAGCTCAGATTCTGTTACATTGGATGATCAAACAAGTGAAAAACTAAACCAAGTAGATAATAAATCTCAAATGCATCAGGAATTTTCCAAGGATTCTTTCTGGTGTGACATGGAGTCCTTTCTTGATTCACGTAGAGGATCTGCTATTGTCTCCCAATCAAGGACCAGGTTCGTGCATTTGCTTGCTTTCCTTTTGTCTTATTTGATTTTCTTTTACGAGTATCAAAGAGAGGATCGAATCTGAAATAAATGAGATCTTCCAAACTAGATATTATAGTATTATTAGTTGTTACATTTCTCATAAAGTATGCAGTTCCTGACATAAGCTGTCATAGGCTTCTATTCTAAATGACTTTACTTTTACATTAAAACTTTAAATCCTTGGGCAAACAAAATTATTTAACTCAAAAAACTGTCACAATTTTGCTTGAATATGTTGTCATTTTGTCAAGTTCTCTATTTTTGAGATTTTAAAAAGATATCTAGAGGGTTAGACTCATTTTGTCATATTCCCAAAAAGGGTCTTATAATGAAATTGATTGGAATGATAATGTCATTTGAATTCGCCGCAGGACTGAAGAATTTAATGTCTGTTTTGTATATTTCAGTATAGTTTGAATGGATAATTCAGAGAAATAAGATGGAATAATCTATGAAAGGTTCGCAAGATTTTCCAATGATTTTGGATATAAAAGGAAGGTCATCCTTTTGTCTTGTAATTTTTTTTTTTTTTAAGACATTGGTCTTGTATTTGATTGTTCTTATATGATTTTTGCAACCGTCTAAAAAGATTTGTTAATAATAATAAAGTGAAAAACAGTTAAACATGAAAACTTCGATTTTAAGATTTTAACAGTTGCAATCAAAATTTTATATGAACTTTTTAAAGCTATTTGTGATTTGCGCCAGGGAACAGTTGGCACAATCTCTGCAAAAGGAAGGGCCTCTGATTCTTAGAGATCTCAGTGAAGGTGATATGCTTAACTTGGTGAATCTGTTGATATCAGAGAAAAAATGGGTGGAAGAATGTTCATCTCAAATTCCTCCTTTCAAATATACTCGATCAGTTGGAACGAAATCTTCTTTGGGTCATCCTGGTGCTGCAAATAGGTTGAGCTCTATCTTTTTGGTCACAGCCGCAAAGTCCAACAAGCATAAAGTAACAGAGCGTGATGAAGAAAGAAAAGTTCAGAATATTTCTCATGCTGGAGTTTCTGGTCCTGTCATCAATAAACCATCAGATAGATCTAGAAATGACGTATTAGCCGACTGTCAAAAGCTTGTGAGTGAAATATTGGAGAAGTACCCAGAAGGATATAATTTGGGATCGTTCAGAAAACTTTTCCTTGAGAGGTATGACTACCATCTTGATGTACGGAAGTTGGGTTACCAAAAGTTGGCGTCCCTGATACAGATAATGCCCGGGGTGAAAATTGAGTGCACTTATATTGTTCCTAATGTCCCATGTGGCTCTGACCCTGGAATGTTTTCTCCTGACATTCAAGAACATAATTGCCGTCATCCATTATCTAACTCAGACAGTGAATTATCCCAGACATCAAAGAAAAGTGATGATTCTGACTCTACCTGGGACGAGCTGGGGCCTGTTTCTGATGTAAGCATGGACAGAAAGGAAGGGCAACCAGTGCCGAGTAGTAAAACAGTTGAAGAAACAAAGAGACAACCATATCCTGATTATGAACCTTCTGTCTCAGATGATGAATTTTCGGATTCAGAAGAGGAGACCTCAACTGTAACACGACCAGGAAGGCAACAGAAGTTGGGGATAAATGAGGAAGATAGCTCGTTATTGCAGATTCTAGATTCATGGTACAGCAGCAAGGAAAATGAGGACAGTAATGGCAAGTCTGAAAATGTTAATGGTATGGCTGATTGTTCCACTAAAGTCATAGAGCCATCTGCTTCACCTGAACTAGCATCCAAGAGTGCAACATTGTTGGTCAATTTTGGAAAGAAATCAAGACCTCAGAAGAACTATAATTTTGTTTCAGACACAGTTGAGAATAACAAGGACAAGTTGATTGATGGAATTTTAGGTAGCATGAAGAAATCAGGTGAGTCGAGGGTATGCAAAGCTGAAGGGTAGGTAATTAGTAGTGAAAACTACGATAACATAAATTTTAGCTCCTAATATGGAGAGTATTAGTATAGGTTAGGGTCAGCCTTGTTTAAACTCAAGAAAGAGTGAATAATTACCGTGTTCCTAGTCGTACATTTACTGCTGAATCAGTGTTTTGGTTCAGGTCATTTTGTTCAAATTTAATGAGTCTACGTGCCAGATTGGTGCTATGAAGAAAGTAATACTGGTATTTCAATTCATTACAAGATTTTGAGTTGCAGTGACTACAGAGTTTATTCTTCAAAAGGTTACTCAAGGGCCTGAAGTTTTCCCTATTTTGAATATGCAGTGTTGAGTGTTGACACGCTGCTAAGATTTAAGATGGCTTTCTTTAAATCACCCTATATCAAGTGCTAAAAACTTTATATTTTCAGGGTTTGTCGGGACTCTTGGATATTAATTTTTATATATCTTGTTTGAATATTTACTCCAACATTGTGGAAATATCTTCCTTTACGGTCTTTGTTTTTTGTCTGCTCTATTTTCGTTCTTCTGTCTCTTTAACAAGAGACTTGGCATGACTCGGTAAAACGGCTATCAATTCCCCTTCGATCGAAAATTGTTGTCCGCCCATTTTTTTCCTTGAAAAAAAAAAAACAGTTTTTAACGTTAGGATACACACTTGATGAGTCATAGTACCCTTACAATATAGTAACCTATAGCTATTGAAGTGATGAGTCATAGTACCCCTACAATATAGTAACCTATAGCTATTGAAGTGATAACGGAGTATTAGATTTTAATTAAGGTCCATAAAATTTCAAAGTTTGAATAAAAATATTCAATGCGGACTTATTAATATGATCCAAACTTATTCGAAAATAACGGTTGGTGGATCTAGTTTATTGGATTGGGTTGTTAATGGGTCAATCCATTAAGACACGAAATATAATGGGTTGGTTTTAGATTCATTCTTAAAAAAACTGTTAATTCGATAACCCGTTAATATAAAGATTTTTATTTTTGTGTGTATATGAATGTTATTAAAAAGAAAATCTTTGTATTGTCACGTTATGGAATTTATATAAAAAATCGGATAATGGTTGATATCCAACCCTTTTATCCAACCTTTAAATACAACTTGATGTGTGGGTTATTGGATTTAAATACTTTGACTTGACTGCATGCACTTATTAAAGCATCCAATGACCCACATGTTAAGTTGGATACAAATGTTGAATAAAATGGTTGGATGCCTACAGTTATCTAAAAAAATCTATATAATTATGGTAAGATTATATTTTACTAATTAATTTTTAAAAAATATCTTTTTTTTTTCTTTTTCGAAAGAGGAAAAATCCTAAATTTTTTCAATTTCTAAATTAAAAACTCTAAAACTATAAATCCATTATTTCACAATATTATAACCCTAACCCTAAAACTCTGAAGGTAGTGGTCTTTAACTTTCTTGAAATCCGTTACCGTCAATTCGATTCTAATATATTCAATCAGGTATGCATTTTGATTTTTGTATTACTATGGTCTATAGTGCCTTCATTTCATGCGATGTAATTTCAAGACTTTACATTTGTTTGACAATTGATATTTGATATTCTAAAACCAACATGTTTCTTGACAAACTTTTCTAAAGGTATATAATATATGTATAAATGAATACTGAGATTCCTGATCGCAACATATTGAAGATTCAAGAGGAAGAATAATAGAAGATTTCATTTTCAATTTTTTTATTTATTTTGGACTTGTTTATTTTTATTTTTTAAAAATTAGATGTTTTCGATTGATTGTTGGTGCCTTGGTTGGATTTTTTTTTTCTTTCAAGTTTTACATGCTTACGGTGATCATGCTTCAGGACAACTTATTTTCAATTTTTTAATAAATCTCAAATATAGTATTTTATAATGGGTCGGGTTACCCATTAACTTAATAAATGGTTTTGGGTTCGTATATTTCAACCCATTAAGCTAATAGGTCGGGTTTGGGTGGAATAATTTTAACACGAACCAAACACGAAACGACACGAATTCGTAATAACACGATCCATTTTCAGGTCTAATAAAAAGTCACAGAGTTGTAGTAGCATGAATCGACCGATGGATATTTCCAAAAAATAATGAATTAACCAATGGATATTTGTATTTAATTACAAGAATGATAATAGATGGCGTAACTATTAAATGTGGCGTTTGGTATGGCTTTCTAGGTATCAGTTTTTTTTAATGTTAAAAATTGTTATGGTTTTTTTTTTGCTGTTTCGTAAAACTAAAAAAATGTTTTTTTAATATTAAAAAACTGTTTTATGTCTTTTGGAAGAAGTTCAAAATTTAAGTTTCTCTCAATAAACTAATTTTAAGCTTTTTAAAAAGAGATAAATAGTCTCAACCACCCTTTATGAAATTTATATATTTCATTATATATCCTTCTATTACAAATGCTTTGTTAATGTCAATTTTTATACTTTTTAACAATAAAAGCTCCTTTTGAGATATTAGTCAAACAATCTCTTAACTTGAAAGTGCTTTTTTAAGTAAATAAAAAATAATATACACCTTTTTTGTTAAAAATTCTACTCAATAGAAACTGTATTTGTAAAAGATCTACTCCAAAAACTTTACTTGAAAAGTCATTCCAGACACACCATTAGTTAAATATACATGATTTTACAGTTGAGCGAGTCTTATCACTAGAGATGCATATTTTTTTTCAGGACCCCAATTCCCTACGTCCTCATTCCCATTTGGGGATTTTTTTGGGGGAAAAATGGGGAAATGGGGGAGAGGGGGAGGATGGGGATGAAAATCATCCTTAGATTGAAATGAAGATTGGGATGGAGGGAGCCCTCCCCATCCCCATTTCCCCATTTCTCCATTTTTCCATTTTCCCATTTTTCCATTTTTCCCACAATTATATTGAAACGGATATGGGGATGGGGGGAGGTCCCATCCCCAATTTTCCGTTTCCCTACTTCCCCTAAACATACATAAATATAATTATTTTTATCTTTTTGTTATTCTTTGAAACCCTAAGTATATATACACATTTACTCTTTTTACCTTCAAAACCTAAAACTTAAAACTGAAATATTTGAAGTGGAAATAGTGAGAAATGTCACATTTTTTTAGTGAGTTGCAGTGATGTCACCAGTTTAATAAGTTAAGTTTAAAAGGAACTTATTATGGTGAACTACTGAAATTGCCCTTAAAGAATCGATTCTTTATTCTTTAAAAGGCACCTCCTCCCTCTCTCTCTCTCTCCAAAAAAGTTGTCTGAAAATCACTCTACTCCTCTCTCTCTCTCTCTCTCTCTCTCCAAAAAGCGAGTCTCTCTCCAGATATTGCATAAGAAGGTAACAAATATTTCTGATCTTTATTTTTATTTTTTCATGCATTTCTATGTGGTTTAACAATGTATGAACATGTATGAACGTTTTGTCTCTAGTTTTTTTGATATGTTTATGAGTTGTAAATGTGTCGGAGATTTTGTTACATTGGTCTGAGCATTTTTTAAAATGTTAACGACCTGTTTTGTAATTGGTCCAAGCATTTTTTTTATATTTCGGAGAGTTTTTTACGTTTCCCCGAGCTGATTTGAATTGGTGCAAACAAGTTTAAAATCTTGGGTAAAAAAACTCGAAAGAATTAGTAAAAAGCTTGAACCATTAAAAAAAAAGCTTGATCCCTCACAAAAAAAATTCGATCATGTACAAAAATGCTTGAGCCATTTAAAAAAAAAAGCTCGAGCCATTTTTTTTAAAACTCGATCATGTACAAAAAAATTTTGATCCTTCACAAAAAAAAGCTTGATCCCACACAAAATATGCTCGATCAGTTACAAAAAAGCTAGATCAAGTATAAAAAAAACTCGATCCCTAACAAAAAAACTTGACCGCTTAAACTTAAGATTTTTGTTTAATCCTTTATAATTGTAAATTTAATATTAAATATTATTTTCTTAATAATGGTTTTTGATGATGATTTTGACAGGACAATGGATAGGGTGAGAATAGTCATGTCTTACAACGGTTGATGAGAGCAATTAGCCGACGGAAGTCTGAGGTATTTAGATTCCGATAACCAAGGTTTGTATTTGTCAAAGAGTATGACTTACGACGAACTGGTGTCGATCGTGCAAATCGTTGTGATGTATGATGAGAACAAAAACAGTGCTGATCTACAGTTTATATCAATCGTTGTTAGGACTACATGTCGTACATTTATAAGAAATAACGATGATGTTCAGTTTATGCTAGGGGAAGATAGGGTGATCCCTCAAGTATGTGTTAGTCTAATTGAGAGGGCACCAAGAGATGTAACAGGATAAGATATCTCTACTCGTGAAAACACCTAACAATTTCCATCGTTATGCGGAAGCAACCAGTTGTTGACAGAAAGAAGTAGGATCGAAGGTCGGGACAACATGTGTGGTGTCCCACCAGAAGTAACCGACCATGCTAATATAGTGGGACCTCAATTCGACGATGTCTTTGGTTGTCAAATTGAGATGAATGGTAGGCAGTACATTCACCAATACAATAAGATCTACAGTAACATCAACAATGAGCAGATTACATCACCGAATATTAGGCCGAATCATGAGGTGGATAATGAGGCAAATTATAATTCGGTTGATAATGTAGAGAAAAATGAGGATGATGAAGAACCTATCCAAACGAAAAGACGTGCAAGACGTGTACACAGATTAAGTTCAAGTGCACCAGATATAACTGGGACCTCCGAGGTCCGGGCTAATGTAACTCCAGCTGATTCTGATAATGCCACAACGTGGGTTATTCCAGGAGTAGAATCATACTCGTTTGGTATGGGTGGAAGTAGGAATTGTAGGGAAAATCATGCAACGGAAGCTTGAAAAAAAATTAGGGTATGGTATAAATAAAAAAATTTCCCTTTTAATAACAAGAACCTTAACCCTAGATTAATTGATGTATATAAAAAGTATCGTACCTTTTTTTTCGTGACGATTGAACTAGCATCGAATTGAATCTGCATGATCTTCCAATACAATCACGAACGTGAATCACCTAGGAGTGTGTACTCCCTTTCTTTAAATTGTATACCAAAGGATGGAAACAAACAAAATCTTCTTCTTCGTTAGTCATAATAATCCTCCAAGAGAAAAACCAAGAACGTCCGGTCACTTGTGAATTATCAATCAATTTGATTGAAACTCGAATGAACCTTGATTCGATGTTGTACACAAAACCCTTTTGATGCAAAGGATACTAGTGTACTATCGAAAACAAAAACTTTCCATCTTTTCTCTATGCTTGGCCGAATTCTTCATACAATGAGTTGGATGAAGTTTTTTTTTATAATAATAATAATAAAAAAAAACAACTTCTCACACCAAAACTAAGGCTTGATAGAAATTTACAACCTATATTTATATCTTCACAAATCCTCTCCTAAAGAGGATTTACTTGGTAGGCAAGAATCCTATTCTTAGGTGGACTTGCTTAGTGACCAAGAATCTTTTTCCAAATCTAATTCTTTCCTACACCAAGACTCCCAATCCAAGTCATTAGTGTATTTATGACCACATTAAAGACTTCCTAATTTGACTAGATAAATAATTTCTTTTATTTATCTGCTTATCAAATATAATCTTTAACATTAATTATACTACCAACAGTAGTATAATATTAGGAGACCTTCTCCTATTAAGAAAACGATATTGACTTTTAATTAAATAATTAATTAATCATCAAATTAATTAATTTCCATTTAATTAAATAGTAAAATAAAAAATAACATATTAGGCTTTTATATATTAGCCTTGCCGCCCATGACATTATATAGGCATATATATTATTTTTCTTATTTTATTAAATCCATTGGACCTTAATAAAAGGTCCACATGTGAACTATACCCATTCTTACAAAAAGAAACAAGTCCACATTCCTTAATACAATTCTAGATGGACCGGTAGAATATATCAAGTGATCCATGCAAATTCGTGTGAATTGAGGATCTTGGCGGGGTATCTAAATTTAAGTTTCAATAGACATAACCTAATCACAATCAACAAATGATTCACTTAGGTCAAATCTATTAATTTTAGTTCATTCCACTAA
The DNA here is from genome assembly GCA_032871835.1 of Dipteronia dyeriana. Classification (NCBI taxonomy): domain Eukaryota; kingdom Viridiplantae; phylum Streptophyta; class Magnoliopsida; order Sapindales; family Sapindaceae; genus Dipteronia; species Dipteronia dyeriana. The sequence goes on from CM065297.1 coordinate 83,726,039, forward strand.
AGAACTAAAATTGAACTCTTAAATAAAGATAGAATAAGTTAATATTTCTCATTCATACCCTAGACAACCTTATTGGAGAAAGTGTATCCTCGTGAAGAATATCAGTAATCGCCAAGAGCTCATAGACCGCCTATAGTTCTCCAAGTTACCATATTTACTCATATGACCACATTTTGAACTTGGATATTAAGAAGCCATATTTCAGTAGACACTATTTAAAACTTAACGTTAAGATTTAATATCCAATACCTCAAAACATCCATATGATGATATTCTACTCTCATTTATTAAATGGAGCCATGATATCCATATCTATAAATGAAGTCCTCTATCAATTAACAAATGAATACCACCAAACTATTGAGGATAGATTATGCTATAAAATCGTACTCATTGATAACTCAAATGATAACACTAGCAATCATAAGTCCATCATTTATCTCAGGATTGAGATAGACTCTCCGATTGTCTTCAAGTGAGAACTTTTATCCATTGACGGTTCTAGATAAAGTATTTCACTGTGATCCAATTCAATGCACTCAGTGCACTAGATTCTTTTACCAAAAGACACCGCACTTTGATGATTTTAGACTTATCATAACACATTTGATCCCACTCAAATGCTAGCAAAAGAATCTACAATTTTGTCAAGATAAAGACTCCAACCTTTATCTTAAGTTGTGAATATTATTCAAGACTAACTAAAGAATTGTGTCTACCTCATACATGTCTAGATGTATGAACAATTCTTCTTTTCTCATAGTCTTTTGACCTTATGATTATTTACTTTTTGAAAATTATAATGATTAAACTATAAATGCTATAAGATTTGTTAAACTAGAAATCACTTTATTAATATGAAAAGATTGTCAAATACATCATTATACTTTTGCTACCAAGCATAATCCCAACAATCTCCCACTTGCTCTATAGCAAATGTGTCATATCTCTCATCCCCATGTTCTCTAGATGCCCATCAAAACTCTTTTATGGAAGAGTATTTGTAAAGGGATCCGCTAGATTATCTGCTGACGCGATCTTGGTAATCGTCACGTCACCCCTATGCACAATTTCCCTCAGAATGTGATACTTTCTTTCAATGTGTTTCCCTCTCTTATGACTTCTTGGCTCTCTCGAATTAGCCACTGCTCCATTATTGTCACAATAGATAGTGATCTGCTTATTCACATTAGGAACCATTTCCAAGTCAATCAAGAATTGGCGGAGCCAGACATCCTCTTTAGCAGCCTCGCATGCAGCAATATACTCAGCTTCCATGGTGGAATCAACAATACAAGATTGCTTGATACTCCTCCATATGACTGCCCCTCCTTCAATAGTAAACACAAATCCTGTTGTTGATCTCCTAGAGTCAGAATCTGACAGAAAATCAGAATCTGTATACCCAACGGGAATTAAATTCCCTCAAGAGTATGCAAACATATAATCTCTCGTTTTCCTAAATACTTGAAAATATGCTTGACAACCATCCAGTGATCAAGACTAGGTTTTGATTGAAACCTGCTAACTATGCCCACAGTAGAACAAATATCTGGTCAAGTACAGAGCATTGCATACATGAGACTTCCAACTGCCGATGCATATGGAACCCTACTCATGTATTGCTCTTCGTGCTCATTCTTAGGAACTTGTTCCTTAGAAAGTTTGATTCCATGTCTGAAAGGTAACATACCTTTCTTGGAATCTTGCATGGAAAACCTATACAAAATTTTATCTATGTATGAAGCTTGGGATAATGCAATCGTTCTATTCTTTCTATCCCTTATGACTTGGATACCAAGAATATAACTTGCTTCTCCTAAGTCCTTTATATCAAATTGTTTTGCTAACCATTCTTTTATTGATGTCAATACACCTACATCATTTTTGATGAGTAGTATATCATCAATGTAAAGAACTAGGAAAACCAACTTGTTGCCTTTAATCCTTTTGCATACACAAGGTTTGTCAAGGTTTTGATTAAATCCAAAACTTTTCACGGCTTGATCGAACCTTTTGTTCCAGGTTCTGGATGATTGCTTCAATCTATATATGGATCTTTGCAACTTGCATACCCTTTCCTCTTAGCCTTTTTCAATGAATCCTTATGGTTATATCATGTAGATGCTTTCGTCAAGACTTCCATTAAAGAAAGCTGTCTAGAGATGCTGCAATGGATTAGAGTATCCTAATGGATTTAAGCATGGCCACATGAGAAAAGGTTTCTTCATAATCGATACCTTTCTTCTGTGTATAACCTTTAGCTACCAATCTAGCTTTAAAGATTTCCACCTTTCCATCCATTCCTCTTTTCCTCTTGTATACCCACTTGCTCCCGATGAGTTTTATCCTTTTTGACAAGTCTACAAGAGATCAGACTTTGTTTTTGAACATAGATTCAATTTCAGATTGCATTACCTTTTGCCAATGACGACAATCAACATCTTCCATTGCTTCCTTGTACGTATAGGGATCATCGTCGTCCGGGAGATTCTCTACAAATTCTCCTATACCGATGTATCTGTCGGGTTGTTTACTAACCCTTCCACTATGACGAGGCATGGTAGATTGTTGATCTTGTGTTGGTATGGAACTTACAATTGGGCTTGTTAGTGAAGCTTCTTGTGGAATTGTATCTCTTGAAAGCTCATTCAGGAAAATTCTACTTTTAGGCACAAAATTATCCAAATAGTTATCTTCTAGAAATTTAGCACTTGTCGAAACAAATACTTTAAGATCTGAAGGACTATAGAAATAATATCTTTTTGTTCCTTTTAGATATCCTACAAATATGCATGTTTCTGAACGGGACTCCATCTTTTCTGTCTTTCCTTTTAACACGTGTGCAGGACGTCCAAATATCTATAAGTGTTGTAAACTAGGCTTTCGCCCGATCCACAACTCATGCGGTGTTTTAGGAACCAACTTAGATGGTACATCGTTTAGAATGTACACATCAGTTTGTAAAACATATCCCCAACAAGAATTAGGAAGCGTTAAATAACTCAACAAAGACCTAACCATGTCCAAAAGAGTTATATTTCTCTTTTCTGCCACCCCATTTTGTTGAGGTGTACCTGGTGTAGAAATATGAGAAATTATCCCATAATCAATAAGATATTGCTGAAACTCACCAGATAGATATTCTCCACCATGATCAGACCTCAAGATTTTTATGCGTTTCTCAAACAAATTTTCTACTTCATCTTTAAATGCTTTGAACATGTCAAAAGCATCCGACTTATGTCTCATGAGATACACATAGCCAAATCTTGAGTGATCATCCGTGAAAGTGATGAAGTACTCTTATCCATCTCTAGCTTGAATGCTCATAGGTCCACAAATATCAGTGTGTATCAATCCTAAACATTCGATGGCTCTTGTGTATTTGTTCGTGAACAACCTTTTGGTCATTTTACCTTCCAAACAAGATTCACAAGTTGGTAGATCATCAACCTTTAAGTCACTTAGAGGTCATTCACTAACCAGTCTTTTAATCCTATTTAGGTTAATATGACCTAGACAAAAATGCCATATATAGGTTTCATCTTTTGATAATTTTACTCTTTTATGATTTGGTTCCTTTGATTCCATGTCTAACAAGTGAGAGATATTTCTATACAAGTAGAATAAGCCATTTTCCAATGTACCTTTACAAACAATTTTGTTATTCTTAATAACAAAACCTTTATTAAAAGTAACTGAATATCCAAATTTATTTAGACAAGAGGCAGAAATTAAATTCCTCTTGAATTGTGGTACATAATGAACGTTTATTAAAACTAAATGCCCATAAGAATCTAAATTGATTCCAATATCTCCCACTACACTAGTAGACACCAACGTTTCATTGCCTAAATGCAAGTTGAATTCATTCTTATTCAGTCTATTCATTTGACCCTTTTCACCACAAAGGAAACACTTCCCTTTGATCTTGGTTACTTTTTTGGTCTCCATCTAAGAAGGCTCAAGTTTCTTTTTCTTTTGTTGTCTCTTGACCTTCATAAGGGTCTTTAACAGTGGTAACTTACCAAGCATATGAATCTCTTGACCCTTGCCATTCACAAGGATTATCTTGGTGCTTTGAACATCTTGCATCAGGCCTTACAAGGTGTATTCTTATTGTTCAAGGTGTAGTCCAACTTAAATTGATCAAAGGAATCTGACAGTGAGTTGACGATCATGTCAATTTTCATCCCACCATCTATCTCAACACCATTCAGTTCAGCAATTTTGAGATGTGCTATGACTTTCATCATGTGATCTTTCACACCCTGTCCAGGTTTCATCATAAGATTCATGAAAGCAGTCACTGCCTCTCTCTTAGTCGTCCTAGACCTCATAGCTAACATCTTCTATAGATACATCATTATATCGACAATAATCTCCATTCCTTCATGTTGCTGTTGCAACACTACGAAGATGATGGCCATATTGTAACATACATTTAGCCATTTCATCTGAAGACTTCCACTAATGATACTCATCTCTTTGCTCCTGAGTAGATTCATTAGTTTGGTGGTTAATGAATAGACATAATGAATTTATGTTTTTCAGCTTGCAATAACAACCTAATTTTCCTTTTCCTTGTGACATAATTATCATCATTTAAAGTATTATCTTTTAGGATGTTGATTAGGGATGGGGTCATGATTTCTTTTTAATAACAAAAATTAAATAAGTAAATAATCATGATAAAACACTTTCAAATATTTATCTTGAATTATAAATAAAATAATTCAATGGTAAAATTCAATGGTGATCCAACACCCATAAATGTCACGCCTCCTTTGGGAGTTCTCACCATTAACTAGTTGGACTAGGTCCCACCTAATTGTTAACATAACAACCAACATTTTCAATTTTAGCCTTGCAATTTTATTAACATGGGAGGATATTAATAAAATTACATTGAGTGTGTTACCAAGTTATCGACCTTCAATAAAATCCCTCATGAATATCCCTCATTTGGGAGTAGATAACGTTTGGGTTAATTGTCTAGTCTATCATTGTAAGGAAGTATCTTACTAAATTCCATTCATGAACACCTCTTAGGGGGTTATTACACGCTGCAAAAATCTCAACTAAACTTGGAGGCCGTAGGTGTTCCGTAACACCTTTTCCCACTCAATTATTTAAGGCGTGTGATCGAATTTCAAAGACTGATTTACCAAGTTATCTAGATGCCAATTAGATACCTAAACCATTCAATGCATGTTCATACCAAAAGAGATATATGAGTGACACTCCTATTCTATATGACATGTTATCAACCAATGACAAACATTGAAATATTTACAAAAATATAAATAGCTACAATTTTGATCCATCCTAAAAGAGCAGGTAAATTACATGTCTTGGAATACAAAAAACTCCTTTATTGACGAACAAGTCTTCACGCGACCTTCGTCATTTGGACTCCCTCGGCTGCCTCCCATGGGCGTGCGCACCCTTGGCTCCCTCCCATGGGCGTGCGCATGCCACAACCCCATAAAGGGCTGTCATGCGCAGCCCATGGATTTCATGGGGCTGCCGTGTGCAGCCCATGCCACAATAAACGTGGCCGCGTGCTCTTCACTCGCACGTTTGTTGCTATGGCTCGCACGGTCCAAAACCGTTTCTGGTTGATTCCAATTCTTCAAACCTTCGAGCCTTCGATACTTGAATATATTACAAAAGAATATTAAATAAAAAACATATGGCGATGAAGGAAATTATGGCGATGATAGACCAGCCTTCTTGGAACAACAACAAAATAAAAAAAAAAACTTAGCAACTACCACGAAGGAAATTATGACGATGATAGACCACCCTTCTTGTTACAATCCAAAAAAAAAAATATTGAAATTCTAGAACCAAAATTGAGCAATAACAATCACATAAAAACATATATATGTCCATACATTCCAATGTAAATTTATATGCGAATACCTAGAGTGTCATCTCTTTTTAAAACATGTATAATCACAATAAAAAGAAAGGGTTCACGTACACATACATCAATTAATCAAGGGTACAACCAAGCTCTAATACCAATTGTAGGGAAAATCGCGTAACGGAATCGTGAAAAAAAATTAGGGTATGGTATAAATAAAATATTTTCCCTTTTAATAACAAGAACCTTAACCCTAGATTAATTGATGTATATAAAAAGTATCGTACCTTTTTTTTGTGACGATTGAACTAGCGTCGAATTGAATCCGCATGATCTTCTAATCCAATCACGAACGTGAATCACCTAGGAGTGTGAGCCCCCTTTTTTTAAATTGTATACCAAAGGATGGAAACAAACAAAATCTTCTTCTTTGTTAGTCACAATAATCCTCCAAGATAAAAACCAATAACGTCCGGTCACTTGTGAATTATCAATCAATTTGATTGAAACTCGCGTAAACCTTGATTCGATGTTGTACACAAAACCCTTTTGATGCAAAGGATACTAGTGTACTATTGAAAACAAAAACTTTCCATCTTTTCCCTATGCTTGGTAGAATTCTTCACACAATGAGTTGAACGAAGTTTTTTATTATAACAATAAAAAAATAAATAAAAAACAACTTTACACACCAAAAACTAAGGCTTGGTCGAAATTTACAACCTATATTTACAGGTTCACAAATCCTCTCATAAAGAGGATTTACTTGGTAGGAAATAATCCTATTCTTAGGTGGATTTACTTAGTGACCAAGAATCCTGTTCCAAAATGAATTCTTTCCTACACCAAGACTCCTAATCTAACTCATCTGTGTATTTGTGACCATATTAAAGACTTCCTAATTTAACTAGATAGATAATTCATTTTATTTATTTACTTATCAAATATAGTCTTTAATATTAATTATACTACCAACAATAGTATCATATTAGGAGACCTTCTCCTATTAGGAAAAAGATTTTGAATTTTAATTAAATAATTAATTAATCAATAAATTAATTAATTTCCATTTAATTAAATAATGAAATAAAAAATAATATATTAGGCTTTTATATATTAGCTTTGCCGCCCATAACATTATATAGACATATATTATTTTTCTTATTTTATTAAATCCATTGGACCTTAAAAAAAATTCCACATGTGAACTATACCCACTTACAAAAAGAAACAAGTCCACATGCCTTAACGCAATTCTAGATGGACCCCTAAATTGGTCTGGTAGAATATATCAAGTGATCCATGTAAGTTCGAGTGGACTGAGGATCTTGGCGGGCTATCTAAATTTAAGTTTCAATAGACATAACCTAACCACAATCAACAAATGATTCACTTAGGTTCAATCTATTAATTTTAGTTCATTCCACTAAAGAACTAAAATTGAACTCTTAAATAAAGATAGAATAAGTTAATATTTCTCATTCATACCCTAGACAACCTTATTGGAGAAAGTGTATCCTCGATAAGAATATCAGTAATCGCCAAGAGCTCATACACCGCCTATAGCTCTCCAAGTTACCTTATTTACTCATATGGCCACATTTTGAACTTGGATTTTTTGACTTGTCCAGAAGCCATGTTTCAATAGATACTATTGAAAACTTAACGTTAAGATTTAATATCCAATACCTCAAAACATCCACATGATGATATTCTACTCTCATTTATTAAATGGATCCATGATGTCCATTTCTAAAAATGAAATCCTCTATCGATTAACAAATGAATACCACCAAACTACCGAGGATAGACTATGCTATATAATCGTACTCATTGATAGCTCAAATGATAACACTAGCAATCATAAGTCCATCATTTATCTCAGGATTGAGATAGACTCTCCGATTGTCTTTAAGTGAAAACTTTATCCATTGACGGTTCTAGATAAAGTATTTCACTGTGATCCACTTCAATGCACCCAGTGCACTAGATTCTTTTACCCAAAGAGACCTCACTTTGATGATTTTAGACTCATCATAGTACATTTGATCCCACTCAAATGCTAGAAAAAGAATCTACAACTTTGACAAGATAAAGGCGCCCAATCTATATCTTAAGTTGTGAATATTATTCATGACTAACTAAAGAATTGTGTCTACCTCATACTTGTCTAGATGTATGAACAATTTTTCTTTTCTCATAGACTTTTCACCTTATGATTATTTACTTTTGACAATTATAATATTTAAATTTTAACTGCGATAAGATTTGTTAAACTAGAAATCACATTATTAATATGAAATGATTTTCAAATACATTATTATACTCTTGCTATCGAGCATAATCCCAACATGAACTAGGCTAAAGATGAACCTACAAGCGTGATATATAACAAGCAGTTTTTTCCTATGAAAAAGGATTTGAAGAGGCTAGTAGGCCATTTTGCAATGCGGTAGAACTTCGAGTGGAAGGTGAAAAGGTCTAATAAGACAACATTACATTTGGTTTGTTTGATGGAAAACTGTACATGGAAGTTAAGAGCGGTGAGGAAAGATGAAGGGACATACTTCCAAGTAAGAAGTTGTGTCAATGAACACACTCATCCGTTGGAGGAGATTCACCGCTGCCACCGACAAGCTAGTGCAGTCATAATTGGAGAAATGGTTGCACCTAGACTTCAACAATAAGATGGTCGACTAATGCGTCTGAAGGACATAATCGCTGACATGAAAACAATGTATGGATTACAAATCATGTATAGTAAGGCACACCAAGCCCTCGATTATGCGTTGTCACTGACCTATGGAACGCATAAGGAAACCTTCCAACTGTTGCCATCATTCTGTTACGTTTTGGAACAAAAAAATCCTGGCACAATCACTGACTTATAATGCGATAAAGCTGGTAAATTCCTCTACTTTTTCATGTCGATTGGTGCCTCACTTAGAGGATTTCAAACGTGTATGCATTCAGTTATTACCATTGATGGTACTCATTTGAAGGGACGATTTGGGGTACTATATTTGTTACAACAGCACAAGATGAGAATGAACAGGTGTATCCAATTGCTTTTGGGTACGGCGACTCAGAAAATAACCTTTCATTGGAGTCGTGTTTTGGATTGCTTGAAGGGTGCCCTAGGTCATATTGATGATCTGGTTTTCATTTTCGGTAGACATGCAAGCATTTAAGCAGAGATTCTAAACTGTTCCCTTATGCCACCCATACCATATGTTGCTGGCATTTTTTTAAAAATATTAAGAAGCGATATCATAGAAAGAATGTTACAATAATAATGGACAAAGCAGCCCGTACGTACACCGAGTTGAAATATAACCGGCTCATGTAAGAGTTTAGAAACTTGAACCAGAATGCATATGATTATGTAATTGATGTCGGTCCACACAAGTGGTCCCATGTACACTGTCCCGAAAGAAGGTACAGGGTGATGAAACAAATGCTGCAGAATGTATAAACTCATGCCTCAAATTTGCACGGTAACTGTCTATATTGACTTTGGCTGAGATCATTAGGAATATACTACAGTGATGGTTTCACAATCGCTATTGAGTTACACAGTCCATACGTCATATGTTGATCGACGTAACATATCTTGTGATCTTAAAATGTGTGGAGAAGTGCGGTTTTAAGATCGTAAATCCAGTCGACTGGAACATTTTCTCGGTGAAGCGGTCTGGAAAATAGTGAACTGTTGACTTAACCCAGAGGACCTGTACTTGCAACAAATTCTTGGTGGATCATTTTCCATGTTCTCACACACTTGCTGCCATAAGGTACATCACAAGTTTTAGTGTATGGTTACTATTACTTAAACGTGAACCTCATCATTTTCATTGTTATTTACAGGGAGCGAAACTTGTATTTCACACCGTTGTGTTCAGACTACTAGAAGAGACGGACACTTATTGACGCTACTCGGTTCCTATTATGCTGGTTAGACATCCTTCCATTTGGTTTGTGCCATCTGACATTGTTGAGAGGGTGATTTTGAATCCAATCTCCCAGAGACAAGAAGGATGCCCGATGGTGAGTCGACATATCTCATCTTCGGAAAGGATAACTACACAATCGTGTAGAAGATGTGGACAACCAAGACATAATTCCAGGAGATGTTCTAACCCACATATGATTGATGAAGGTCCAAGCAGAGGTGTTCTTGATGAATACCGCCACAAGTGTAGCATCTGCCATTCAATTGGACACAACAAACAGACGTGCCCTAACAAAGACTCTAATAGGAAATGAATGACAACGTTTCCATTGATCACATTGTAAGCATTTGGAATTGTATTAGATTGTAATAATTTGTAATTGTATAACTTGTTTGTGAACTTATTTTGTACTAATTTTTTTTTTGACAATGTAAATTATAATATTGTTCAAGGCTTGCAATGTGTCTCGTACATTTGATGGCAGACATTTGAAACATAAATATTAAAAGAAAGTGAAATAATATTACTGAATTAGAATGTCTGTGTAAATAAAAAATTGCACAAAATATAAAAAGTATACAACCAATCTCTAGGCGGGCTTGGAGTCACAAAAAATCTCCACAACCATTTTCTCCCGAATGATCCCCATGTCATCCTCTGACCAATCGAAAGGGCGTCGACCCGCCAGTAAGTACTCGGTAAGTCTCAATATATAGGGACCACAGTTACCCCTGCAATTGGATGCATTAAAACACATTACAATTCGTTTTTAAATAATATCTAAGCACGTTAATGAAATAGAATGTATTACAATTTTTGTTGTTGGGGGACCGTAGAAGTGGAGACCACGGTGACCGAGAAGGGTTTATTTTCCCTGGGAAACCACCAACGATCACCTCGTCATGCAGTGTGGAACCCCGCATCATTCCGCATTGATAACAAAAACAATCGTAATGGGCGGACTTAATGCTTCCTAATATGCACGGGAACATCCTGTCTCCAAGGGTCAAATATCTCCAGCTTCCTGAGAATAAGGTCGACGGTCACCAGCAGCCAATGTTGGCCCCCAACGTTGCACGGTATCAGGACTTGTAATAGTATGTAGAAGGTGTTAGGTTAGGATGTATGAACAGTTTTTAATTTAAATCATTTACACCGTGTAACACTTACCAAGTAAACCTCGTGCCATGTGCGGTTTCCACTCGTGGTAGTTCCACGGACTGTCTGCAGGTCCTCTTCCAACCATCGGGACTGCAACACATTCCACCTCGCCATGGTCACAACCCTGTTAGAATCACGAGGCATCATTCTCTCCCATTATAACATCATAAATGGTTGTACATACAATCGTTGACAGGAAGTTATCAACAATAAAAAACCAAAAAACGAGATGTGATACCAATAATTTATAACTACTTACATATAATTGCGTAACCAATATGTTGAACCTCTGGTTGTACACAACGGAGAATCCTTATTGACGCTTGTGAAGAATATGGAGGTATACGTCCATATGTTGACAATATATAAAACTAATGAATTGTTAGAAATACAACATTATTTAAACAAACTTTAATTTGAAAATCACGTAAGTACGTACTGTGTCCTCCAAGTCCAAGAAGTTGGACTGCATCCGCATGAACCATTTGGCATCGATTGGTGCCATCACGTCCATATCATGTCTATTTAATTGTTGGATTAGCTTTATAAAAAAATGATTTAACATAAAAACACTGCCAAATTCATAGATGAAGTTGTACTCACAGTTCCCCGTGGATGTTCTTCTGGAAGGCTTTGTATGCCGCTAGCTGGTTTGCGTCCACAAGTCCGTGGGGGTCAAATATATGTTTTACGGATTAGGGTCGTGCCCTCCACCTCTTCCGCCGGTATGGATCTGTGTAAGGGCTCATCAACAGCCACCCGCACTTCAGTATACGCTTCCTAGGCGATACTCCAACCTATGAGGAGCTTTGGAGCTCGGTCGATATGCTGGGTGGGAGAGGGGACCACTGCGGCTAGATCGATATGCAGGGTGAGAGAGAGGATAGTTACGGCTCGGTTTATATGCTGGGTGGGGAAGGGGACCTCTACAGCTGGAAAGATGTACTGGGTGGTGTAGGGGACCGATGCGGCTGGATCGATGTACGGGGTGGAGGGGCTATGTAGCTGGGTCACTGTGCTGGGTGGTGGATGGAGCTCGACCTGGGTCAACCTAGAAAGGATAGTTAGAAGTTTTGATCGGACTGCTGTATATGTAGCAGGCCTACTATCACCGGTATGCGACTGAGCTTGACTCTCCGGACCTGCCCCCAGGTAGGCGGGTTCTCGCTACGTCCACCTGTCTTGTCTGTCCTCCTCGTATACCCATATGTCCTGTCTCTAGGAATGAAGTCTTGATTAGAAGGTGATAGGCCATCCCTGTGTGTATACGTGGTTAACCCCAAATCAAATCCAGTAACACTCGGTGTTACTGCTGTCGATCCTCCCCTCTCTTTCGGATCATATCCACCAACTCCTGGTGCTGATGCTCTACATTATTACTGGATTGTTAGTACAAAAATATCAACATGTCGCATTAAGGAAAAACAAAACTTTCTTTTCAACTTACCTCTCCATCATGTCCAACGCCACCATGGGAATCCCCTGTAGATGTAATAGTTTTGAGGGTGGTAAATTGAACCTGCATATACCGATGCCTATGCCTATGACTATTCCTTTCTCCCTGAGGGTCCGGCTGATATCCTTCACTGTCACTGGCCCTTAAACCCTCAGTTTCACTAGTCCTGTCCGTAAAATCCCCACCCTCTGACCCACTGTTCCTACCAAGGGTAGAGGAATCAGAGACTAGAAGCGGAATCTGAAGCCTGTCCTCCTCTACATAAAGGCTCCCCCATCGTTTAGCTCCACATAGTACGGTGCCTCTCTTTAAACTGGTGTGGGAACCAATTCTTTCCTCGCAAACATCTAAAATATTTGTTAGAATAATGTAATTGTACACTTACTAACTAATATAAACATTAAAAAGTTAAATACATACCCTGACTTTTTCAATCTTGGTCAGCTTTTTCCCTGTTGGTTGTTTGGTCAACTCCCACTTCAAAATACTGGAAGATAGATCCGTAACCCTAAGAGTACTGAATTGTTGGCCTTAATTAGGGATCACCTTAAAAGCAAATATCTACATCAAAGATAAGTACGATAAGTATCCATAACATTTAGGACACCAACAATAAAGTATAGCTTGTAATTCGAAGTGCTTACCAATAGGGCGTGAGATAGACCGTAAATGTTGTAGGTCTCCACTGTATGGACGTGAGTGCCCTTTTCCTACTGGCGTCGCTCTAACTCGTCTCATCGCCCATCTAGCACATGCTTGAATGAGTAAATGGAATGCCTGTACATATGGGCACCCCACGGGAACGCGTCGAATGCATCGAGGTCCTCTACTAGACGAAACTACCAAACTGGAATCTTGAATCTCTTGTCCACGTCCATCAGTATCCAGTTCAACATATATATGAGGTAGAGCTTCATAGCATCGTACCCCTCTCTAAACTCTACAACGGTGACAACAACCCTTATCTCCTCCAAAGAAACCTCTTTTGCTCCAGGAAAGTACCGCTGATTTATGCCATTCCCCACTTCTGCATACACGTTCGTGTCCGATACTACTCCAAACCGTAGTCCGGTGATCAGGAAAAATCCCACCTTCGAAAATCTAACCGACTGGTTCCCTAACATGAACTGCATCTCATCTATTGGGCCATTATGATGCATCTCTTTCAAAAGTAACCGATGGATAAAATCACCTAAAAACTTCATCTCCCGACGCATTGTTAGGAAATGCCCGAAACATGACGCCATCAACAGACACCGTTCTTCATCTGTAAATTCTGCAGGGACCCGGTTCAACGTGTCGTCTATATGGGCAAGGGCGTCAACATGGTCGTGTCGAGTCTATTTGCCCTCGTACCAGTCTTCTTGTGGACTTTTAAGGAAATCCCTCAACCTATTTCTCATCTGCAATGTCACAAAAATAAAACATCATTAAAATGAAAAAGCTCGAAACCAAAATTAAAAGTCTCGATCTAATGTAAAAAAAGCTCGGCCCTAGTAAAAACAAGCTCTATCCCATGACAAAAAAGCCCGACCCTTAAAAAAAAAACTTGATTCAATGTAAAAAGAGTTTAGTCCTATTAAAAAAATAGCTCGATCCCATGACAAAAAGGCTTGACCCTTTAAAAAAAAACTCGATCCCATGACAAAAAAGCTCGATCCAATATAAAAAATGCTCGATCTTATTTTAAAAAAGGGCTTGATCCCATGACAAAAAATCTTGATCCCATGATAAAAAAACTCGATTCCATAAAAAAAAAGCTCGATACTATTAAGAAAAAAAACCTCGACCCTTTTAAAAAAAGCTCGATCCAATGTAAAAAAAGCTCGATCCTATTAAAAAAAACCTCGATCATTGAAAGAAAGCTAGATACCTTTAAAAAAAAACTCGATCCAATTCAAAAAAAGCTCGATCCTTTATAAAAAAATTTCGAATTACCAAAACCTAATTTTCACGAAAAAAAAGCTAGACTCAACTACAAAAAACTCGATTCTCCTAGAAAAAGTCTCGGTAACTCAGAATTTCATCTTCCTCAAAAGATATTCAACCAAATTTCAAACCCTAACATAAACCATCACCATTCTCAGATCTCTATTTTAACCATAATCTACAATTTCAATCAACAAAACTCAAGTTTAACATGCAATGTAAGTTATCAACAACAAAAATGAGGAAAAAAACAAACTGAACTTACCTCTGCCGATCGTAGATGTTCTCGTGTACTCTCATTCCGGTCACTTCAACGTCAATTAGCTTCCCTTCGGTCTCACTCTTGCATTTCTTTGACTTTGAAAATGACAAATTTCTCTCTGTTTCAATAATTCGGGGTATTTTCATCTGATCACGTTAAATGGTGTCTTTTAAACATACATTAGTAAAGTGGTGATATTTGCATAACACCCCCTAAATAGTGCCAATAATTTTTCAAGCCCGTGTTTTTATTTTGTATTTGTACTGCATTAATGTATTTTATTTTGTATTTGTAACGAAATGTATTTTTTAGTTTGATTTGTAAATTTTAGTTAAATGGGGAAATGGTAAAATAGGGAAATGGGGAACCGGGGGAAATGGGGAAACATTGAAAAATAGGGAAAAATGGGGAAAATGGGGAACTGGGGTTAGGGATGGATAAACCTACCCCCAAAATTCCCCATCCTCATTTTCCCCAAATGGGGAAATGGGGGTTGGGTGGGGGGGATGGGGGTTAGGGTTTGGGAAGTGGGGATGGGGATAGGGATGAGGGGACCTATATCCATCCCCATTCCCTAAATGTGCGTCTTTACTTATCATTTGAGCTAGTCTTATCACTTCTGTAGGTATGGATGAAGGATACAATTGTATTTTGATAACATAGTTATTGTAATTCAATTCGGAATGGTTATTGAGAATTTGAACCGATGAACGTGGAAACGACATGCCTAATATTCACCTATAACTCATAGCATATTAACGTTAATAGCAAAAAAGTAAGATGAGAGAAAATAAACCAATCACAACACAAGATATACGTGGAATACCCAAAACTGATAAAAAACAATGGGCCGTCAGAACGATAGAGAAATTTCTACTATATGATAAATTGTTACAACCATATACTCCAGGATTATCTCTTACACATCAACCTCAAACCATAAAGCTTTACCAAGTCCCAAGCTCACAAACTGAGCTTTACATCATGACTCGCAACTCACAATGCTCATAAGATCCTCACCAAGAACATCCCAATATCCTATAGGTCTCCCTTGAATATCACCCACAGATCTCTAATTTGATCCAATGATATTTCATTATATCCCTCCCCGGATATTCTCATGTGTCTCTCACCCGGATCTTACTAATCTCTGATGTTACATGGTGTTTCTTTTGACTCCACACAAAATAACCTAGGTACAAGGTTCTATTTATGCTGGTTACATGGAGATTAAGATAAAAGGAAATCCTACTCCTAAACGTATAAGACTTTTTTGTTTCACGAAATACTATTTCTTTTTATTCACTAGTCTTCTTATTCTACACAAAGAGTATTCCTGTTCTTTCAAGCACAAGAACTTCATAAGGAATTACTTTCCTTTTCTACTGAAGATTTTCTGTTCCATCCACGCTTATGATTGACTACGAATGCTTCCTACACCATTACAAGTCACCGAGAATGCACTATTTTTTAGTATGCTGTAGGGAACCGCTGTTACTTCAGTTCTTTTTTTGTCTCCAATCCTTCCATAAACACCAACTTCAACTTCCAAACGTTTTCCCATGTCTCTAGAAAGTTCCACATCAGCTGAGTCTAGTTTGGTTCACGTTGGGTTCATTTGAGAATACGAGCCAAATCTAACACTGGATGAGTTAAAAAAGTTAATTTTGTATTTGAAGCCTATCAATTGAAAATTTGAAATATACATTTCCGCAAAGTTTTTTTTTTCTATTCAATTTAACAATATAAAGAAAGAGAAATTGTACCAAACTACCTTGATGTTTAATTTTTTACACTAAAACAAATTTAACGGAAATTGACACTCACCATCCCTACCGTTAGTTAAACTTTATCGAACTTAACCGTTGACCAAGTTTGACTATCAAAATTAAACGTAATTTCTTCTTTAATAATAAATAAGTTAAAGTTGAATATTATGTGTTTAAAAATTGATTTTTGTTTTAGAAAATAAAGTGTTAACGGTGACTTCCGGATTACGTAAAATTAACCATGCGTCTAACATGTTAACATGAATCAACAATAAAACTGTAAGGTAAGAAAAGAAATAAAGCATGCAAAACATAGAGTTTTACGTGGAAAACCCAAGAAGGGAAAAAACCACGGTTGCCAGAGATGGTGAGGAAAGAATCTTCACTATGAATGTGTTGTTTACAAACTCGATCTCTCTTTACGCTCTTGTATAATTACTTTTCGTTAACCCTTTCAATAGTGTAATTAGGGTCTATTTATATTTGTATAAAACCCTAATTCTTAGTGTACAAGTAAGAAAAATTGTCGAAGACGTTTTATTCTTGTTTCCTGTTTTGTATTGATTATGTTCTGAATGCATTAGATTTCTTGCCTAATTGGACTCTGATATCTATAAGGGAATTTGCTTCCTTATCAGTCTGTGCTTCAAGACAATTGTTTGAGTATGACTCATTCTTTGCATATTTGAGTCGTTATTGCATTAAATTTAACATTGACCACGTGACGCTCAACTAACCCTCTAATGGACCTAACCAGACACTATTCTCTTTGACCAGTGATTCGATCCCGACTGGAGGCTTTGACTTGACCATCTTAATAATCCCGACTGGGTCATTTGTACCTAGTCAATCTAATCACCTTAGTTGAGTTATCCCCACCCGTTCGTTCAGGTAACCCGACCGAGTGTTACGATGCCATCGTTGGTAAACTTAGGTTTGTTCAGTCTAGTTGACTTTTAGTGATGTTACATCTCTGACTTTCACACATTCAAGTAATCATGCTGACAAGTCACTCTTTCAGATTTTACCAATAATAATAGCCTCTTAAACATTCAAACCAGGTATCTCGTTCAACTAGAAAGGGACTCACTCAACAAGGAATGTGTAATTTGCCTTTCGTTTTTGTCTCATAGTTCATTAATGCCCATTAATACTTAACAACTAAGATTTTAATTTTAGCCATAATCGTTTGATTTGCTCAACTGACATGATGTGTGTGGTGAAATCATTGGCAGCTTATTTGATTTTCGAATGGCACATGATTTTCAGGGTTTGTGCACCTACCTCCACTCTCACACACGTCTTTTCAGTTAGGGGATGATGTCACTCTCCGCTATATATATTTTAAAAACACTTCTTCCCTCTTTCACAATCTTTCTTTGCTATTTTCTTGTTATAAAACAATAATCCTTGTTTCTCTTCCTTTCTCGGATCTGTTTACAAAGTTTTTTGTTGTTTCGACTCTTCCATGACCATCTACCTGAATAAGACCTTCGATTATACTAGTGTCAGTATTCACATTTTGCCCACTCTTATCACTCAGGTATGGATCCCATCCTTCACCAACGTATTATGAATTATATATGGGTGTTGTTGATATGGGTGATAAGGAGAATAATGCCAGACATGAGTCTATATTGTGAGGCTGTCCTCATGCATTTACTTCTCCAAATCAACCCACAGCTCTTAAAGTGAATTATTTGATTGCCCGTTCTGAGTTTTTACCTTTGCATTCTAACCCCCTTGCTTCTTCTGTTGATGCTTGCCCAGTTTTGTCCAAGGCAACATGTACCAGTCACAAAAGAAGAGCTTTCACCAGGAATTCTCCCTCTTCAATAAGTGATTTGAAAATTTCCTTGCAAAGGTTAAAGCTAGCTGATGTCCCTTAGAGGCACTGAGCGCACTTGTTAAGGTTTTCTACAGGACAACTATGTGCCTTCAATTGGGAGGTGAACGTGGTAGCTAACTAGGAAATTACAAAGTATGTTGATAGATTCAACATTTGCCAATCGATAGAGCTGATCCCTAGTTGTCAGCGTGCTGTTTGGAATCCTCCCACATGCGCTGTTGCTATCTATGAAGCCATGCTCACTTCTGGGTTAACTCTACCAATGCATCTTTTTAACGTAAGATTTTTAACTGAGGCTGGTATCACTCCAAGCAAACTCCCAATTCTTAACGAGTCCTGATTAATTTATGTCATTTATGGAGAAAAATTGGGGTTAAGAATCCCCGACTCCTCAGAGATTCGTAACTTCTACACCCTTAGCCGATTGGATACTGGGACACTTTCCATCTTTAATCCAATTCTCCCAGTCATTGTATCCCTCACAAGTTCAAAGAGAAGCCCACTCCTGCATCTTGCAAGAAGCTCTCATGCTTCATATAGGGTTTTCCAACATCAAACAAGTTTTGGAAGAACAGTTGGTTCTTCGTTAGAGGTGACTGGGGCAAGAGGTCTTGGCTAACCCTCGCCAGAACTTAGCCAAAAATAGTTTCCTGAGACACTTCTACTGTAGGGAAAAAATGATTCAAAACCCGACAGAAGCATAAAATTAGGGTTTGGTATATTTTTAAAAATTTCCCTTTAAAAGAAAGAACCTTAACCCTAGATTAATTGACGTATATTAAAAATATCGTACCTTTTTTCTCATGATGATTGAACTAACATTGAATTGAATCTGTAAGATCTCCCAATCCAATCATAAACATGAATCACCTAGGAGTGTGAGCTCCCATTCTTTAAATTGTATACATGAGGAAAGAAACAAACAAAATCTTTTTCTTTTGTTAGTCACAATATTCCACCAAGAGAAAACCTAAGAACGTTCGGTCACTTGTGAATTATCAATCTATTTGATTGAAACTCGCGTGAACCCGATTTGATTTTCGTACACAAAACCCTTTTGATGTAAAGGATACTAGTGCACTATCGAAAACAAAAACGTTCCCCATTTCTCTTCTCCTTGGACAAATTCGATGCATAATATCTATGTGTTGGCCGGATTTTGTTTAGAGCAAAAAACTAAATTTTTTCTCTCTCAAAATTCCATAACTTGGCCGAATTCTCTCTCATAAAATCCTAGCCTTGGCCGAAATCTCACTTAGAAATTAGCCTTGGCCGAAATTTGTATGAAGATATTTATAGGTTCTCAAATCCTTTCTTAAATAGGATTTACTTGGTGGGCAAGAATCCTATCTCTAGGTGGATTTACTTGGTGACAAAGAATCCTTTTCAAAGAAAGATTTCTTTTCCATAACAAGACTCATAAACCACCTCAAATAGTGTATCTATTCAATACCAATTACTGAATATAATTAAATTGTGACTATATTAAAACTTCCTAATTTGACCAATTGACAATTAGAGTCCTAGTTGAAATCAAATACTTTCTAATTTGACTAGATAAATAAATTCCTTTTATTTGTCTACTTATCAAATATAGTATTTGATACATATCATATTACCAACAATAATATGACCCTAGGAGGCCATCTCTTACTAGGAAAAACATTTTGACCTTTAATTAAAGAATTAATAAATAAATAAATTAATAAATTAATTAATTTCCAATTAATTAAATAATAAAATAAAAACAATTTATAAGGCTATTATATAGACCCTTGCCGCCCAAGATAGATAAATATGGGCCAATTTTTTTTTTCTATTTTATTAAATCCATTAGACTTAAATATAAAGTTCACATGTGAACTAGACCCATTCTTACTAAAAGAAACCTGTCCACATGCCTTAATACAATTCTAGATTGACCCATAAATTGGTCTGGTAGAATATATAGAGTGATCCATGCAAGTTCGTGTGGATTAAGGATCTTGGCGGGATATCTAAATTTAAGCTCCAATTGACATGACATAATCACAATTAACAAATGATTCACTTAGGTCCAATCTATTAATTTTAGTTCATTCCACTAAAGAACTAAAAATGAACTCTTAAATAAAGATAGAATAAGTTAATATTGCTCATTCATACCCTAGACAATCTTAATGGAGAAAGTGTATCCTCGTGAAGAATATCAGTAATCGCCAAGAGCTCATAGACCGCCTATAGCTCTCCAAGTTACCATATTTACTAATACGACCACATTTTGAACTTGGATATTTTGACTTGTCTAGAAGCCATATTTCAATAGACACTATTGAAAATTTAAAGTTAAGATTTAATATCCAATACAGAAAAACATCTATATGATGATATTCTACTCTCATTTATTAAATGGAGCCACGATGTCCATATCTATAAATGATGTTCTCTATCAATTAACAAATGAATACCACCAAACTATCGAGAATAGACTATGCTATATAATCGTACTCATTGATAACTCAAATGATAACACTAGCAACCATAAGTCCATCATTTATCTCAGGATTGAGATAGACTCTCCGATTGTGTTCAAGTGAAAACTTTTATCCATTGAAAATTCTAGATAAAGTATTTCACTGTGATCCAATTCAATGCACCCAGTGCACTAGATTTCTTTGCCCAAAGACACCACACTTTGATGATTTTAGACTTATCATAACACCTTTAATCCCACTCAAATGCTAGCAAAAGAATCTACAACTGTAACAAGATAAAGACGCCCAACCTTTATCTTAAGTTGTGAAAATTATTCAAGACTGACTAAAGAATTGTGTCCTCCGCATTCATATCTATATGTATGAACAATTCTTCTTTTCTCATAGTCTTTTGACCTTATAATTATTTACTTTTGACAATTATAATAAATAAACTATAAATTTTATAAGATTTATTAAACTAGAAATCACTTTTATTAATATGAAAAGATTGTCAAATACATTATTACACTTTTGCTATCAAGCATAATCCCAACATCTACAACCCCGAGTTATGGAATGAAGCTCTTGCTGAGCTAATTCGGGACCAAACAGACTTGGTAATTATAGTGTCTCAAACATCTTGGAAGACTAAGGACTGCTACTCCAGATTTTTTGAAAAAGACTTGATCGACCTGGGACTCTTCCCCTCTATTTCTAGCAAACGTAAACTCTGTAAGTTTTGAACTTTTCTTCATTTGACTTATATCAACCATGCCTAGTCTTATGATCTTTATCTAATTATTTTCCAATGTATGAGATAGACATTGTTGTTAGTGATCAAGCAAAGAAGGCTAAGAATCTTGGGAGGCTTAGCTAGCGAGAAACTGCTCATTAAGTGGCTAAGGGGATCGCTCCCCTGAGCATATTTATTAGCCTGATCCTGACACCTCAACAAGCCCAGTTGGACAAGCTTAGGGGAGTAAGCACGATCCCCCAATGAGGGATAGTAAGAAAATGCCTACCAAGGAAATGACTGGTTGGGAGGTGGCCAAGATTGTAGAAGGGTTCTCCACCCCCGAGGCTACTTGTAAACAGAAAGAGGCTCAACTAGTAATAGGTCCGGAGGCTCATCACATAAAGGCCAAGCTTGTTGATCTTAAAAAAGAGAATGATGATTAAGAGACGTTGACTGATCTGATCTTAAGAGAACATCGATCAAAGAAGAAGGGTGATCGTACATCTGTGACATTTATTTCCTTTTAATCCGAATGGACCAATGTGATCCATCAGGTCCCAACTGATGTAGGTGAGCAGGTTAATCTGCCATAGACATAGCTTCCACCTCAATCTGAATCATCTTAGGCCCAAGCTGGTCTTCCTACATAGCATGTTGGTAAAACCCCGATGTAGTTTATGGTTAAACACCATATAGTCTTTACCGACTCTGACTCTGATGGTGGTGAGACTGACCCGTCGAGCCTGTTGATGATAATAACGTGTTCGACCATTTTCTGGATTATGTTGATAAGGCATTCGTGAGGTTAGGCTGACCATCAGGGGTCTACCTAGAAGGTAAAGTTAGCCCTATGGTGGGTGATGTTAGGACCAGCCTGGCTGAGGGCCCCACTGATCGGACCAAAATTGTTTTGGCCTTTATATCATTACTTTTTGTCTCATTTTCGGGTAGTTTTGAGTATATCTTACGGCTATTTTGTTCTTATTGCAGGCATTAGGTGAGAATTAGAGAATGGAGTCAAAAAAGGGAAAATTGGATAGAAAAAGGAAAAAAAGAAGGCATAGTGCACAAGTACTTTATCCGTACACAAACCATGCATTGAAGCTTGAAGATCAACAAAGTCACTCGGTGCACAGGTACTGCACGAGTCCCAACCCGGGCATAACCCGTGCAGTTGCTCAGACCAATGAGCAGTCTAGAAGCAATACCTTCAGTGCACGAGTCATACACGGGTCCTTACCCAGACACAACCCATGCATTACACCAGACCAGAGAGCATATAAGTGTAGGAACTCGGATTTATTGCGCAACGGAATCGGGGTTTTAAAATTTTTATGCAACTTGTAAACCACATACAACATATAAGAATATATAAAGATGGATTTAGATTAAACCCTTGATGTTATCTCCTTCGATTCTTTAAGCTTTATTCCGATTGTGAACCACCAAGTCTTCCTCGTTATGTCCCGCGATCCGGTAACTATGTGGGCACGTCACGATCTTCCAGGAACTGAGAAGAGGTTGCAAAGGCTTGAAGAATATAACTTTTTCTTTTTTGCGAGGTAAATTCAGCCATCACAAACAAGAATATTTTTTCTTTCTTTTGGGTAAAATCTTCCTAGAATTCCTAGGGTTTTGCTTTTTTATGTTTTTTGGTTCGAAGAATCACAATCAATCTATTGTATCCTTGTTATGTAAATATATCTACATATATTAAAAACTAGATACCAATACCTTTACAAATATATTTCCATATATTAAAGGATATTAGTATTAAAGGATATTAGTACTAGGTAACATAGGAAACTAACTCCCACATAACCCTAGTTTACTTAAATTTAAATACTAGACTTAGTAAAGAATAAAGTAATCTAATTATTTTAATCTTGGTGTCAGTCATGATTTGAACCTGCAACCTACAATTAATAGTTAATTATTAATTCATTAATTATATAATCTAATAACCTAATTAATTTAATTATTAATATATTAATTAAATAATCTCATTATTCAATTATTTCCTGAATAAATACGTGTCACTTTCGTAACACCTATAATTAGAGCTTGGTCATAAAGTCTGTTTTACCCCTATAATTATATCGTTTCCCTTAAGAACCATTGATTCTCTAATGAATAGTAAATCCTAACTTCCTTTATAGAAGAAAGAGAGCGCTCATATTGTTCAAGCCCCGAATCAACCCTTAATGGAACTACCATCTACTTCTAGCAAGAAGGAAAGGATTCCACTATTGTGCACAGTCCTTCCCAGCCTGAAAATACAAACACGGTTAA
This sequence comes from Dipteronia dyeriana, assembly GCA_032871835.1. Lineage (NCBI taxonomy): Eukaryota > Viridiplantae > Streptophyta > Magnoliopsida > Sapindales > Sapindaceae > Dipteronia > Dipteronia dyeriana. The sequence goes on from CM065297.1 coordinate 83,749,777, forward strand.
ATGCTCAAGGCTAACCTAGAGGGGGGGGGGGGGGGGGGTGAATAGGTTAGACACCTTTTTTTACTCCGTTAGAAACAAACAAAAGTTTGTCCCTCTAGATTGCTTGTATCACAATATATATATATCAATTAAAGATACTTAATCAATATATAGAACAAGTAAAGTGTGATACAAACAAGTAATGGTAACATATACACAATCCATATCATAGAAAGGAAGTCAACTTACATAAAGAGTTCTATCCTTAGTATTCAAATAACAAATAACAAATACAAATACTACAGAGATAAGGATAGAGAGAAGTTGAAACAATATATAACGTGGCAAACCTCCGAAGAGGAAACATCCACTGGTTAGCAACCACCGGCAAACAAAATCCACTAGTAGATAAGAAAAGTACAATCTCTCAAGTGACCCCTTCACCTAGAAACTACCCCCCTATCCTACTCATGAAGATGTCACCCTCATGCTCAACAATCTGAGGCCTCACACCTCTTGTCAAGACTTCCTCGCTCACCCTTCCGGATCCTCACGACCCTAGGCAAGACTTCTTGCTCAACTATCCGAGTCCTCACGACTCTAGTTAAGTCTTCCTCGCTTGACAATCCAAGACTTTATAGCTTTTGTTTTGTTCAGGAAAGGTCGGCCTAGCATGACGTTGTATAGCAAATTCTCTACATTTACAACCATAAAATCCAATAATACTTTCATGGTGCAGGAGAAACTCCTGATCTCCATGGATAATTTCACTGTTCCTAATTACCCTATTTCTTCTCCTCTAAAGCCTCTCAATGGGACTCTGAGGGGCTGAAGTTTTGTTCTTTGTAATTCGATTTAATCGAATACTTCTACCCTCAAGATGTTTGTTAAGCTCCCGTTATCGATCAACACTCTTCTCACTTCCTTGTGCCCCACATGAACTAACACGACAATCGCATCGTTCGGCTTCACCTCCACTCCACACATGTCTGGGTAAAACTATGGGATCCCATCCATGTTCCAACCTTTTCTTGTCGAGGCCTAACAATTGACCTCCAAATTACTTTGCCTAATTACGGTTTCTTTGACCTCGGTCATTCTTTCTCGACCATTAGCCCCAATGTGCAGTAGCCAAAGATGGTGTTAATTGCCCTACTATCCAAATTTCTTCTGGGGTTCCTCTAGTTTCTATCGCGCTCCTCCCTCGGGGTTTCCTTGTACCAATCATTCCAATTTCTAAGGATCATGTCTTTGAGGTATCCTTCTCTGATCAGTTTTTTGATGTAGTCCCTCAGTTGATAGCACTTAGAGGTTTCGTGGCCATTGTCCTGATGAAACCTGTAATATTTGATGGTGTCTCTCCTAGCAAAGCTTGACTGTTTTGGGGGCTTCCTGTACAAATTATTATCCTCTATCATATTTAAGATATCCTCTTGCCTTCTAGCCAATGCGGTATAATTGGTGTTTTGCTGTTTGTAGTGATTGCTACCTTTGTCATCATCTTTACATCCATCCTTGCCCTTTCCCCCATTGCCTTTCGGGTCCCCTTTGCTACTATTCTTCGAGCTGCCATCCTTATGCTTTTGGCTACTCTTGGGCCGACCTCCATGCGTAAGTTCTCTACCTTGGGTTATCTGTTCCTCCTTCTCTATAGAGTATCCTCCCACATAGTCTACCAGGCTCGCATATGTGTTAAGCTCATTTTGCCTCAAACTTAAGGTTAAATGGTTATGCTGTAAACTATTAACAAATGCTGACACTACCGTATCATCAATGTAATACTGTACTTCAGACACTTATTGTGAGAATCTGGTTAGGTAATCCTTCAGTGTCTCATCCTTCCTTTGCTATAAGGTCGATAAAGCTGATCTTCCTTCGCTAAATAATTCCCATGAATTGCCTGGTAAAAACTTGTAACAAATCCTCAAAGTTTCGGATGGAGCCTGCTGTCAGCCATCCAAACCACCAGGATATTTGATCTCCTAAGATCTGCAGGAGCATTTGGCACATGAGGGCGTCATCAAAGTCATACTGTACCATTGCGCTCTAGTACCTTCTTGCATGCTCCTACAGGTCAGTATTGGCCTTGAATTGTTCCACATGCGGTATCCTGATTTTTTCTGGAAAATTCGCCTGCCTTATGGAGTCAGCAAACAAACTTCCAAAATTTCTAATCAGTGTGTTTCCCAAGTTCTACCTTCGCTCAAGGGCCTCTATTCTTCTAAGGAGGACCTCTTGTTCCCCTTATGGCTATCCAAGCTCATCGAACTTCTAGCGGATAGTGAGCCCCTACAGGTCTCTGTGAATTCACCCGCTGATTTAGGTAACGAAAGGATCATGCCTAGCTGCGGGGGCTAGCTTCCTATGCATTCTAAAGGTAGTTTCATTATCACTTGAATTCGAGCAGGACCTTTTCCTCTGGACTTCGTACCTATCTACCTGCTCGGGGTAAGTTTTTATTCCATCATACCTCTCTACGTCTTCCCGCAAACTAAACTCTCTAAGTCCCTCAGTTTCCAGGTCTTCTTGGCTATCGCTCCTTCTATGATAATGTTCCCTCTTTTCAAGGTGCTTCACCCTATCTCTCTTAAATTTCTAGGGTGCTTCTAGAGTGGTTGCCAATCTTTTAAAGCATACCTTAAGATCCTGGGCTACCACCGGTGTGGAGAGTTGGTATGGTGAACTCAAATTGGCAGTGGTCATTATGCTGATTCCCTGCCTAGCAACATCGTCAATGACTTTTCGCAGAGATTCCTAGATTTGTAGGAATGCGTCTGTGGAAATACCCACGGTTACACTTGTGGATGAAAAAAAATCAAGTCTAGTTGATGGTCGGGTCGTTGAGGATGGATCTTCTCCAACAGCGTTACCATCAACAGGATTGAGGGCATTAGCATTATGCAGAAATAAACTCTTGTCTCTGCTAGTGGCTATGATATCGCTTCTCACAAAACTTTCTCGGAATTAACTTTCCAAACTCAATGCTAACGGAGGTTCATGACCCTCTTTCTAGCGCCAGTTATTGACAGTTATTTTTGGATTAACCACTCGTCAAACAAGTAATATGAATGAAAAATCAAAATGTAAATCAAAATAATCAAAAAGTGAGAAGCAACACAAGATTTTATGTGGTAAAACCCCAGTGCGGGGAAACATCAATGACTGCCAATAACGGCAAAAGAAAAAAGAATCCACTAATCTGTAATTAAACAAACTCTAACTTACTGGAGACGTGTTATCCTTCTTCTTTGTATTGCGTTGACTGTCTTTTGATTATGTTATAATATTGAATCTGGACTTTGATATCAATATAGAAATTTAATTCCTCATCAAAATGTACTTCTAGAAGCCTTACTTACGTAGGGCTTATTATCTATGTGTTTGAGTTGTAACTTCGTTAAATCGGAATGTTGTCCATATGTCATGCAACCGACCATCTGCTAAACCTGACCAGGCCCACTTTTCCATGATCAGTGGCCCTACCCGATCACAACCTTAGCCCCGACCTTGATAGTCCCGATCGGGTCTTCTTGCTTGGTCGTTTGTGTCGTCTTGGTCGAGGCGTTTGATAAGTGCTCTTTCATCAACTTGGATTTATTCGATCAGGTTATATCCTAGTAACATTTCATATCCGACCCTTAACCTTTGCTACTGTGTCATATCGTTCAAATTTTACCAATAACAAATGTGAAGAAGAATGTGAAGAAGATTGGAGGTGAAAAAAGTGTTTCACATGATCAAATGCATAGTCTTTATGATATCTTTGTTGATGGCAATAATGATATGTTTAACATGAGTAATATCTTTATAGAGAAGATTACTAATGATTTATCATCGAGATATAATAATTCCATGAGAAATGATAATGATGGTTTATGTGTAAGTGCACCCAAGACCAAATGGGTCAAGGGTGCGTGCTCTTACCATTAATGTAAGCTGCACATGTGAGATAGCTTTAAGAATAGTGTCAAAATGTTAAGAATTTTAGCTAGCTAGCTTTGTTTCTCCATAACTTGACATGAACTTAGTTTTCTCACATATTTACTATGATAGTTGAAATCTATTGATTGACTTTAAGAGAAGTCTATTTTTTAAAATCCATGTGATGATGATTTTTGTTAAGGATTTTAGAGAAAGTTTTTTTTTTGTTTTTGAGTTGAAATGATAAGTTTTCTTATTCTTTGGAATGGCACACAAACAACACATTGTCATGAGGACAAATAAGCCAAGCGAGCTCATAAAAAGGGTGAACACTTTGCATTTGATGAAAATGCTTGCTAAGGTATCTCTATATCCTAATGCTTGCATTGTAGGTTTTTCATCTCTCAACTCATTTTTTGCACTACATCGTGTAACATGTAATTTTAAGAGAACTAAGTATAATGTTCATATGATTCTCATTGACATTTGCTTTCTAAGGATCTCTTAACGATCTTGTCCATAAAAGTCGTGAACATGATGTGTGAATTATTTGTTTGAATGATGAGTGACTTGCTTTGAAAAGTATAAGCTTAATAATCTTTGAAAGCCACTCTCTTAAAAAGTAATGATCTTAAGTAAATCTCTTTGTATTTCTTTTAGATCATGTGTTTGTAAGCCATAAAACTGGGTTTTTAAAAATGCTCTTTGCTTCTTTTGTATGTTTTGTTGAGTAAGTTGAGTTTGAATATGAGTAAGACGTGGATACAACTTAAAGTCTCATCACTAGTAAATTAAAGATGACCAATGGTTAGTATCCATTTTACTTCGGTAACTACATAGAACGCAATGACAACCTTAATTGAAAGACATTTTGGTTGTGAAGCTATCTAATGTAGGAAAGGGCTACACCATTATGATGACTGAAGCCATCATGAAGCGTATATGTTGATGTTAGAAAGATTAAAGAAGTGTTGAAAAAGAAAGAATCAATAAAAATCTTTGATTCAAGCCTAACAAAGAAGTCTTTAAGGAGTATAGTTAAAAATCCTGAATGCTCGGGATGTAAAATAATAAAGGAATGATGAGCCACATACACACACATGTTTATATGTTAAAATCTATTCTCATAAAAGAAAATATTCCAGTTTAAAACCACTTTGACCTTTTATGGAAAGGCTTAAGATGAATATATGTGGATATGGATTGCATGTTGGTTATCAAATTACTTAGTTACATATGCTTGAAGCAAAAATCAAACAAACTCTTTTGCGTATAAAGTATTAAGATATTCTAGCAATTTAAGAAGTATTATGAGAGATATTGAAAATCTTGGTGTATCTCTCATAGTTTGTGTAGGGATGTGTGATTGTTTAATATCGATGTGAACAATTGTTAACAACCATTTTTAACTAGGGTCCAAAGAATAATTTTCCTTATGCTTAGTACCTAGTAAGGCATACCCAGTAGAATCTATATCGCTATCGGTATCGGTACCTAGATACAAGGGATACTTGATACCATAGACTGAGAAGAAGTCAACACAACGTCCCGTATACTACCAATCATCAAGCAGAACCGGTACCACGACATCTCCTACCTAGTACCAAGGTACCACAGTAGCTCCCGCCTGTAACCTTGGTCCCACGACACCAGCCCGGTATCTGTGTTTCATGATACCATTTTGGGCCCATCCGGGGTACGTATCATACCTGCCCAGTAAGAAGAATGGTATCAAGGAGGTACCAGCATACCAGAACAAGGCCAACAAAAGCAAACCGGAACAGTAAGGTACCTCGCCACTAGAATTCATAGCCAGAACCACCGTTTCTCCTCCAGGAACGAAGAAGAGAAATTTGACTACTTTGACCATTTACAACACCATTAATGGAGAACTTCAACCCTAATTAATGGGGACAACCAACCCCATTAATGGAAAATCAGTCAACTTCTAAATGGCTATTCACAACGCCATTAATGGGTCAACTCATTCAAACCAAATCATTGTTCATATGATTACGAATTAAATGGCTAAATTAATTTTATGGGCAATAAAAAAGAGTCCAAAGAGGAAACAAACACATTTTCTCCAAGATAACCTACACAAACCGATTCTTCAGGGTCAACTACATTAAAGAAAGAATCACATTGAATAGGAATGGGAAACTAATTAAGTAATCTTCAGCTTGCCTACCAAGGATTAATCCTAATTACAACATGTGTAAATGCACTGGTAAAGGCACATTAGAAGTGGGGATTCAATGCCTATCTCACTACTCATATGCATGTCCGAATGCCGCCCACAAATCAACCAGAATAAGATCACCAATATAGTGAAAGGCACCTTGGTTAATTCTCCATACACCATCATTATGGTATCAACTTGTTTATGTGCATTTACCTTTACCAGGAACATTCCGTTGTCAATTATCACTTGATTATTATTGTAAGCTCTCTGGAGCACCATGGTTGTACTATTACACCATTTTTGTAAGCTTTCAGGAGAACTCCTTGATATATATATATATATATATATATATATATATATACAAAAGGGTTTCTCCCCTTTCTTTGGATACTGCCTTGGGGTTTTTCAGGATACGATCATTCATAATGCATTTTCCCCTTGGTCAGTCCACCTTTACAAAAGACTTGTCTTTCTCCCTTCTATCTCTTTTATTATGTATTTGTGTATGAATGTGAGTTAGTCTCCGATCCCGCTGGTTCTAGCTCTCATATCTTTCCTTCTTGCATGTTATTTAGATCGAGGAATTACATGAGAGACCTAGAGAAGAGAGCGTGTACAAGGACCAAGTACCAAGACCTGGGTACTAGAACCTAGGTACCAGGGTCAGGACCAGAACTAGCCCCTCGCAACAGCAAGGAAACCTCAAGCGCCATGTCTCTTCCTCTTTCTCAAAGCCCTAACGGTGGGATGATTGTCTCCTACCTACTGCACTTGACTCTTGTACTTCTTATTCATACAAGATCTTCAAGGTACGAGGTAACTACCCCCCACAGTTGACTGGGTAGCAGGTTGAGGGTGTTGATCAAAATTCCTCACCCAAAGTGAGTTTTCGGTTGACATTTTTGGCACTGTTTGTGGGAAGATCACATGACTAACGTGGCTTTCTTATTTAATACAAGCTCAACTTTTAACTATCGAGGTAACAGATTCGTTAGTCATGGAATATAAATTATTGTTTATGATGTCTTTTCTCCATACTTGTCTATATTGTCTACGTACCACGTTTGGTGCCCAATTTGTCATTTGACGAGTTCTGTTTGTTATGGAGCAAATATGGTATGTCAGATTCCTGGTGGAACCAGTCTACTATACTACCTCTATGTAGCAAAGCTATTCATCTATTGGTAGAGCTCTTCTACAGCGAATTCGTGCCTGGAGGACTTTTCTACAGCAGACTTGCTCCGATACCATTAGAGCTCAAGTGTAGTAGAGTCACACCTGTCTATCTCCTCTACAACAGATCTGTTTCAGTAAATCTAAAGCTCCTATGAAGTAGAGCTACACATCTTCTGTTTCTTTACAGTATATTTGCTTTGTACCGGTATATCCCCTTTATAGAAGATCTGCTACAACTTGCGTATGGAAAGTTCCCCTACAATTGAACCGCTTCGATATATTGATAGCTCCCACACAGTAGAGATGCATATTTCCTACTTCTTTACAGCAGATTCACTTTGCTACCGGTATATCTCTTATCCAACAAATCCTCTGGATTTGTACCTGTTCATACAGATCCCCTCTGATCACCGGATTCGATCATCAGAAGCTTTTAGGTAATGGTAGCATGTCAACTTATAAATTTGAGAAGACAACTCAGTTGTATAGTCGTAGGGCCAGCATAACCAGTAGAGACCTAGTGGCTCTTAACTTTTTGTTCAGTGTTGGTCAACGTCAAAGTGAGCCATTGCAGTCTCGATTCATACCAGGTTGGTCCAGAGCCACTGGGGACTTCTAGAATCCCAAGCAGGCCTCTGGACCAGTACCAGACTGGTGGCTCCTTTCCATTAGTAGTAGGCCATTCAACGCCTTTGTTAGCCACCAATGTCCTTATCTGTTCGGGGAGAGCCCAAAGGCTTCCCATATTTGATGAGGACTCTTACATGCCTAAGCAAGCCTTTAGACTAGAAGCCCCGCTGCAAGGCCCATTGGCTCCTTACTTTTTATAATGGGCCGGTCAACTCCCATATGAACCACTAAGGTCCCGGTTCATTCCAGCATGGTCCAGAGTCTTATTTTAATTGCTAGTGACTTCTAAAATCCCAAGCATGCCTCTGGACTAGTATTAGACCGGTGGCTCCTCCCTATTTGTACCGGACCATTCAACACCTTGGTGAGCCACCGATGTCCAGATCCGTTCAGGGAGAACCTAGAGGCTTCGAACATTTGGTAAGGCCCTCTACATGCCTAAGCAGGCCTCTAGAGCAGTATCACCACTGTAAAGCCCAATGTCTTCTCACTTATTATACCGGTCGGTCATCTACCTAGTGAGCTACTGCAACCCTGATTCTTTCCGGGTATTTCCAGAGCCTCATTTCAATGGCTGGGGACTTCTAGGATTTGAAGCATGACTCTAGACCAGTATCAAGCCAGTGGCTCCTCTCCACTTGTATCGGGTCATTCCTTGACCTAGCTACCTACCGCAGTCCCAAATCACCACCTTGGTTAGTCTATTCGACAGTAGTAGCTCCTTCCTCCCTAGTCTAACTGCTTGGTTAGAGGAAGGGTTATCATCCCCTAGGGCTGCTACTATCGAGCCAGCTTCTGCAACCTTGGTAAGATTAACTTGAGATAGCCTGAGCTATTATCTCTTCAACTGGATCGATCTGGACCTATTCTACCATTAAAGCACGAGTCTGGAACTCCCCTTTCTTGGTAGGATCGATCAGGACCTGTACATCTGTGATGGGTTCAGATGGAAAGGTAGGTAGGTTTGAAGCTTCTCCCATATCCTGAGCTACTACAACAGTAGGGGACTTTGAGGTAGTTCTACCCTAATGCAGCTCGACATGAAAATGAAAGATAGGCACTAAGTCCTCCTAATCACTTGCTGATCTAGCGGCTCAAAAATAACCGGTTTCAGTAGGAACAGACCGAGTTAACTCCGTAGCTTTCTTTATAATCTCCTCCTGGTCCTATCCTATAACGATAATTAGGTCAGAGGGTGGAATATCTTGAGCTGCCTCGTAAGAAATGTGGAAGTGTCCTTTAACAAAGGAAGCACCCACATTGGCTTACAAGTCAGCCACGCTGTTGCCTATAGTTTGGACCACTTTCTCTAGATTTTTTCTCCTCCTTCAGAGCTATCTTTGTAAGGCACAAATTTGAGTCTTTGTATGTCATATTCAAGCTAGAGCCGCTCCTTAGCTTTGGTCAGGTTTCGTTATGAATAAACGCAGCCCTTATTGCCTTGGTCAACTCTCATTTGCCCTGCTCGAGCTTGGCCTTAGCAACATCATATCGTTGGCTCATTTCCATTTGTATTGGGCCACTCAATGCCCTAGCGAGCCACTGATGTCACGATCCATTCGGAAGAGCCCAAAGTCTTCCCGTATTTTTTGAGGCCTTTTATATGCCTAATCAAACCTCTTGGTGCAACAACACCGCTGCAAGACCTGTGGTTTCCTCACTTATTATATTAGGCCCCTCGTAGGCCCGTGTGAGCTACCTAGGTCCCAATTCATTTAAGCAAAGACAAGATCCCTAAATCAATTGTTAGGGTCTCTTTAAAGCCAATGCTTGCCTATAGACCGGTATCAAGCCAGTGGTTCTTCACTTACTATTTTCCCTTACAGCACCCATATGAGCTACGGAGGTCTCGGTTCGCTGAAACGAAATCTCAAATCTACTCCAATTATAGAGGATTCTCACTTACTCCTAGCAGGCCTCTTAGCCAGGTACATTACTTAGGGACTAAAAGTTCACCATTTTCGTTAGAACTCCAGTAAGATCCAACTTGAGAAGATTTCTCCTAGTGGTCGGTCCATAACAACAAGCTCCTTAGCAAAAAGTCACTCTGTTACCTGGAACGCGTATCACCTCAAAAGGTTTTACCCTTAAAGTCTGCGGTAGACAGGTTTGGTTTAGCCTATGGTTTCTCCTTTAATTTCGATCTCTAGGATAGTTCTCCTATGATCACCATTCGCCAATGATGGAGACCAAGAGAGCTACACAGCGCTCCTAACGCCGGGACCGGATTAATCCCTCTAGGAGGATCACCTTTACCAGAAAAGCTACACAACACTCCTAATACCCTGGGCTTGATTAATCTCTCTAGGAGGATCACCTTTACCAGAAAAGATACAACAACACTCCGGATGCCCTAGGCTGGATTAATCCCTCTAGGAGGTGTAGAAATAAATAATTCAAAATGAGGCGGAAGAGTAAAATTAGGGTTTGAGAATATTTTAAAATTCACTCTTTAAATGAAGGAACCTTAACCATAGATTAATTGACGTATATTAAAAGTATCGTACCTTTTTTTGTGACGATTTAAGTTACGCAGAATTGAAACCGTAAGATATTCCAATCCAATCATGAACGTGAATCACCTAGGAGTGTGAGCTCTTTTTCTTTGAATTGTATACGTTAGGATGGAAACAAACATAAAATGTTTCCCATTTGTTAGTCACAATAATCCTCAAAGAGAAAACCAAAGAACGTTTGGTCACTTGTGAATTATCAATCTATTTGATTGAAACTCACGTGAACTTGATTCGATTTTCGTACACCAAACCCTTTTGATGTAAAGGATACTAGTGTACTATCGAAAACAAAAACGTTCCCCTTTTCTCCTCTCCTTGGCCGAATTCTACACACAATGGTTGGATGAAGTTTTTTTTTTAACTATATAACAAAATATAAAAAATAAACTTCTCTCAAGTCACCAACTAGCCTTGGCCAAATTCTAGGGTATAGAACTATTAGCTTGGCGGAATTCCTCTATAGGAATATATATATATAGGTGATCAAATCCTCTCCTTACTAGGATTTACTTGGCAGGCAAGAATCCTACCTGTAGGCGGATTTACTTGGTGACCATGAATCATTTTTCAAAGAGGAATTCTTTTCCACACCAAAACTCTTATTCCAACTCTTTGACGTTTTTATTCAATAACCAATTATTGAATATAATTAAATTGTGACTATATCAAAACTTCTTAATTTGATCGATGGTCAATTTAGAGTTTTAATAGAAATCAAATACTTTCTAATTTGACTAGATAAATAAATTCTTTGTATTTATCTACTTATCAAATATAGTATTTGATAATTACCATATTACCAACAATAATGCGGCACTTGGAGACCTTCTCCAACAAGGAAAAAGATTTTGAATTTTAATAAAACAACTAATTAATTAATTTCCATTTAATAAAATTATAAAATAAAAACAATATATAAGGCTATTAAATAGGCCCTTGCCACCCAAGCTATACAAATATGGGCCAAATATTGTTTTACCATTTTATTAATCCATTGGACTTTAATAAAAGGTTCACATGTGAACTATATCTATTCTTACTAAAATAAACAAGTTCGTGTGGATTGAGGATCTTGGCGGGCTATCTAAATTTAAGCTCTAATAGACATAACCTAATCACAATCAACAAATGATTCACTTAGGTTCGATCTATTAATTTTAGTTCATTCCATTAAAGAACAAAAATTGAACTCTTGAATTAAGATAGAATATGTTAATATTCCTCATTCATACCCTAGACAATCTTAATGGAGAAAGTGTATCATCGTGAAGAATACCAGTAATCGCCAATAGCTTATAGACTGCCTATAGCTCTCCTAGCTACTATATCCACTCATACGACCATATTTTGAACTTGGATATTTTGACTTGTCCAGAAGCCATATTTCAATAGATACTACTAAAAACTTAATGTTAAGATTTCATATCCAATACCTCAAAACATCCATATGATGATATTCTACTCACATTTAATAAATGAAGCCACGATGTCCATATCTATAAATGAATTCTTCTATCAATTAACAAATGAATATCACCATACTATCGAGGACAGACTATGGTATAAAATTGTACTCATTAATGGCTCAAATGATAACACATGCAAACCATAAGTCCATCATTTAACTCAGGATTTAGATAGACTCTTCAATTGTCTTCAAGTGAATTTTTTTATCCATTGACGGTTCTGGACAAAGTATCTCACTGTGATCGTAATCAATACACCGAGTGCACTAGATTCCTTTGCCCAAAGACACCACACTTTGATGATTTTAGACTGATCATAACACATTTGATCCCACTTAAATTCTAGCAAAAGAATCTACAACTTTAACAAGATAAAGGCACCCAACCTTTATCTTAAGTTGTGGATATTATTCAAGTCTAACTAAAGAATTGTGTCTACCTCATACATATCTAGATGCCCGACCAATTCTTTTTTTCTCATAGTCTTTTGACCTTATGATTATTTACTTTTGACAATTATAATAATTAAACTATAAATGCTATAAGATTTGTTATAATAGAAATCACTTTATTAATATGAAAAGATTGTCAAATACACTATTACACTCATGCTATTGAGCTTAATCCTAACAATCTCCCACTTGCTCTATAGCAAATGTGCCATATCTCTTATCCCCATGTTCTCTAGATGCCCATCAAAACTTTTATGTGGCAGAGATTTTGTAAAGGGATCCGCTAGATTTTCTACCGATACGATCTTGGTAATTGTCACGTCACCCCTATGCACAATTTCCCTCAGAAGATGATACTTTCTTTCAATGTTTTTCCCACTCTTATGACTTCTTGGTTCTCTCTAATTAGCCACTGCTCCACTGTTGTCATAGTAGATAGTGATCTGCTTATTCGTATTAGGAACCACTTCCAAATCAATCAAGAATTGGCGAAGCCAGACAACCTTTGTAGCAGTTTTGCATGCGGCAACATACTCCATAGTGGAATCAACAATACAAGGTTGCTTGATACTCCTCCATATGACTGCCTCTTCTTCATGAGTAAAAACAAATCCTGATGTTGATCTCTAGGAGTCAAAATCTAACAGGAAATCATAATCTGTATAACAAATGAGAGTTAAATCTCTTCTCGAGATACTTGAAAATATGCTTGACTGTCGTCCAGTGATCAGGACCAGGTTTCGATTAAAACCTGCTTACTATACTAACAACAAAACAAATATCTGGTCTAGTACAGAGCATTGCATACATGAGACTTCCAACTGCCGATGCATATGGAAACCTACTCATGAATTGCTATTCATGCCCGTTCTTAGGAATTTGTTCCTTAGAATGTTTGATTCCATGTCTGAAAGGTAACATACCTTTCTTGGAATCTTGCACGAAAAATCTAGACAAGATTTTATCTATGTATGAAGCTTGGGATAATGCAATAGTTCTATTCTTTCTATCCCTATTTTCTTGGATACCAATAACATAACTTGATTCTTCTAAGTCCTTCATATCAAATTGTTTTGCTAACCATTCTTTTACTGATGTCAATACAACTACATTGTTTTCGATGAGTAGTATAACATCAATGTAAAGAACTAGGAATACCAACTTGTCGCCTTTGATCCTTTAGTATGCACATGGATCGTCAAGGTTTTGAATAAATCCAAAACTTCATCCATTCTTCTCTTCCTCTTGTATACCCACTTGCACCCAATGGGTTATATCCCTTTAGGCAAGTCCACAAGAGACCAAACTTTATTTTTGAATATAGATTCAATTTCGGATTGCATTGCCTTTTGCCAATGGTGACAATCAACATCTTCCATGGTTTCCTTATACGTGTAAGGATCATCGTCATTCAGGAGATTCTCTACTAATTCTCTTGGACCGATTTATCTCTCGGATTGTCTACTAACCCTTCCACTATGACAATGAATGGTAGGTTGTTGATCTTGTGTTTGTACGGAACTTACAATAGGGCTATGTTGTGAAACCTCTTGTGGAATTGTATAACCTAGAAGCTTATTTAGGATAATTCTTCTTTTAGGAACAAAATTATTCATATAGTCCTTTTTCCAGAAATTTATCATTTGTTAAAACAAACACTTTAAGATCTGAAGGACTATATAAATAAATATCCTTTGGTTCCTTTGGATACCCTACAAATATGCAAGTTTCTGAACGAGATTCCATCTTTTCTATCTTTCCTTTTAACATATGCACAGGACATCCAAGTATCCTTAAGTGTTATAGACTAGGCTTTCGCCCAGTCCACAACTCATACGGTGTTTCAGGAACTGACTTAGATGGTACATCGTTTAGAATATACATAGCGGTTTGTAAAGCATATTCCCAAAAAGAATTAGGAAGCGTTGAATAACTCAACATAGACATAACAATGTCCAAAATAGTTCTATTTCTCTTTTCTGCCACCCTATTTTGTTTAAATGTACCTGGTGTAGAAAACTAAGAAATTATCGCATTATCAATAAGATATTGCTGAAAATTACCAGATAGATATTCTTCATCACAATCAGACTTCAAGATTTTTATATGTTTCTTAATCTGATTTTCAACTTCAGCTTTAAGTGCTTTGAACATGTCAAAAGCATTCTACTTATGTCTCATGAGATACACATAGCCAAATCTCAAGTAATTATCCATGAAAGTGATGAAGTACTCATATCCACCTCTAGCTTGAATGCTCATATGACCACATACATCAGTGAGAATCAATCCTAAACATTCAGTGGCTCTTGTTCCTTTCATCGGGAATGACTTTTTGGTCATCTTACCTTCCAAACAAGATTCACAAGTTGGTAGATCATCAACCTTTAAGTCACTTAAGGTCTAACACTAACCAATCTTTTGACCTTATCAAAGTTAATATGACGTAGGCGCAAATGTCATAGGTAGGTTTCATCTTTTGATAATTTTACTCTTTTATGATTAGGTTGCATTGATTCCGTGTCTACCAAGTGAGAGATATTGCTATGCAAATAGAATAAACTGTTTTCCAATGTACCTTTGCAAACAAATTTGTTATTCCTACTAATAATAAAAGCTTTATTAAATGTAACCGAATATCCAAATTATTTAAACAAGAAACTGAAATTAAATTACTGTAGAATTGAGGTACATAATAAATGTCTATTAAATCTAAATGCCTACAAGAATCTAAACTAATTCTAAAATCTCCCACTATAGTAGTAGACACCAACGCTCTGTTGCTTAAAGGCAAGTGTAATTCATTCTCATTCAATCTATTCCTTTCCTGGAACCCCTTCTAGTTAGGCCCCAATTACCTTTTATTTTGTTGTTTATTGACCTTTTTACGGGTCTTAATAGTAGCAACCTTACTAACCGTATGAATCTCTTAACCCTTGCCTTTCACAAGGATTTTCTCGGAGCTTTGAACATCTTGCATCAGGCTTGTAAGGTGTATTCCTTATTGTTCAAGGTGTAGTCCAACTTTAACGAATCAAAGGAATCCGATAGTGAGTTGACAATCATGTCAATTTTTGTCTCACCATCTATCTCATCACCATTGAGTTCAGCAATGTTGAGATGTGCAATGACTTTCAACATGTGATCTTTCAAAACCTATCCACGTTTCATCCTAAGATTCATATAAGAAATCACTGCCTCTCTCTTAGTCCTCCTCGACTTCATAGCAAACATCTCCTCTAGAGACAACATTATATCAACAACAGTCTCCATTCCTTCATGTTGTTGTTGCAACACGTCGGAGAAGATGGTCATAATGTAACAATTGGCCATTTCATCTGAAATCTTCCACTGCTGATACTCATCTCTTTGCTCCTCAGTTGATTCATTAGTAGGAGTTGGTGGTTTAGGAGTAGACATAATGAACTTATGTTTTTCAGCTTGCAAAAGCAAGCCAATTTTCCTTTTCTATGTGACATAATTATCATAAGTTAAAGTATTATCTTTTAGGATGTTTACTAGGGATGGGGTCACGATTTCCTTATAATAACAACAAATTATATAAGTAAGCAATCATGATATAGCACTTTTGAATATTTATCTTGAAATAAATAAATTAATCCAAACGTAAAATTCAATGGCGATCCAATACCCATAAATGTCACACACCCTTTGGGAGTTCACACCATTTACTAGTTGGACTAGGTCCCACCTAATTGTTAACATAACAACCAGCGTTTTCAATTTTAGCCTGGCGATTTTATTAACAAGAACTCTTGAGAGGGTATTAATAAAATAACATTGAGTGTGTTACAGAGTTATTGACCTTCAATATATTCCTTCACGAATATCCCTCCTTTGGGAGTACATATTGTTTGGGTCAATTGTCTAGTCTATCCTTATAAGGACGTATTTTGCTAAATTCCATTCATAAATACCCTTTGGGGGGTTTTTACATGAAACATAAAGCTCAACTAAACTAGATGGTCGTAGGTGTTCCAAAACACCTTCTCCCTCTCAATTATTTAAGGCGTGTGATCTGATTTCAAAGAATAATTTACCAAGTTATCTAGATGCCAATTAGATACCTAAACCATTCAATGCATGTTCATACCAAAAGAGATATATGAGTGACACTCCTATTCTATATGACATGTTTTAAAACAATGACAAACAATGACAAACATTACAATATTTATGAAAATATAAATAGCTACAATTTTGGTCCATCCTACAAAAGCATGTAAATTACAATTTTTGAAATACAAAAAACTCCTTTCTTGGCGAACAAGTCTTCACGCCGCCATTGTCTGTTTGCATAACCCTTGGCTTTCTCACATGGGTGTGTGCACCCCACAATTCCATAAAGGGCTATCGTGCACAGCCCATGGCATCTGTAGGGCAGCCGTGAGCAGCCAATGCCACAACAATCGTAGTTGGGCGCTCATTCACACGCACGATTGTTGCTATGGCGTGCAGGGTACCAAACTTGTTCCGGCTGACTCTAATTCTTCAAATCTTTGAATCTTCAATACTTGAATATAATACAACAGTATTTTAATCAATAAAATACTGCAGTTTTTTTTATATAACAACAATAAAATATAAAAAAAAAACTTAGCGACTACCAAGAAGGAAATTATGGCGATGATAGGCCACCCTTCTTGTTAAATCCTAAAACAAAAATACATTGAAATTCTAGGACCAAAATTGAGCAATAACTAATCAAATTATAAAACATATATATATATATATATATATATATATATCATACATTCCAATGTAACTATATATGTGAATACCTAGAGTGCCACCTCTTTCTAAAATATGCATACTTACAATAAAAGGAAATAGATTCATGTATACATACATCAATAAATCAAGAGTACAACTAGGCTCTGATACAAATTGTAGGGAAAATGATTCAAAAAGTGGTGGAAGCGTAAAGTTAGGATTTGACTATATTTTAAAATTTTCCCTTTAAAAGAAGGAACCTTAACCATAGATTAATTGATGTATATTAAAAGTATCGTACCTTTTTTTTCGTGACGATTGAAGTTGCGTCGATTTGAATCCATAAGATCTTCCAACCCAATCACAAACATGAATCACCTAGGACTGTTGGCTCCCTTGATTTGAATTGTATACTTGAGGATAGAAACAAACAAAAAACTTTTTCCTTTTGTTAGTCACAATAATCCTCCGAGAGAAAACAAAAGAACGTTTGGTCACTCATGAATTGTCAATTTATTTGATTAAAACTCGCATAGACCCGATTCGATTTTTGTACACAAAACCCTTTTGATGTAATGGATACTAGTGTACTATTGAAAATAAAAACGTTCCCATTTTTTATTCTCCTTGGTCGAATTCTACACACAATGGTTGGATGAAGTTTTTTTTTAACTATATAAGCAAAAAAATTTAATAAAAAACTTCTCTCAAGTCACCAACCAACCTTGTCTGAATTCTAGGGTATAGAATTATTAGCTTGGACAAATTCCTCTGTAGGAATATATATAGGTGACAAAATCCTCTCCTTATGAGGATTTACTTGGTAGGTAAAAATCCTACCTCTAGGATGATTTACTTGGTGTTCAAGAATCATTTTTCAAGGAGGAATTCTTTTCCACACCAAGGCTCCTATTCGAACTCATTGGTGTATTTATTCAATAACCAATTATTGAATATAATTCAATTATGACTATATCAAAAATTCCTAATTTGACCAATTGTCAATTGAGAGTTTAATAGTGTAAGGACCTCAATTTTATGATTGCCTTATTTCATGAAAAACCACACCAAATTAGAGATGATTATGTAATGGGGAGCTTCGGTCCTCATTGGCAAGCTTCCAAGCATCTCCAAAACTTCAAGAGCAAAAGATATATTCACTTGACTTTGCCTCTTGATGAGTTTAGGTGAACACACACACTTCATACATGCTTTGGTTCATCTTGCATTTGTGTTGTCTATTACTTATATTTGTGCAACATCTAACACATTGCACACAATCTTACATGCATTTGTATCCTATTGCTTATGTGTGCATCCTTACTCACAATCACACTTGCACTTCATTCTTAGTCTTAAGTGTGGTTGTTGTGTGTTTTATTAGTTTTCCATTGTTTGATCAGAAACGTCCATGCTTGCATGATAGTGTGCTTGTCCTAGCGTGTTGAGTGACCGTTTGAGAAGGTCTTAGTCTTTTCTTGGTTTGGTTATATGGGGTAAGGTGTCTATTTTCAAAAGAGTGAATTTCAATGATTTCATGTTTTTTAAAACTAACCTTTGAATGGTATTTTGACCATATCATTTTATTCAATACTTCAAAATGAGTTTTGAAAATTTCTATACAAACTAGACACCCATACCTTTCTAACGGTATACTATTCATAATATTTACTGACCGTTTGGATTGGTTTTGAAATCTCCAAAATGACCACAAAAATATGGCAACTCTGTTGTTGTCTGTTTCTTACCTTTGGTTACTCAAATGACCATAACTCTTCCTACAGATATCCAAATCATTTTTTTTAAATTTGAGTAGAAATTATATTTTCATACATTTCCAACGGTATATTATACGAAAGGTTTTGAAGTCGGTTGGTCATGTTTTGATCCGCTTGAATTTCAAGTTGGTGTGTTGAGAGTGGAATTTGCAGAAGCCTCGAGCGAAAATGGCCCCGAAAATCTTGGCAGCAAATTTTACTTCCAAACTTTTCGTCCCCTCTTGGTGTGAAACCTGTAGCGAAAAACCTGATTTGGGCAAAAACGCCTTTTCCTGTGCAACTCTTTTTTACACGTTATATATATCATTTTCTTCCCAAATCAGACCTAGAACTCTGAAATTAAATCCCAAAGAGAGAG
Source organism: Dipteronia dyeriana (assembly GCA_032871835.1). Taxonomy (NCBI): domain Eukaryota; kingdom Viridiplantae; phylum Streptophyta; class Magnoliopsida; order Sapindales; family Sapindaceae; genus Dipteronia; species Dipteronia dyeriana. The sequence goes on from CM065297.1 coordinate 83,768,972, forward strand.
AAATTGACTCCTAGAGAGAGAGAGAGAGAGCTTAAAGAACACATTTTTAGAGAGAGAAAGCTTCAAGCTTTGTGTTTGACTCTCCAAACACCAAACCCATCTTCATCTTGCATTTCAAGCATCTTTTAAGCATCGGTTTTCATTAATTGGTAAGTAGAACCACCATTGTTGTTCATTTATTGTTCTAGCTTACCAAGTCATGTCATTTATTACTTAGATTAGCCTTTCTTCATATTAATTGCATATTCATTGAAGTTATGACATGTTTGGGGTTTGTATTATGATAGCTAGTATTTAGGTCATATTTTCCCTCTAGCTAATTAGGTCATGTTGATTGCATTTATTGACCATGCCATGTTTATTGACAACTTGTGTTTAAGTGGATTTGTTTGAACTGGATTGTAATATTGCATATCCATATCAAGTTAAGTCTTTATGCATTGCATTTAGACATTATTGTTTATGCCACTTTGATTGCATTCATTGAATGCAAAATTGCCCTTGATAATTTGTTGTGACAACATGTGTTGGTAGGACTGTTATTGACAATTAGGTTGGTAAATTGTATCTACATCTTATTGAGTCCTTATTTGTGGGCATATAGGCATTGTTGATAACTGGGATGTTATATTACATTATCTACATCTAGTTAAGCATTTTGTGTCTGGTCTTAAACATAATTGCATTTGGGCATAGTGTCATATATACACTTAGACCATATACTCTTCATTGAGTCAAAGTCTTGTGGCTTCGGTGTGAATTTGCAGAAGCAAAAGAAGCCTTGCAATGGCAAGCAATTGGTCGGGTATCCACTGTAAAAGGCCCGAGGGGTAGAGTAGGAGGTGCTTACACCAAGAGTATTGGATCAGGGGATATCACTAGGGATTGAACCAAGAGTGGTGAGTGGTAGTGTCAATAGCCTATGTTTGTCGAGAGTGAGAGTCCGAGTATCTCTTGAGGGTATAACATTTTATTCATATAGTGGATTCCTGTGACCGAGTGTAGCGCACTTAACAGCCCGTGGTTTTTTACCCATTTGATGGGTTTTACACCTGATGTTTTATGTTTGTTTATTGGGTGAATTTGAATATTGACTAATCAAGAAAATTTGGTAATTAACTTGATTAAAACCTATTCACCTCCCCTCTAGGTTAGGATAGACACACGCTTTAAGGGTAATTTTCAAATAGAAATCAAATACTTTTTAATTTGACTAGATAATTAAATTCCTTTTATTTATCAACTTATTAAATATAGTATTTGATACTTACCATATTACCAACAATAATATGACACTTGGAGACCTTCTCCAATAGGAAATTTTTTTTGAACTTTAATTAAACAATTAATTTCTATTTAATTAAATAATAAATTTAAAAAAACAATATATTCGGCTATTAAATAGGCCCTTGCCGCCTAAGCTATATAAATATGGGCCAAATATTATTTTTCAATTTTATTAAATCCATTGGACTTTATTAAAAGGTTCACATGTGAACTATACCCATTCATACTAAATGAAACAAGTCCGCATGCCTTAATAAAATTCTACATGGACCTATAAATTGGTCCGATAGAATATATCAAGTGATCCATGCAAGTTCGTGTGGATTGGGGGATCTTGGCGGGCTATTTAAATTTAAGCTCCAATAGACATAACATAATCACAAAAAACAAATGATTCACTTAGTTCCGATCTATTAATTTTATTTCAATCCACTAAAGAACTAAAATTGAACTCTTAATAAAGATAGAATAAGTTAATACTCCTCATTCATACCCTAGTCAATCTTAATGGAGAAAGTCTATTGTTGTGAAGAATACCAGTAATCATCAAGAGCTCATAGACCGCCTATAGTTCTACTAGTTAACATATTTACTCATATGACCACATTTTGAACTTGGATATTTTGACTTGTCCAGAAGCCATATTTAAGTAGACACTGTTAAAAACTTAACGTTAATATTTAATATCCAATACCTCAAAACATCCATGTGATAATATTCTACTGACATTTAATAAAATGAGCTACGATGTCCTTATCTATAAATGAAGTCCACTATCAATTAATAAATGAATATCACCAAACTATCGAGGATAGACTATGCTGTATAATAGTACTCATTGATAGCTCAAATGATGACACTTGCAACTATATGTTCATCATTTATCTCAGGATTTAGATAGACTCTCCAATAGTCCTCAAGTGAAAACTTTTATCCACTAACGGTTCTGGATAAAGTATCTCACTGTGATCGTAATTAATACACCGAGTGCACTAGATTCCTTTGCCCAAAGACACCACACTTTGATGATTTTAGACTGATCATAACACATTTGATCCCACTTAAATTCTAGCAAAAGAATCTACAACTTTAACAAGATAAAGACACCCAACCTTTATCTTAAGTTGTGAATATTATTCAAGACTAACTAAAGAATTCTACCTCATACATATCTAGATGCCCGACCAATTCTTTTTTTCTCATAGTCTTTTGACCTTATGATTATTTACTTTTAACAATTATAATAATTAAAATATTATACTATAAGATTTCTTAAAATAGAAATCACTTTATTAATATGAAAAGATTGTCAAATACATTATTACACTCATGCTATTGAGCATAATCCTAACAAGAGGATCACCTTAACTAGAAAAGCTACGCATCATTCATGATGCCTGGACCGGATTAATCCCTCTAGGAGGATTGCCATGGCATTTCGAAAGTGTTGCCTTGAATCCAGGGATTGTTGGAGAAGCCCGCTCACTACACCAGATGGCCTGGCACCACCCCTCGCTAGGAAGTGTCTAGTTCGTAAGTCATAGTTGTCTGCCATATCACGAGATCAAGGTAGCAAAATAGCATTCATGATGCCTTGGTCGGACTACCACCTTGAGAAAGATCCGAGCGTAAGAGTATAGTTGCCTACTAGATCACGAGACTAGGACAACCAAATGGTCATCCTGCTACCTTAGCCGGGTAAACCCAGCTAGGAAGGGTATGGATGGCGTAGTTGCCTACTACGATCAAGTTCATCTAAGTATAAATTTTCCTTTTATATGGACAAATGGTACCTCGAAAGTGTTATTGCCTAAGTATTAGTTTTCCTTTTACAAGGATGATAGGTACCTCAACTATGTTATCACCTAAGTAACAGGATTCCCACAACAGGAATACAAGGAATAGGAATCATGGTATCCAAATCCATAAATGTATCACTTATGTGTAAAGACTTGGTGTGTATGTGGCCTCAGTTGCCTACCGGGATTTTTTCACCTAAAGTATCTGGATTCCTGGAACAAGAATGCCAGGCACTCAGATTAGCCATAAGATCTCTATCCCACATGGTCGAGCTGTACAGTTTGCTCTATCTTACCTTTCTCACTTATCAAGTTTTATACTGACTAGAGCATCGGATATTCGACCAAGGGAATTTCCCCATTTGTGGTCCACCACCGCTCATTTGTTGTGCAAGTATACCGGATTCACCTATGTATAAAGACCTGGTGTGAAAGTGCATTAGTTGTCTACTAGGATATTTTCGCCTAAGTACCAGTGATTCACCTATCGTTTCACCCAGGTATACCGCTTGAGCCAAGCATGCTGGGAACTGTTTTTGTTTCATGTAATGGCTACCAGTGAGAAGCGACATGCAAAATTCTTCAAGCAGTACAAGATCCTAACTCCAAACCCAACTATATACCGGTGTTCAAGTTATGGGGGACTTCTACTAACAACCAATTTGGCTAGGGTCCAAAGAAGAATTTTTAGCTAGCTGGCTTTGTTTTCTCTATAACTTGACATGAACTTAGCTGTCTCAAATATTTGCTATGATAGTCAAAATCTATTGATTGGCTTTTAGTGAAGTCCATTTTTTGAATTCTAAATGATGATGATTTTCGTTAAGACTTTTACAGAAAGTTTTTTCGTGTGTGTTTGATTTGAAATGCTAAGTTTGGTTATTATCTTGGAATGGCACACCAACAACATGTTGCCATGAGGACAAACCAGCAAAGAGAGCTCATAAAAAAGGTAAAGACTTTGCATTTGATGAAAATGCTTGCTAAGATATCTCTATATCCTAATGCTTGCATTCTAGGTTTTTCATCTCTCAACTCTTTATTTGAACTACATCTTGTAGCATGTAATTTTAAGAGAACTAAGTATAATGTTCTTATGATTCTCATTGACGTTTGCTTTCTCAAAATCTCTTAGTGATGTTGTCCACTAAGGTCGTGAACATGATGTGTGAATTGTTTGTTTGAATGATGAATGACGTACTTTGAAAAATATGAGCTTCATATTCTTTGAAAGCTACTCTCTTGAGAAGTAATGATCTTAGGTAAATCTCTTTGTATTGCTTTTAGATCATGCGTTTGTAAGCCATAAAACTGAGTTTTTAAAATGCACTTTGCTTCTGTTGTATGTTTTGTTGAGTAAGTTGAGATTGAATACGAGTAAGTTGTGGATACACCTTGAAGTCTCATGACTAGTACATTTAAGATGGCAAATGGTTAGTGTCCATTTTACTTCTGTAGCTACATAGAACTCAACAACTACCTTCATTGAAAGGGCTATACATTTTGGTTGTGAAGCTGCGTAATATAGGAAAGAGCTACACCATTATGATGACGGAAAGCCATCATGAAGAGTATAAGTTGATGTTAGAAAGATCAAAGAAGTGTTGAGAAGAAAGAATCATTAAAAATCTTTGATTCAAGCCTAAAAAAAAGTCTTAAAAGAGTATATTTAAAAATCATGAACGCTCGGGTTGAAAACTAGAAACGGAATGACGAGCAGCATGCACTCACATGTTCATATGTTGAAATCTATTCTCATAAAAGCAAATACTCTAGATGAAAATCTCCAATAAGGTTGTCTAGGGTATGAATGAGTAACATCAACTTATTCTATCTTTATTTAAGAGTTCAATTTTAGTTCTTTAGTGGAATGAACTAAAATTAAATAGATTGAACCTAAGTGAATCATTTGTTGATTGTGATTGGGTTGTGTCTATTGGAGCTTAAATTTAGATAGCCCGCCAAGTTCCCCATTCCACACGAACTTGTATGGATCACTTGATATATTTCACCGAACCAATTTAGGGGTCCATTTAGAATTGTATTAAAGCATGTGAACTTGTTTCTTTTTGTAAGAATAGGTCTATTTCACATGTGGACTTTTTATTAAGGTCCAATGGATTTAATAAAAAAAGAAAAATAATATATGGCCCATATATATGTGTTGGGCGGCAATGCTATTTAGAATAGCTTAATTAATTATAGTATTTTTATTTTATTATTTAATTAAATGGAAATTAATTAATTTGTTGATTAATTTATTATTTAATTAAATGTCAAAAAAAAATTCTATTAGGAGATGGTCTCCTAAATATTATACTATTGTTGGTAGTATAATTAATATTAAAGACTATATTTGATAAGTAGATAAATAAAGGGAATTATTTATCTAATCAAATTAGGAAGTCTTTAATATGGTTACAAAAACAATATTGACTTGGATTAGGAGTCTTGGTGTAGGAAAGAATTCCTTTTGGAAAATGATTCTTAACCACCAAGTAAATCCACCTAAGGATAGGATTCTTAACCACCAAGTCAATCCTTCTTAGGAGAGGATTTGATCTCCTATATATATACTTGTAAATTTTGACCAAGTATGAGTTTTTGGTGTGATAAGTTTTTTTTATTTGTTTTTTTATTGTTCTAAAAAAAAAAACTTCATCCAACTCATTGTGTGAAGAATTCGGCCAAGCATAGAGAAAAGAGGGAACGTTTTTGTTTTCGATAGTACATTAGTATCCTTTGCATCAAAAGGGTTTTGTTTATAACATCGAATCAAGGTTCACGTGAGTTTCAATCAAATTGATTGATAATTCAAAAGTGACTGGACGTTCTTGGTTTTTCTCTTGGAGGATTATTGTGACTAACAAAGAAGAAGATTTTGTTTGTTTCTATCCTCAGGTATACAATTTAAAGGAAGGGAGCCCACACTCCTAGGTGATTCACGTTCATGATTGGATTGGAAGATCTTGCGGATTCAATTTGACGCTAGTTCAATCGTCACGAAAAAAAAGGTACGATACTTTTTATATACATCAATTAATCTAGGGTTAAGGTTCTCGTTATTAAAAGGGTTTTGAACCTTTCTATTCCCTACAGTTGTGTGCAAGCACTCCCAGCTGCCATATACTCGGCCTCGGCTGTGGATAATGAGATGGAATTTTGGTTCTTGCAAAACCAAGACACAAGATTGTTCCCTAGGAAGAAGCAACCACCCGATGTACTCTTCCCATCATCACAATTACCTGCCCAATCTGCATCACTAAAGCCAACTAAACTAGCATTAGTGTCAAAAGAGTACCATATCCCATAGTTGGATGTCCCATTCACATATCGAATGATTCTCTTTACAGAGGAGAGATGGGATTCCTTGGGATTGGCTTGGTACCTAGCACATACACCAACATTAAAAGCTATATCGGGCCTACTAGCCGTCAAGTATAGCAAGCTCCCTATCATGCCACGATATAGACTTTGATCCAGACTTTTTCAACTAGCATCCTTGCTAAGTTTCAAAATGGTACTCACTGGTGTGTCATAATGTTTCGCATTGTCAAGGCCAAACTTCTTCACTAGGTTCTTGGCATACTTAGTTTGGGATATGAAGATCCCATCATGCATTTGCTTGATTTGCAAGCTTAGAAAGTAATTGAGTTCACCAACCATACTCATTTCAAATTCATGAGTTATGACATCAACAAATTGTTGAACTTTCAAGTTGTTGGTGGAACCAAAAACGATGTCATCAACACAAATTTGAGCTATAAATAGCTCATCTTTATTGCACTTGATGAACCAAGTCTTGTCAACATTACCTCTAGAGTAGTCATTGTCAACAAGATAAAGAGTGAGGCGCTCATACCAAGCCCTTGGTGCTTGTTTAAACCTATATACGGCCTTCTTGAGGCGGAAACATGATTGGGGCAGTGTGGATCCACAAACCCCTTAGGTTGCTCAACAAACACTTCCTCTTGCAAGAAGCCATTGAGGAAGGCACTCTTAACATCCATTTGATACAATTTAAATTTGTGAACACACAAAATGGATAAGAGAAGCCTAATGGACTCTAAACAGGCAACGGGAGCAAAAGTCTCCTCAAAGTCGATACCCTCAATTTGAGAGTATCCTTGCGCAACAAGTCTAGCTTTGTTCCGCACAATGTTTCCATCCTCATCTGATTTGTTCCTGTAGACCCACTTGGTGCTTAATACATTAGTGTTCTTAGGCCTAGGAACTAGAGTCCAAACCTCATTTCTTTCAAATTGGTTTAGCTCTTCTTGCATATCTAGAACCCAAAACTCATCACTTAAAGCTTTATCTACCTTTTTGGGTTCAATTTGAGAGGTGTAGCAAGTGTAACTTATTTGATTTGCTAATTGATGTCTAGTCCTCACACCCTCATTCACATTTCCAAGAATGTCACTCTTGTTGTGGAGATGCCTAACCCAAGAAGCGGATTCCTTAGAGTCCAAAGTAGGATCTCTATCAAGAGATTGAGTGACCTTTTTTTCAAGCTTTGATTTCTCATCACTAGAAATATCATCAATCTTCACCAAGGGAGTATCATCAACCACACTAATCTCCTCATCATGGTTACTAACCTTAGGCCTACAATCATCTATGACCACATTAGATGAGTCCATAACATTTCGAGTCTTCAAATTAAAAACTCTATAGGCCTTACTATTTATGGCATAACCAATGAAAATCCCCTCATCACTCTTAGTATCAACCTTGCCAAGTTGATCACGGTCATTTAGAATGTAGCACTTGTTTCCAAATGAGTGGAACTAGCTAACATTTGGCTTCCTACCCTTCCACAATTCATAAGAGGTTTGCCTAGTCCCGGGCCTAAGAAACACCCTATTGTCTATATAACAACCGTATTGACAGCTTCAGCCTAAAGATTCCTAGGCACATTGTTGCTATGCAACATCACACTGGCCATCTCTTGGAGGACTCTATTCTTCCTCTCTTCTACCCCATTTTGTTGAGGAGTTCAAGGACCTGAGAACTCATGTGAAATGCCAAGACTATCATAAAAGTTTTAAACACTAACATTTTCAAATTCTCTCCCATGATCACTCTTAATTCTCTTAATGCATTTTATGTGAGAATCCTTCTCATTTTGAATTTTAGTGCAATGCATTTTAAAGGTTTCAAATGTTTCAGATTTTTCTCTGAGAAAGTAAGTCCAAGTAAATCTAGAAAAATCATCCACACACACAAAAATGTACCTCTTGCCACCGAGACTTTCAGTCTGCATGGGACCCATAAGATCCATATAAAGAAGCTCTAATGGCTCCTTAGTGGCAAGATACTTACCCTTCTTATGCACACTCTTAGTTTGCTTTCCTTATTGACAAGGTCCACAAACTCCCTCAATTCTATTTCCAAACTTAGGAAGGCCTCTCACAACTTTTAACCTCTCAAGAACTTTCAAGTCTTTGAAATTCATATGACCTAACCTTTGATGCCATAATTCAACTTGATCACAACTAGACAAATTGCAAGAGATGCAATTAGAATCAAGACAATAACAATTGTCACTTGATCTTTTACCTTTCAATAAAATATGTCCATCTTCTCTTAGAATAGAGCAATAAACTTTTCCAAACAAAACCGAAAGCCCTTCATCACTTAAATGTGATATGCTAATGAGATTGGCTTGCAAGCCATCTACATAAATAGAGCATTAGGTAAGGAGGGCAAACCATGGATGGAGATGTTTCCTTTTCCTAGAACCTTCTTACATGAACCATCACCAAAAGTGACAAATCCACCATCCTCCATTACAAGAGTTTCAAAGAAACTCTTGTTTCCGGTCATATGCCTAGAACAACCATTATCAAGGTACCAAGTGTTAGAGACTTTTTCCTTGAACACCACTTGGGACACATGGCAAACATACTCATTTGTTCTAGTCCATATAGTAGCAACATTGTCATTTCTAGGAGCCTTGGGTTTATTGGCTCTAAAATTCCTAGTTGCATGCATTTTGGCTCTTCTAAGCATATTCTTTTCAATCATGCTTTCAAAACGACACAACTTAATAAATTTAAAAACAATTTGGCCTTATGTGACCTTCAACACCACAATAATGACAAATGGGAGTAAAGTAAGAATTCATACCATATCCTTATGCAAACATGGAAGACTTCCCTCTCCTTTGAGTTGTCCTTTAGTGTTGAGCCGAATCTCTTCTTTGAAACATCCTTTGCGATTGAGCCACATTAGCTTCTCTTATTGGTTGTGGGTGAAAACTTCTTTGTTGAATTTGAGAGCTCCTTGGAGGTTGTGGTCTTGTTTGATGAGCTCTAGCTTTTGGTGAATGTGTTTTAGCTTAAGACTTTGTTTGTGCTTGCTTTGATGATTCACCAACCTCATTTGATCTCATTTGTTGGTATGACTCTTGAACCTATTTTTACTTTAGACTCTTGACAAAGATGGTCTTCTTCAAGGAAGTGGCATCCTTGCCTTCCACATATCTTAGGCCTGTTTTATCACTAGGACTCTTCCCACATGATAGCATCTTGTCAAGTCTCTCGGTTCCGGATGTCATCTTGGTAACCAATTCTTTCGCTTTCTTAAGCTCAATCTTCAAGTTTTCTTCACTCTTCTTAGTGATCACAAGCTCTAAATTTAAACTCTCTTCTAACTATTTTCCACTCTTTACCTTCTCACTCAAGTTGGTAATCTTGAAGGTCATCCCTAGATTCTTCTTTTTCAACTCTTGAACCTCCTTCTTCTTTTTCAATCTAGACTTTTCAAAAAAATTTATGAAGTCTACATAGTCCATTTCCTCATCAATCTCAAACCTAGAGTTAGAAGAGGTACTTTCATCACTAGAGTCATCTACTTCTTCCTTGTCACTCACAACTTTCTTGCCATTATGAGATGTTGTGAAGGCAATGAAGTTTGCAACTCGATCTTTATCATATGAAGACTTTTCTTCCTCTTATAAGTCTTCACTATCAATCCAAGTAGCCGTCATTGCCTTCCCCTTTTTCTTTTTCTTCAAATTTGCACATTCTGGAGCAATGTGTCCAAAGCCACTGCATTCATAGCATTGAATGTCCTTCTTAAAGTCACTTTCTTGAAAATTTTCAATCTTCTTGAAGAGAGTTTTCTTTTTCACTTCTTTTCCCTTTGAACCAAAACCTTTCCTCTCAAACTTCATGAATTTTTTGAATCTTTTAACCATGAGAGCCATTTCTTCATCTGATTCCTCCTCCTCTTCTTCAACCTTAGTGGTCTTTAAGGCAATGCTCTTTTGCTTCTTTGGAGGAGTGGGTGAGGTGTTCCATCTTGACTTATAAGCTAGAAGTCTTCCAATGACTTAACTTGGCTTCATATTCTTGTACTCACTATTCTGTTCAAGTGTCGTCACCTTTGATTCAAACCTTGACAGAAGTGTCCTCATCATTTTCTGCTTGACTCTCCTATCCGAATAGGGGTCACCAAGTTGATGGCTTTGGTTGACAATATCCATCAACTTCACTTGGAAGTCATTAAAGCATTCATGCTCCTTCATCCTAATCATCTTGAATTGAATTTGGAGGACTTGGAGCTTTGAGTCCTTGACTACCTCAGATACCTCATGTGCTGTTTGTAGAATGTCCCAAGCCTCCTTTGCAATCCTAGTATTTTGGATCAGCTTGTACTGATTATCGTCCATGGCATAAAGGATGGCATGCATAGCCTTGTTGTTCCACTTGGATGCTTCAAACTCTTGAGTACTCCAATAGACTTGGGCTTAGGAGCTTCTACACCATCGTCAGTGGTCATTGTTGGAGGAGTATAACCGTCTTCAATAGCCATCCAGGCACGGTCATCTATTTGGCAAAGATAGGCTTCCATCTTGCCCTTCCAAGTAGCATAATTCACCCCATTGAGCAAATAGGGTCTTGTGCTTGAGGCTCCCTCATGACTATTTCCGTTTCCACTCATTGTGTTTGAGGGTAATAAATGATATGAAGATGCAAATGTAATGCAACACACAAAATGCAATCAACCAAAATACACAAGGTAAGACACACACAATGCACATATCACCTAAGTATATCTAGGCACCGGCTTTGATACCAATTGAAATTCCCTAGAAAGTGTGTGACTATAACCTAGATGGAGGTGAATAGGTTTTAATTCGATAAATTATCGATTTTGCGAATTTGTCAATGTTTTCAAATTTATCCCATTCTACTAAGTGATCAATTAAAAGATAACATGCATAAAACAATAAAGACACACAATGTAAACGTGGAAACCCTCCAGAGGGGAAAAACCATAGGCTGTTTAGAATGCCACCCTTGATCCATAAAATCCACTATTGAGTAAAAGTTTACAACCTAGGTTGACCTCTCGTCTAACCCCTCCAGTTACTAACCCTTTCACTCTACCCAACGGGCCTTGATAGTGATTTTGGATCCCTAGCCTTGTGCACTAACCACTTAGCCACAAGCTAACTCAACAATGAAGATATAATGGCAACCTAAGTGAATATGCAAAAATATTCAATATGCAAAAATGCTAGGTCAAGACATTCATGCTTATCTAGGATTAATAATGACAATTAAAACAAATCTTAGATATTAATGTTCTAAATGCAAAGGCAAGAAGAATTAGCTAGAAGGGTAAAATCGTCTTAAGTGCTAGCTATCACAAATTAATGAATCTCAACCAACAATCAATACACAAGCATGTCATAATAGTAATTAAAAATTCAAACAAGCATTTAATATGCAATAAAGACTAAAACCCTAGGCATACATGTCTTTGTAATGAAAACATAAAGCTTAGAACATGTAAAGAATACCTAGTCATGCACACATAAGAAACCCATGCTTGGAAGATGTTTGATGATTTGGATTTTAAGGATGGTTCAGTAAAAATGGCTTCTTGGAGCTTCTCTCTCTAAAGAACCTTATCTCTCTCTTAAAATTAGGTTAGGAAGCTCTAAAAATGAATTGGGAAGAAGATGGTATATTTATATGAAGCCCAAATGTGGAAAGTGAATTGGGACGCGATGTGCGCTGGTCGAGTAGCGCACGACCAGCGATAACTCATTGGACAAGTTACAATGGTGCCTGTGCGCTGGTTGAGTAGCGCACGACCAGCGACAACCCACTTGACAAGTTACGCTGGTGCCTGTGCGCATGACAATCAGAGCACCACTAGCGACAAGCTATTGGAAATATACGCTAGTGTTGGCACTGGTGAGGGCGCTGCTCGAGTAGCGCAATGCTCACCACCTTCACACACACACAAGAAATGCAAGAGAAATGAGGTGAAGTGAATGCATCCTAATGTCTAACATGACATGGCATTTTAATCACAATATGCAATCAATTCAAACAAGCAAGAGATAACAAAATTAGACGCACAATCAAGACAATAAACACACATGCAAAGTGATCACAAACATGCATGTGAGTGAGTGTGTGCACTAAATCTCTTCAATGAAGGTTAAGCTAGTGATTTTACCTTTGAAGCTTGAAAGAGGACTTAAGCAATGATGACCTAACCACCCTTACACATTGAACCCCAAATGTGGTTGTCAACGAAATAAGCCAATCAAAACTGAGGAACTTACAAAGTAAAACCGGTACCACGACACATCGTACCTGGTACCTAGGTACCACTTTACCTCTTGCTTGGAACCTAGGTACCACAACACTAGCCTGATACCTGAGTACCACGATACCACTTTGGCACTCGTCTGAGGTACTTATCCTACCTGCCCAATATGAAGAATGGTATCAAGGAGGTACCAGCCCACCAGAACATGGCTAACAAAAGTAGATCAGTATAGTAAGGTACCTCGCCACCAGATTGTATAGCCAAAACCATCACTTCTCCTCCAGTAACAAAGAAGAGAAAGTTGACTTCATTTGCCATTTATAATGCCATTTACGAAGACAGTCAACTATAATTAGTAGGGACAATCAACCTCGTTCCCATTAATAGAAGATCAGTTAACTCATTAATGGCCATTCACACAACGCCATTTATGGGTCAACTCAATCAATACCAAATCAGTGTTTCTATGATTATAAATTAAATAGCTAAATTAATGGAGCGGGCAACAAGAAAGAGTACAAAGAGGAAGCAAACACATTTTGTCCAAGATATCCACCACAAATCGATTCTTTAGAGACAACTGCATTAAAGAGAAAATCACATTAAATAGGAAAGGGAGACTAATTGAGTAATCTTCAGCCTGTATGCCAAGAATTAACCCTAATTACAACGTGTATAAATACACTAGTAAAAGCTCAATAGAAGGGGGCGAGGGATTCGATGCCTATCTCACTGCTCAAATTCAAGCCCGAATGACACCCACAAATCGCCCATAATAAGATCGCCAATAGAGTGAAAGGCAGCTTGCCTGATTTTCCATATACCATCATTACGATATAATCTTGTTTATGTATTTTTACCTTTACTAGTAACATTCCGGTACCGGTTGTCACTCGATTATTATTGTAAGATCTCCGGAGCACCAAGGTTGTACTGTTACGCCATTTTTGTAAGCTTCTAGAAGCACTCATTGACATATATATACGGAAGGGTTTCTCCCCTTCCTTTGGATACTGCCTTGGGGTTTTTCAACATATGATCATTCGTGATGCCTTTTCCCCTTGGTCAATCCACCTTTACAAAAGACTTTTCTTTCTCCCATTTAACTCCTTTATTATGTATTTGTGAATGAATGTGAGTTAGTCTCTGATCCTGCTAGTTCTAGCTCTCCTATCTTTCCTCCTTGCATGCTATTTTGATCGGGCAATTAATGGAGAGACCTAGAAAAGAGACCCTGTACAAAGACTAAGTACCAAGACCTGGGTACCAGAAGCTAGGTACCATGACCAGGATAAGAAACAGGGTACTAGGAGCCAAAACAAGCCCCTCGCACCAGTAAGGGAACGTCAATCGCCATGTCTCTTCCTTATCCTTGAAGCCCTAACGAGCAATGTGATTGTCTCCTGCCTACCGCACCGGATTGATGTACTTCTTATTCATACAAGATCTCCAAGGTACAAGGTACAAGGTACTTACCCCCTGTAGCCTACCAAGTAGCAGGTTGATGGTGTTGATCGAAATTCCTCACCCATAGCAAGTTTTCGGTTAACAATAGTATTCTATCCTGATCTTTGATAGAGAACTTATCAATGAGGAGCATACTTTGTTCTCTTTTATGATATGTTCACATGTTTCAAGTTGTTATTTGTTGGCATTTAATATTCCTTGTTATGCATGATGATTCTTCATAATATTATATGCCTTTGTATTTTTGTCACAAATAATGCATGAAACTTATTGTGATAATTGTAGATTGTGTTTGCAATCAATTTCTCCTTGTTTGGTGTTGATAGTAGTTGAGATTACAATGAATTCATTCAAACTTGAGGTTGATAATAGTTGTAGTTACAATTAATTCCTCCTAGCCTGGGTTGATTAAGTTCCTCCTTGGTTGGGGTTGATAGTACTTGTGGTTGAAACCAATTCCTCCAATTTTGGATTGAATTTTATTGTTAATGCAATTGTAGAACTTGGTAGAAATGACATATGGGTTAAGAAATAAATTTTATGCATTTGTGATTCATTATACCTTGATGAGTTTGTTGTGTTGTATAGATTTGAATAACCTTTGCTAGGTTAACATGAAAAAACAAACAAGAATCAGTGGAGAAGATAAATGAACTAAACATAAAGTTGGTTCAACAAGATGCAAAAATCTAGAACTTGGAAGAAAGCATTTCTCCAAGCAAAACATCCACCTCTAAACTTTTTGTGATTAACAAATCGTTCAATGTTCTTTGGTAGTACAAGTGGCTAGCAAAGCTTAAGTGATTTCAGGGTATCATTTATTTTTCCTTTTGACTTCATTTTATTTCAAAATGGGGGAGAAATATGATATTGTTTTAGCATATCTTCTTTGTGCATTTGTCCAAGTATTGAACTTCATAAGGTATGTAATATCTTGGATGAGATATTTGTTATGGATATGCATGTATTTAGGGGGAGCATAGATGTATCCATTTAAACTTGATTGTCATACTCTATTCTAGGCTTGATTGCTATATTCTTGCCAAGTACAGTGTCATATTTTCTCTTGTATATTCTTTTGCTTCAAGTTTATTTTAGGTGATATCAAGAGAAGCTCACATGAAGAAGTTCAAGACTTGTTGAAGATTAGTCTAGGCGTATTAACTCATTGTAATGTGAGGGTGAGTTTTAGTGACCAATCTTCACATTGTATGTTTTAGTATTTGTATAGGTGTTTTGACAAAAAAATTGCCAACAGGAGAGATTGTTAGGTTTTTGAGTCTTATGTTGGCATAATTCTATATCATAACGACATTTCCTTTGTATTGATTAGTTCTCTAGGATTCACGGTTTATCATGCTTCAAGGAAATTTGACTACTCATCAAGCAAAGTTAAGTCTTCATGAGGAGCAAGCATTGTTGTACATCAAAGGTATATTTAGGCTTTATTCCTCTTGTAAGGCATTAAGGCACACACATACAACGCATCCATATGTGTCCCTGCATCATTGTGCACATTTGGTATAACGCATACACGCACACATTATTGTATGCACATGCAATAGATTTAATTTAACAACTTTTGTAAATTGCATGTTTTAGGACTATATATTGGAAATGACATACTTGTGTGTTCATGTTTTTATTCATTTGTGTTTGTGTCATATCAAACTTAAATTTGTACTTATACTATACCTTATTGCATTCCAGTTATTTCGTTTACTCATTCATTAGTTTTCAAGTTCCGTCGTGGAAGTTACGAAACTTTCCTTACATTTATTGTACATGGATTTCGTTTGTGTGTAACAAGACGATTTCCATATGTTTTGTGAAATTTTTGATGTCCATGTGCATGAGGGAGTCCTAGTTCACAATCTGATGATGGATTTGAAATCGTAGTTTGGAGACCGGAGAACGGTTGAAAAACTCAAAGGTTGCATGAAGGGAAGAGGAGGTGCTATGCACCCCTCCCCGTGGAGGCACATGACCTTCAGGGGAAGAGGTGCCCTCACCCCCGTGGAGGCCACGTGCCTCCATGGGATGCAGCGGTGGCAACCCATCATTTGTGGACTTATTTCCCTCCTCTCTCATTCATTTAAATACCTTTTTCCCTCCAATTTTTCATTATAAGAAGAAAATTAAAAATACTAGTGTGTAGAAATTTTCTCTCCATTTTTCTCAAATTCCAAACATCAAAACTTTCTTATTCTTAGTCGAGTGATTCAAGTTGGAGAATCTTCGTAGAATAGTCCTCTATCATCCCGAAAGATTTTGAGGTCAATTTTTCAATTTTCTCGTGGCTATTCACCAAAAAACGAAACTGCACATTTTTCTAAAGGTAACGAATCTTATCTTTAGTTTTGATCTTCAAAGTCTTCAATTAATTTGCATTTTCTTCTTCTATATACATATGTTTATTCGATATACTTTGATTAGAGTTTGAGACTCTTTTTAAGCTATTTTGAACTTGATTAGAAACACGTATGTTGAGTTAGGATTTCTTAAAACCTATGTTTTCACATGCTTATGAGTTGTGTTGTGCTAGCTTTCTATTTAGGACTATTTGTTCTTCAATTGTTTGATTTTTTTTTATGATAAATAGTCTCTACATGGCTAAGTCATTTTAGTTGAACATATAGGATTAACACATTTGATTTTGCATTTAGAGCTATTTTGGTTTTAATTGACTATTGTGAGAAAAATATGCTCTAAATATTTGCTAGATTTTATTGATCATATCTTGTGAATCTAGCTTGTTTATGTTTTAGTTCTAAAGTCTTGAAAATGTACTTCATAAATATGCAATGTCTAGCTTTAGTGACATGAATGAAATCTAGGTCTTAGTACATGTATTTGGTGTTTTGCATGTTCAAGATTGATGTTCATGTTATTAAGAGCTAGGCTACATTATCTTGAATGTTAGCATGCCTATGTCTAGTTCTTCATGAAGTGTAATTGATCCATGCATTTCATTTGTACATGCATTTGTAGTATGATTGCATTAGTTTAGGAGTGTAAACAAGAAAATCATACTTTGTGTACTCATTGTTCATTTCTAGTTTCCATAGGATATTTTGATCATAGTTTCTACATTTTGTGTGATTGCATCACTTGCATTTCACTTAGATCTTTAGCCATGCAAAAGGTAGAATTCTCATATTGGAGTTTGTGGCTTTGATTTGAGCAAGGAGTCTTGGCTATGATCGGGGTGATCCAGATAGCTAAACAAGGAGTCTTAACTAGGATTGGGGTGATCCTGATAGTTAAGCAAGGAGTCTTGGCTTGGATCAGGGTGATCTGGATAACTAAGAAAAGAGTCTTGACTAGGTTCAGGGTGATCCGGATAGTCAAGCATTGAGGCAAAACTTTCATTAGTAAAAGGCCTTACGGGTAAGATAGGAGTGTTATCCAATTGGAAGTTTATCATGTTGATTGGTCACTTATGGTGGTGTACTTTTATCCAACTAGTGAAAGTTGTTTTACCGATGGCTGTGAATTCAACCCGTGAATGTTTCCTCTTCAGAGATTTTACCACTTAAAAATGACGTGTCAAATGTCCTATCTCTATCACTTTATAATTTGTATATGTGATCAATATTTCTTGTTTAAGATCTACATTTCCTTACATCTTTGTAAACAAGATTTTTGTTGAGAATGAGATGCACACATTATTTGTTGAATCAACATTTGTCTCTTGTATCTTTGTAATGTGTAAACATTGCATCTTGTGAAATTCCATATCAAGTTGTAAGATTCTACTTAGTGAATTTACATTGTAATATTTGAAGTACAAATTATAGAATTTGCTTTGCATTGAATATACTCGTATGTAAGATACATTGTTTCTTGTTTTATATATGTGTTAAGTGTATTACATACTTTTACATTTATGTTTGTAGACTAAGGTTGGTGTATTGAGCATACATGTAATAGTTGTTATATTTTGACAATCATTTTAATTCTAAATTTGTATGCTCATCAAATGTTTGACAAGAGTATTGAAAAACTTTTTAAAAAATAGTATGTCAACCTATCCACCCCCCCTCTAGGTTGACTAGTTCATAACCTAGTAAGAATTTCAGTTCTAAAGTCTTGATTACATGCCTTGTGTATATGATATATTTTCAAGCTTTAGCACCACGAATAGAATCTAGAACTTGGCATGTTTTTGGTATTTAACATGCTCTAGATTTTTGTCCATGTTTAAAGTACTAGGCAATCATATTTTGTGCTATTTAATGCCTAAGTCTAGTTCTTCGTGTAGTGTACAGAATCCATACATTTCATATGTATATGCATCATTTGTGTAATGACATTTTTATTTGGATTATAAACTAGATAACATATATTATGTGCTCATTTTTCATGTCTAGTTTCCATAGGATATATTGATCACATATTCTATGTTGCATGTATTTGCATTTGCATATATTTGATCACATTATGAAGTCCTTGTAAAAGGCATGAAGTCTTGACTAGGATTAGGATGATCCAGATAGTCAAGCAAGGAAGTCATACCTAGGACCAGAATGATCTTGATATATAAGTAAGAAATCTTTGCTAGGATTGGGATCTGGATAGTCAAGGCAAGAAAACTTTCAAGAGACATGAGATGTGTCTTAGATAGAAAGTTATGTCTCTTTCAATAGAAGGCCCGAGGGTTGGGTAGAAGTTATGTCCAATAGAG
This sequence comes from Dipteronia dyeriana, assembly GCA_032871835.1. Lineage (NCBI taxonomy): Eukaryota > Viridiplantae > Streptophyta > Magnoliopsida > Sapindales > Sapindaceae > Dipteronia > Dipteronia dyeriana. Next base: position 83,787,791 of record CM065297.1, read on the forward strand.
AGTGTATCATGTTTATTGGTCACTTTTGAGGGTGTAATTTTATCATCTAGTAGAAGATTGTTGGCGGTGGTTGTGGTATCAACCCGTAGATGTTTCATCTTCACAGGTTTTTCCACTTAAAAGTAATGTGTCAAACGTCTCTATCCATAACTCTTTATTTTGTATTTATGTTTGGTTATATCTGGTTTTGACTATTATTCCCTCATTTGTTTAAAAACAAGATTTTTTAATAGCTTATGATGCAAACACTCTTTTGATCAAACATGTATATATATATATATATATATATATATATATATATATATATTGTATTTATTAAATTGACTTATTTGTATATAATCATTCATTTTACTTGTACTTAAAAATATTGATCATATATATATATACAATTACTAATCAATCTATGTTTAGATTGAATTTTTCACTTACAAATTGTAGACTTTAATTGATATGCTTAAATGCAGTATGCCTTTCAGTAGTTTACTTGTGCTTGCAATTGTTATTATAATGTGATACAAAGCAATCTATAGGGATAAACTTTTGTTTATTTCAAGGGTTCTAAAGAGGTGTAAAAAACCTATTCACCCTCCATTTAGATTAGCTTTAGGCAAATTAACCATGTTTGTATTTTCAATTGGTATTAGAGTGGGTCATTCGAAACAAATTACGAGATATGGGATACTCTTACAGTTAAGTGCAAAGCTTTGAAGTCATGGTGATACAAGAATAGATAATGGCCGAAGGTGATTCAAATTTGAGACCTCCATTACTAAAGGTCATAACTAAGGATTTTAGAAATTAAGGATGAAATCCTATATCTGCTCTATTGATGAGAGGGCGTGGATGGTAGTGGAAGAAGGATACACGCCTCAAAGCAAGATACTAGAAGACAACTCCATAATTTCTAAACCAATGAGTGAATAGGTGGTTAATGATTTTGAATTGGCTAAGTGGCATCACTCAGTTGTGAATGCCATTTTTGGAGAAGTTAACGGCCACCAATTCTCATATATTCAAAACTTAGAATTCTCCAAGGAAGTATGGGATGCTCTCCAGGTGTGCTCTCCAGGTGTGACAACTTTTGTAAAATTTCATGTTCTAGGACTATATCTAGGAAATGATATACATGTGTGTTCTTATGTTTATTTGTTTAAGTTTGTATGATATCAGACTTGAATTTGTCCTCATATTATTCCTTATTGAGTTTCGGTCTGTTTGGTTTCTCATTCATTAGTTTTTAATTTCCAAGTTGGAAGTTACGAAACTTTCCATGTCTTTATCGTGCATGGTTTTTATATTTCTTTGTCGTGTAAAATTCCATATATTTTGTGAAATTTTTGTTACATCCATGTGCGTAAGGGATTTCTTCTTTGTAATTCAAAAATGTATTCGAAATCGGAGTTTGGAGGCCGAAATAGGGTCGAAGAAAGCGAGTTGTACACGAGGAAGGAGGAATGACAAATTTGCCATTTGCACTCCTTCCCTGTGAAGGTGCGTGGCCTCCACGAGAAGAGATGCCCTCTGCCCCTATGGAGGCCACACACCTCCATGGGATCCTAAGTTGGTATCTCTTCATTGGTTGGTTCATTTCCCTCATTTTTTACTCTTTTAAATACCACTTTACCTCTCAATTGTTTCCAAGAAGAAATATTTTTTTAAAAACAAGTGCAGATATTTCCTCTCCAATTTTCTCAACTTTCGAACACTATAACTTTCTCATTTGGAGTCCGATTTGAGTGATTCAAGTTGAATAATATTTATAGGAGAGTTCTCTACCATCTTCAAGAGAGCTAGAGGTCATTTGTTTAAGATTTCTTATGATTATTCACCAAAATCCAAAACTGCACGTTTATCTTAAGGTATTGATTCATCTCTTGAGTTTTGATCTTCAAGTTCTTCAATTACCTTGAGATTTCTTCTTCTATATATGTATGTTACTTTTGTATACTTTGATTAGAGTTTGAGACTCTTTTTAAGCTAGTTAGAACTTGATTAGAAACACGTATGTTGAGATAGGTTTTCCCATAACCTATGTTTTTATATGCTTGTGAGTTGTATTGTGCTGGCTTTCTATTTAGGACTATTTATGTTTCAATTGATTGATTTTGATGATTGATAGTCTCTACTTGTGCTAGGTATCTTTAATTGAACATATTTGGAATTAGCACAATTTCTTGTATACTTGGAGCCTACTAGGATTTAATTGAATATTTTGTGAATATGTGCTCTAAATGATTGCTAGATTATTTTTTTGACAATATCTATTGATTCTAACTTTTCATGAATATGTATTGTTTTCAAGCTTTAATGACATGAATGGAAGCTAGGTCTTAGTAAATGCATTTGGTGTTTTGCATGTTCTAGATTGTTGTTCATGTTTTAAGAGCTAGGCTACATTATCTTGAATGTTTTCATGCCTGTCTAGTTCTTCATGAGTGTAATTGATCAATGAATTCATATGTACATGCAGTATTTGTATGATTGCATTGTTTTAGGATTGCAAACTAGAAAATCATACATTGTGTGCTCACTATTTATTTCTAGTTTCTATAGAATATGTTGATCATCATTTTCTACGTTACATGCTTGTTTGAATTTTGCATTCACTATCACACTTAAAAGGTCCTTATATAAGGGATTAAGTCTTGGCTAGGATCGAGAGGATTCAGATAGCTAAGCAAGAAGTCTTGGTTAGGATCAGGAGGCTCTGGATAATCAAGCTAGGAAGTCTTAGCCAGGATCGTGAGGATTTAGATAGCTAAGCAAGAAGCCTTGACTAGGATCGGGAGGATCCGGATAGTCTTGCATGAAATCTTTCTAGAGGCATGAACATCTTGGATAAGAAGTTTCATCCAAGAGGTGTGATAGTCACATCCGGGATAGGAAGTAGGCAAGGTGATTCACCAGGCACGAGGGTAGAATTGAAGTTGATAGCTTGGAGAGTGTATCATAGGATTGGTCTCTTTGAGTGTGTAATTTTATTCATTATAGTGGATTATGGTTTGCCAGTGGTTGTGGATTCCACCAGTGGATGTTTCCTCTTTAAAGGTTTAACCATATAAAAATCATGTGTCAAGTGTCTCTATCACTATATCTTTATATTTGTCTATGTGTTTGTATGAATCTTGTTTGAATCATTTATTCTAGATATCTTTGGATAACAAGATTTGTAAAAGTGTGATATGAAAACAACTCATTTGATCACAGTTGTATATATCTTTATTCTTGTGAATTAAATCTTGTGTACATGATAAGTTACTATCGAGTTCTTGTTCATATTAATTATATATACATGTATACAAGTACTTGTTGGTTTGTGTTTTGATTGTTGACGTAACATGATTATTTGTGAATGCTTGTCAATAGTCTATATACGCTTTCATTTACTTTATATGTTGTGATAAAGGCCATCTAGAGGGACAAACAATGGATTGTTTCAAGGGATTGAAAAAGATGCAAAAACCTATTCACCTCCCTTCTAGGTTGGCTTTAGGCCATTTAACCATGATTGAATATATTTCAATTGGTATTAGTGCAAATCATTAGAAGTAATTAATGAGATCTATCTCATACTCAAAGTTAAGTGGTTAGGTGCAAAGCTTTGAAGATATGGAGTTACAAGAAGAGATAATGGCAGAAGAAGCTTCAAACTCGAGGCCTCTATTACTTAAAGGATATAACTATGGGATTTGGAAGTTAATGATGAAAGCCTATATCCGCACTATTGATGAGAGAGTGTGGATGGTAATGCAAGAAGGTTACACACCTCCAAGTAAGACTTTGGAAGGTGGCTCTGTAATTTCCAGACCAAGGAATGAGTGGACGGTCAATGATTTTAAAGTTGCCAAGTGGCACCACCGAGCCTTGAATACCATTTTTAAAGGAGTTGATGGGCATCAATTCTACTGCATTCAAAATCTTGAGTCCTCCAATGAGGCATGGGATACTCTATAAGTTACCAATGAGGGAACATTGGCAGTGAGAAAATTGAGGCTTCAAATGCTAACATCACAATTTGAACACTAGCAAATAAGTGAAGAGAACATGTTAGCAACTTTGTTGCTCTTACGGCTTCTTTAAGAAAGCTAGAGAATGAATGTATAGTTTCCATGGATAAGGAGATTGATCAAAGTCATCAAAAAAGTACATGTTTGAATACAATCAATCTTAATCTTATGACCAAGTTTAGGAGTCTTGAGGAGCAAAGTGATGAAGCATTGAGAGAGGTTAAGGAGAAAGATGATTCGATCAAAACTTAAGTGGACGAGTTAGTTGAGACCTCACATAGAATCATATGTGAAAAGAATGACATCACGAAAAGGCTAAATGAGGATGAGAGACTTGTCTTTGAAAACAAGGAGATTTCTTCTATCATGAAAGTTAGAGAGCAGGAATATATTGAGGAGATCAACATTGCTAAGCTAGCTATCAATGACTTAGTCAATAGTTTGATCAACATGAAGAATATCATGGATCTTTCTCAGCCTCAAGGAGAATTTACCATCTTGGAATGCGAGGAGAAGCTTATGATAGCACCACATTCTTTAAGAAAGGCTAAGAATAAGAAGACCAAGAAGTCTCCCAAGAACAATCTCCCCAAAGCTAAAGGTAAAAAGAAAGACAAGGTATCTTCAGAAACTCTCACTACTTCTTCAAATTCACAAGGTACAATCTCATCTTTTATTCCAATTTGTCATTTTTGTAATACCGTTGGTTATATCAAACCAAGGTGTTATAAGTACATTGAATTTTGTAAAATAGGAAATGCATATAGAGATAAGGAGATTGACCTTAAGTTAAAGCATGCTATGGCTTCGATTGTTAATAAGCATGATGTTTATAAGATGCATGTTAGAAAGAATTGGATGAAGAAGTTTTTTGCCTATGAGTATCTTGACAAAGCATGTTTTGCTGATAATATTAAGGAGATGAGTTTATATGACATTCATTTTAAACAAATTGTTGAAGATCTCCATTGTAGGTTCAACATTAAAGTCAAAGAAGACCATGATTTTTGAGTAAGTTCACCCCAGACTAAATGGTACCATTAGTGTAAGTTGCACATGTGAAATAGCTTCAAGATTAGTGTCAAGTTGTTGAGAGATTTAGCTAGCTAGCTTTGTTTCTCTAGAACTTGACATAAACTTGTTGGGATTATGCTCGGTAGCAATATTATAATAATGTATTTGACAATCTTTTCATATTAATAAAGTGATTTCTGGTTTAACAAATCTTATAGCATTTATAGTTTAATTATTATAATTGTCAAAACTAAATAATTATAAGGTCAAAAGACTATGAGAAAATAAGAATTGTTCATACATCTAGATATGTATGAGGTAGACACAATTCTTTAGTTAGTCATAAATAATATTCACAACTTAAGATAAAGGTTGGGCGACTTTATCCTGTCAATGTTTTAGATTCTTTTGCTAGCATTTGAGTGGGATCAAATGTGTTATGATGACTCTAAAATCATCAAAGTGTGGTGTCTTTGGGCAAAATAATCTAGTACACTAGGTGCATTGAATAGGATCACAGTGAATTACTTTATCCAAAGTTGTCAGTGGATAAAAGTTTTCATTAGAAGACAATCGGAGGGTCTATCTCAATCCTGAGATAAATGATGGACTTATGATTGCAAGTGTTAATCGATAGAGAACTTCATTTATAGATATGGACATCGTGGCTCCATTTATTAAATAAGAGTAAAATATCATCATATGGATGTTTTGAGGTATTGGATATTAAATCTTAAGGTTAAGTTTTCAATAGTGTCTATTAAAACATAGCTTCTGGACAAGTCAAAACATCCATGTTTAAAATGTGGTCATATGAGTAAATATGGTAACTTGGAGAGCTATAGGCGGTCAATGAGCTCCTGACGACTACTGGTATTCTTCTCGAGGATACACTTTCTCCATTAAGATTGTCTAGGGTATGAATGAGCAATATTAACTTATTCTATATTTATTTAAGAGTTCAATTTTAGTTCTGTAGTGGAATGAACTAAAATTAATAGATCAGACCTAAGTGAATCATTTGTTGATTGTGATTGGGTTGTGTCTATTGGAGCTTAAATTTAGATAGCCCGCCAAGATCCCCAATCCACACGAACGTGCACGGATCACTTGATATATTCTACCGGACTAATTTATGGGTCCATTTAGAATTGTATTGAGGTATGTGGACTTGTTTCTTTTTGTAAGAATCGGTCTTATTCACATGTGGAATTTTTATTTAGGTCCAATGGATTTAATAAAATAAGAAAAATAATAAGCCCATGTGTGGTCTTGGGCAGCAATGCTATATAAAATAGCTTATTATATTGGTTTTTATTTTATTATTTAATTAAATGGAAATAAATTAATTTGGTAAATAATTAATTGAAAGTCAAAAAAAAATCCTAATAGGAAAAGGTCTCCTAATATCATACTATTGTTGATAGTATAATTAATATTAAAGACTATATTTGATAAGTAGATAAATAAAAGGAATTATTTATCTAGTCAAATTCAGAAGTCTTTAATATGGTCACAAATACACTAATGAGTTGGATTATGAGTCTTGGTGTAAAAAAGAATTCTTTTTTGAAAAAGATTCTTGGTCACCAGGTAAATCCACCTAAGGAAAGGATTCTTGCCCACCAAGTAAATCCTTCTTAGGGGAGGATTTGGTCTCCAATATATACTACCTATTAAATTACACCAAGACATAATTTTTGGTGTGAGAAGTTCTTTTTTTATTCGTTTTTTATTGTTATAAAAAAAATCGTTCATCTCATTGTGTGAAGAATTCGGCCAAACATAGAGAAAAGAGGGAATTTTTTGTTTTCAATAGTATACTAGTATCCTTTGCATCAAAAGGGTTTTGTGTACAACATTGAATCACGGTTCACGTGAGTTTCAATCAAATTGATTGATAATTCACAAGTGACCGGACGTTCTTGGTTTTACTCTTTGAGGATTATTGTGACTAACAAAGAAGATGATTTTGTTTGTTTCCATCCTCAGGTATAAAATTTAAAGAATGGGATCCCACACTCCTAGGTGATTCACGTTCTTGATTGGATTGGAAGATCTTATGGATTCAATTTCAATTCGACGCTAGTTCAATCGTCACGAAAAAAAAATGGTACGACACTTTTTATATACATCAATTAATCTAGGGTTAAGGTTTTTGTTATTAAAAAGGGAAAAAAATTTAAATATATCAAACCCTAATTTTACGCTTCCGTTGTACGATTTTCCCTACAATTGGTATCAAAGCCTGGTTGTACCCTTGATTAATTGATGTATGTGTATGTGAACCCTTTTTCTTTTTTTTTGTGTGATTATGCATATTTTAGAAAGAGATGACACTCTAGGTATTCACACATATATTTACATTAGAATATATGGATATATATATATATATATATATATATATATATATATTATTATGTGGATTGTTATTGCTCAATTTTGGTCCTGGAATTTCAATGTATTTTGTTTTGGGATTGTAACAAGAAGGGTGACCTATCATTGCCATAATTTCTTTCTTGGTAGTTGCTACGTTTTTATTTTATTTTATTGTTGTAATAAAAAAATAAAAAATATAAAAACTGCATTGCACTATGTTGTAATAAAAAAAACTGCAGTATTTTTTTATTTAAAATTCTTATGTAATACATTCAAGTATCGAAGACTTGAACATTTAAAGAATTGGAAGCAACCGGAACAAGTTTGGTACCGTACAAGCCATAGCAACAAACGTGCATTCGAAGAGCACGCGGCCACGATTGTTGTGGCATGTGCATAGACCTATGGAAGGCATGGGCAGCGCATGGAATCCCATTATGGGGTTGTGGGTTGCGCACGCCCATAGGAGGAAGCCAAGGGTGCGCATGCCCATGAGAGGCAGCCGAGGGAGTCCAAACGATGAAGGTCGAGTGAAGACTTGTTTGCCAAGAAAGGATTTTTGTATTCCAAGACAAATGTAATCTACTTGCTTTTCTAGGATGGACCAAAATTGTAGCATTTTATATTTTTGTAAATATTGCAATATTTGTCATTCTTTGATAACATGTCATATAGAATAGGAGTGCCACTTATATATCTCTTTTGGTATGAACATGCATTGAATGGTTTAGGTATCTAATTGGCATCTAGATAACTCGGTAAATCATTCTATGGAATTTGATCACAGACCTTAAATAATTGAGTGGGAGAAGGTGTTTTGGAACAACTACGGCCTCCAGGTTTAGTTGAGCTTTATGTTTCATGTAATAACCTCTCAAGGGTTATTCATGAATGGAATTTAGCAAGATACTTCCTTACAAGGATAAACTAGACAATTGGCCCAAACGATATCTACTCTCAAATGAGGGATATTCGCGAGGGAACATATAGAAGGTCGATAACTTGGTAACACACTCAATGTGATTTTATTAATATCCTCCCAAAAGTTTTTGTTAATAAAATTGCAAAGCTAAAATTGAAGACGCTGGTTGTTATATTAACAACTGGGTAGGACCCAGTCCAACTAGTAAATTGTGTGAACTCCCAAAGGAGGCGTGACATTTATAGGTGTTGGATCATCGTTGAATCTTACGATTGAATTATTTTATTTAATTCAAGATAAATATTTGAAAGTGCTTTATCATGATTATTTACTTATATAATTTTTATTAATATAAGGAAATCATGACCCCATCCCTAATCAAAATCCTAAAAGAAAATACTTTAACTGATTATAATTCTGTCACATGGAAAATGAAAATTGGGTTGTTGTTGCAAGTTGAAAAACCATAAATTCATTGTCTATTCCTAAAACACCTACTCCTATTAATGAAACTAATGAGGAGCAAAGAGATGAGTATCAGTAGTGGAAGTATTCAGATGAGATGGCTAAATGTACGTTACATTATGGCCACCATCTTCGACGTGTTGCAACAACAACATGAAGGAATGGAGACTGCTGCCGATATAATGATATCTTTGGAAGAGATGTTTGCTATGAAGTTCAGGACCACTAAGAGAGAGGCAGGGACTTCTTTCATGAATCTTAGGATGAAACCTGGTCAGGATGTAAAAGGTCACTTAATGAAGGTTATAGTATATCTCAATATTGTTGAACTCAATGGTGTTGAGATAGATGGTGAGACAAAAACTTGACATGAGTGTCAACTCACTGTCGGATTCCTTTGGTTTGTTCAAGTTGGACTACACCTTGAACAATAAGGAATACACCTTGCAAGGCCTAATGCAAGATATTCAAAGCGCCAAAAATATTCTTGTGAAAGGCAAGGGTCAAGAGATTCATATGGTTGGTAAAGTTGCTACTGTTAAGACCTATTAGAAGGTCAAGTAACAATAGAAGAAAAAACAACTTGGGCCTAACTAGAAGGGATTTCGAGAAAGGAAAAGACTTAATAAGAATGAATTCAACTAGCATTTAGGCAATGGGGTGTTGGTGTCTACCAATACAGTGGGAGATATTAGACTAAATCTAGATTCTAGTTGGCTTTTAGATTTAATAAACATTTATTGCGTAACACAATTCAAGAGGAATTTAATTTTGGTTTCTTGTTTAAATAAATTTGGATATTCGTTTACTATTAATAAAGGTTTTACTATTGGTAAGAATATCAAATTTGTTTGGAAAGGTACATTGGAAAATGGTTTATTCTATTTGCATAGAAATATCTCTCACTTGTTAGACATAGAATCAACGAAATCTAATCATAAAAGAGTAAAATTATCAAAAGATGAAACCTAACTATGGCATTTGCACCTAGGTCATATTAACCTAAATAGGATTAAAAGAATGGTTAGTGACGGACCTCTAAGTGATTTAAAGGTTGATGATCAACCAACTTATGAATCTTGTTTGGAAGGTAAAATGACCAAAAGGTCGTTCACGACCAAAGGCACAAGCGCCATCGAATGTTTAGGATTGATACACACTGATGTGTGTGGTCCTATGAGCATTCAAGCTAGAGGTGGATATGAGTACTTTATCACTTTCACGGATGATTACTCAAGATTTGGCAATGTGTATCTCATGAGACATAAGTCGGATGCTTTTGACATGTTCAAAGCATTTAAAGCTGAAGTTGAAAATCAACTTGAGAAACACATAAAATTCTTGAGGTCTGATCGTGGTGGAGAATATCTATCTGTTGAGTTTCAGCAATATCTTATTAATAATGTGATAATTTCTCAGTTTTCTGCACCAGGTACACCTCAACAAAATGGGGTGGCAGAAAAGAGAAATACAACTCTTTTAGACATGGTTAAGTCTATGTTGAGTTATTCAACGCTTTCTAATCCCTTTTGAGGATATGCTTTACAAAATGAAATGTACATTCTAAACGATGTATCATCTAAATCGGTTCCTAAAACACCATATGAGTTGTGGACCGAACGAAAGCCTAGTTTACAACACTTAGGGATATTTGGATGTCCTGCGAAAGTGTAAAAAGGAAAGACAAAAAATATGGAGTCTCGTTCAAAAACATGCATATTTGTAGGTTATCCAAAAGGAACAAAAGGATACTATTTCTATAGTCTTTCAGATCTTAAAGTATTTATTTCGACAAATGATAAATTTCTAGAAGATGACTATATGAATAATTTTGTGCCTAAAAGTAGAATTGTACTGAATTAGCTTTGAGAAGATGCAATTCCATAAGAGGTTTCACAACCTAGCCCAATTTTAAGTTCTGTATCAACACAAGATCAAAAAACTACCATTCCACGTCGTAGTGGGTAGGTCAGTAGACAACCCGACAGATACATCAGTTTAGGAGAATTTGTAGAGAATCTCCCAGGTGACGATGATCCCTATACGTACAAGGAAGTAGTGGAAGATGTTGATTGTTGCCATTGGCAAAAGGCAATGCAATCCGAAATTGAATCTATGTTCAAAAACAAAGTCTGGTATATTGTAGACTTGCCTGAAGGAATAACACTCATCGGGTTCTATTGGGCATACAAGAGGAAAAGAGGAATGTATGGAAATGTGGAAACCTTTAAAGCTAGATTGGTAGCTAAAGGTTACACAAAGAAGGAAGGTATCGATTATTAACAAACCTTCTCTCCTGTGGCCATGCTTAAATCCATTAGTATACTCTTATCCATTGCGGCATCTCTAGACCTAGAGATTTGGCATACGGATGTCAAGACAACTTTCCTTAATGGAAGTCTTGATGAAAACATCTATACGATACAACCAGAAGGATTCATTGAAACAAGCCAAGAAGAAAGGGTATGCAAGTTGCAAAGATCCATATATGGATTGAAGCAAGCATCCAGATCCTGGAATATAAGGTTCGATCAAGCCATGAAAAGTTTTTTATTTATTCAAAACCTTGATGAACCATGTGTATACAAAAGGATTAAAGGTGACAAATTGGTTTTCCTAGTTCTTTACGTTGATGATATACTACTCATCGAAAATGATGTAGGTGTATTGACATTAGCAAAACAATTTGATGTGAAGGACTTAGGAGAAGCAAGTTATATTCTTGGTATCCAAGTCAAAAGGGATAGAAAGAGTAGAACGATTGCCCTATCCCAAGCTTCATACGTAGATAAAATCTTGTCTAGATTTTTCCATGCAAGATTCCAAGAAAGGTATGTTACCTTTCAGGCATGGAATCAAACTTTCTAAGAAGAAACTTCCTAAAAATGAGCATGAAGAGCAGTTCATGAGTAGGGTGGTTCCATATGCATCGGCAGTTGGAAGTCTCATGTATGCAATGCTCTGTACTAGACTAGATATTTGTTTTGTTGTAGCCATAGTTAGCATGTTTCAAACGAAACCTTGTCCTGATCACTAGACAGTAGTCAAGCATATTTTTAAGTATCTTAGGAGAATAAGAGATTATATGCTTGTATACTCTAAAGAGGATTTAATTCCCGTCGGGTATACAAATTCTGATTTTTAGTCAGATTCTTACTCCAGAAGATCAACATCAGGATCTGTGTTTACTATTAGAAGATGGGCAGTCATATGGAAGAGTATTAAGCAATCTTGCGTTGTTGATTCCACCATGGAAGCTGAGTATGTTGCCGCATGCAAGGCTGCAAAATAGGTTGTCTGGCTCTGCCAATTCTTGATTGACTTGGAAGTGGTTCCTGATGCGAATAAGCATATCACTTTCTATTGTGACAATAGTAGAATAGTGTCTAATTCGAGAGAACCAAGAAGTAATAAGAGAGGGAAACACATTGAAAGAAAGTAACACCTTATAAGGGAAATTGTGCATAGGGGTGACGTGACGATTACCAAGATCACGTCAGCAGATAATCTAGCGGATCATTTACAAAAGCTCTTCCATATAAGAGTTTTGATGGGCATCTAGAGAACATGTGGATGAGAGATATGACACATTTGCTATAGAGCAAGTTAGAGATTGTTAGGATTATGCTTGATAGCAAGAGTATAATAATGTATTCATATTAGTAAAATGATTTCTAGTTTAACAAATCTTATAGCATTTATAGTTTAATTATTATAATTATCAAAAACTAAATAATCATAAGGTCAAAAAACTATGAGAAAAGAAGAATTGTTCATACATCTAGATATGTATGAGGTAGACACAATTCTTTAGTTAGTCTTGAATAATATTCACAACTTAAGATAAAGGTTAGGCGCTTTTATCATGTCAATGTTGTAGATTCTTTTGCTAGCATTTGAGTGGGATCAAATGTGTTATGATGAGTCTAAAATCATCAAAGTGTGGTGTCGTTGGGTAAAAGAATCTAGTGCACTTGGTTCATTGAATAGGATCATAGTGAATTACTTTATCCAAAACCGTCAATGGATAAAAGTTTTCATTAGAAGATAATCAGAGAGTCTATCTCAATCCTGAGATAAATGATGGACTTTTGATTGCAAGTGTTATCATTTGAGCTATCAATGAGTACAGTTATATATCATAGTCTATCCTTGATAGTTTGGTCGTATTCATTTGTTAATCGATAGAGGACTTCATTTATAGATATGGACATCGTGGCTCTATTTATTAAATAAGAGTAGAATATCATCATATGGATGTTTTGAGGTATTGGATATTAAATCTTAAATATAAGTTTTCAATAGTTTCTATTGAAACATGGATTTTGAACAAATTAAAACATCCATGTTTAAAATGTAGTCATATGATTAAATATGGTAACTTGGAGAGTTATAGGCGGTCTTTGAGCTCTTAGCGATTACTGGTAATCTTCACGAGGATACACTTTCTCCGTTACGATTGTCTAGGGTATGAATGAGCAATATTAACTTATTCTATCTTTATTTAAGAGTTCAATTTTAGTTCTCTAGTGGAATGAACTAAAATTAATAGGTCAGACCTAAGTAAATCAATTGTTGATTGTGATTGGGTTGTGTCTATTGAAGGTTAAATTTAGATAGCCCGCCAAGATCCCCAATCCACACGAACTTGCATGGATCACTTGATATATTATACCGGACCAATTTATGGGTCCATTTAGAATTATATTGAGGCATGTGGACTTGTTTCTTTTTGTAAGAATGAGTCTAGTTCACATGTGGACTTTTTATTTATGTCCAATATATTTAATAAAATAATAAAAATATATATATAAACCCGTGTGTGGTCTTGGGCGGCAAGGTAATGTAAAATAGCTTATTTTATTAATTTTTATTTTATTAAATAGAAATTAATTAATTTTATAATTAATTAATTATTTAATTGAAAGTCAGAATATTTTTCCAAATAGAAGAAGGCCTCCTAATATTATAATATTGTTGGTATTATAATTAATATTAAAGACTATATTTGATAAGTAGATAAATAAAAGGAATTATTTATCAAGTCAAATTAGGAAGTCTTTAATATGGTCACAAATACACTAATGAGTTGGAATAGGAGTCTTGGTGTAGAAAATAATTCTTTTTTGAAAATGATTCTTAGTCACCAAGTAAATCCACCAAAGGAAATGATTCTTTCCCACCAAGTAAATCCTTCTTAGGAGAGGATTTGGTCTCCTATATATACTGCCTAATAAATTCGACCAAGACATAATTTTTGGTGCGAGAAGTTGTTTTTTTTTTATTGTTATAAAAAAAAACCTTCGTCCAATTCATTGTGTGAAGAATTCGGCCAAGCATAGAGAAAAGAGGGAACGTTTTTGTTTTCGATAGTACACTAGTATCTTTTGCATCAAAAGGGTTTTGTGTACAACATCGAATCAAGGTTCATGTGAGTTTCAATCAAATTGATTGATAATTCACATGTGACCGGACGCTCTTGGTTTTTCTCTTGGAGGATTATTGTGACTAACAAAGAAGAAGAATTTGTTTGTTTCCATCCTCAGGTATACAATTTAAAGAAAGGGAGCCCACACTCCTAGGTGATTCACGTTCATGATTGGATTAAATGATCTTACGGATTCAATTTGAGGCTAGTTCAATCATCACGAAAAAAAAAGTACGACACTTTTTATATACATCAATTAATCTAGGGTTAAGGTTCTTGTTATTATAAAGGGAAAGTTTTTAAATATATCAAACCCTAATTTTACCCTACCGTTGTGCGATTTTCCCTACAAAACTTAGCTACCTTGCATATTTGCTATGCTAGTCAAAGTCTATTGATTGACTTTTTGAGAAGTCTAGTTTTGGAATCTATATGGTGTTGATTGTTTGTCAAGTCTTGTAGAGAAAGTTATTTTTTGTGTTTGAGTTGAAATGTTAAGTTTTTATTCTCTTGGGATGACACACAATCATGAGGAAAAGCAAGCCAAGAGAGCTCATAAAAAGGGTGAGGACTTTGCATACGGCGAAAAATTCTTGCTAAGGTATCTCTATATCCTAATGCTTGCATTCTTGGTTTTTCATCTCTCAACTCATTATTTGCACTACATCATGAAGCATGTCATTTTAGAGAACTACGTATAGTACTTATATGGTCCTCATTGACATTTGCTTGCTAAAGATCTTTTCGTGATGTCGTTCATAAAGATCTTGAACATGATGTGTGATTTATTTGTCTGAATTTTGAGTGGCATGTTTTGAAAATTATACGCCTCATATTCACTGAAAGCTACTCTCTTGAGAAGTAATGATCTTAAGTAAATCTCTTTGTATTTCTTTTAGATCATGTGTTTGTAAGTCATAAATCTTTGTTTCAAAAAATGCACTTTGTTTCTCTTGTATGTTTTGTTGAAGTAAGTTGAGTTTGAATATATGTAAGTTGTGGATACACCTTGAAGTCTCGTGACTAGTACATTTAAGATGACATATGGTTAGTATCTATTTTTCTTCGGCAACTGTATAGAACTCAACGAGCACCTTAATGAAAAGGGCTACACATTTTGGTTGTGAAGCCATCCAATGTAGGAAAGGGCTACACCGTTTTGATGAAGGAAAGCCTTCATGAAGCATATATGTTTATTTTAGAAAAATCAAAGAAGTGTTGAAAAAAATCAAAAAAAAAAATCTTTGATTCAAGCCTTGAATAAAAAAAGAGAGGCTTAAAGGAGTATAGTTGAAAAATCTAGTTTACTCAGGCTGAAAAATAAAAATGGAATGATGAGCCACATACCTACACACACTCATATTTTTAATTCTATTCTCTTAAAATCGAAATTCTAGATGATAATCGGTTTGACCTTTT
This sequence comes from Dipteronia dyeriana, assembly GCA_032871835.1. NCBI lineage: Eukaryota > Viridiplantae > Streptophyta > Magnoliopsida > Sapindales > Sapindaceae > Dipteronia > Dipteronia dyeriana. Next base: position 83,803,425 of record CM065297.1, read on the forward strand.
ATGGAAAAGCTTAAGATGAATACGTGTGGATATGATTTGCATGTTGATTATCAAATTACTCCTCTACATATGCTTGAAGCATAATTCACACTCACACACTTATGTTTATAAGTATTTTTTGATATTCTAGCAATTTAAGAAGAATTATGTGAGAGATTGAAAATCTAGGTGTATCTCTCATGGTTTGTGAAGCTTATTTTGTTGAATTTCTTTTAAAATTGCTTGAATGTGTGATTGTTGGGATATTTTTATGAGCAATATTCTATCTTGATCATTGATAGAGCATTTATTAAGGGGAAGCATAGAGTGCTAGACTTTGTTCTCTTATATGATATGTTCACATTATTTAATTGGTTTATTTGTTGGCATATTGATTATTCAAAACTTTGAATCTTGTATTGCATGGTACTTAACTTATATTCTCTTGATATGCTTTATGATTCATGGTTTCATTATATGCCTTTGTATATTTGATTACTAACTCACTTTGATTTTCTTTTCCACTCATGTGTGTTTGTGTTTGTGCTCATCACAAATCTATGGGAAGAAACAAAGTTTTCAGTCTTATCCATTCTCCAAAACCCATAGATAAACACAAACCTGCCTCTTCAACCGTTAAAAAGTCCAAAACCAATAGGTAGATAACTTTAGGTTTCTTGGGGACAAAGAAACTTATTCAAGATAAAGTTATAGATTTGTGTGAGAGTTATTAAATTCAATTGGGGTTGTAAATGAGAGCTTGGTTAGAGAATTCTATTTTGAATACAAGAAAAGTACAACCTTTTGAGAACGCCTTGATGAATGTTAGAGGAAAAACCTTTAGAGTCTCCACATAAAGTATCAACAAGTTCTTTGGACATTCAAATGAAATTTATTCAGAATTTCTTGATGGTAACATTATTGAACATCCAGATTTGATAGGGAGGACTATATGTGATGATAGTGGATTTGAGTGGGGAAAGAGGGCTTTTATTAGCCAAAGTGAGTTAACTAAGGTGAGTGCCTTTTGGCATCTCTTTGTTTGTGCCAATCTTGTAGGTTCTACAAATGCAACCGAGCTCAACAAAGAAAAGTTCAAAATTGTGTATGCCTTGGTTACCAAAAAGCCTTTAAACCTTGGTCAGCTTTTGATAGAGCACATTGAGAATGTGGCATGTTCAACTAGAATGGACAAGAAGCTAGCATTTCTGGGGTTATCTCTCACTTGTGTATGGTGCTTGAAGTTCCGAAGCTAGATGGTTATGTGCTTTTACCTTCCTTAGAGAAGTTTTGTGAAAAACGGATGGTTTTTATGTCATACAAGGAAAATGACAAGGTTAATGATACATGTCAGATTTTTGGTGAGAATCAAGACTCAAGCATTGTGTCAAGCACAAGTTTTCCACTGGAATGAGCCATACAACTGCAACTCGGGATTATGAAAAAGACTGAGGAGCTAAGTGCTAAGGTGGTGCAACAAGTAGAAAGAATCAATAGCTTAGACGAAAGAATTGCTTCTAACAACATAACCACCACAAAGCATTTAGTGAGATCAACCAACCGAAGAAATTTCTTCGATGGCATAAGTGGCTAGCAAAGCATTGCATGATCTAGAGGTATCGTTTTACTTTATTACCATTTGGCTTAATTTCATATCAAAAAAGGGGAAAAATAAACATGATATCTAGCTCACTTAGTCAATATTTTTATTGTTTATGTTTTTAATTGGTATCTTGGACTTGTGGAATGTAATATTTTGGTTGAACTTGATTAGAGTTTCTTTTGGATATGTATGCATTAAGGGAGAGCACACATGTATCTCTTTGAACTTAATTGCTATATTCTTCTCAACTATATTGCCATATATTCTCTTGTATACACTTGTGTTTTTCAAGATTGATTTTAGGTGATATCAAAAGAAGAAGTTCAAGAAGTATTGAAGATTAGTCTAAGATTTTCATACTCATTGTAAAGTGAGGATGTGTACTTGTGACCAATATTCATGTTGTATGTTTTAGCATTTGTATATGTGTTTTAACATGGAATTTGCCAAAGAGGGAGATTGTCATGTTCTTGAGTCTTGTTGGCATAATTCCAAACCAAAACAACATTCCCTTTGTATTGATTAGTTGTCTAGGTCTCACGGTTTATCAAGATTCAAGGAAGTTTGGCAACTTGTCAAGCAAAGGGAAGTCTTCAAGAGTAACGAGCTCAAATGCTTAATAAAGGTATATTAAGACTTTATTCCTCTTACAAGGCTTAGGGGCATACACACACATTGCATTCATTTGTGTCTATGCATCATTGTGCCAAATTTAAAACACATTCACACACTTATAGAAGTATGCACATGCATTAGATTTAATGTGACAACTTTTGTTAAATTGCATGTTCTAGGACTATATCTAATAAACAGCATACATGTGTGTTCTTGTGTTTATTTGTTTAAGTTTATGTGATTTCGGACTTGATTTTTTTCTCATATTACTTCTTCTTGAGTTCCGGTCATTTTGGTTTCTCATTCATTAGTTTTCAATTTTCGAGTTGGAAGTTACAAAACTTTCCGTATCTTTATCATGCATAGCTTTCATCTTTGTTTGTCGAGTAAATTTCCATATCTTTTATGAAAGTTTTTTTTAACATCCATATGTGTGAGGTGGTTCTGGTTTGTAATTTGAAAATGGATTCAAAATTAATGTACGGAGACCGAAATATGATCGAAGAATGCGGGTGGTGCACCCCTTCCCTGTAGAGAGGCGTGGCCTCCACGGGAAGGGATGCCCTCTACCCTCTTGGAAGCCACATGCCTCCATGGGATACTGAGTGGTCAACATTCATTGGTTGGTTCATTTCCCTCTTATTTCTCTTTTTAAATACCAGTTTCCCACTAATTTGTTTCTAAAAAAAAAATTTTAAAAAAAAACAAAAGAAGAAATTTTCTCTCCAATTTTCTAAACTTCCAAACACCATAGCTTTATCATTCAGAGTCCGATTCGAGTGATTCAAGTTGGAGAATCTTTATAGGAGAGTCCTTTACCATTTCTATGAGAGTTTGAGGTCATTTGCTTAAGATTTCTTGTGGCCATTTACCAAAATCCAATTTTTTTCAAAATGTATTGATTCATCTCTTGAGTTTTGATCTTCAAAGTCCTCAATTACCTTGGGTTTTCTTCTTCTATATGTGTATGTTACTTGTGTATACTTTGATTAGAGTTTGTGACTCTTTTTAAGCTAGTTTGAACTTGATTAGAAACATGTATGTTGAGTTAGGTTTTCCTGTAGCCTATGTTTGTGGGTTGTATCGTGCTAGCTTTCTATTTTAGACTATTTGAGCTTTAATTTAATGATTTGGATGATTGATAGTCTCTACTTGTGCTAGGTCTCTTTAATTTAATGTATTTAGAATTAGCATAATTTCTTGTATATTTAGAGCCTGTTAAGATTTAGTTACATATTTTGTGAATATGTACTCTAAATGATTTCTAGATGATTTTGTTGACAATATCTACTGATTCTAGCATTTTTGTTTTAGTTCTAAAATCTTGAAATTGATTTCATTAATATGTATTGTTTTCAAGCCTTAGTGACATGAATGGAACCTAGGTCTTAGCACATGTATTTGGTGTTTTGCATGTTCTAGATTGTTGTTCATGTTTTAGCTAGGCTACATTATCTTGAATGTTTTATTGCCTACGTCTAGTTCTTCACAAAGTGTAATTGATCCATGCATTTCATATGTGCATGCATCATTTGTATGATTGCAATGTTTTAAGATTGTGATCTAGAAAATCATACATAGTGTGCTTATTGTTTATTTCTAGTTTCCACAGAATATGTTGATCATCATTTTCTATGTTGCATGCTTGTTTGTGTTTTGCATTCATGAAGGTATGAAGTCTTGGCTAGAATCGAGAGGATCCGGGTAGCTAACAAGAAGTCTTGGTTAGGATCAGGAGGATCCGGATAATCAAGTAAGGAAGTATTAGCTAGGATCTAGAAGATCCGGTTAATCAATCAAGGAAATCTTAGCTAGGATCTGGAGGACACAGATAGCTAAGCAAGAAGTCTTCACTAGGATCAGAAGGATCCAAATAGTCATGCATGGAATCTTCCTAGGGGCATGAGCATCTTTGATAGACAGTTGGTGTGATCATCACATCTTGGATGGGAAGTAGGCAAGGTGACTCACTAAGCTTGAGGGTAGAATAGAAGTTGATAGCTTGGAGAGTGTATCATAGGATTAGTCAATTCTTTGAGTGTGTATCTTTTATTCATCATAGTGGATTATGGTTTGCAAACGGTTGTGGATTCAACCCATGGATGTTTGTTCTATAGAGGTTTTACCATGTAAAAATCACGTGTCCAGTGTCTCTTTCTCTATCTCTTTATATTTGTATATGTGTTTGTATGAATCTTGTTTGAATCATTTCTTCTAGATATTTTTGGATAACAAGATTTGTAAAAGTGTGATATGCAAACAACTCATTTGATCATAGTTGTTTATATCATTATTTTTGTAAATTAAATCTTGTGTAGATGATAAGTTACAATCTATTACTTGTTCATAATAGTAGTAAATACATGTATACAAGTACTTATTGGTTTGTGTTTTGAGTGTTGTTACTTCACTTGCATGTTATAGACATTTGACTTAACATGATTATTTGAAAATGCTTGTCAATTGTGGAGTATTGCAAGAAGTGAATGAGCCTCCAAACGTTGGTAAGGTTCTAATATCTTCTTCAGATTATTATCGATTTCAATTTCCTTACATACATATATTTTATTAGTGTAATTTTTTTATATGTATTAGTTTTGAAAAATTATGATCCAAAGTCCACTGATCCCAGATCGTTTACGATCTGTATTAAAAATTTTAAAATTGATTTCCGTTGCGTGACCGGTGAGCGAGGTTTCAACAATAACGTGTACTGCATGAAAAGGAAAAGTTACATAATATATAGTGCAGTGAACATGTATTGTGTATGTGTATGTGAAAGCATTGTCTGTACGATGCAAAAGCTTGTGTGAATGTGTGCTGTGCAATACAAAGGAAAATGTGTGTGCAAGAGAATATTGCATGTAACATTGCATATGTGCAAGTGTTTTAGAAAGAACACAAAAATATACAAAGAGAAACACAAGAGAGAAGTGGAGAATTTCATGAGAGAATTTTCTCCCATCCAAGATCAAAGTGTGGGTTTTTGCATTGTAATCGGAGGGGACTTTCCGATCGTGTGATCGTCCTCTGATAGGTGATACAATCTTAAGTGTTCTATTCCGCTTCCACTGGAATTTGGATTTTCGATGGTGAACGGTGATCCAAATTGATTTTTAATTATACCATTTTTATTTTCATTGGTTTCAGAGCATGATTAGGACTGTATTCTGGTAAAAATGGCATATTTAGGAATTGTTATTCACGTTTTGAATGCTTCACAATTTGATAGTGGCATAACACCACACACTTGTTATATTTCGTTTTAAAATGGCTTGAATGTATACATATATATATATATATATATATATATATATATATATATATAAATATGTCATTATATGTTCTGGATTTTCCTGCCATGTTATAACTTCAAAATTGAGAGAATTTTGAAGAATTAAAAAAAGAAACCCATGACTGTTATAGGGTTCAAAACTCATTGTCATATTTTTATTTCTCTGCGATCATGGTACCATTAGATAGAGTCTTTCGATAGGTTTCCAATGATAGGTCATTTGCATAATTTGGTTAAGAAACGAGGGAGAAAAATGATTTCAAATATTTACGTTCGAAATCAATATCTGGAAACTTGTTTTGTTCTTGAATGTGGGTGAAGAACATGACGAACATGTTCTACACACCTATAAGTAGAGAGTGTGTTTCACTCCTAACCTGAATGTCATTTTTAAGGGCATATATGGAATTAAAATTAAATTTGGAGTCGGATGGTGGCGATCCTGTGATCGGGAAAGTCAGGGACGACTCCGAGTATGACTCACTCTCCTCCGGCGTGAGTGGGCGTTAGGCACAACAGGTGTGAGTTTCTCTTCTATTCACACGTGTACACACCATAGTGTGCCACGTGGTGAGTTTTGTCTTTTGTAACAAGTGGCACATTCTCAATCTAACACGTGGTGTCGATGTGTGTGAAAGAAACCGTTGATGGTTTCTAGCCACCGGGAAGTTCCCGGTGACGGTTTTAGACTTTCAAAAAGGTAACCGGTTACCACATCATCATGCCATATCATCACCGACCGGTTTCGGTACTCCGACCGGCCAGTTTTACAGCAACGTTTTACGACGGCCGGTGACTTTTCTGGCATCCAATAAGTGGTTTCCTCATGATCAAGGAGGTTTCCCGAGGACCATAAGTGGTTTTCCGGTGACCGATGGCGGTTTTCCGGTGATGAAAATTAATTTGTTAATTTTTTATTTAATTATTCCCTTGATTTTTTTCGCTCCAATGTGAGCTTAATTAATGCCCTATAAATTCCGGATGAGATTTTTTAATAACATGAATTCTAGCACGGATTCAAGTTACAATTTTTGGTATGGATTCCAATGACAGTTTCCATGATGATTTTCGGTGACAATTTCAGGTTACGGTTTTTGGTGAAGGCCTCTGGTGCGGTTTTTGGTGAAGGCCTCTAGTGCGGTTTCTGGTAACAGTTTTCGATACTGATTTCAAAAATGGTTTTCGATGGTATTTTTGGCCACTGCAGATTTTTCAAGCAGGAATTTTAGCACTGTTTTCTAACGGTCATGAAATTTTCTTGTGAAAAATTTTGCCACTGAAATTTAGTTTCAGTGGGAGCTATGTATATTGAAAAGCCTTCGTTTGAAATTCTCCGTCTAATTAATTATGCAATCGGTAAAAGTAAATTTTATTAGAATGTACATTGGAATTGTACAAGGTTATTAAAAGACAAATTTTCTAAATTACTTTGAAATTTGTTAGAATAAATATGCATTCTCTCATGTCTCAATGGAGAAGATTTCATGAATCTTATTAAAGACATATAGCCCCAGTCAATTTGGACTCAGGCTTTTATGTGGAGAGATGCAGTGGATAGTCTTTTAATGAAATTTCCTAGAGAATTAATAGATCTATATGGTTGGAAAAGCTAGAGTAAGGTAACACGATGTATTTAGTCATATAGTGTATGAACTAGAAATCGTAGAGGAGTGTTACATTCTTGGGAATATGAGGCAATCTATTACATCTGTAATAAATATTCATAGTGCTAGGTACATGAGTTATTGCACACGCGAAAAATGACCAAATTTTTGAGAAATGACAATTAGACGAGTTGTGAAGACTTAAAGAGTCTTTAACAGTGGTGATCGATATAAATATGAAACATATAAAATAAATAGCATACAAACTCAGGTATTTTGAGAAAATACTGTGGTTTTAATAAACCGTTCTACTGTGGTTTTAATAAACCGTTCTATAGTAAATAATTTTGGTTAATTTATTTTGTAGTAAAAACGGTTTGACCCATAAAATATTTTGTTGGGACTTGTGCATTGTATTCTTCTGTTATTTATATGATCACTTGTTTTGGAAATTCTAAATTGTTGAGTACAATATTAGAATTAGAATTTTACGTAAAGTACTTAATTTATGATGATTAAGTTTTTGGAAACAGATGGTAATTAGACACTTTGTAGACCTTTTCGATTCTATTCCTTAAATTGTTTCATCATTTATTCGGTCTGCGTTTGTTGTGTATTTTTTGAAAGTTAATATGTTTGTATAGTAGATTGTATGTCTCTTCATAGATTAGCATAAAATATAGATTATATATCTATAATATTGTAGCCAATTTGATTGCGATAAACTAAATCTTGTAATCTAAGGAATAGAGATACAATAAGGTTTAGTGTATTTTAAGAGTAAGAGGCTCTTAAGATTATAAAATGAATCATGATTTAACTTCGGCATAATACTTATTTGCTCAACATACAGGATATGAGGCTTATCAAGCTAGAAGTTAAATTACTCACATTATGTTGTGGAGTAACTTAAATAATAGCTTCACATGTATGTTTAATAAGTACAATAGGATTTAGTTAAAGCGGTTTACCTTTCAAAGTTTGGCTTGAAAGGGAAATTTTAGTAGTATTTTCACTACTAAAATTTTAGTAGGTACGGTATCAAGGTTTGATCACTTATAAGAAGCGCCAAAAGTAGTGGCAACCTCTAATAAGGATATAAAACATGATACACCAACTAAATAATCTGATCTCTTTTGATAGTTGGGATATATAAAATTACTATGACACGTTTTGATCGCGTCATTTTGGTAGTAGAAGATGAGCGTTTAGAGGCGGCTTAGGCTTCTAGCATATATTATATGAAAGATTCCAACTTGTACAAAATTTTAGTTTTAAGCATATTAGTGGAAATAGATATTTCCTAAAGGAGAAGAAAATCTAGTCAAAACCACTTAATCTTAGATCGGAATATGCAAGAAGTTGATGGATAACGAATTGAGGAAGGACACAACTAAAATAGCTTGTTGCCATTGTGACAAGCTGGGTCTTTTTCAGTCATAAATGCGTTGAGTCAAAAAGAGTAAAACCCAAACTCAAGCATTTGTTAAGTTATGCTTAAGTTTCTGGCAAGGTATTTCCATTTTGAATCTCGTCCGTTGTGGACGGTAGATAAGTAAAGATATACCATCTAATGAGAAACTATAAAGCATCCGTTGAGTAAAGTTAGATTATTAGAGACAAGATGTATATGTGTTAGAACAATTTTGGAGTTAAGTACCTACAAACTGGGTTTGCATGGTAGCCTAAAATTTGTACTCCATGATGTTCTAATATACATTTGAGATCAAACTGGGTTATAGTGTCCATGGTTGTCCTCATTGATTTGGGTTATCCTTATTGATCATAATGGTTATACAAATATTATTATAGAAAATTATATTCATATGGTACTTGATAGTTTCTTAATGGTTTAATAGTATTATACGTCAGTAGAGACGGTTATAATTTTGTTTGTTTTTCAATCATTACAATGGTAATGGTGCTGATATTTTGGCATGCTAGATTAATTCATGTTGGGCTAGATAGAATGAGTACATCAGTCAAAGAGGACTAATTGGACTCATTTATCTTAAATTTTTTGCAAATTATCTAGCAAGAAAAACAACTAGAAAACCATTTAATAAGGAAATAGATTAGGAATTCGATTGCAACTAATTCATAATTACATTTGTGATTGAATGAGTGTAAAGACTAGGTTGAAATTTCATATCTAGTTACATTCATTAATATCTTTAGACGTCGCGGTCATATCTATTTGATCTCTCATAAATCGAAAGCATTGGATTGTATTCAGATTGTTTGGTTGAGGATCATATTAGATGATAAAATTTTGAGTTTAAAGAATAAATCGAGTACATAAATATCTTTCTGAACGGTTCAAGGAATTGTTTAGTAAGAAAGATATAAAAAGATATTTATTTAATCCTAGAACTCCATAACAAAATAGTGTAGCGGAAAGAATGAATTAAATAATATTGGAAATGGTTAAGTCTGTGATGGCTCAAGTGAATTATTTAGTATCTTACTATAAGATATGTAAATTGCTGCCTACTTACTTAATCATGTTCCATTTGATCAAACATTTTTGCACCATATGAATTCTGGACAGGTAGGTAGCCTGGTCTGACTAATCTACAACCCTAGGGGTATGCATATTATGCTTATAATCCATCTCATATAAATGAGAAATTGGATGCAAGAAGAGAAGTTGTATCTTTGTTTGATACTATGTGCATTCCAAATGATTAAATAAATGATGGTGTATAATTAGTTAGAAGTGTGACTGAATTTGAATCACAAAATGTCATTATTAGAGAATGAATTTCTTAGTAGAAGTGAATTTAATAAAGATATCTAATTTTTAGAATTAGATGATCCATGTTAATATGCGAGTGGCAGTAAATTAAAATTTAACATGATCATTTATCCCTAGTGGAAGTGAAATTCTAAATGGATATTTCATCCCTAGTGGGAGTAGAAATCCTCATGGATCTTTCATCCCTAGTGGGAGTGAAACATCTGTAAAATTAGCCACTGTAATAATTTACTAACTCGTAGACATAATCACAAAATTATCCCATGTCATCTTTCGGAGATTGAAAGGGAAGTTTTGATGATTACTTCGCTTGACAGTGATGAGCCAAAGATTTTAGAATTGAGCTATCACTACTATCTACCAAGTGAATATATGAATGAAAGCAATGAAAGTGGAGATGGAGTCTAGAAAAATGATCATGTCCAGGATTTGATTCACTTACCGCCTGGTCATTAGACAATTATGAACGAATGGATTCCATTTTTTTTCATATGTAAGGTGGAAAGTACTAATGAGAGGTATAAGGCGCGATTAATCGCAAATGAAGAAACTTATTCTTTGGAAGTAAAGTTTTCTTGTATACGCCTTATTCGATCGATAGTCACATATTTGAACCTGAAATTACATCAGATGGATGTAATGATTGTACTTTTTGATAGAGAACTAGAGAAAGAGATTTACATGGAATAGCGTGTAAATTTTTGTTTCGAAAGACCAAAAGCACATAAGTATGCTTACTTAATGTATGGTTTGAAACAATCCTCTAGAAAGTGGTTTCTTTTATTTCATCAAGCTATAATGTCTTACAGATTAATGATGACTAAAGATAGCCATGGCAAGTACACTAAATAGGTTAAAGATAATTTTTATATTATCTATATATGTGGACTATAAGTTTTGGCTAGAAATATTGAAGAGCTTGCAAAAACATAATGAAATGGTAATTCTCAAATTTTATTGAGATTTTATATGAGCAATGTGGCTTATACATATATTGAAATTCCCTAGAAAGTGTGTATGTCTATACCTAGAGTGGGGGGTGAATAGGTTTTAATTAAGATAATTTCCAACTTTTTGATTAATCAATATTCCAAATATTGCCTCAAACCATAAAGCATTCAAGAAAAACTAATTATGCATAAAACAATAAAAACACACGATATTTACGTGGAAACCCTTCAACAAGGGAAAAACCACGGGCTATCCTTCTAGCCACATCCGATCCTTAAATCCACTATTGTAATGATATTTACAACCTAAGTTGACCACCTAGTCACACTTTAAGGTTACTAACCCACCACTACTACCCAACGGGCCTTAATAGTGATTCTTGATCAATGCTTGCCAACCTAACCTTGGTTGCAAGACTTCACTTGCTTGAGCACTACACACCGTAGTCATAAGACTTAACCTCAATGAAGAATCAAGACAACCTAAGTGAATATATGAAAATATTGTAGATGCACAAATGCTAGGTTAAGAAATTTAATGATTATATAAGGATTAAAGATGGCAATGAATGCAAATCCTAGTTATCAATTATCTAAATGCAAGTGCAAGTACATTTAGCTAGAAGGGTAAAATCATCCTAAATGCTAGCTATCAAGAAAACAAACATCTCAACCAACAAAAAACAACTCAAGCATGTTATAAATGCAATATAACATAAAAGCATGCATTCAATGAATAATTAAATCTTTTTCTAGGTAAACATAGCCTAGTTAAGTAATAATAAATTCTAGGTTATGTAGAGATTACCTAGTCAACAAGAACAAGAGAAATCCATGCTTGGAAGATGCAAGAAGATGCTAGATGCTCATGGATTGGAGTTTGTTTGAGTCAATATGAGTTCTTGGGAGCTCTCTCTCTCTTGGAGCCAATTTCTCTCTCAAAGAAAAGCTTGAACAATAAAAAATGACTTCTTGGACTCCCCAAGCCAAAGAGAAGAGAAGAGAACATATATATATATATATATATACCCTACACGAAACTGTATCGTTTTGGATGAAGGGTAACTAATTCTCGTCATGACCGATGTGCGTGCCGCGACCTATGCAAGTGTCTAAACCGCGGTCCTATGCAGCATGGCACGGCTGGACATTACCGCTGCCTAGGTCGCTGGCTAGGCATGTGCACCAAAAGAAGTCTAGACCACTGTACATGCCTGGGAACCTCTGCTTGGGAGACCGCTATGCATGCAACATGCAAAAGCCGCGGTAGAAGCAGCGTGCAACGCTTGGAGAACACCGTTATGCATACCGCGACGGAGGCAAAGCACCGGGAGCGGTCCCAACCACGGTCAAGATGAAAATCCTCTTCTAAGGGTAAATTAAATGCATCAAACACCCAATCAAGAGTTATGACAAAAAGACACACAATTGACATATAAGTAAGCATGCAAGATGATCAAAAACATGCATGAGAGTGTGTGTGTGTGCACTAAAAACTCTTCAAAAAAGGTTAAGCAAGTGATTTACCTTTTGAAGCTTGAGCTAGGTCTTGAGCAATGATGACCTAAAATACCCTTACACTTTTATCCCCAAATGTGGTTGTCAACGAAATGAGTCAATCAAAAACTGAGAAACTTACAATCTCCCATTTTGGCTATTTCGTGACAAAACCACCACTCACAATTTATCCTCACAAATAAACAAAACAAAAGACAAGGGTCAACAAGTTTTTCTACATTACAAAGAGATGCCTAATAAACTAGATCCTCAAGTCATCCATCTCTTATAGAATCAACATCCCTATAAAACAAAGTAACTACACTTTCCAGGACAAGTGTATGTGAGATGATCAAAGAAATAAAAACAAGAGCAAGTAACATGCATCAGCATTGCAAATGCAAACGCTTCCACTAAAAGGTTAACTCCCCTTTAAGTCATGCCACTCTCAACTCCCCATAAATCCAAAACTACTCCCCCATTTTTGTCACAAGATAGACAAAAGAAATTCCCTAACAGGTCACTTTAGCAAAGAAAGATATTTGCAATGAAAATGCATAATCATATACAACAACTTTATGCAATTTAATTAAGTGAGAGAGAAGAGCAAATGAGTTTGATTTAAAAAAAAAAACATGTGTGAAATAATTGCCTTGAATGAAATACATGCAACATCAACTTCAAAAAGCATGGTATATGGCAAAGGAAAATAGCAAAAGGGGTTCCAAAAGAAGTCAAACCAGTTTATACCCTTTGGTCATTAAAAAAAAGATATAGGTTTTAAAAACATTTTAAGCACACATAAGCAATTTTTTTCTTTTAATCCTTAATGATCAACCAAGGCATGGATATAAAATCCTTATTGATTGATTGGATATGAAATCCTTATTGGTTGTTGTCTTGTTCAACCAATAGGAAGAAAGACAAGACTAAGTTGGATGAGACATCCTTATTAATTGAATGGACACAAGGTCCTTATTTGACTTAGCCTTGTCAATTGCTTCTCTACAAAATTTCACACACATAATTCATGCATAATATTTAAGCATGTCACAAACAAGTTCACCTGAACATGGAGATAAACTTTGGGTCAATCAAATGTACTTCCGAATCAATTTTTCTAGTCCAAAAATGCATGTTTGAACACAAATGAGGTATGCATTTCAAATAAGGAAAAGGCACACATATTGAATTAAAATCATATGATAATATATGCACCCAAGATACTCAAGCAATTAATTAAAAAGCATAAAATTGAACAAATCTTTGCTTATTGCAAGAGTTCCCCATAAGGGGTCATCCAAATCATTTCAAAAAGGGATATGAGTCCCTATAGACCTTCCAAGTCCATTGGACCTAGTTGAGCCTATGGGTGAAATCTTAGCACAAGGACATGTGGGTTCATCTCTTCTAATCCATTTAGGTGACACAATGTCTTTCCTAGTGGTCATAGTCATCATATTTCTCCTAGGATCATTAACTCTAGGCTTCTTAGGCACATGCATATTGGCTCTGGCCCTATTCTTTTCATTCATGCTTCTAGTTCTACACATGTTAATATACTTGAAGCAATTTGTTCTAATATGACCATCTACACCATAAAAATGACATGTAGGAATAAAATGAAAGGTCATACCAATCCTTTGTGAGAACAATGGAGCTTTCCCATATCTTTGAGCTTGCCTTTGGTGTGCTATTGGTTCTCTTCTCCTTTATTGTTAAGTTGGAGAAGTTTGCTTCCCTGGTTGGTGGAATTTGTGTTGAGGAAGGCTTGCTTGATGTTCTCTATTTGGTTAAGCTTGAGCTTGACTACTAGGTGCCATATTGACTTGGGCATTTTTAGAGCACTTTTCTTGTTCAATTTTCTTCCTAGGATGTTGTGGAGGAGGAGACTCTTTGATGTTTTTGCTCTTGAAAAACACGGTCTTGTTAGGAGTTGAGGTCTCCTTATGATCTTCAAAACCTAAACCTCTTTTATCACTTGGCTTCTTGCCAACTCCTAACATATGATCAAGATTCTCTAGGCTCAAAGTCATCTTAGCAATATTGTTCTTTGCCTCTTCAAGGTCCTTATCCAACCTCACTTCATTCACTTTGGCAAGTGTCATTTCCTCATCCAATTGAGTCACTTTAGTTCATAATTGAAGATTCTCTTTTGTCAACTTAAGAACTTCGTCCTGTTTTCTCTTCAAACAAGCTTAAAGATAGTCAATAAACTCTTGATAGTTCACTACATTACCACAAGAGTTATCGGAACATGAGCTATCTTGGGCCATGCTACTATCACTTGTGTTATCATGGCTCATTTCCTTAAGGATAGATTTGTTGGGATTATGCTCAATAGCAAGAGTATAATAATGTATTTGACAATCTTTTCATATTAATATAGTGATTTCTAGCTTAACAAATCTTATCGCATTTATAGTTTAATTATTATAATTGTCAAAAGTAAATAATCATAAGGTCAAAAGACTATGAGAAAAGAAGAATTGTTCATACATATAGATATGTATGAGGTAGACACAATCTTTAGGTTGTCTTGAATAATATTCACAACTTACGATAAAAGGTTGGGCACCTTTATCTTGTCAAAGTTGTAGATTCTTTTGCTAGCATTTGAGTGGGATCAAATGTGTTATGATGAGTTTAAAATCATCAAAGTGTGGTGTCTTTGGACAAAAGAATCTAGTGCACTGGGTGCACTGAATAGAATCACAATGAAATACTTTATCTAGAACCGTCATTGGATAAATTTTCATTTGAAGACAATCGGAGAGTCTATCTTAATCATGAGGTAAATGATGGACTTATGGTTACAAGTGTTATCAATTGATCTATCAATGAGTATGATTATATAGCATAATCTATCCTCGATAGTTTGGTGGTATTCATTTGTTAATCGATAGAGGACTTCATTTATAGATATGGACATCGTGACTCCATTTATTAAATGAGAGTAGAATATCATCATATGGATGTTTTGGTATTGGATATTAAATCTTAACGTTAAGTTTTCAATAGTGTCTATTGAAACATGGCTTCTAGGCAGGTCAAAATATCCAAGTTCAAAATGTGGTAATATGAGTAAGTATGGTAACTTGGAGAGCTATAGGCGGTCTATGAGCTCTCGGCGATTACTGATATTCTTCACGAGGATACACTTTCTCCAATAAAGTTGTCTAGGGTAAGAATGAGTAACATCAACATATTCTATCTTTATTTAAGAGTTCAATTTTAGTTCTTTAGTGGAATGAACTAAAATTAAATAGATCGGACCTAAGTGAATCATTTATTGATTGTGATTGGGTTATGTCTATTGGAGCTTAAATTTAGATAGCCCGTCAAGATCCCCAATCCACACGAACTTGCATGGATCACTTGATATATTCTACCGGACCAATTTAGGGGTCCATATAGAATTGTATTGAGGCATGTGGACTTGTTTGTTTTTGTGAGAATGTGTCTAATTCACATGTGGACTTTTTATAAAGGTCAAATGGATTTAATAAAATAAGAAAATAATATATTGGCCCATATATATTGGTATGGGCGGCAAGGCAATTTAGAATAGCTTAATTATATTATATATTTTTTTTAATTAAATGGAAATTAATTAATTTGGTGATTAATTAATTATTTAATTCAAAGTCAAAATATTTTTCTTAGTAAGAGATGGTCTCCTAAAATTATACTATTGTTGGTAGTATAATTAATGTTAAAGACTATATTTGATAAGTAGATAAATTAAAGGAATTATTTATCTAATCCAATTAGGAAGTCTTTAATATGGTTACAAATACACAATTGAGTCGGATTAGGAGTCTTGGTGTAGCATAGAATTCATTTAGAAAAAGGATTCTTAACCACCAAGTAAATCCACCTAAGGAAAGGATTCTTAATAACCAAGTAAATCCTTCTTAGAAAAGGATTTGGGATCCTAATATATATCCTATGAAATTCAGCCAACCCATGTATATATATGAGAGAATAGAATTCCTTTTAGATAAGGATTCTTAACTACCAAATAAATCCACCTAAGGAAAGGATTCTTGCCAACCAAGTAAATCCTTCTTAGGAGTGGATTTATGATGCTATATATATGTGTGATTTTCGGTTAGCTCTAAGGCAATTGATACAGAATTTCGGGCAGCCCTATTTTTCTTAGAGAAGAATTCGGCCATCATAGGAATTTTGAGGGATAAAAATCTGATTTTACTCTAGAAAAAATTCGATCAACTCTAAGCAATAGTGTGTGAATTCGGCCAAGAAGAGAAAAAGGGGAACGTTTTTGTTTTCGATAGTACACTAGTATCCTTTACACCAAAAGGGTTTTGTGTACAACATCGAATCAAGGTTCACACGAGTTTCAATTAAATTGATTGATAATTAACAAGTGGCCAGACGTTCTTGATTTTTCTCATGGAGGACTATTGTGACTAACAAAGAACAAGATTTTGTTTGTTTCCATCCTCAGGTATACAAGATAAAGAAAGGGATCCCACTCTCCTAGGTGATTCACGTTCGTGATTGGATTGGAAAATCTTACGGAATCAATTCGGTGCTTATTCAATCGTCATGTGGAAAAGGTACGACACTTTTTATATACATCAATTAATCTAGGGTTAAGGTTATCGTTGCATAAAAGGGATTTTATTTATTTATACGCAAACCCTAACTTTCTAAATTTTCTCGTGCTTCTGCCCCGTGGGGTTTTATTTTCCCTACAAGCTTCTCTTGATGTTGCTCTATTTTGATCTCCATTTTGTGAGTCACCATTTTTGAATCCTTCAAATGAGAAACACTTGGTGACAACTTGAGCTTCTTCATTGTAAGAGACCGGAAAGGCAAAGTAGTTCTTCTCATAATCACTCAAGTTTGAGGAACACTCTTCAATAACTTTCACTTTGGTGTCCCCCTTGTGAGAAGTAGCAAATGCTACAAGGTTGGCCACTTCCTCCTCATCACTAGAAGAGTTATTATCTATTTCAGTATCATCATTGTCACTCCAAGTAGTAACCATTGCCATTCCTCTCTTCTTATCCTTCAAGTTAGCACAATTTGTAGAGATTTGTGGAGATGTGCCCGAATCCTCCACATTCGAAGCATTGAATGCCCTTTCTTGAATGCTTCTTTTTACTTGACTCAATCTTCTTGACGTGAGTCATCTTCTTGAAGTCATCTCCCTTAGAGCTATAACCTTTCTTTTGTAGCTTCAAAAATCTCTTGAAGTTCTTCACTATTAAGGCCATGTCTTCATCCCAATCATTATTCTCCTTCTCTACTTTGGATGTCTTCAAGGCTATGCTCTTTTGCTTCTTAGAAGGTGTAGGTGTAGAATTCCACCTAGACTCATAGGCTAGAAGCCTTCCAATCACCTCACTCGGCTTTATTACCTTGTTGTCACTATTTTCTTCAAGTGCTGTCACCTTGGACTCAAACCTCTTGGGAAGTGACCTCATGATCTCTTGCTTGATCCTTCTATCCGAGCATGGGTCACCTAGTTGATGGCTTTGATTCACTATGTCCATCAACTTCACTTGGAAGTCATTGAAGCACTCATGCTCCTCCATCATAATTGTCTCGAACTACATTTGGATAATTTAGAGTTTGGAGTCTTTGACTACCTCGATTCCTTCATGAGTCGTCTCTGAGATCTCCCAAGCCTTCTTAGCAATTTTAGTTGTTTGAATCAACTTGTACTGGTTATCATCCATAGCACACAAGATGGCATGCATTACCTTGTGGTTCCACTTAGAGGCTTCAAAATCTTGTGTGCTCCATTGGGACTTAGGCTTGGCGACAACATTTCCATCTTCAGTGGTCATTATTGGAGGAGTATAGCCATTCTCTACCGCCATCCATGCACGGTCATCTTTTTGGAAAATGTAAGACTCCATCTTGCCTTTCCATACGGCATAGTTCACTCCATGAAGTAAAGGAGGTCTTATGCTCGATGCTCCCTCTCTACTCATCCCAATCTCACTCATTATGTTTGGGTTATAAAAGATATGCAAATGTAATGCAAATTTAATGTCACACAACAAAAAAACAAACAAACAAAATGCACCAAGCAAGACACATACAGAGCACGGATCACCTAAGTATATTTAGGCACCAGCTCTAATACCAATTGAAATTCCCTAGATAGTGTGTATGTCTATACCTAGAGGAGGGGTGAATAAGTTTTAATCAAGATAATTTCCAACTTTTCGATTAATCAATATTCCAAATATTGTCTCAAATCATAAAGCATTCAAGAAAAACTAATTATGCATAAAACAATAAAAACACACGATATTTACGTGGAAACCTTTCAACAATGGAAAAACTATGGGCTATCCTTCTAGCCACATTTGATCCTCAAATCCACTATTATAATGATGTTTACAACCTAAGTTGACTACCTAGTCACACTTCAAGGTTACTAACCCACCACTACTACCCAACGGGCCTTAATATTGATTCTTGATCAATGCTTTCAAACCTAACCTTGGTTGCAAGGCTTCACTTGCTTGAGCACTATACACTGTAGTCACAAGACTTAACCTAAATGAAGAGTCAAGACAACCTAAATGAATATACGAAAATATTCTAGATGCACAAATGGTAGGTTAAGACATTTAATGCTTATCTAAGGATTAAAGATGGCAATGAATACAAATCCTATATATCAATTATCCAAATGCAAGTGCAAGTAGATTTAGCTAGAAGGGTAAAATCGTCCTAAATGTTAGCTATCATGAAAAAAAACATCTCAATAAACAAAAAACAACTCAAGCATGTTATAAATGCAATATAACATAAAAGCATACATTCAATGAGTAATTAATGCTTTTTTTAGGTAAACATAGCCTAGTTAAGTAATAATAAATTCTAGGTTATGTAGAGATTACCTAGTCAATGAGAACAAGAGAAATCCATGCTTGGAAGATGCAAAAAGATGCTAGATGCTCATGGATTGGAGTTTGGTTGAGTCAAGATAAATTCTTGGGAGCTCTCTCTCTCTTGGAGTCAATTTCTCTCTCAAAGAAAAGCTTGAACAATAAAAAATGTCTTCTTAGAATCCCCAAGCCAAAGAGAAGAGAAGAGAACATATATATATATATATATATATATATATATATATATATATATATGTACCCTACACGAAACTACATTATTTTGAACGAAGGGCACATGATTTCAATCATGACCATTGTGCCTACTGCGGCCTAGGCAAGTGTCTAGACCGTGGTTCTATGCAGCATGGCACGGCTGGACATTACCGCTGCCTAGGTCATTGGCTAGGCATATGCACCAAAAGCGGTCTATACCGCAGTACACGCTTGGGAACCTTCGCTTGGAAGATCGTTGTGCATGCAACGTGCACGGGCCACGATAGAAGCGGCGTGCAATGCTTGGAGAACACTGATGTGCATACCACGGCGGAGGCAAAGCACCGGGAGCAGTCCCAACCGCGGTCATTAGGAAATCCTCTTCTAAGGGAAAACTAAATGCATCAAACACCAAGCAAAAGTTGTGGCAAAAAGACACACAATTGACATATAAGCAAGCATGCAAGATGATCAAAAACATGCATGAGGGTGTGTGTGTGTGTACTAAAAACTCTTCAAACAAGGTTAAGCAAGTGATTTACCTTTTGAAGCTTGAGCTAGGTCTTGAGCAACGATGGCCAAAACTACCCTTACACATTTATCCCCAAATGTGGTTGTCAAGGAAATGAGCCAATAAAAAACTGAGGAACTTACATATATGGAGTGAGAGTTTATTCGAAATGAGCAATTATAAGCTCATAAATACTCCTATTGTGAAATTACAAACTCTTAGCCTCAATGTGTACCTTGAAACTCCATAAGATCAAGTTACTAGTTACAAGTTCTTTATGTTAGTAGCATGCAGAGTCTCATGTACATTGTTATATGCACACAGTCTATTCATAGTTACGTCATAAGATTGGTAAGTACTGGACACAAATATAATCCTTGATTACAGTATTGAGATGTTGTCGAGAGGATAATGACATACCTTGAAAGTACGACTAACTAATTATTATACATTGTGATATGTACAAGGCCCAATATAAATTATGCTACAAGATTGGTAAATGTATACCAATATAATCCTAGATTTAGAGGATTATGATGTAACTTTAATAGTTAGGAAATTTACTGTTAATGCTAGCATAATTACACACATAATGTAATAGAATATATTGTCAGGTCGAGACCAGCATTCTTACACGTGTCGTCGCCTCAGTTGTTGAGATAGCAAGCTGAGATAAGACATATATATTAGAGAATATGTAAGATATATTCTGGAGCTAGTATATATGAATATGTCACCTTGACTTTGTCAAGATGAGGTTCACAGTAATATACTAATATATTTTAGAATCGATCTTGATAGACCCCACTATTATTGATACCCGATTCAAGCTAGATGTGAGATCTTAATATGGCACCAGAGAGAGGCGAATTTTTAAGAACTCAGGTTAGTCACGAGAGTTGTGACTAGACTAAGATCTGTACAGTGAATAATATAAAGACATATACATTCTTATTTAGAATGAAATTCACTGTAACACATGTTTCATACCACATGTGTATTTTTACCGATGTGGAAAAATGAGAGAATGAATCCCTGCTTCATCATTGTGTAATATGTTAACTTCAAACAATGTCCTTATGACCATTCACTCTATATTGAAGTGACAGGATAATGTTAGGACCATTAGTGTGTTATTTCTATAGCTATGATAATTCAACCTATAGGGCACGTCTAAGGTAGCAGTTGTTATGGAGACGGAGAGATAGAGATGAAATGGGAAGATTTAATGAATTTTATCTGACTTGTGTATTCACCATTCGACCAATTGTATTTGTTACAATTGTGAATACATGAAATGTGATAAAATCGAGCATAAATTTTGAGGGATTAAGTATGCTTTAGACTGATAAAAATTATAAATTAAATCTAGGATACAATAATGAACAAAAATATCTCATGTAAATAGAGAATTTACATTTGAGATTTTTAGCTCCCTTTTATATTTATATTATTGATTGTTCATAGGTCATACGATGCATTTACCCGTATAAACAATTTTGAAAATGATGATAATACTTGTGTTTAAATGTTTTAAAGTCTCCTCTGTATATATCACATCTGACGCCATTTGGGGAGTGGCAGATGCTGATTAATAAGGTTACACTTATGATGGGCTTGTGGTAACTTAACTATGTTGGCTCCAGTTGTGCGAGTGAGAGATGTTGGTATATTTAGGTATGGGTTGGAGACCCATTGTATACCCAAGTGGGCCAAGATCACAATAAATACATGGAAAGCCTAAAATCCATGTATATCAAGCCTAACCATGAGGCCATACACTAAAACAATATAACTGCTAGAGCATTTTGCAATATATATACATATAACATGTACTGCATGAAAAGGAAAAGTTACATAATATACAGTGCAGTGAACATGTATAGTGTATGTGTATGGGAAAGCATTGTCTGTACAATGCAAAAGCTTATGTGTGTGTGCTATGCAATGCAAAGGCATGTGTGTGTGCAAGAGAATATTGCATGTGTACAAATGTTTTCAAAAGAACACAAAAATATATAGAGAGAAACACAAGAGAGATGTGGAGAAATTCCTGAGAGAATTTTCTCCCATCCAAGATCAAAGTGTGGGTTCTTGCATTGTGATTAGAGGGGACTTTCCGATCGTGTGATCGTCCTCCGACCGGTGATACAATCCCAGGTGTTCGATTTAGCTTCTGCTAGAATTTAGATTTTCGATGGTGAACGGTGATCCGAATTCATTTTTAATTATACTGAATTTATTTTCAAACCCATTTTCAGTAGCCCTGCTAAAAACTTCACAAGGGCTCACCTCAAATTCAATCTCAACTTTCTCTTTTGTTTTAAGAAACACAATTTTGAATCCAACCAACTGTATTATCGGCCATCCGTTTTGGTTCTTTTTAGGCTTCACGAAAAGCAACACCAAGAGCTTACCGTCCAACTCTCCATTATTTTTAACTCCATTAGTCACTAGAAACTTCTTATTCACACAAAAGTTTGCACCCAACTCAAAAACTGACTTGTAGTTAACTATCTGTCCATTTTCAGCCGTCTTCATATACTTGATGATTCATTCAAATAAATATTGTTAAATGTGAAATGCTTGTACTTGTATGAATACTTTGACTAGTTGAGACCATAATCGAATTCAAAAACTTTATGGCCATTATAGAACCAATATGTACGCCTTGGATAGCCAGAATTTGGCTGAGGCCGCATTCTTATGTTTGTCATGGTCATTGACAAAATCGTGTGGATACCAAGTCATCGGCGCTCTTCCTCCTACAAAGAAACAAACAACCTTGTATGATTAGATTCGAATATTATTAGACCAACACATAAAATTAACATTGTTTTATAATAACAATGCACATATAATAAATGCAAGAACAAAATTCCATCATTAAATCCTCACAGGGTGATATCACTAGTTTCCATTACAACGTAAAGTCAAAGGTCTCAAGTGATCATAAGTAAAATCATGAACAAGCACCATTAGTATTTGTCATATGTGAATTTTATCGCATGTACACGTCATCAACAAAGAGGATAAATTGCCAGGTGGATATCCGAATAGGCATTCAGAAAATATCCTACAAGACATCACCAAAGAAGAGAAAACCTGGGTAAGCAGATGTTGAATAAAACCTACTCAGGGTCAATAAATAATATATACTACTCGGAATCAGTTAACGACACTCGGGACTGGTTAAATGACGCTTCTACTCGGGATCAAATGGTGTTACTCGGGATTAAATGATGTTACTCGGGACCAGCGGGTATTATCCTTGCTCGGGATAAATATGAAAAAAACTGAATAAAAAGCCTAGCACCTAGTTCACACGGATTAGGTCATTCAATACACGAAGATATCCATATCAGGAAGGAATCCCAAAGAGAACTGAATACTGAGCTGAAAGGGTTCCAATCAGGCAACAACTTTATTTCTTTAAAAAGACTACGCTCTTATATAAGGAAACAAGTCCAAATTGGACTACATTACTAGAATCCCATTCGATTTCAATACAAGACTCCGAAACAGAAAAGAAGATAGTCCGCTTCAAGCAAGTAATCATAATTAAATACAAAGATCTATTACTTGTACAAAGAATATTAGGGCTCTATAAACATATAAATAGACCCATAATTTGGCCAAAAGTAAAAGATAGATAGCATTATTAAAAATACAGAGAGAAGAAAGAGAGATCGAGAGCTTGTAACAATATAAATTCATAGTTGATTTTGGCTCGGTGGATTATTCAACCACCTGTGGACGTTTCTGCGGTTATCGGAGTTTTACCACGTAAAAAACTTGTCCTGGTTACTTTCTCTTCTCTTTCTCTTTGAAAATCACAGCCGAAATCCAATCCTTGTTGGCTTTTCTGATACAATCCAGAAATCAACGTCAATAATTGGTGCTAGAAGGAGGGGCGGCTTGAACCTTTGACTTGATTAAAAGCAATGGCAGGAAGTAGAAGCAGTTTCGAGGATGTCCAAAAATCTCCGGATAACTTCCATATTGGCAGTACCTCGCGGGATCTCGCTGCAACAACAGAAAACCAACCTATATTCCTGGCGGGGATCTAGCAAGTTCCTCTAACCAGTAGAGATTTGACACAACGTTTTTGAGAAGCGTTGCAATAACTTGTGGTAGACGCATCAAAGGAAGAAGTTGATCTACTGGCTACAGAAGCACAAACTCCTAACCTTCCACCTGTAAGGCTTCGTTCGGTGGTAGTAGGGCCAGAAATAAATACACCAAAAGTCAGAAGGAACCTTACTTCAATCAATCAGGCTGGACGTGAAACACTTGAAGAGGAAAGACCATGCCAGAAGCAGAAGCAGAACCAGGATCAGACAGCCCGTGCTAGACATCGTAAACATGACTGGCACAGGGATCGGTCGTCATCAGAAGATAGCGATCGGCACCATCGCAAGCGTCATCACGGAATCATACGAGAAACCTGTAATCAAAGTGAAGAGCCGGAAAGAGGAATGACAATCACCCAGCGGTTCAACCATTAGGAAAGTCTAGTGGGAAAAAAAGATGTCGTAATCCAGAGCCTAACTCGGGAAGTCGAGAACAATAGGCGACAGATGGACGCACTGGTCAGACATTATGGGTGTAACGATTTTTCTGATGACGATTTTGACAGTCCATTCACCACGGAAATTTTGCAGACCCCATTCCTAGAAAGGTTCAGGATGCCGCATGTGGAACTGTTCAAGGAAGACACAGACCCAAAGGAGCACGTCAGACGCTATAAAAGTGCTATGGCCCAGTATGCCCATAGTGATCCCTTACTGTGTCTCAACTTTCCATAAACTTTAGGAGACATGGGCTCAAGATGGTTCGGAAGATTGCCCCTAGCAAGCATTGGAAGTTTTAGTGAACTAAGCAGAAGCTTCTCAAGGCAATTCCTGAGCAATGTTCACAGGAAAAAGTCAGTGGCTTACCTTTCTCAAATAAAGCAAGGGAAAGATGTGTCACTGAAGAAATATCTGGGGAGATTTGGCCAAGCAGTATCAGAAATTGGCAGTGCAAACGATGAAGCAACAATTGCTGCATTTATCAACAACCTGCAGAATGGACGACTATCTTTTGATTTAAGAAGAGCCCGTCTAACCAAGTATACAGATATGATGGACATGGCAGGAGGATATGCATTAGCCGAAGAAGAAGAGTTAGCCACTGGAGGAAGCTATATGCATCGAGAAAAACCTGAGAAGGACGTCGAGTCCAAGGTACAAAACCAAATGGAAAAATAGAAAGGAAACAGCAAAGAAAAGAGTAATGACAGGGGAAACGTTCGTAATACCAAACAGACCACAGAAAAATACCGATGCAGATACACCAATTACACCCCTTTTCGGAAAAAACAGGAGGAAATCCTTGCCATTCTGGAAACAAAGAATATATTACAAGAGCCACACCGTCAACCTCAGTTTGCTCGACGAGATACAACCAAATACTGTAGGTTCCACAAGGAAACCGGCCATGAGACTTCCAAGTGTTATCAGCTCAGAGATTACATAGAAACCCTCATTTGGGAAGGACATCTACAGGATGTGATCTTAAAAAGGGATGACAAATCAGAAGAAAAGAAAGAGATCAGAACCGATCACAGCTCTGGTTGAAATCAAAGGACCAGTCTAGATGCCAATCAAGTAATACATACGATCTTTGAAGAACCGTCTACTGGAAGAAGTAACCGAGAGCGAACTCATGAAATCTGAGAAGCAGTAGAAGCAAGAAATAACTTTGATGTAAACTTGGTTGAGCCAGACCCGAAGAGGGTAAAGGACGGATGGGACCCAATAACATTCACAAAAGCAGACTCACATGGGGTTGATGTTCGTCCAAATGACGCCTTGGTCATAAGTGCCCGAATTGGTCAATGGAAGTCAGAAGAATCCTGATAGATAATGGAAGCTCATCAGACATTCTCAATGTCGCCGTCTACGATCAACTCAGGTTAGACCGAAAGGACCTACAACCTTACCATACCCCACTCAGAGGATTCGAAGGAGTTGAGGTCAGGTCGCTCGGGACAGCAAAGCTACCTGTGAAGATTGGACTGGCACCTTGCCAGAGAACTGTATTGCTCGACTTCATGGTCGTAGACTTGGACAATTGGCCATATAATACACTATCGGGACGACCATTCCGGAATAAAACTAAGGCCGCAACAGCCATTTATGCCTTAATGATAAAATTCCCGACCGAACAGGGGTCGGGGTAGTCAAGGGATCCCAAGAGATGGCCCGAAGAGCTAACCTGTCAGTATACAAGGACAAGAATGAACAGGTTTTCACTATTATACAACCGAGTCAGAACGAAAAGCCACTATCATTCGAATTCGATCCAAGGGAAGAGCCGAATGAATCCAAAACTGAACTGGTCGAAGAAATCACCTTGAAAGAAGATGAACCAGACAAAAAGGTCAAGATCGGGGCCAACCTGGAAGAAAGAGTCAAACAAAGCCTCATTGATCTACTTAAAGAATACAGGGTTGTGTTTGCTTGGAGTCAGTAAGACATGGTCGGGATAGATGTCCGAATAATATCTCACCATCTCACAGTAGACCTGAATGCAAAACCAGTGATACAAATGAGAAGATCATTCAATCTCGAAAGAAGTCAGCAATCAAACAAGAAGTAGAGAAGCTACTTGATGTAGGATCGATTTGAGAGGTTAATTACTCTCAATTGGTGGCTAATGTAGTCCTCGTCCAAAAGAAGAATGGACAGTGGAGGATGTGAGTAGATTTCACAGATCTGAACAAGGCATGCCCGAAAGATAGTTTTCCACTTCCGAGGATAGATCAGCTGGTGGACGCTACATCAGACCATGAGTAACTCAGTTTCATGGACGCCTACTCGGGATATAACTAAATCCAGATAAACAAGGCTGACGAGGAAAAAACAGCATTCACAACTGATCAGGGTTTGTACTGTTACACAGTAATGCCCTTCGAATTAAAAAATGCAGGAGAAACATATCAAAAGCTGGTCAACAAAATCTTCGCACGACAGATTGGAAGGAACATGGAAGTATATATTGATGACATGTTGACCAAGAGCATCACGGAAGATAAGTATGAAAATACAATCACGGTTAAATGCTAAAGGCTAACCTAGAGGGAGGGGGGGTGAATAGGTTAGCCACCTTTTTCGACTCCCTTAAAAACAAACAAAAGTTTGTCCCGCTAGATTGCTTGTATCACAATATATATATATATATATATATATATATATATATATATAAAAATTAAAGACAATTAATCAAATATATAAACACAAGTAAAGTGTGATACAAACAAGTAATTGTAACACATACACAATCTATATTATAAAGAGGAAGTCAACATACATAAAGAGTTCTATCCACAATACAAATATTAGAGAGATAGGGATAGAGAAAAGTTGACACAAGATATAACATGGTAAACCTACGATGAGGAAACATCCACGGGCTAGCAGCCACCGGCAAACAAAATCCATTAGTAGATAAGACAAGTACAATCTCTAAAGTGACCTCTTCACCTAGAAACTACCCTCCTATCCTACTCTAAAAGTTGTCGCCCTATGCTCAACAATCCGAAGCTTCACACCTCTTGTCAAGACTTCCTTGCTCAACTTATCCGGATCTTCACAACATAAGGCAAGACTTCTTGCTCAACTATCCGAGTCTTCCCGACTCTAGTCAAGACTTCCATGCTCACCTATCCGAGTTCTCCCAACTCTAGGCAAGACTTCTTGCTCGACTATCCAAGGCTTCACACCTCTAGCCAAGACTTCCTTGCTCGACAATCCGAGGCTTCACACCTCTTGCCAAGACTTCTTGCTCAACACCATAGGTCTCACACCTATTGTCAAGACTTCCTTCTCACAAGGCATCTAGGTGATCATGAATGCAAAAAGAAAACAAGCAAGCAACATAGAATGCTATGATCAAAACATCCTATGGAAAATACTAGACATGAGCATGAATGCACAAATCACATATAGTTTAGTTTATCATGCATGAGTAGTCAATCTAGATTATGTAAGATATGATCAACATTAATCACAAACTAGATTCATGCATATATCTAAACTTGAATCACAAGATCAAGTTTAAATCACAAAAACCTAAAACATGCTAAAATCATATGACAATGTCAAATAGATCTAAGCATAAGTTCTAGAGCATATTCCTAATCATAGATACAACAAATCACATGAATAGCTCAAAAGAACATAAGCATATGTATTATGTGAGAATTTTGGCCAAGTGAGCCTAATACATGTGATGAACTATTTTTCACAAAATCAATCGATCAAAGATTACAAAATAGTCCTAGAATCAAAGATAGCACAATACAATCCCAAACATGTGATAACATAGGCGAAATCAAAACCTAACTCAACATGAATGATTTCAATTGAAATTCAATCTATCTTTGAAAGTGTTCAAAACACAAATCAAAACACTCACAATATACAAATATATGTAGAAGAAGAAAACCCAAGGCAATTGACCAAGTTTTAAAAGAAAACTTAGAGAGAAAATCAATACCTTAGTTGATCTAGGTGCAGTCCCTTTTTTGTATGATTAGACATCAATACCAGCAGCAAAATTAACTCAAACCTTCAGAGAAAAGATGGAGGATGAATAGATGAACACTCTCAACTTCAAATCACTCAAATCAGAGTTCAAATGAAGAAGTTATGGTGTTCGGAATGTGAGAAAATTTAGAGAGAAAATTCTGCACACTTGATTTGAATTTCTTCTTAGATTGAAATATGAGAGGGAGAGAGTTTATAAAGGAGTGGGAAAGAAGAAAGATGAAAATACATTTTTGCCCTCCTTTCGAAGTGCTTCCAAGAGATGGTGCGTGGGAATCTCGGGGCAGCAAGGTTGTGCGGCTGAGATGGCCACGCGCTATCTCGAGCATGCACACCTCCATGGCCTTTTGGCAATGGTGCATTCCTCTCGCGCTTCCCTCTCGTTCTTCGACCGTTCTCTGGGCCACCGAACTCAGAATTCGAATCCGTTTGTGGATTACAAACCATAACTCTCATATGGACTTGGAAATATAAGATACTCAACCCAGAATATAATAATTTGACTCAATATACAAAGACGAAGACAATGTATGAAACATGAGTTGAAAGTGTAGTATCTTTTGACTTAGAACTTGAAATCAATAGTATGAGTAACCGAAATGACCAGAACTCAATCAAGAATGATTTAAGATTAAATACAAGTTCAATATCCATATTATACAAACATATACACACACAAACACAATTCACACTAGAATGCAAACTACATAGAGATAGTTTCCAATCATGCATATTCCAAAACATGTTATTTCCAAACCAGTGCATGAGCATTCATCTTAAAGTGTGTGAATGTGTTATACATGGTGCACAACGATGCAGGGACACATATGAATGAATTGTATATGTGTGCCTATAAAGGTGCACAACGATGCAGGGACACAAATGTATGATATGTGTGTGTGCCTTAGCCTTGTAAGAGAAAGATAAGGTCTTAGTATACCTTTGTAGAAACAAATTGCATCCTTTCTCTTTGAAGACTTAGAACTTGCTTTGACTTGTTGTTTCTTCTTCCTTGAACCTTGAATCATCATGAACCTAAACAACTAAGCCATTACAAGTAAACATCATTTTGATATGGAATTCATGCCGACACAAACTAAAACCTAACAATCTCCTCCTTTGGCGAATTCCATGTCAAAACACCTATACATTTACTTCAAATATAAAAATGAAGATAGGTCACAAAATCACTCCCTCACATTACAATGAGTAAGATTCCTGTAACTAATCTTCACCAACTCTTGAACTTCATCTTGATCTTCTCTTGAAGCAACCTACAAATCATCTTAAAGCACAATGCATATACAAGAGAAAAACAACAAATGGCAACATATAATATGGATAAGAATATACAATTAACTCCACAAATACATGTATCTCCCCCTCAATACAAGCCAAATACAAGAATTCTTAACCAAATCTTAAGACTAATTATTACAAGCCATTGAAAGTCCAAAAGTTCACAAAAACAACATAAAAATGAAACTAAGTAACTAGCAATTCATAACAACTCTTTCTCCCCCTTTTTGACATGAAATGATGCCAAAAGGTAAGAAACATACCATGAGACTCAAATACTAGCTACTAGATCCACCAAAGAAATATGTGCGTGTAGTTGACCTAACATAATGCTTGAGAGGTGGTCTTGAACTTGATGCAATACACTCCTCCAACTCTTTTATTCTAGCATCTTGTTTTTTCAACTATAGCTCTAGCTCATCAACCTTCTTCTTCAAATGCAAAGCCCAATCTGGAATAATGTTTATGCTAGTCTCTAGGAATCAACTTGTGAACTAAAAAGTCCAAAAGTATCACATGTCTTACCCTGATCCTTATATGACATGTATGACACATGTTTATCACTATACTTTTCCAAGGGTTGTACCAACATATCATCTCCACTACTTTGAACACCACGAGCTAAACACAAAGAAGTTATAAACCCCGGTAATGCAAGCTTCTTATCTCCTCTAGTTGAGAAAGCCGCATTATCCAAATAAAACATAAGCAAATCCCCAAGGTTTATAGGTTGATTAGTCACTAAGGCATATACTATTTTGATCTTGTCTTTATTCAACTCGGTTGAATTCGAAGATCCAATAATATTTGTGCAAATGAAAAGATGCCAAAATGCACTTGCCTTAGTTAACTCATGTTGACTAATATATGCTCTACCTTTCCACTCAAAAGAAGCATTGTCACATAGAGTTCTACCCATGATATTAAGATTCTCAATGATATCAACATCTAGAAAGTTTGAATCAATATCACTAGATAGCCCAAGAAATTTGTTAATGTTTACCGGGTTAACTCTAAACACAACACCCCTAACATCCATCAAAGCATCCAATAAAGTGGCACTCTCTCTATATTCATGATAAAATTCTCTAACAATAGTGTCATTCACTATTCCTAGCATGCTCACCCAAGATTCCCAATTTCTATCCTTAATGCATTTAAGAACATAAGAATCTTTACATTTACCTAAGTCAATGCCTCTCTCTTGAAATATCTTCTTAGTTGCAAAGATCCCTAAATCCTTTGACCTTAAAGCTTTGGATCTCTTTGAGGTTGACTTGGCTTTCACAATGGGATTCAATTGATTTCCACTTTCGGTAACTTTAGTTCTTCCCATTTGTTCTTGTGAAATAAGATGCTATAAACATGCAAAAGTGAAGTCACAAATATATAAAACAATGACATATGACTTAAGAATGAATCATCATGCAAGACAAAGATAGTGAGTAATATCTTACAAGTATCATTATGTCAAAATATGCCAACATGTAACAAAATGAAGCATGTGAACATATCATAAAAGAGAACAATATCTAGCATACAATGCTCTCCCTTGATAAACGTCATGACTAAGATTCATGATAGCATAAGGTTCACAAGGAAGTTCACATAATCACACATTCAAGCAATTTGAAGAAATATCAACAAAATAAGCTTCATATGCTAAGAGAGATACACAAAGATTTTTCAAGTTCTCTCATAATTTTTCAATAATTGTAAAGATATCATCATACTCATAAACAAAGTGCGTGTGTGAGAGAGAGATATGCTTCAAATATAGATCAAGAAGTAGTTTGATAATCAACATGCAAACAATTTCCAACAACTATTCATCTTAAGCTTTTTCCATGAAAAGTCAAACCGATTTTCATTCGGATTTTTTTGCTTTTAAGAGAATAGATTTTCAACATATAAGCGTGTGTGTGCATGTGGCTCGTCATCCCATTTCTATTTTTCAACCCGAGCTCATTTGATTTTCAACTAAACTCCTTTTTAAGCCTTCCTCATTTTCTTTTTAGGCTTTGAATCAAGGATTTTTT
The DNA here is from genome assembly GCA_032871835.1 of Dipteronia dyeriana. Lineage (NCBI taxonomy): Eukaryota > Viridiplantae > Streptophyta > Magnoliopsida > Sapindales > Sapindaceae > Dipteronia > Dipteronia dyeriana. The sequence goes on from CM065297.1 coordinate 83,835,263, forward strand.
TTATTGATTTCATTTCAAAACTTCTTTGATTTTTCCATATTTTTTTTACATAAAAAAAAATTCACTTCATGACGGCTTTCACTCATCACAATGGTGTAGCTCTTTCCAATATTGGGTAGCTTTCACAACCAAGGTGTGTAGCTCTTTTCATGAAGGTGCTCGTTGAGTTCTATGTAATTGCCGAAGCAAAATGGATACTAACCATAGGTCATTTTAAATGTACTTAAGCATAAAAACTTTAAGATGTATCCAATGTTTACATATTAGTAAACTCAACCTACTAGCAAAACATAAAAGAGAAGCAAGGTTCAATTTTTAGAAAACCAAGATTTTATGGCTCATAAGCACATGAACTAAGAGCAATAAGTAGAGACTTATTCAAGAACATTACTTCTCTAATGAGTAGCTTTCAAAGAATATGAAGCTCATATTTTCAAAAGTAATGCCACTCAATATACCAAACATAAACAATCATCAAAGTTAAGATCAATGTGAACAATATCACTATTAGATCCTAAAATAGCAAATGTCAATGAGAACCATATGTATACTATACAAAATTCTCTAATATGACATGCTATGAGATGTATGTCAAAAATTGAGTCAAAAGATGAATATCTAAGAGAATATGCATTAGAGTATTTACACATTATATTCACCAAATATCATACTTCCACCCTTTTTATGAGCACTCTTGCCTTGAATGTCCTCATGACACCAAGTTGACGATGTTTCACAGCAAGAGTATAAAAAGCATAATATCTTAACTCAATCAACACATATAACAAGAGAACTTCTTCAATGTTAATCAACAAATTTTGACCATCATAACATACATGATGTGAGATAACCAAGTTCATATCAATACATGGAGTATTCAAAGCTAGCAAGCAAGAATTCTCAACACAATTGATATATAGCCTCAAAGCTATCTCACATGTGCTTCTTATATTAGTGATAACCACTTGTTCTTAGGTGTACCTACACAAACATTTCAAATATCATCCTTGACAACAATGTTAAATCTAGAGTAAAGTCCTTCAATGACTTGATTAACAAGAATATCATTAACACACTCTTCTTTAACATTTTCAACACAAGCATTGTCATGTTGAACAAGATTAGAATTCTTTCTACTCCATAACTTTTTCTCATGCTTAGCAAAATTATCATGTTTCTCAACTTTCAAGGCCTTAGCATGTTCAAGTTGAAGTTTAATCTCCTTATCCCTAGATTCATTTCCTAATTTGCATTTTTCAATATATTTATAACACCTAGGCTTAATGTGACCTATTGTGTTGCAATAATGGCAAATTGGAATAAAAGATGAGATTATACTTTTTGGAGTTGAACTAGCTTCACTAGGAGTTTGCAAAGATACCTTGTTCGTCAACTTCTTCTTGGTTTTTGATCTTCTCTTTTTGTGTGGTTTCTTATCAATCACGACTTCATCAAAGTGTGTAGGAAGTGGTGCTTCCAAGAGCTCCTCTTCAACTACCAAGTCGTCTTTACCACTATGAGAGTTAACAAGATTCCTAAAACTAGACACACTAACCGAATCATTCACTAAATCCTTGATAGCCTCTTTTGTCGTGTCTATCTCTTCCATCAATTCTTGTTCTCTCTTCTTCAAAGAAGATATCACATTATCCTTCTCAAGGTTAATCATTTCAAGTTCTCTAAACTTCTTCATAATATCACCTTTTTCTCCAAGAAGTCTATGAGTAACAACCACAAACTCATCTAGTTGCTTCTTGATCAAATCATCCTTCTTAACTACTTCTCTTTGAGCATTGTCTGTAGCTTCTTCAAGCTTTTCTATCTTTTTCAACAACTCAAGATTAGTAGGAATGGAACTAGAGCATCCATCATGATTTGCATCAAGGTTCTTGTTTAAAGATATTGTACTACCAACATCTAGTGAAGAATGAGAAGCCGTTAGAGCTACAAAGTTGCTCACCAACTTTTCATCACTTGAAGACTCACTACTAGAGCTCTCATTGTCACTAGAATTATCATCACTCTAAGTAGCCGCCAACACTTTGCCTTTCTTGTCTTTCTTAGATGGCTTCTTGGTGCACTCACTAGCAAATTGACCAAAACCTTGACAATTATAGCATTGAACCTCTTTCTTGTTCATGGCTTGACTATTCTTCACAATCCTTGGAGATGATGTTCTCTTGACTCCTTTTTCCTTAGAAGACTTGCCTTTAGCTTTGGCATTCTTCTTTAGAAACTTATTGAACCTTCTAACCAAGAGTGCCATTTCTTCATTTCCATCATCACTCTCCTCCTCAATAGCATTGAGAGTAATTCCCTTACTCTTGATCTTTGGCTTCAAGCACATCTCATAAGTTTGGAGAGACCCAAGCAACTCATCGATGTTCATACTATCCACATCCTTGCTTTCCTCAATGGTCGTCACCTTTGATTTAAATATCTTAGGAAGAGACCTAAGGATTTTCCAATTTAAATGCTCTTTTGAGATAGGTACTCCAAGTGCTTGACATTGGTTAGCTATGTTAAGAAGCCGAAATTGGAAGTCTTTAAAATTATCTTCCTCACCCATACTTAAACCTTCAAATTGTGATGCCAACATTTGAAGCCTCGCTTTCTTCACCGCTAAGGTTCCTTCATTAGTAACTTGGAGAGTATCCCAAGCTTCCTTTGCGGATTCAAGATTTTGGATGTAGAGAATTGATGCCCATCAACTCCTCCAAAGATGGCATTCATAGCACGATGGTGCCATTTAGCAACCTCAAACTCATTTGTTGTCCATTCACTTATTGGTTTGAGTATCATGGTTCCATCCTCTAAAACCTTGGTAGGAGGACTATAACATTTTTCCATTACAATCCAAGCCCTTTCATCAATAGAGCGGATGTAGGCTTTCATCCTCAACTTCCAATACCCATAGTAAGTGCCACGAAGTAATTGTGGCCTAGTATTTGAGGCTCCTTCCGCCATTACATCATCTTGCAAACCTATGACTCCCCGGACTCACACTAAGTGCAATCTAGTGTCCTGATCTGATACTAATTGAAAATACAATCATGGTTAAATGCTGAAGGCTAACATAGAGGGGAGGGGTGAATAGGTTAGGAACCTTTTTTGACTCCCTTAGAAACAAACAAAAGTTTGTCCCTCTAGATTTCTTGTATCACAATATATATATATTAATTAAAGACAATTAATCAATATATAAACACAAGTAAAGTGTGATACAAACAAGTAATTGTAACACATACACAATCTATATTATAAAGAGGAAGTCAACAAACATAAAGAGTTCTATCCACAATACAAATATTAGAGAGATAGGGATAGAGAAAAGTTGACACAAGATATAACGTGGTAAACCTCCGAAGAGGAAACATCCACTGGCTAGCAACCACCGGCAAACAAAATCCACTAGTAGATAAGACAAGTACAATCTCTCAAGTGACCTCTTCACCTAGAAACTACCCTCCTATCCTACTCTAAAAGTTGTCGCCCTATGCTCAACAATCCGAAGCTTCACACCTCTTGTCAAGACTTCCTTGCTCAACTTATCCGGATCTTCACAACCCAAGGCAAGACTTCTTGCTCAACTATCCGAGTCTTCCCGACTCTAGTCAAGACTTCCTTGCTCACCTATTCGAGTTCTCCCAACTCTAGGCAAGACTTCTTGCTCGACTATCCAAGGCTTCACACCTCTTGCCAAGACTTCTTGCTCAACACCATAGGTCTCACACCTATTGTCAAGACTTCCTTCTCACAAGGCATCTAGGTGATCATGAATGCAAAAAGAAAACAAGCAAGCAACATAGAATGCTATGATCAAAACATCCTATGGAAAATACTAGACATGAGCATAAATGCACAAATCACATATAGTTTAGTTTATCATGCATGAGTAGTCAATCTAGATTATGTAAGATATGATCAACATTAATCACAAACTAGATTCATGCATATATCTAAACTTGAATCACAAGATATGATCAACAAATCACAAGATCAAGTTTAAATCACAAAAACCTAAAACATCCTAAAATCATATGACAACGTCAAATAGATCTAAGCATAAGTTCTAGAGCATATTCCTAATCATAGATTCAACAAATCACATGAATAGCTCAAAAGAACATAAGCACATGTATTATGTGAGAATTTCGGCCAAGAGAGCCTAATACATGTGATGAACTATTTTTCACAAAATCAATCAATCAAAGATCACAAAATAGTCCTAGAATCAAAGCTTGCACAATACAATCCCAAACATGTGATAACATAGGCAAAATCAAAACCAAACTCAACATGAATGATTTCAATTGAAATTCAATCTAGCTTTGAAAGTGTTCAAAACACAAATCAAAACAATCACAATATACAAATATATGTAAAAGAAGAAAACCCAAGGCAATTGACCAAGTTTTAAAAGAAAACTTCGAGAGAAAATCAATACCTTAGTTGATCTAGGTGCAGTCCCGTTTTTGTATGATTAGACACCAAAAAAAGGAGCAATATTAACTAAAACCTTCAAAGAAAAGATGGAGGATGAATAGATAAACACTCTCAACTTTGAATCACTCAAATCGGAGTTCAAATGAAGATGTTATGGTGTTTCGAAGGTGAGAAAATGTAGAGAGAAAATTCTGCACACTTGATTTGAATTTCTTCTTAGAATGAAATGTGAGAGGGAGAGAGTTTATAAAGGGGTGGGAAAGAAGAAAGATGAAAAGATGTTTTTGCCCTCCTTTGGAAGTGCTTCCCCGAGATGGCATGTGGGCATCTCGAGGCAGCAAGGTTGTGCGGACGAGATGGCCACGCGCCATCTCGAGCATGCACACCTCCATGGCCTTTTGGCCATGGTGCATTCCGCTCGCGCTTCCCTCTCGTTCTTCGACCGTTCTCTGGGCCTCAGAACTCGGAATTCGAATCTGTTTGTGGATTACGAACCATAACTCTCATACGGACTTGGAAATATAAGATACTAAACCCAGAATATAATAATTTGACTCAATATACGAAGATGAAGACAATGTATGAAACATGAGTTGAAAGTGTAGTATCTTTTGACTTTGAACTTGAAATCAATAGTATGAGTTACCGAAATGACCAGAAATTAATCAAGAATGATTTAAGATTAAATCCAAGTTCAATATCCATATTATACAAACATATACACACACAAACACAATTCACACTAGAATGCAAACTATATAGAGACAGTTTCCAATCATGCATATTCCAAAACATGTTATTTCCAAACCAATGCATAAGCATTCATCTTAAAGTGTGTGAATGTGTTATACATGGTGCACAACGATGCAGGGACACATATGAATGAATTGTATGTGTGTGCCTATAAAGGTGCACAATGATGCAGGGACACAAATGTATGATATGTGTGTGTGTGTCTTAGCCTTGTAAGAGAAAGATAAGGTCTTAGTATACCTTTGTAGAAACAAATTGCATCCTTTCTCTTTGAAGACTTAGAACTTGCTTTGACTTGTTGTTTCTTCTTCCTTGAAGCTTGAATCATCATGAACCTAAACAACTAAGTCATTACAAGTAAACATCATTCTGATATGGAATTCATGCTAACAAAAACTAAAACCTAAGAAAGAACACTTCAGACCTACGAGAAACATTTGATGTCTTGAGAAGATACCAAATGAAACTAAATCCGAATAAGTGTTTATTCAGGGTTCCTTCAGAAAGATTCTTGGGTTTTCAAGTTCACCAAAGAGGAATTGAAGTCAACCCCAAAAAGATCCAGGCCCTACAAAAAAAGACTTCACCGAGGACATTCAAAAAGTGCAGCGCCTGATAGGATGCATAGCTTCCTTGGGTAGATTTATCTCAAAGACCACGGACAGATGCACATCTTTTTTCAAAATAATTAGAAAAGGGAAAGGACTCGAATGGAATGAAGTGTGTGAGCAGGCATTCTTGAAAATTAAAGAATATCTAGGGCAGACTCCCATCCTTTCAAAACTTCAGATGGGGGAGAAACTCCAACTGTACTTATCAATTATAGATTTACCGCTTAGTCCTAGTTAGAACAGAAGATAGAGTGAAAAAGCCAGTATAAATACCAACAAGGCACTTCTACCAGCTGAGACCAGATATTCACAGGCAGAAAAAATGGCCCTAGCACTGGTTTCAGCAGTAAGAAAACTAAGGCCATAGTTTCAGGCAAATACAATCCAGGTTCTCACCGATTGCCCATTAAAGCAGATTTTATAGAAACCAGAGATTTCAGGGAGATTAACCAAATGGGCAATTGAGCTAAGTGAATTCGATATCCACTACATCCCTAGGACATCTCTCAAAGGGCAATCAGTGGCAGATTTTATAGCAGAGTTCACAGAACCGAACCTGGAAGCAAAAAAGATGTTGGGTAAAAGTTTCACATGGAAACTGTATGTTAATGGCTTTTCAAACACTCATGGAAACAAGGTAAGGATTGTAATATGCACTCTGAAAGGAGATAATGTTGAATGTGCCATGAGGTTTAACTTCAAAACAACCAACAAACCAATAATCAAATCGAGTACGAGGCTCTACTAGTTGGACTCAGAGTCTGCATAGCTCTTGGGGCAGATGAGGTCGAGATATTCAGCGATTCACAGGTAATTGTCAACCAAGTCCTGGACGAGTACCAAGCCAAGGATAAAGGCATGATAGCCTACCGTGACATTGCAAAACCACTCCTCCAGAGATTTAAAGAATATAAGATTGCTCAGATCCCCAGGAAGGAGAATGAAAAGGCAGACGCATTGTCCAAGCTAGCGTCAGCAACAACCACAATCAGACCAAAGATTATTCCGGTGGCACATCTCCTTAAACCGAGCACAACTGAACCAATAAACTTAGAAATTTTAGAAATCCGAACACCACCAGATGGTTGGATGACTCAGCCGAAAAGGTTCCTAGAAGAAGTCATGCTCCCGGAAGATCCCTTACAAGCAAAACGTATCAGGTATAGATCAGCAAGGTACACATTGATTGGAGAACTATACAGAAGGGGGTATTCCTAAACACTCCAAAGATGTGTGTTAGAGGAAGATGCATATCAGATATTATAGGAAATCCATGGAGGAGTTTGCAAAAACCATACTGGGGGTAAAAGTTTGGCACACAAGGTACTTAGGCAAGGCTATTATTGGCCTACTCTGTTCTCAGATGCACAGCAGTGTTCAGAAAGTTGCAATACTTGCCAAGGGATTGCTAATGACATCCGACAGCCCCCTCAGTAGCTCAGAAACCTTACGTCCCTATGGCTTTTTCCATGTGGGGTTTGGATCTAATCGACCCAATACCAGCCGATGACAGGGGGTGGAGCGAAGTATGCCATAGTAGCCGTTGACTATTTCACGAAGTGGCTAGAAGCTGAAGCAGTAGTTCATATCACAGAAGCAAACACCAAAATTTCATGAAAAAGAATATACTTTATAGGTTTGGAGTCCCAAACACTATAATCACTGACAATGGCACTCAGTTCGACAACCTGAAATTCAGACAGCTGTGCAAAGAGTACCAGATTGCCAATTACTAAGCCACACCTGCCCACCCTCAAACAAATGGGCAGGTGGAAGCAGTGAACAAAATCATCAAGCACACAATCAAAGTAAAGCTAGATGCCAAGAAAGGAAGCTGGGTTGAAAAGCTTCCCGAAGTATTATGGGTGTATCAGACAACATCTAGAACTTCAATAGGAGAGACTCCATTCACTTTAGCATTTGGAACAGAAGTTGTTATCCCTATAGTGACGTCATATACATCACCCCGTGTCAGGCTATATGATGAAGATCAGAACGTTGATATGCTATTACAAAGTCTAGATGGGCTAGAAGAGAAAAGGGAGAAATCCCGAATACGAAATATGGCATATCAACAAATAGTAGCTCGCCACTACAACTCTCACGTTCGGGTCACAAAATTCCAGCTAGGAGACCTGGTACTCAAGAAGGTGTCATTGAACATAAAAAATAAAGCTGCAGGTTCCCTGGCTGACAAATGGGAAGGCCTGAACAAAGTCCAAGGAATAACTGGCCATGGAGCATATTGGATTGCACGACTCAATGGAGGGGGTTTTACCCCGACCATGCAATGCCCAATATCTGAAGATTTTTTATCCTTAAATTATTTTTTGTTTTTTTTCTAGTCAGGACAATTTTAGTTAGGATAAATATTAGTTGTGGAATTTAAAACTTTATTGATTTTGCAGTTATCGAACTCAGGATTTCCAAAAGAAACGCATCGAACTCGGGATTTCTAAAAGAAAACATATGATAATAAGAACATATGAAAGACAAGCATAATAATAAGAACATGCAAATAGAATACTCGGGACCATTAAATCCCGAATGGATGGAGAAGCTCGAAGGAGCATGCCAACCGAGCAAGGTCAAATGACCTTAGCAAAAAGGCAAACCTGATGCACCTGTTCGGGACGCTATAGGGAAAAATTCCTATGAAATGCGTAGCTGTGTTAAGCAATTCAAAAAGCTTAACGATTCGGTAAACCCTTGAACATAAAAACTGGGGAGACGTCCTCGGTAATGCGTAAGGACTCGAACATATGATTATGGTGAGCTATGATGTAATGTTCGGGTAGCAACCGTGTATGTAACACAAGTATAAATCTACTTGTCTGTTTTAAGACGACACAGTTAATAATACTAGCAAGTTTAATAAGATACTTGGCATAAAGATTACAAGAGCCAATTTAATATGATACTTGGCATTAAAATTATTCGGGTAACAAACGGTTTAATAAGATACTCAGTGAAGTTACCCGAACATCAGAGTTAGCCAGTTTAATAAGATACTTGGCATAAAGATTATAAGAGCCAGTTTAATAAGATACTTGGCATTAAAATTATTCAGGTGACAAACAGGTTAAATAAGATGCTCGGTGAAGTTACCCGAGCATCAGAGTTAGCCAGTTTAATAATATACTTTGTATGAAGATTACAAGAGCCAATTTAATAAGATACTTAGCATTAAAATTATTCGAGTGACAAACGGTTTAATAAGATACTCGGTGAAGTTACCCGAACATCAGAAAGTCAGTTTAATAAGGTACTTGGCATAAAGATCACAAGAGCCAGTTTAATAAGATACTTGGAGTTTAAAGCTATTCGGGTAAACAACCGGTTTAATAAGATACTCGGTGAAGTTACCCAAACATTAAAGAGTTTAATAAGATACTCGGCAACAGATTCAAGTTAAAAATAATTTTCGAGCAAAGAATCAAGATTAAGACTATTTGGTTCAGAAGCTGCTCGGGATTTTATTGATCTTTCAAAATAATAGTTGCAGTTTTACAAAAAGAATCATTACAAAAAAATTCTTTACAAAGAATTGTTAAGTAAAGAATCCTATCTACAAAAATCAGGATTGTCAGGATTTGGAGCTCTTACCAATGCTCAGGTCTGGCACCATCTCGTATTCACGGAGCAGACTCTCATTAGAAAGCCAATCAATCATGTCGGCCGAATCGTCCATCCATTGGCTGTAATCGTCTCCTGGGATCAGCCCTACATCAGGCACCACACCCTCTACGACTAACTCTCCACTTGCGTAAAAAGTCGAGAGAGAATGCTCAGATGGAACCTCCAAATGCATGGGATGAGTCTCATTGCCTCGGCTGCGGCAGTAAGCCCTCCATTCTTTCATCTGAATCCGAAGAGATTCCAAGGACCGATCCACATGATGTTTTATTGACAGCTCCCAGTTAGTTCAGGCCTTCTCAGTCGCCCTATCCTTAACTTTGAAGAACACACCCGCTGAAACTAGGCCCCACTGAAACTCTCGAAGGAGGAGGGCATCGTAGGTAGGGGATCTTTTAAAATTATCCACCCCTTGGACTTCAAGTTCCGGTATAGCTTCTCGGGATGAGGATTCGACTGTCAGAGCCAGGCGTTTAAATCTTTGATTTTCTGCTCATACGCCGACTTGGACTGCTCCGCTTCTAGCTCAGCCTTAAGCATGGATTCTTGGGCAGAGGACAACAAATTTTGAGGTGATATTGCATTCTCCTCTGCCAAATAAGCTTTCTTCTCGGCTTCAACCTGCTTTGCCAAGCAGTGGTCGGCAAAAACTTATGCAGAACCAACCTCTTGTTGATAAGCCGTTTCGACCTGAGCACGTTGATCCTCACTCTCCTTCAGCTGAGCTTCGAGACGTCTTATTCTATCAGCTTGATATTGCTGCATCTGAACCAGCTTAGGAACTCGGCCACCATCTATAAAAAAGTTCAATCAAAAATATGCCAAACAAACAAAGCAACTAAAGGAAGTTAAGAATAACTTACATAAGAAGCACCATTAAAAACATTTTGAAGGCGTTCAATCAGAGAGCCATTCCGAAAGCAGCTCTAGCGGTCACCTCCGATAAAAGCCTGAACAGATGATATCTCCCACAGTATATCCTGGGGAGAAGGATGTAAAGGAACCCCCGAGGGTTCAGCCCCAAGATCTTCAACCTTGGGAGGAGGGGAACCCCTGTTCGGCTCTAAAGCCTCCACATCCGCCGATGGTCCAACATCAGCACCCGGGTGAGTCTCAGCTATAATATCTTTATTGCTGAAGTCGATGAAATAGACCACCCGAGGGACCTTGAGAGGACGAGTTGGAGAGCTGATTGTCTTACATTTCTCACCCCGAGAGCGGTGGAAACTAAGATCAGCTGTGGGATCTTCCTGAGTGTCATCACGAAAGGCTTCAAAAAATTTGGGACCTATATGTACCTATCCCACAGAGGTATTACCTTTATCACCGGTGTTAGTCTGCTCGGTAGGCTCCTCACTAAGACCTTCCCTCTACCCTTTCCCGTCGCCAGGCAGCTGAGTAACGGTCGGGCCACTTGGAACACTAGTTTCCCCAGCTGTCGGTTGAACAATGTCCTCAGGGACATCTTCAGGAAATAGCTCTTCAATCGCATCAGTCTCCTTATCGGACTCAGGTGGGGCGATGCCTTCATTGCCTTAACGAGAAGCTTATTTTCGACTCGCCTGAAGAATAGACTTCACTTGGCGAGCCTGAAGATCGCAGACGATGTCCGTATAATACACTTAAAAAAAAGGGAACCATGTTAGAATATAAAATCAAAAAATAATAATAGAAAGAGGGCCACAAAGATCACTTACATCGCCTGCGGTGACCCGAAATCTGTTTAAGTAAGCTGAACTCTATCATCTTCGACTTAGTAAAGAGATAAGTCTTGCTTCTCTTTTCCAGAGTGCAACTGCTGCCCGAGTAAGTCTGGTCAGCTCAACATCGCTATAATCAATTTTCTTCTTGTTCCATATCTCGGGGGAACAGAAGAAACGGGGGACTTTCAACACCGCCCGTGTATCCCTATATCTGAGGGTAACTTAAAGATCGAGACTCCCTCTGATGAAAAACCAACTATTCTTCCAGAACTTGTTGGATGTAGGGAATCCCCATACAAAACCCCTCTTTTTAGGGTCATCAGAGATATCATCTTCCCGATTCACCTTTGTCCTCTTGGGGACCCAACAGTTTGGCAAATTAGACATGAGGAAATAGGTTCTTGTCTTGCCAGACTGCCTCAGCATGAAGAAGTGCCTGATTTCACTCGGGGAGGGAGGCGACAGGTTCATCCAGCTGAACATGTGCCATATGCACATCAAGATTTCGTAGCTGTTCGGGGACAGTTGGGCAGGAGCGATCCCTACTTCTGCCAGAAACCAGGCGATGAATGGCTGAAAAAGGAGAGTGACGCCGCAGCAAAGCATGGATCTATAAATTGCCACCATGCCCGTGGGAGGATTCCACGCGGCTCTATCACCCGCTGGAATCAAAGTGACCGGATTAGGCAAATCGAATCGGGAGCAATACTTCTCTATTTCATCTGGCCTAACCAAATTTGGCTCGGTATCAAATCCTTTCGGGCAGTCAACAGAGAAAGTGAGACGAGATGCCTTGAATGTCTCTTCGACATCGTTCTCGTTGATAGTCTGCTCCCTTATCTGAATATCTCCCGAGTTGTGCTTACGAACTTCACTTCTGTTTTGATGTTTTCCCATCCTTACAAGAGGTACCCTGTGATCAGAAATGTCAGAATCAGAACTAGATGAAGATTTGGATACATGGCTAAAAGTGATGTCGGGGTAAAGCCCAGAAACATCATCTTCTAAAAATTGAGGTTCATCAGTAAGGATTTCCCCCAGTAATCTTCTGATGCAAGATGCCTACTTGAAATCCCCACGTTCTAATGCATCAAGAGAGACATTAAAAAGATGATGACGAGAAGATGGCTCTATTAAAACTAACCTTGAATAAAGTTTGATGCAAGATCTTCAACGGATAATCACGACCTTCTGCGTAAAGAGATCTGGGTTCGACAAATTTTTTCTGCTGAAAATTGCTGAGAATGAACCAACTCTGTCACTCAGTGAAGAATTTAAAGGATGATGGCATGAAACCCTAGAATTTCAAGGCGGGAAAAAATGATGAGGTTTGATGACATAGGCGGTGCACGGGGAAACGCGTGAGTCATTTCTCATAAATGATATCGAAAAATGAAGAGGCAAGAGACACGTGTCAAAAAGAAAACTGGATTTCGCCTTCAGAACTCCAAAACGTCACAATCATTAAAGATCTTGCGTAAGGAGGAAAATCGAATTTACAGAGTCACCATTAAGACATGTCATTATGACAAGATATTTACTCGGATACTGAAATGATATTGAAAAAACTGATTAAAATACTTTTGCCTGAAATAAAACCTTGTTCAATAAAAATATTTTAAGAGGGTATTGTCATATGTGAATTTTATCGCATGTACACGTCATCAACAAAGAGGATAAATTGCCAGGTGGATATCCGAATAGGCATTCAGAAAATATCCTATAAGACATCGTCGAAGAAGAGAAAACCTGAGTAAGCAGATGTTGAATAAAACCTACTCAGGGTCAATCAACGTTATATACTACTCGGGATCAGTTAACGACACTCGGGACTAGTTAAATGACGCTTCTACTCGGGATTAAATGATGTTACTCGGGACCAGCGGGTATTATCCTTGCTCAGGATAAATATGAAGAAAACTGAATAAAAAGCCTAGCGCCTAGTTCACACGGATTAGGCCATTAAATACACGAAGATATCCATATCAAGAAGGAATCCCAAAGAGAAAAGAATACTGAGCTGGAATGGTTCCCAATCAGGCAACAACTTTATTTCTTTAAAAAGACTACGCTTTTATATAAGGAAACAAGTCCAAATTGGACTACATTACTAGAATCCTATTCGATTTCAATACAAGACTCTGAAACAAGAAAGAAGACAGTTCGCTTCAAGCAAGTAATCATAATTAAATACAAAGATCTATTACTTGTACAAAGCAGATTAGGGCTCTATAAACATATAAATAAACCCATAATCTGGCCAAAAGTAAAAGATAGATAGCAATCATAGAAAAATACAGAGAGAAGAAAGAGAGATCGAGAGCTTGTAACATTATAAATTCATAGTGGATTTCGGCTCGATGGATCATTCAACCACTCTTGGACGTTTCTCCGGTTATCAGAGTTTTACCACATAAAAAACTTGTCTTGGTTACTTTCTCCTTCTCTTTCTCTTTAAAAATCACAGCCGAAATCCAATCCTTGTTGGCTTTTCTGATACAATCCAGAAATCAACGTCAACAGTACTGCTCGGGAACCGTAATTTCCAAAATGTGCAAGTTAATAGCCTTAGATAATTGATACTAAAATCTTTAACAAGAACCAGCATTGTTAAGGAACCATAAGCTTCGAATTTCCGAGCAATAAAAGTACCACATCAACCCAATAAATCTAATAATCTGTTACCAATGCAAAATGACCTTGATCCAACAAGATCTATATGCTTCTACTTAGTCAATGCCTCACAAAATTTGTCAAAATTTAAGTAATCACAAAAATGAACAAAAGCATAGCACAACCAAACAACCTACAACAATTAACAATTAATCCAATATAAATTTATAAACATTTTAAACACTTCAACCCATAAAAAAAATCAGTATAAATCTTCAAATATAACCCAATTATGACAACAAATTACCCTATAACAGTTACACCTAGCCGAAATAACAAAATTAATAAAATCTAAAAAACAAAATAATAAAAAATGATAATAATAACTTTAACTAAAAAAAAAGAAGAGAAAAACATAAATCAGAAACTTAGAACTCATATCAACAGATGGAGAGGTAATGACTTCTTCATTTTAGCTACTGCTTCTGCGATATCTGTCAACACTCGACACATGCTATAGACAACTTCTGTTGCTCACAAAAGGAAAAACCCACTAATAAAAATTAAAAAAAAACATACGGCAGCAATGCAGACACACAGTTACCTACCAATGGAATTTGATGAACAGACAAGTTTGGTTGAACTAGATCAGCGAATTAGTTCAACGAATTGTTACAAAAGAAATTTCCATATCACAAAACAAATAAGAAGAGGATTAAAAATAATCTAAAAATAAATAAGTAATTACCTGAGATTTCTTATATGAGATTTGAAAATAATCTAGAAGAGGATTAAAGAAATCGACGAGAAGAATTGTGAAAGAGACAACGACGACGAATTCAAAGAAAATCACCATCGATTTTGACAAATATAGGGTTTGTGATCTCTTCCATTGCCGTGAAAACCTAGTTTTCAAAATCCCCAAAATGAAAATCAAGTTTCCAGACAAAATAATACGAAGGACAGTTTTGTATTTTAATAAAATTATAAGTTTATTTTAGGTATTTCATAAAATATAATTTTACTTGGGAAATAAGCAGCTTAGAAAAGTAACCCTCTTCCAATTTTTGAAAATCAGCTTATATGTCAAGCAACTTGAGAAATAATACGCTTTTAGATGATTTACCAAATACCTTTTGGATTATAGATTATGAAATAAGTGATTATTTCTTAAGTTTAAGCAATCTCAAACATAACTTTAAGCACTAAGTCTTCTGTATGAGGTGGCAAAACAACGATTCAATAAAGGACATTTCAATAAAGACCACTATGTTTGTTTGCATATATATATGACTTTCGATTGTAATCGTTTGTTGGTCAGCTGAATCACTTCAAAATCAAATACACAAGTTCTCTCTCTCTTGTGTCTCTCCTGTCTCTCACTCTATCTCTCATCTCATATATTTCATTTTTATTCTATTGTTCTTCATTTTATTTACAACACATTATCAGTACGATTATAGTCTAGGCAAGGCAAGTAAGCAGCAAGTAGCAATTTTGTTCCACAGAAAGTTCTTGAGAGTTTAGTTTTTGTTTTGATCAATTCTTGAAATTTCAAAGTGCTTGAATCGCTTTTTGGAGGATACCATTGTGTTCTTCTCAAAAATACAATTCTGACGCCACTGACCGTATCTCAAACGGAGCTCTAACGAACTCTCTAGCTATGGTCAAATTTCTAGAATTTTTCTGTAAAATTTTCCAAGGAAAAAGATGACCTGTCTGCTGCAACATCAGCCACCCGTAAGCACCACATCAGTGCTCAGCCAGTGCAGCATCAGTGCCCAGCCAGCACCACATCTACAATGATTTAGTGCCATCAGTAATATGCCATGTCAGCGCCATATCGCCAATCAGGCATATTATATAACAATCAAAGAATATTCCATTACCGTTAGAATATTATGTTAGCCAACTAAGTTTAGAATTTTTTTCCCAACTTAGTGTAATTTTCACCCTGTTTTCAGCCAATGTTGACCTATTTTCAACTATTTTGACCGTTCTGAACGCAACTGAGCCATCAGTTTCAACTAATTCTACTTGTAAGCAATGTTTTGACTTATCCAGTATTTATTAACTCTGTTTTCAGGCATGATGGAAGATCTAGATATCTAGCATGTTTGCGTATATGTAAAAAGGATCCCCTGATGGGTGATTTACTACCATCTCAACATTTTGAATCTTTTTATATAGTTCCATATAACAAAATTGCTTATGATATCAACAGAACCTATATATTATAGTTCTTGAATTTTTTTTATACACATATCAGGTGAACTCATGTCCCTGAAATCATTTATATTTATGCAATATATGAGACTGACTAATGTTGTGTCTCTAGATAAATTGTTCAAATACCCAACATTTATGTTTATGATAAATTGTTCAAATACCCAACATTTATGTTTATACAATATAGGAGATTGGCTTATGCTGTGTCTCCAGATAAATTGATATAATTATTATGTTATTTATACATTCGTATTATTTATTTATACGTAATATATGAGATCGGCTAGACCAACTATAACTAGAACTTAAAGTTTATGGATTTATGATATTTAAGTTGGCCTATTTTTGACAACCAATGAGAACCTGGAGTTCAAGATCCAATATTATATACATGAATGTCATACGACACAGTTTTGAAAACCGATGAGAACCTGAAGTTCTGGATCCAGTGTTATATACATGAATGTCATACTTCATTATTTGGAACCTAGGGTTTCAAACCCGTTCAGAATCTGAAGTTATCTCATACATATGAAGTGATATGTTTACATGTCTTTTATTTGAGATAATGATCTACACATCTAACATGATATTGTGCATATCATAAAAAAGATTTAAGATAGTAACGAATAATGAAATTGAAATTAATATTTTATCTATTTCATAAACATCCAACAAGTGTTGTGAGTATCATAAAAATAATTTAAGATCCTAACGAATAATGAAATCGAAAATAATATTTTATCCATTCCATACACATCCAGCAAGATGTTGTGAGTATTGTAAAAAAAGTTTTAAGATCCTAACGTATCATTCATTTGAAAAAAAAATCTACACATCAAGCAGAATATTGTGAGTATCATAAAAGGATTTAAGATCATAATATCACGTATAATGGGGCTTGTAAAGAATATTTTATCCATTTTATACTTGCTCCTGAAAGAGCAATATCAAGATAATAAATTTGGATATATTTACATTCATGAGATATCAAAACATACCCCAAGAGTGGATGTTTGTAAATGACAAGAGAAAAAGATTTATAGAATAAACCTATTAAAAGGGGGAGGGGGAGGGGGAGGGGTTTGGGGGGAGGTGGGATGGCGGGAGTGGGGTGGGTGTGGAGATTATTATCGTTTCAGATGAGATATAAAATGGTATTACATATAATGTCCATAAAATTACCATAAGAGAAATATATGTCTTGTCGAGAGTGCAACGACTCATACAGTTCTGCGGAGTCAAATATATTTTATGAATTTGACTTTGCTCTGAGCAAATGTTAATAATGTATCAGGTCTAACGAATCTAATTGAAAACTATGGAAGAGTCAGGATATTGTTATCAAACAATATTAAATTATGTATCAATTATACTTGATATTTTTCAAGCTGAAAGAAATATGCTTAGTTCAAAGACATATAAAGTTAATACCATATCAGATCCAATGAATCTGATAAAAGGCTCTAGAAGAGCCAGAATCTTATTACCAGATGATATTAAATTGTGTATCAACGATGCTTTATATCATTCAAATAGAATATAAAGGAATATGCTTAGTTTAAAAGATATATGGAGGAAGGGATATCATATTAAAACTTTGAGTAATGATAATGTTTAATATATATGCATTACTTCTCATGATTCATGCCAGAAACTCATTATAGTAAAGCTGCATGCTTTTTCATCTGAATTATATTACACTATTATAAAGAGTGTAGATGTTTATGTAGTTATGAATCAAGAGTTTCTAGATCCAAAAATGTTTGTACTTTGGAGTGACCGTATCAATCACCCAGGATCTACAATGAAGCGTAAAATCATTGAAAACTCTTATGGATATCCATTAAAGAACCAGAAGATATTTTATCCAATGAGAACTTATGCACTGCATGTTCACAGGGGAAACTAGCAGTAAAACCATCTTATTCTAAAAGTTGGTTTTGAATCCTCATCATTTTTACAAAGAATTCAAGAGGATATATGTGGACACATTCATCCACCAATGATACCTTTCATTATTATATGGTTCTAATTGATCCATCTACGAGATGATCACATGCTTGTTTATTATCAAACATCTCCATATTACTTGCACCGATTATTTTGTTTCTCAGGTATATTAAGTTGATTGAACTTACTAGATATTTGATGAATATTACAAAGCAGTTGGGAATGATGTTCAACATCTAGTTTTCAGATATACTCATAATCAAAATGAATCACGAGAATCACTTATCAAACGTCACCAGGTAATTACAAGAACTTTGTTTTTCGTTACAATTACTGATTTCTATTTAGGGGCTTACTCTCTTTTAAGATATTTGATTGTGTTGTATTTCTCATTATTGAATTTCTGGCATGATCTAAGATAAGGTTCCTATATTATTATGAGATTAGTGTTGATTTTGAATAATCTTTGATTAGATCATTTAAACTTCTGATAGTTCATGTTTTTAAGCACAATTTGTATATTATCATGTTGATTAATTTCCAAATGGAAAGTTTCTCCAGAAGAGAAGAGTAAATGAAAACTCTTATACAAAATGGAGATACTGGGTCGGTTATATATATATATATATAAATGTATCTCATTTCAATATTTGTATTTCTCAAATACGAAAGATAACTGATCATCAGATGATTGTTAATCTATTACCTGGTATATTAAAGGTAACAAAAATTTATAAGTTGCCATCTCATAAACCCTGTCCGGGGTAATTGTTCCTGTAGAATAAACGGAGTAAAATGCAACAAATAAATCATCTGATGCATATCATAAGCTTGTAAACCTTTTTTTAAAGGTACTGTTATCAAGATCCTAACATAAACTCGAGTTATGACTAATTCTACTTTCTTTAAATCAACAATATAAAAGTTTGATATATCTCAATAGAGATACAAGTATATTCAAATTAAGAAAAATTCAATACAAGTCTATGAAGTAACTAAATCAAGAATATAGAAATTGAGAAAATTTCTATAAATCATATAAAAGAAATGTGAGATCATAAGGAAACAATCATTGATGATGTATTTTTATACACAGTAGCGCTATTGAAATTAAAGATGATAATTATGATATTCTTAATATCAATGATTGTAAATAAAAGGCACGAAAGGCCTATATGAAAATAAACAATTTAAGAAGAATTGACTTCATATGCCAAATATAAAGAGTTTAGACCAATAGTACTCCAAACACCTGGAGATGTCAAACTAGTTGGATACTAATGGGTTTTTATACGGAAACATAATGAGTAAAATGAGATCGTGAGATATGAGACAGGACTCGAAGTACAAGATTTCCCACATAAAGTTGGTACTGTATTAAAAGTATTGAATACGATTGCGTTCCAAATTTTTGATAAATTTGGTTGCCTTTGAAGGCTTGAAATACGTCTTCTAGACGTAGTAATCATTTATCTATAAGATTCACTCAGTACAGATATTTATAATCCATGAAGGATTTAAAATGATAGAAGCATATAAATTGAGATCTCGTAACCTGTATTTGATGAACATACAAAAATCCTTAAATTGATTAAAAAAAATATGAACAGATTTGGTATAACCGTCTCAGTTAATGTCCGGTAAGATAAGTATATAATAAGTCATATTATATACTCAAGTGACTTCATAAAGAAATATGAAAGAAAATATTGTCTCGACCTGAAGATCGAGTATAGATCAAATGAAATGATTTTCTATCAATCAGAATATGTTTAAAAGATTATGAAAAAATTCCATATGGATATTACGCTATAAAGCAATTCATTGATTCCCCCCCACCCCACCCCACCCCCCTACCCCCCCTTCAAGTCCCCCCAATAGTCATTTATGATGATATTTTATGAAATAAATATCTCTGTGTAAGCTTAGCAAAAAAAAAATAATAATAATTTGCTTCAAAAGAATTTTTATAAGTGGGGCATCCTATCGGGGGGAGCATATCAAATGAAGTATATCAATTATGTTGGGGCATATGTACATTGTACCCTTTTTTCCTTCCAATAAGGTTTTTGTCCCATTGGATTTTCCTGATAAGGTTTTAATAAGTCGATTCTCTAAGCACACCCAAAAATCATTTGATCTATAAAGATCATCATAAATATTACATTAATCCAGTTGATCATCATATATATATATATATATATATATATATATATATTACCTTGATCAAGAAGATCATCGTAAATATAACTTTGATCTTGTTAATTATCGTATATATGTTACATTAATCTAGAAGATTATCATAATATTACTTTGATTCGACAGATCAATGGATGTTATCGCTATGGTTTTTATCCCATTTGGTTTTTTTTAGTAAAATATAAATGTGAGAAATGTTTTGAAGAAAAAAAAAATTCTAGACATATGTGCACTATATTCTTTTTCCCTTCAATCAGGTTTTATCCCACTGGATTCCAGATAAGATTTTTAACGAGTTAGTTTTGAAAACGTCCAACACCACATGATCTAAAAGATAATTGTATATAGAGGTATTATTATTTTTTCAACCTTACTTATGAGGTATTATTCATTTTACACCTTCTAGTTTTCAACCGTTAGTTTTGGATGGAAAATTGGTGTTCTGACATCTGCATGTTGCGAAATTACAGTGTTTCCCTTGAAATCTTTTGAATTTTAATGGGACAATTTTGCCTTTCCAATGTGACCATTCCATCTATTTTTATAACCATCATCATCATCAACACCAACCCAGAACATCATCATCAACAACATACCAAATCCAGAACACCATACCACACGGAAACTCATCATCAACACCACCAAACCCAGAATATCATCAATCTCCAAAAATCACAATCGAAACCGAAACCAAAACCACCAAAACCAAAACAGACCCTGAAAAACCACCACAAATCCAAAAATCATCATTCTTTCTCTTCTCTCTGTCTCACAGAAAACTCCCATCACAACCATAAATGGAAGAAAAAAATTCAAAATCAAAATACAATTACCAAAAGATAAGAAAAAAGAAATTGAAATTGAAAAAAAGAAGCCTATCAAACACAAACTCAAACCCAAATACATATCTTCAAAATCCAAACCCACACTCACACGACCACCACCATTCCACAGTCAACCACACCCACCATATCCACCACTAGATTCAACAATCCAAACCGTCAAAATCCAGAAAACAATATTAATAAAAAAGAGGAAAAACGTGAACAAATAGAAAAGTGATCCTGGAGGCGGTGAGATGAGGACGAAGGAGGGAGACATGCCATATCGTCCACAACCACTAGAATTGTTGTCGGTGGCCTACCTTGCCAGCGAAGACGTGCGGAGGAGAGAGGTGGGAGGGGGTGAAAAAAAAGAGAGTGAATACAAAAATACAGTACGATGTGAGTGAAAAATAATCGATAGGCTTGTGGAAAACAAATCTGGGTAATAGAGATTTTCAAAGACTAGTTAACGGATTTATAGATGAGGTGATTGATATTGGATTTTTTTTTTTTTTT
Source organism: Dipteronia dyeriana (assembly GCA_032871835.1). Classification (NCBI taxonomy): domain Eukaryota; kingdom Viridiplantae; phylum Streptophyta; class Magnoliopsida; order Sapindales; family Sapindaceae; genus Dipteronia; species Dipteronia dyeriana. Next base: position 83,856,746 of record CM065297.1, read on the forward strand.
GTTTCTATTTGGTGCTGAGATGAAGAGAGTTTTAATGTTATTTATTATTATTTTAATTAGTTTTATATAATAATTTTATTTTTATTGATGTTTTAGGATAAAGTTACCTAATTACCCTTTAGATTTTTCAAATGTTTAACATTTGATTAAAGGATTCTAACGACAGGCTGTATTTTGACTATTAACTTAAATTGTACGGTGGATTTTGGTCATTGCTTAAAATAGAGGGTAAAAAATAACCAATATCTCAGAAATGAGAGTGGAAAATTATAATATCCTTAATATATATATATATATATATATTGTTATCTAGATTTTTTATCCCACTAGATTTTTTTTTATATATATTAAAATACAAATATGGAAATCCAAGGAGAAATGTTATAACATGTTGGTTTCACCGCTTCTATCTTAACGGTTGATAATCACCACTTGATAGGCCAAACAAACATTTCCACCGCTTGAAGCATTTAACTTGATCACTAATTCTTTGGTGTGAGGTGGCAAAGCAAAGATTCAATAAAGGAAATTACAATAAAGACTACTATGTTTGTTTTCCTATATATACGACTTTCAATTGTAATCATTGGTTGATCAGCTGAATCACTTAAAAATCAAATACACAAGTTCTCTTTCTCTCGTCTCTCACTCTATCTCTCATCTGATATACTTCATTTATTATTCTATTGTTCTTCATTTTATTTATAATATATATATATATATATATATATATATACATTTAAAATATTACAATAATTCAGGATTTTGAGGAGACATAACTCAATTCCATTAAAATATGATGTAAATGTATAGGGTATACCATTCTATCAACATTTTCTTATCAAAAAAATATATTTAATATAAAATTTAAGATTCATGCCGTCATCTATATACACCGTACCTATTTATAGATAAATAAATAAAAACCACATAAATTTAAGCACACTATAAAAAAAACCTATTAGTGACGAACTATTTCCAACGACATTAATGGTACTTTTTCTAACTGCCTTATTAGTGCCATCGGAAATGAGCAAAAATGTGATGTCACATTTCCGACGGCCCAATGATCATCGGAAATATTCGACTAAGCCGTCAATGTTGTCCCCAGAAGTGCCGTCGGAAATTAGTAAAAATGTAATATCACATTTTCGATAGCCCAATGACCTTGGAAATAGTATTTGTGCCGTTGGAAATGAGGAAAAAGTAATACAACATTTCCGACGGTACTTTTTAGTGCTGTCGAAAATAATGAAAAAAAAAGTAGTAACTAATTTATTAGTATTATATTAATTAATACATTATAACGAAATTATACACTACAAAAAATTTTGACTTGTAGATCAATATTTTAAATGTATCACTATATGTGTTAATTTTATTTTATCTATCACTCTTTTTTTTAACAAAATCAATGCCAAAGTTTTTGTCAAATATTTTGATTAAATTTTTTATTTTTTTAAATAATGTCATTGATAATATATAAAAAAACGTAAAATTTATGATGATTACTTCAAGAAAATTAGGTAATAGGGACCAGATATTTGAGACAAAATAATAGTACTAATAAGAAGTCTACTTTATGGGTACATCTGACTAAATTAACTAAATATAAAATATACCAAAATTATTAATAATTACAAGAACATTTAGTTATTTTAATTATGTTTAGTGACACTACTATATCAAACTAAAAAAAAAACTCTAATATATTTTTTTAATATCTATATGTTTATCATACAAAATAATAATTTTTTTTACTGAAATAAGTTAAAAATTTTAATTAATAAAAATTAGTAATTTTTTTAGTAAAATGTTGGTTATAAAAAATAGAATCAATAAGGATATAATATACCATGTTTATGGTCCTAAAATTTATAAACCACCTAAATAGACAAATAAATCATATAGAATAATATAATAATAGTTTTTTCTACTTTTGATGTGGTTGCGACATATGACAATCATAAATATTATTAATTTTTTATTTTTTTTAAATACATCATATCTATACATCAATATATCATATATTATCATATCATATATATAGTATATCATATCATACATCATATATAATAATATAATAATAGTTTTTTTTTTACTTTTGATGTGGTTGCGACATGTGCCAATCATAAATATTATTATTTATTACTATTTTTAATATATCATATATATATCATATATAATAATATAATAATAGTTTTTTTCCTACTTTTGATGTGGTTGCGACACGTGACAATCATAAATGTATTTAATCTTTTAAAAATATATATCATATATCATATCATAACATCATATACCATATATAATAATATAATAGTAGTCTTTTTCCTACTTTTGATGTGGTTGCGACATGTAACAATCATAAATGTTATTAATTTTTTTTTTTAATATATCATAAATCATATCATATATCATATATAATCATATATAATCATATCATATATAATAATATAATTGTAAGTGTCTCATTTTACGATTTGACTTATTTCGTTGACAAAATCACAATTGGGGATTGTAAACGGTAGATTAGGATTTGAAGATTTCCCATCATCAAGACATTAGACTCCAAGTGCATCAAGAAAGATAGATTACTTGACTCTACTCTTATTTGAATAGATGTAATTGTACACACTTACTTGCATGCTTTGTATTCTTGTTTATTTGTTTTTTAGTGATGCATTTCATGCCATTCATCACCTCCACACTTGCACATAAGTTAGTGTGTTTGTGTTTGCCTGGAAAGGAGGATTTTCCTCTTCACCGCTGTGCAGGTCACTGGCTATGCACTTACCTCCGCCGTAATCCTAACAACAATTGGTTCCAGAAGCTGCATGTTTTAGGGACCGCGGCCTGTGAATTTGTCTGCACAGCGGTCCTTACAACGGTATTCACCAGTAAGCCCATGTTGTTTATACCACGGCCTGTGATCTTGCATGCCTAGCTGTCACCACCATGGTGTTGCCTAGATGGTGCACCGTTACATATACCATGGTCTAGACAACTTGCTCAAGTCGTTATCCAGCCAGCGGTAATGAGGGGTTTTTGTTGCCAATTTTCAAAACGGCGTCATATCATCTAGGGCTTCATATATATATATATATATATATATATATATATATATATATATACACACATATATATATGTATATGTTAGAGCTTTAGAATTTGTTTCTCTCATTCCATTTAGAGCTAAGGAGTGACTTGTAAGGCAAGAAAGCAAGAAACAATTTTTATTGCTCAAAACCAAATTACCCGTCATTCATTCATGTTTCAAGCTTCATCTAGCATCATCTAGGATGTTTCTAAGCATGGGTATTCATCTATATAGTTGACTTGGTAAGTAGAACATCATCCTCATCTATTTTCATGTTCTTGCTTAACAAGGAGCCTATTTTATGACTTGTTTGCATTTAAACTAGGATTTTAATTACAAGTTGATTTGTTGGGTTGTTGTATTGTGATAGCTATTGCATCTAGGATTGTTTTTCATTTCATATAGCTAAGTTGTATGCATGCCATATAGCAATATGATATCTAGGAATGTGTTAAATGTCGTCATTAAATGTGTTAACCTAGCATTTGTGCAATTAGAATATCTTTCATATTCACTTTAGGTTGCATATCTCTTCTCTTTAAGAGTAAGTCTTGTATTTACCGTGGGTAAAATTCAAGCAATAGTCGATTGTTGCTATAAAATGCCTGTTGGTAGGAAAAACGGATTAGTAACCATATAGGTGTGATTTGGTCAACCTAGGTTGTAATCGTTTTTACAAATAGTGGATTTGAAGGCTCGATTGGCTAGTTATTAGCTAATCTCATTGTTTTTACCAGTCGAAGGTTTTCCATATAAATTCAAGTGTTATTTATTTTCTACACCTTTACTTGAATTTATTGTTTGATTGTTGTGGGGTGTTTTTTTTTTATGTAATATTGATTAATCGAAAAGATTGGTAATTGATTCGATTAAAACCTACTCACCCCCTTTAGGTTAAATAGACACACTTTAAGTTTATTTTCAATTGGTATCAGTGCGGATTCCTAGACATAATTAGATGATCTAAGCTCTTTATTGTGTCTTACATTTTTGCATTTATTTGTTGCACCTCATTTACATCTCATTCATAATCCTCAAACACTATGAGTGAGAACACTGGTGGACAGGAAAGAGCCTCAAGCACAAGACCACTTTCGCTAAATAGGGTGAGCTATGCTTCGTGGAAAGGCAAGATGGAGCCATACCTTTGCCAAATACATGGATGTGCATGGATGACAATTGAAGATGGGTACATTCCTCCATCAATGACCTTCGATGATGGTAATGATGTTTCTAAGCCTAAGTCTTAATGGAGCACACATGAATTTGTATCTTTTAAGTGGATCAACAAGGCAATGCATGCCATCTTGTATGCCATGGATGGCATCCATTACAAGTTGATTCAAAAAACTAGGAATGCTAAAGAGGCATGAGAGATTCTAGGGATGGCTCATGAAGGAACCAAAGTAGTTAAGGACTCCAAGCTCCAAGTCCTTCAAATGCAATTTATGACCATTAGGATGGAAGGGGATGAATGCTTCAACGACTTTCAAGTGAAGTTGATGGATACAGTCAATCAAAACCATCAACTTGGTGACCATTATTCGGATATGAGGATCAAGCAAAAGATTATGAGGTCGCTTCCGGTAAGATTTGAGTCAAAGGTGATGGCACTTGAAGGGAATAGTGACTATAAGAACATGAAGCCAAGTGAAGTCATTGGAAGACTTCTAGCTCATGAGTCTAGATGGACTCCTACTCCTACACCTCTAAAGAAGCAAAAGAGCATTGCTTTGAAGACTTCCAAGGTTGAGAAGGAGCCGGAAGACTCAGATGAGGAGATGTCCCTCATGGTTAAAAGGATCAAAAGGTTTGTCAAATTTGAGAAGAAAGGTCTTGGATTCAAAGGTCAAGATTTGACGAAGAAGATTCCTTTCAAGAAGATAGAGAAAACCCAAGAGAATGACTCCAAGAAGGGAATTCAATGCTTTGAGTGTAGTCGATATGGTCACATTTCTCTTGAGCGTACTAACTTGAAGAAGAAAAAGAAAGAAAAAGCAATGACCGCCATTTGGAGTGATAATGATGACTTGGAAGATAAAATAGGATCCTCAGGTGATGAAGAGCATATGACAAACTTTATTTCATTTGTACCATCTCTCAAAACCAAGAAAAAACAGGTGACCAAGAAGAAGAGAAACAAAGTGAAGTTAACTCATATGATAAGAGCTCTTCATCTAACTCCACAAATGGAAATGTAGAAGGCATGGACCTTGAAGGGTTTATTAAGCACTTTCAAAGATCAATGTTGAAGATGAAGAGAGAGGTTTGAAGACTAAAGCAAGAGAACCTCAAGCTATCAACCGAGGTGATTCACTTGAATAGAGAAGTAAAGATAGCGAAAAGAAATGAAGCTTGGATGGAGAAGGAGCTTGAAGAAGTAAAAGAAAATATTGTTAAGATGACTTCAAGCTCAAAGAAGCTTGACCAAATGTTCGGAGTTGGCCCAAGTGATAAGAGTGGCTTAGGGTTTGAAGATGACAATGATACCTCAACTCCAAGCAAGATGGTGTTTTTCAAACATATGGACATCAAAGAGTTTCTTCCTCCCAACATTCTAGGAAGAAATTTCCTCCCAACACTCTAAGAAGAAAATTGAACTAGGAGAGTGCTATAAAAATGTCCAAGATAAAGTGGCACCAATGAGTCAAGCTCAAACTCAACCAATGAGAGCACATAAAGCAAGCATTCCACAACCAAATACCATCAAGCCAAGAAGCAATCCATGCAGGTTCAACCAAGGAAGCAATCTTCTTCAACTCAACAACAAAGGAGGAGAGAACCAATCAAACACCAAAGGCAAGCTCAAAGACATAGGAAAGTGAACATGTTTTTTACATTTTTAATAATTCACGAGTTCAGAAGATATTTATAAATATTTTCCTACACAATATGCTCTAAAGTCTTGATAACAAGTAAAGTGGTAAGTGGGGGTATCGTCCATAAGGAGGTGTTATCCATCGATTGTCTCGTTTGACTGATTATTGAAAGCAATGTAAATAAGAATGGCAGGGGTGAAAGTGGAGTGTGTAAAGTGTAAGATCAAGAGTAATGAAAAGAAACAAATAAAGAAAACATAGGAGCACATGGAGAGATGAGAATGTTGAATAAAATGTTAAATGTAAAATAAATGGATAGGAGAGATGTAAGAGAATGGATACATATGGTACTCATGACCACCCAAAATATTCGTGCCACCTAAAATAACTAATTTTAAAGACACTCCTATTGGGTTCAACCTAGCCTTAAGTACGACCTCTAGATATAGCAAAATAGGAGAGTCAACTAGTCCTATATTTCTACTTACCGAGATGTGTCATGCGAGCTACAACTAAAGACCACATTTAAGCACATATATTAAAGAGATAAACTTATGATCGACCGCAATCACTACTCACCTATCATGTGTAAGCATCAACCAATGGAAACATTAAGCATAAGTGGACCCTTGACCACTACTCGTCGAGATGTTTCATACGATCAGTGGTGAAGAGTTGTAACCGGAATGCTACCCACTGAGATGTATCGTATGAGCAACGGTCAAGGGTCGCATAAGCATATAGGTTTATAAAACCAAAACCCATAAATGTAGATGTACACTCTTCATGAGTTCCACCCAAACAAACAAAAGCACTCAAGCAAATCCAAAACATCCATTTTGAATAATCCACCGACTTATGAGCAATCATGGGATGCTTAATTAATCTACTCCTAAATTACATTAATCTACTCCTAATCCTAATCATAAACACACATCAATTTCTATCGTGCATGCCATGAATGTAAAGACAAGAGCTATCCCTAAACATGCATCAAGTGTTGAGTTGTCAATCATACTCAATACAAGTCAAGAATCAAATAAGTGCAAATTGAATGGGACAATAAAAGAAGAATTCAAATATAAGTCCATCAAATATATGGAACAAGTATTAGGGTTTACATATTTCAAAAATGGGGATACACGTCAAAGAAGACAATAGCAAGAGAAGAGTAAATAAAAGAAACCCAAGGTGTCACTCTCAGATCACTAGGCGTAAAAAGGGGCCCAATTGTCATCTCGGATCTCTAAGCTCCATTGAATCTCCTCCTCCTCATAGACAAGGTATGGTGCTCATTCTTATTGAATCTCCTCCAAAGACGGGTGGTTATAAGTTGTAGGTGATGGTAAGGAGGCATCCATGGAGGAAAACCTCCATAGATGCCTTTGGAAGCTTCTTTCTCTTAATTTGGAAAAGAATATGAAGTGTGGAATGAAGGGATTAATTGGATGAATAATCGATTATAGGTAATTGTTAGGATTATGCTCGATGGTAAGAGTATAATTATGTATTTGACAATCTTTTCAAATTAATAAAGTGATTTCTAGTTTAACAAATCTTATAGAATTTAAGTTTAATTATTATAATTGTCAAAAGTAAATAATCATAAGGTCAAAAGACTATGAGAAAAGAAAAATTGTTTATACATCTTGATATGTATGAGGTAGATACAATTCTTTAGTTAGTTTTGAATAATATTCACAACTTAAAATAAAGGTTGGGCGTCTTTATCTTGTTAAATATATAGATTCTTTTGCTAGCATTTGAGTAGGATCAAATTTTTTATGATGAGTCTAAAATCATCAAAGTGTGGTGTCTTTGAGCAAAAGAATCTAGTGTACTGGGTGCATTGAATAGGATCACAATGAAACACTTTATCCAGAACCGTCAATAGATAAAAATTTTCACTTGAAGACAACCGGAGAGTCTATATCAATCCTGAGATAAATGATGAACTTATGGTTGCAAGTGTTATCATTTGAGCTATTAATGAGAACAATTATATAGCATAGTCTACTATCGATAGTTTGGTAGTATTCATTTGCTAATCGATAGAGAACTTCATTTATACATATGGACATCGTGGCTCCATTTATTAAATGAGAGTAGAATGTCATCATATGGATATTTTGAGGTATTGGATATTAAATCTTAACGTTAAGTTTTCAATAGTGACTACTGAAATATGGCTTCGGGATAAGTTAAAATATCCAAGTTCAAAATGTGGTCATATGAGTAAATATGGTAACTTAGAGAGTTATAGGCGGTCTATGAGCTCTTGGCGATTACTTATATTCTTCATGAGGATACAATTTCTTTATTAAGACCGTCTAGGGTATAATTGAGCAATATTAACTTATTCTATCTTTATTTAAAAGTTCAATTTTAGTTCTTTAGTGGAATGAACTAAAATTAATAGATCATACATAAGTGAATCACTTGTTGATTGTGATTGGATTATATCTATTGAAGCTTAAATTTAGATTACCCGCCAAGATCCCCAATCCACACAAACTTGCATGGATCACTTGATATATTCTACCGGACAAATTTAGGGGTCCATCTAGAATTGTATTAAGGCATGTGGACTTGTTTCTTTTGTAAGAATGGATCTAGTTCACATGTGGACTTTTTATAAAGGTCCAATGGATTTAATAAAATAAGAAAAATAATATATATGCCTATATAATGTCATGGGCGGCAAGGCAAATATATAAAAGCCTAGATATATTAATTTTTATTTTATTATTTAATTAAATGAAAATTAATTAATTTGTTAATTAATTAATTAATTATTTAATTAAAAGTCAAAATATTTTCCTAATAGGAGAAGGTCTCATAATATTATACAACTGTTGGTAGTATAATTAATATTAAAGATTATATTTGATAAGTAGATAAATAAAAGGAGTTATTTATACAGTCAAATTAGAAAATCTTTAATATGGTCACCAATACACTATTTGAGTTGGATTATGAGTCTCGGTGTAGGAAAGAATCTTTTTTGGAAAAGGATTCTTGGTCACCAAGTAAATCAACCTAAGGATAGGATTTTTGCCCATCAAGTAAATCCTTTTTAGGAGAGGATTAAGTCTCCGAAACTAAATATAAGTTGAATTGGGCCAACCCTAAATAGATTAGGAGAGGGAATTCGGCCATTATATATATGGCTTATATAACTTTGCCAATGAGAAGAAATTCTACTTGGAGGGAATTCGGCCACCATAAGAATTTTGAGAGAAAATTTGTTTTTTCTCTAGACAAAATTCGATCAACTCTAAGAAATAGTGTGAAATTTGACGAAGAAGAAAATGAAGAAAGAACGTTTAGTTTTCGATAGTATACAAGTAGCATTTACATTAAAAGGTTTTTTGTACAACATCGAATCAAGTTCACGCGAGTTTCATTTAAATTGATTGATAATTCACAAGTGACCTAACATTATTTGTTTTCTTCTTGGAGGATTATTGTGACTAACAAAGAAAGAGATTTTGTTTGTTTCCATCCTCAGCTGTACAATTTAAAGAAAGGGAGCCCACACTCCTAGGTGATTCACGTTCGTGATTGGGTAGGAAGATCTTGCAAATTTAATTCTACCCTAGTTCAATCGTCATGAGAAAAAGGTACGATACTTTTTATATACATCAATTAATATATGGTTAAGGTTCTTGTTATTAAAAAGGGAACATTTTTACTTATACCAAACCCTAATTTCATGCTTCCGCAGTGCGATTTTCCCTACAATTGGTATCAGAGCCTAGTTGTACCCTTGATTAATTGATGTATGTGTACGTGAATCTTTTTCTTTTATTGTATATATGCATGTTTTAGAAAGAGATGACACTCTAGGTATTCACATATATATTTACATTGGAATATATGGATATATATATATATATGTATATATATATATATATATATATATATATGTTTTATATGTCGATTGTTATTGCTCAATTTTGGTCATAGAATTTCAATGTATTTTGTTTTGGGATTGTAACAAGATGGGTGGCCTATCATCACCATAATTTCCTTCCTAGAAGTTGCTAAATTTTTATTTATTTTGCTATTGTAATAAAAATACTGCACTATTTTGTAAAAACAAAAACTGCAGTATTTTTTATTTAAAAATTCTTTTGTAATACATTCAAGTATCGAAGACTCGAAAGTTTAAAGAATTGGAAGCAACCGGAACAAGTTTGGGACAGTGTGAGCCGTAGTAACAAACGTTTGTGCGAAGAGCACACGGCCACGATTGTTGTGGCATAGGCTATGCACGGCAGCCCTAAGGAAGCCATGGGTTGCGCATGGCAACCCTTTATGGGGTTGTGGCATGTTCATGCCCATGGGAAGGGGCTAAAGGTACGCAAGCCCTTGGGAGGCAGCCGAGAGAGTCCAAACGACGAAGGTCGAGTGAAGACTTGTTCGTCATGAAAAGAGTTTTTATATTCCTAGACATATGTAATTTACTTTCTTTTGTAGGATCGACCCAAATTGAAGCTATTTATGTTTTTTTGTAAATATTGCAATGTTTGTCATTGTTTGATAACATATCATATAAAATAGGAGTGCCACTCATATATCTCTTTTAGTATGAACATGCATTGAATGGTTTAGGTATCTAATTGGCATATAGATAACTTGGTAAATCAATCTTCTGAATTCGATCACACGCCTTAAATAATTGAGTGGGAGAAGGTGTTTTGGAACACCTACGGCCTCCAAGTTTAGTTGAGCTTTATGTTTTGTGTAATAACCTCCCAAGAGGTATTCATGAATGGAATTTAGCAAGATACTTCCTTATAAGGATAGACTAGATAATTAACCCAAACGATATCTAATCCCAAATGAGTGATATTGGAGGTCGATAACTTGGTAACACACTCATGGTGATTTTATTAATATCCTCCCAAGAGTTCTTGTTAATAAAATTACAAGGCTAAAATTGAAAACGTTGGTTGTTATGTTAATAATTAGGTGAGACCTAGTCCAACTAATAAATGGTGCGAACTCCCAAAGGAGGCTTGACATTTATGGGTATTGGATCACCGTTGAATTTTAAGATTGAGTTATTTTATATAATTTAATATAAATATTCGAAAGTGCATTATAATGATTATTTACTTATATAATTTTTGTTATTTTTCAAAAATCATGACTTTATCCCTAATCAACATCCTAAGACACAATACTTTAACTGGTGATAATTATGTCACATGGAAAAGGAAAATTAGGCTTTTGTTGCAATCTGAAAAACATAAGTTTGTTCTGTGCACTCCTACTAATGAATATACTCAGGAGCAAAGAGATGAGTATCAGTAGTAGGAGTCTTCAGATGTGATGACTAAATGTTACATTATGGCCACCGTCTTCGACGTGTTATAACAGCAACATGAAGGAATGGAGACTGCTGCCTATATAATGATGTCTCTAGAGGAGATGTTTGATATGAGATCTAGGATGACTAGGAGAGAGGAAATGACTGCCTTCATGAATCTTAGGATGAAACCTAGACAGTCACAGAAAGATGACATGATGAAAGTCATAGCACATCTCAACAATGCTGAACTGAACGGTGTTGAGATAGATGGTGAGACGAAGATTGACATGATTGTAAACTCACTATCAGATTCCTTTGATCAATTCAAGTTGGACTACACCTTGAATAATAAGGAATACACCTTGAATAATAAGGAATACACCTTGCAAGGCCTGATACAAGATGTTCAAAGCACCGAAAAATTCCTTGTGAAAGGCAAGGGTCAAGAGATTCATACCGTAGGTACAATTGCTACTGTTAAAACCCGTAAGATGGTTAAGAAACAACAAAAGAAAAAGCAACTAGGACCTACTTAGAAAGAGACAAAGAAAGTAACGAAGATCAAAGGGAAATGTTTCCCTTGTAGTGAAAAGGGACATTGGAAAAGAAATTGCCTAAAGTCTATGGACAAGAAGGAAGAAGGTAATATTAATTATCTTTTGAAATTTCCCTTTATCTTTACAGTGTGAATATACCTAGAGGGGGGGGGGGGGTGGGGAGGGGAGGGGGGGTGAGTCGGTATATGCTCAAATTTTTGTCTTCTTTTAAAAAACAATGCAATTTTAACAATGCTTGAAAATTGGAAACAATGACACAAAATATTTACGTGGTAAACCTCCGAAGAGGAAACATCCATGATTTGATACCACAACCACCGGCAAAAGCAAATTCACTATTTCAAATAAGAGTTACACGCTCAAGCAATCAACACATGCTCTCCAAGCTATCACTCTTACTTTATCCTTGAATCTAGTGATCTACTAAGCCGACTTCCTATCCAAGACCCCTGCCTCTAGGAAGATTCCTTGCTTACCTATCCGGATCCTCCCGACCCTAGGCAAGACTTCTTGCTCAACTATCCGAGTCCTCCCGACTCTAGTCAAGACTTCCTTGCTCAACAATCCGAGGTCTCACACTTCTTGTCGAGATTTCCATTTGCTTAGCTATCCAAGTCCTCCCAACTCTAGCTAAGACTTCCAATTGCTCAAATCAAAGAATTACTCTAAGATATGAGACTTTCTACCTCTTCACAAGGCATCTAAGTGATCATGAATGCAAAACGCAAACAAGCACTCAACATAGAAAATGATGAACAATAAATTCTATGGACATGCAACTAGATAGCTAGATTATGCTTTCAAAGAACAATCACAAATGTATATAGGCAATCTAAGCATGTTATCAACTAAGAACATAGATATGAGGATATAGACACCAATTGAAACACAACCTAGTTCTTAGAAAATGAAATTAGATCTACAAATGGTCAATGAAGCATAAGAACAAAAGATTTCTAGAAACAATTTCATGTTTATCAAGTTTAGCACAAATTGATCAACTTATCACAAATCTAGCTAAACTTGAAAATAAACTCAACAAACCACAAAATGATATCAAAATCATCCTAGTCATGATTCTTAATCAAATAGCATCAATCAATAAGAAGATCTAAGAAGAAGACTAAGAAGAAGATGATATTACCAACAATGATGAAAATCACGAACTGAAGATCTGGTTACAACAAAAATTATAGACATCCTTTGGTTCTGGAAATGCTTGGGGTTTGTATATCGCTTCAAGACACTCGAAATCGGTTTTTGAATCAAGTGATTCGGAGTTGAAATGAAGAAGTTATCACAAAAACAAAAATCAAAATGTTGAAAGAAAAACTCTGCACTTGTTCTTCAAATTCGTTTTTTTCTTAACTTCATATGGATGAGAGAGAATGAGAGGTTTTAAAGATAAACAAACCAAATGACCAATTGAAGACAAACCAAACCAATACCTTAGCATCCAAGAATAGTACCAATCCTCTTGAAGATGAACTTTGCATCATGAGAAGTTGCTTTTCTTCCTTGAAGCTCTTATCATCACAAACCACTTAAGCAACTAAGCATTACAAAGAAATGAAGTTTTGTTATGGAATCAAGCCAACACAAATCTAAAACCTAACATCTTTAAACATGTTTTTTGGCGGATTCTACGAATTCTTGGATCATAGACTCCGGAGCCACTAATCATGTTTGTTTTTCCTTATAGGGGTTCAAGGAAAGGAGAAGGTTTAATAAGAACGAATTCAACTTGCGATTAGCAATGGAGCGTTGGTATATGCTAGTTCAGTGGGAGATATTAGAATTAGTTTAGATTCTTAAAGACATTTAGATTTAATAGAGGTTTATTATGTACCTCATTTCACGAGGAATTTAATTTCAGTTTCTTGTTTAAATAAATTTGGTTATTCGATTACTTTTAATAAAACCTCTATTATTAGTAATAATGACAAAATTATTTGTAAAGGTACATTGGAAAACGGTTTATTTTATATGCATATAAATATCTCTCACTTGTTAGACACAGAATCAACGCAACCCAATCATTAAAGAGTTAAATTATCAAAAGATGGAACCTACTAGTGGCATTTGCGCCTGGGATATATTAACCTTAATAGGATCAAAAGGTTGGTTAGTGATAGACCTTTAAGTGACTTAAAGGTTGATGATCTACCAACTTGTGAATCTTGTACAGAAGGTAAGATGACAAAAAGGTCTTTCACGACAAAAGGCACAAGAGCCACTGAATGCTTAGGACACTGATGTGTGTGGACTTAAAAGCATTCAAGCTAGAGGTGGATATGAGTACTTTATCACTTTCACGGATGATCACTCAATATTTGGCTATGTGTATCTCATGAGACATAAGTGAAACAAATATTACGGTGTGTTTAATATTAATCTAGAGGGGGGGGTGAACAGATTTTAAACAATTTTACCAAATTTTCATTATTGGTCAAGTTGACGAAAATACCCCGAGCTAGTTACAATAATATGACAAGTGTAATAAGTGCGGAAACAGTAAAGACACTTGAGATATACATGGAAACCCTCCAAATGGGAAAAACAATGGGTTGTTAAGTGTGCCACACTCGAACCTCGAATCCACTAATGGCAAAGGAAATTACAACCTAATCTCGATTTAAAATCCACCACCACTACCTAATCCTGGTATAAGTGAACCTAGTCCATCTTGCTTGCGATTTAAGCTACCTAATCCCGGAAGCAACACAAGTCTTACTTCTCAATGAAGAGATAAAATGGCCTATGTGAATATATGATGATATTCAAAGAACAAACAAGGCTAAGAAACCTTATATGCTTATCTAGGATAATGAGATGACAATTAATGCAATCCTAGATATCAAGAGCTAAATGACATGTTCAAAAAGCTTAGCTAAATATAGATCAAGCAATCCTATGAAGCCATCACAATACAACACTTAATCATGTCATCACAACAATCTCTAATTTGTATCTAAAATATATTCTAAGAGCATACAAGTGATTAAAGAGATGGCTTAGCAAGAAAAATACTTTACTTGTAAGAAGATAGTGAGAGACTTACCAAACAAGATGTGATGATGAAAAACTATCCCTAAATGACTTTAGATGATGCAAGATGAAGTTTTTATGCACATGGGAATGCTTTGACTGTTTAAAGATGAGTTCTTGGATGATTTTTCCTTTTGAAATGTGTTCTAAGGAAAAAATATGATGTTCTGAACTCTTTTACAATCTGAATACAAAGAGTTATATATATATATGAGTTTCAACCAAAGTGAGGTCGTTTTAAAAAAAAAAAAGTTTCAGCTCCCGCAATGTGCGCTGGTGAGGTGCTCTGGTCGAGCAGCGCACAACCTAAATTTTCAATAGGCGCTGGTGGAGTGGCATAGCTCAGTGGCACATGACAAGCAACGATCCACTGGAATGTTGCGCTGGTGAGGCTGCGCTAGCCGAGTAGCGCACCACCAGCGCACTGCCCACTTTGACAATGTTGCGCCGGTGAAATGGCACAGCTCAGTGGCACATGACAAGAAACGATCCACTGGAATGTTGCACTGGTGAGGCTATGCTAGTCGAATAGCGAGCCACCAGCGCACTACCCACTTTAACAATGTTGTGCGGGTGAAGTGGCACAACTCAGTGGCGCATGACAAGCGACGATCCACTGGAATGTTGCGCTGGTGAGGCTACGCTAGTTGAGTAGCGCACCGCCAGAGCACTGCCCGCTTTTTCAACACTCAAACACACATTTTCAACAAGTCCTAGACTGATGAAGATGCATCCTATACTAATGCCTAACATGACATAAAACTTTAATTACAAGATGCAAATATATCAACAAGAGTCATTTAAACCAAAATGCACACAAGTATAAACACACAACATATATGAATAAGAGTTATGCATGAGTTTATGAGTGTGTGCAACTATATCTTCAAATCAAGTAAGCACAAGAATTTTATCTTTTGGTGCTTCTCCTCTTGAGGTCTTGAGAGCCTAAGCTACTCTTACATAAACCCAAAAAACGTGGTTTGTTCACGAAATAAGCTAATCAACAAATGAGGACTTTACAATCTTCCCCTTTGGCTATTTCGTGATAAAATCACCACTCATATTGAACCTCACAAAACAAAATAAAACACCGAGAAGATATTCTACATTACAAAGAGATATACAAAAAAAAACTTAAAATCTTCAATCTCTTGTAGAACTATCAACCCTACACACAAAACAAACAACAAGTACACTTTCCAAACCAAGTGCATGTGAGATGATCAAGTGAATATCAAACAAAAGCATTTGCATTTAAGAATATGAGTACGACATTGTGTGATGCTCCACATCATGCAATGCTCCCCCTTAAAGGGTTATTCCCCCTAAATGTAATCTCCCCAACAAGTACCACTCCCCTAACACCACAATGCTACTCCCCCTTTTTGTCATGATATAGGCAAAGAAGAAGTCCCAAACCGGGTCACTCAAGGCAAAGAAAGAAAGGAGTATACAAGATATTTGCATAATCATATAAGCCACATTTATGCAACTCAATCAATAGGAGAGAAACAAGGAGATTTATTTGAAGAAAATGTGTGAATCAAAAATGCTTTGCATACAAGACATGTTGCATTCAAGTCCAAAAACAATGGTATTTGGCAAAGCAAATGACAAAGGTTTCCAATATAATTCAAACCAATTTCACCATTTGTCATGAGAGAAGCAAGGATATAGAGTTTTTATAGATATCAAGTTTTAATAGCACTATATCCAACTTTATAAGAGAAACATGGCATGAGCGACTTTGCACCCTATTTCATTTTTCTGGGTAGGATACCCGTATGATAGGAGCCATGTTCAACTAATAAATGAAGAGAGACATTGATGAAACATTTTAGTCTCACTAGCTTTTTCGCACAATGTTTTGCAATTATCAATTCATGCTTTATCATTTTTCATTAGCATGTCATTAAAGAATCATCATGTCGTGGAGATAATTATAGGTCATTCAATATGTACTTCCTATGTAGATCTCCTAGTCCAAAAATGCATGTTTGAACATAAATATGACATGGATTGTAATCAAAGCAAGGTTCACACTTATTGAAGAAAATACAATATAATATAGTATAAGTGCAACCAAGCTACTCAAGCAATCAATAAAGGAGCATAAACATTTCTAAAAATTTTGCATGCAACAAGTATACACTAGCTCTCTTTGCTTGATTTCCCCTTATAGGGTCAAAGAAAAAACTCATCACTCTTTAAGACAAATCCCAATATACCTACTAAGAGTTTTGAATCGAGTAGCATCTAAGGGTTTAGTAAATAGATCCGCTAGTTGATCATTAGTACATACATGCTCAAGTACTATGCATTTGCTCTCAACTAGTTCTCTAATGAAATGATGGCGGATGTCAATATGCTTAGTTCTAGAATGTTGAACCGGATTCTTGGAAATATTAATTGCACTCATGTTATCACAAAAGAGAGAAAGTACCTTTATTGAATCCATAGTCGACTAGTATTTGCTTCATCCATAGGAGTTGTGTGCATCCACTCCCAGCAGCTACGTATTCGGCCTCAGCCGTGGAAAAAGAAATTGAATTTTGCTTCTTGCAAAACCAAGAGACAAGGTTGTTCCCAAGGAAAAAGCAACCGCCCGATGTACTTTTCCTATCATCACAATTTCCTGTCCAATCTGCATCACTAAAGCTTACAAGACTAGCATTAGTGTCAAAAGAGTACCAAATCCCATAGTTAGATGTCCCATTCATATAACGAATGATTCTCTTAACGGAAGAGAGATAGGACTCCTTAGGATCCGATTGGTACCTAGCACACACACACACACCCACACTAAAAGAGATATCAGGCCTACTTACGGTCAAATAGAGCAAGCTACCGATCATGCCACGATAGAAATTTTTTTCCACACTTTTACCACTAGCATCCTTGCATAGCTTCAAGGTGGTACGCATGGGTGTATCACAATGTTTGGAACTTTCAATGCCAAATTTATTCACTAGGTTTTTGGCATACTTAGCTTGGGATATGAAAATCCCATCATCCATTTGCTTAATTTGTAAACCTAGAAAGTAACTTAGCTCACTAACAATGCTCATTTCAAACTCATGAGACATGACATCAACAAATTGTTGGCCTTTAGTGTTATTAGTGGAGCAAAAAACTATATCATCAACATAGATTTAAGCTATAAAGAGCTCATCTTTATCTTTCTTGATGAATAAAGTCTTGTCATACTACCCCAAGTGTAGCCATTATCTATAAGAAATTGAGTGAGGCGCTCATACCAAGCCCTTGGTGCTTGCTTCAACCCATATAAAGCCTTCTTGAGATGATAGACATGATTAGGGTGGTGAGGATCCATAAACCCTTTGGGTTGCTCAACAAACACTTCCTCTTGCAAGAAACATATTGAGGAAAGCACTCTTAACATCCATTTGATACAATTTGAACTTGTGCACACAAGGGATGGATAAAAGAAGCCTAATGGATCTAATCCTAGTAACAGGAGCAAATGTCTCCTTAAAGTCAATACCCTTAATTTGAGAGTACCCTTATGCTACAAGTCTAGCCTTGTTTCTTACATTGTTGCCTTCCTCATCCTATTTGTTTCTATATACCCACTTGGTGCCTATCACATTGGTGTTCTTGGGCCTAGGAACTAGAGTCCAAACCTCATTCCTTTCAAATTGGTTAAGCTCTTCTTGCATGGCAAGAACCCATATTCATCCGTAAAAGCTTCATCAACCTTCTTGGGTTCTATTTGAGAAGTGTAGCAAGTGTAGCTAATTAGATTAGCCATTTGACTCCTAGTCTTAACACCCTCATTAACCTCTCCAATTATGTCATCTTTGTCATGGAGTTTCCTAACCCACGGAGCAGGTTCTTTTGAGTTCAAGAGAGGAATCCTATCAATAGGTTGTGTGATATCATCATCCAGATTAGTCTTTTGAACATTAGGAATATCAACAACCTTTTCAAGGGAGAGTCATCAACAAGATCTACCTCCTCCTCATGGTCATTAGATTTGAGCCAAGTATCATCAATGACAACATTAGATTCCATGAAGGTTTTAGTTTTTAAATTGAAAACTCTATAGGCTCTACTATTCAAGGCATAGCCAATGAAGATACCCTCATCACCCTTAGCATCAAATTTTCCAAGTTGATCACGGTCATCAAAATGTAGCATTTGCTTCCAAAAGTGTGAAAAAAGCTAACATTTGGCTTTCTACCTTTCCATAACTCATAGGAGGTTTGCCTAGTGTGGGGCCTTAGAAAGACTCTATTTCCTATATAACATGTCATATTGATAGCTTCGGCCCATAGATTCCTAGGGATATTGTTGCTAAGCAACATCACATGGGCCATCTCTTGAAGAACCCTATTTTTCCTCTTTACAACTCCATTTTGTTGAGGGGTCATAGGAGCCAAAAACTCATAAGAAATGCCTAGGCTATTGCAGTAGCTTTCAAAATGGGCATTCTCAAATTCCTTCCCATGGTCACTCCTAATCCGTTTAATGCTTTAATCTTAGACTTTATTTCATTTTGAATTTTGATACAAAGCATCATAAACTTGTCAAAGGTTTCAGATTTTTCTCTAAGAAAATAAGTCCACGTGTACCTAGAAAAGTCATCTACACATACAAAAATGTACCTCTTTCCACCTAAACTCTCGGTTTGCATGGTACCCATAAGATCCATGTGGAGAAGCTCTAGAGGATCCATGGTGGATAAATACTTGCCCTTTTTAAGCATACATTTGGTTTGCTTCCCTTGTTGGCAAGGTCCACAAACACCATTTGCCTTTTTCCTAAGCTTGGGAAGGCCTCACACAACATTGAACTTATCTAAGATTCGTAAATCCCGAAAGTTCATGTGACCAAGTCTTTCGTGCCACAACTCAATTTGTTCATCCTTAGACACATTGTAAAAGACACCTCTAGCTTCAAGACAATAGCAATTGTCGCTAGATCTCATACCTTTTAACAAGGTTTGTCCATTTGGCAATATGATAGAACAATCATTTTTCCTAAACAAAACGAAAAGTCCTTCATCACTAAGATGTGAAATGCTTATCAAATTAGCTTTTAAACCATCAACATACAAATCATTGGACTAGAAGGGTAATCCGGGAATGGAAATAGTTCCCTTTCCTTTAACTTTCTTTTTGGATCCATCACCAAAGGTGAAATTTCCTCCCTCCTCCATCACAAGAGTCTCAAAGAAACTCTTATTTCCAGTCATATGCCTAGAGCACTCATTATCCAAATACCAAAAATCAGAAGAATGAGCTTTCAAGGCAATTTGTGCAACATGGCAAAAGTGTTCTTCCTTTCTAATCCACCTAGGTGAAATATTTTCCTTCCTAGTGGTCAATGGTACATGGGCTCTAAATATCCTAGGATCATACAAAGGTGTTCCATTTTTCCTAGTTACATGCATCATGGCTTTATCCTTTTTCTTCTCTATCATGCTTTCAATTTTACACAATTTAATATATCTAAAGCAATTTGGTCAAATATGACCATCAATACCACAAAAATGACATGTAGGAATAAAGTTAAGAATCATACCATAACCTTGAGGATGCATTGGAGCCTTCCCATGTTTTTGTGATTGTCTTGATTGTTGTTGAGGAACTTTCCCTCTTTGTTGTTGAGCAAGACTTGATTGCTTCATTGGCTGAGCTTGCATGATAGGTATCTTCCCTTTATGAGCTTTCGGTTAAGGGAAGTTAACTTGAGGAGCTCTTGTAGGATGGGCTTGAGGTTGACTACTGTAATGCCAGACTTTATAGGCACAACCTAAACAGGACTCACCCAGGCACGATCAGAGATTGGGTAAATGACACCCACATCTAAGAGCTTAATCACTTCAGTTCTCACAACCTCTTTCATATTAGGGTTTAGTCTCCTTTGGGACTCACGGAAAGGTTTGACATTTTCTTCTAAATGAATCCTATGCATGCACATTGATGGACTAATACCTTTAATGTCAGCTATTGTCCAACCTACGGCTTCTTTATGCTCCCTAAGTATAATGAGCTTAAGGGGCCGTTTGGTATGAGGTAATCAAAATAATGTGATTCCTGGGAAAGTGAAACTTAGTAATGTGATTCCTGGGAAACTTGTACGCATGTGTTTGGTTATGCATGGGAATATTATGTAGGATTCCTGTGAATATCAAGTAACAATGTTTGGTAGTACATGAGAATTTTTTTTATTATTATTAAAATCTAAAAAAAGTCAACTTAATTATAACCATAGAAATGGATCTGGTCTCTCCAGATTTTTCCATCTTTCTATCGTTCTCTCTCCCTTTCTTTCCATCTCTCTCTCTAGGTCGTCTCCACGTCATCATCGTCACCACCTTCATCGAAGCTCGTTGTCGCGTAGTCGTCTTCATCGAAGCTCGTCGTCACTGTCTTCATCGAAGCTTATCGTCACATCGTCATCGAAGCTCATCGTGGTCTTCATTGAAGCTTGCCGATGTCGTCTCTGTTCGTCATTGTCTTCTTTGATCCTCACCGTCATCATTGTCGAACCTCACCGTCATCATCGTCATCGTCGATTTATTTTATACTTGCTGCTGTAATTTTTTTCTTTTTGTGTTGGTGATGATGTTTGAGATGATGATTTGATAATGGTTTAACACAATATTATTTGTGAGTTATGAATTTATGATTGTATTTTGATTAGGGATTTTAGAAAGAAAATTGGGGATTTTTGGTATTATTGTTGAGAAGCAACGTGAAGAATAGAGAACAAGAAAATAAAATATAAATATTTTTTTTTAATGATGGTGGGTCCCACGGTGGGAATCAGATGGAGGTAATTTAAAACTCACATATTTTGACGGAAATCACATTACCCCTATAGAGGGTAATGTGATTTCCATGGGATTCACTTTCTCGGGAAAGAAAAAACCCAAACATATGAATGTATTGAGATTCTCATTCCCATGCAATGATGCCCAATACCGAACGGTCCCTAACTTCCTGTTCTTTTTCTAAATTAGATGTTATGATAAAAGGCAAGGGCTCAAAATTAACTAAAAACACATATTTCAATGTATCAGAAAGAGGTTTCAGTTCCAACTTGGGTGGTTTCTCTACAGATGGGAGAGGTATGGACTCAGAAGGTGGAAGAGGTTCATTTTTGGCTTTCCATTTGTCAATATTCATCAATGTGGCAGATTCTAACAAAGAATTCACCTCACTAACTACACTGTCATCATCAAAATCCATGCCAAAATGAGCTAGAGGAATCATGGACAACACTATCAATAAAATTATCCTCACATAAATCATCATGATCTGGAGGTTGTTGACACACATTGAACACAATGAGTTCTACAATCATATTCCCAAAAGAAAGTTTCATGACTCCATTGCGACAATTAATTAACGCGTTGGAGGTGGCCGAGAAGGGTCGCCCTAAAATCATAGGAATCTGAGCACTAACATCCTCTACTGGCTAAGTGTTTATGACAATAAAGTCCACAGGAAAGTAGAACTTGTCAACCTTGATCAAAACATCCTCTATGGTACCTAGGAATTTTGATAGACCTATCAGCTAGCTGAAGTCTCACAGGGGTGGGTCTAAGATCTCCTAATCCTAATTGCACATACATAGAATATGGCAATAAATTAACACTCGTACCTAAGTCAAGTAAGGCCCTATCAATCACATAGTCACCTATAACACAAGAAATGGTAGGACATCCAGGATCCTTATACTTGACAAGATTTTTCATTTGGATTATGGAACTAACCTGCTCAGTCAAACATGTTGTTCTAGTTATATTGGTTTTTCTTTTCATTGTACAGAGGTCCTTCAAGAATTTAGCATAAGCAGGGACTTACTGAATAGCATCAAGAAATGGGATGTTTATGTGAACTTGCTTAAACACCTCCAAAACATCACTATACGGTGTGCCTTTCTTTAATGGAGCAAGTCTCTGTAGGAAAGGGGCCCTAGGGACATAATGTACAATAGGTAAATCTGACTCTATTGACTCTCAAGAATTGAGTTTCTTAACTATTTTCTCCTCGATAGGCTCATGATCTAATTCAGGCCTTTCAACATTTTTTCTCTCCTTAGGTACACTCATATAATTGTCTATTTTTTGACCAGACCTAAGGGTGGTAAAGGATTTGGCTTCCTTATGACTCCTCTTAGAAGTGAATCCTATCTCAAACTGACCTTTAGGGTTAGGAACTGGCTGACTAGGTAACTTCCATTTCTCTCTCTCTCTCTCTCCCCTATGACAGTGGCTAACTGACTCACTTGAGTTTCCAGTTTCAGAATAGACTACTGGGTTGTTTGCATAATTTTTTGCAAAGTGTCCTCTGAGAAAGGCTTCCTTTGAGGAGCAACGAAATAGGGAGAGGAATGAAAATCTGGAGGATATGATGGATTAGGAGCAACGAATTGTTGCCCTCCATGATTCATTAGAGGCCGGTTTTGCCTCCCAAAAAAGTTTGGGTGATTCCTCCAATTGGGGTTGTAGGTGGTAGAAAATGGGCTATCAGATGATCTCCCATAAGAATTGAGAGCATTTGCTTGATTAACATAGCTCTCTGGAATGTGGGGGATGGGTTGACACACGAAGAACACCCCTCATTCCTAACACTCATTGCAGAATTTATAGTTTGACTCAAAGCTAAGGCTTCTACCTTTCTAGTAAGGTTTCCTAATTCACTTTTGACATCTACATCATCTCTCACCTTATACAACCCACCTTTCTTAGGCTTCTCTCTCTCATTTGAAAAATTCCATTGCTGAGAATTTTTAGACGAAGTTTCAAGGAATTGCCAAGCATCAGCACTATTCAAGTTTAAGAATGCCCCACTATTCATTGACTCAATCATATGACGGTTAGACATGGTCAATCCGTTATAAAATTACTGCACGAGTCTCCACAGTTCAAAACCATGGTGGGGACACCTTAAAAGTAAGTCTTTATATCTCTCCTAACACACATAAAATTGGTCACCCTCGGTTTGCCTAAAATCTGAAATTTCTCTCCTAAGGGCATTTGTTTTTGACATTGGGAAAATTTTAGACAAAAACTTACTAATTAATTGGTCCCAACTAATGATTGAATTAGGAGGAAGTGAATTTAGCCATGGTTTAGCCTTATCTTTTAAAGAGAATGGAAACAGGCGAAGTCTAACAGACTCATCTAAGAAATTTTAGAAACTAAAGGTTGAACATATGTGTAAGAATTCCTTGACATACATGTAAGGGTCTTCTCTATCTAGTCCATGGAATGATGGGATGAGCTGTATAACACTAGTTTAAGCTCAAAGTGTGTCACCCTAGTTTGAGGCAACACAATGAAAGAAGGGTGATTAGGTGTAACAGGTAAAAAGTACTCCTTAAGAGGTCTCTCATCGGGTGCTACGGGGTTCCCCTACTAAATTGTTGTCATTATTTCCATCATTTTCAGCCATATTAAATACAAAGTTGTTAATCATAATCAAACGATTATGTGAATACCGACCCCAAAAACGCATAAACTATCACAGATCCTAGCCATAAATCTCAAGATCACTAACGTCACTAATCTTTTTTTTTTCCAAGCAAAAGAATAAAAAAGACACTAAATAAAATAACAATCAAAGAAATAAAGTAAAATAAATAAGCTAATAATATATATTAAACCCAAAAAGTAACTCAAAGCACAAAAATTAAAACACGGCCTATACTAAAAATAACAACACACAACTTAACAGCTAATAACTCAATTAATGACCAATTCACGACCAGAAAAAGAAAAATAATAACAAATTGAAACTAACAATTATAATTTAACTAACATTGACCCTACACTAACAATTAAACTATCGCATGACAAAAGAAAAAAAAAACAAAACAATTTAACATTATTTTTTTTTTGTTTTTTTTAATGCAAAAGTAAAAAATTTAAAAGAATTAAATCCTAAACTAAAACTAGTAGAAGAATCAAATCAAATCTAGATTAATTAATCTTTCAATCATTCCTAGGTAGTGGCGTCAAAAACTTGTTGTGCTAAATTTTATAAATACTCGTAAGCGCAGGAGTCTATTGTAAAATAGCTTATGCAGAGTACAAGGATGATCGCACGAGGACTGATGAAAAAGCAATCAATTCTAAATTTTAATCTAATTCTAATCTAATTAACGAAAGATGAATTTTGAATTAATTAAAACTTAAAACTAAATTAACAGGCAACTAAAATCAACACTAAAGTAAAGAACTAAAATTGTAAACTTTACTCAATGGAAGAAAAGTCTAAGGTTCGGAACCCACCATTATCAAAACTGCAATGTTTTACTATTCAAATTATTAATTCATTGAATTCTGAGTAGCAATTTAGAAATCAGTCAAATACTTTCTCAAGATTTGTCAATTACATTCTTAAAAATTAATCTTTTGTAAATTCTTTTTTCCAATTGATTTAATATATAAGATCCAAGTATTACATGTATCTAATATATGAAAAATATATAATCAAGATTCTTAATTTAAACATTAAAACATAAAACCCGATTAATAAAATCAATCGTAACTACCCAAAATACTTGTTATTAAAGGTGAAACAATTTAATAAATATCAATAAATGAAAATCAAGAATTATAAACATTAAAACCAATTTATGAATTATAACAAATAGCAAAATAATTACAATATCAAATAGGCTTCATCCTAAGCAAAAACAAGAACAGAAATTGTATAAAAATCCGGCATGATTCCTTCTGCGATACTTCTAATTTGCAACTGAAATTCAGTGCAGACACCAAGCACAACTCCGTCTTGCCTTCTTCCGATCTTCACGCTCCGAATCCCTTTTCTTTTCTTCCACTGCTATGCCACAATCAGCTCCCAAATTTCACTGTTTCTTCTTCAAAATGAACGCACCCTTGCTTTTTGTCTCCTTTAATTGCTGGGCACGCCCTTCTCTCCAACCCCTTCAATTCGGCGCAAAGAGGGATTTGTATCCCCTGCATACGTCGGTTTCTTTAATGCAAAAAGGAGAGTCAAGTTTTAATCTTAATGGGCCACGTGGAATTAGCTTTGGTGATACATGTAGTCAATTGTGGTCCACACGCAGACTCCTTATTTCATTTAAATTTAGTTGAGCTTTAATTGGGCTTCTCTTTACTTTGCCTTGCTTTTGGGCTTCAACTTGATAGTGGACTTTGGATAGGCTCGATTTGAATTTGCTTTTAGACATCGAAAATCTTTTTATCATGATAAATACTCCTATTAACTTCAATTTTAGACCTGATTGTTTTTTATTTCTGTTTCACCAAAATGAATCTAATTATAATAAAACTAATATAAAATTAGACTATTAAATCTATTTTTAGGGACAATAAATATAAATAAAATATGGTCATCAATGATCTACTAACTTGTGAATCTTGTATGGAAGGTAAGATGACCATAAGGTCTTTCAAGATCAAAGGCACAAGAGCCACTGAATGTTTAGGACTAATACACACTTATGTGTGTGGAACTATGAGCATTCAAGCTAGAGGAGGATACGAGTACTTCATCACTTTCACGGATGATCACTCAAGATTTGTCTATGTGTATCTCATGAGACATAAGTCGGAGACTTTTGACATGTTCAAAGCATTTAAAGCTAAAGTAGAAAATCAGCTAGAGAAACGCATAAAAATCTTGAGGTCTGGTCATAGTGGAGAATATCTATCTGGTGAGTTTCAGCAGTATATTATTGACAATGAGATAATTTCTCAATTTTCTACACCAGGTACACCTCAAGAAAATGGGGTTGTAGAAATGAGAAATCGAACTCGTTTGGACATGGTTAGGTCTATGTTAAGTTATTCAACGCTTCATAATTCTTTTAGGGGATATGCTTTACAAACTATCATGTACATTCTAAACGATGTTCCATCTAATTCGGTTCCTAAAACACCACATGAGCTGTGGACCGGGCGAAAGCCTAGTTTACAACACTTAAGGATATTTGGATGTCCTGCGCATGTGTTGAAAGGAAAGACAAAAGATGGAGTCCCGTTAGAAAACATGCATATTTGTAGGGTGTCCAAAAGGAACCAAAGGATATTATTACTATAGTCCTTTAGATCTTAAAGTGTTTGTGTAGACAAATGCTAAATTTTTGGAAGAGGACTATATGAATATTTTTTTACCTAAAAGTAGAATTGTCCTGAATGAATTTTTAGGAGATAAAATTCCACAAGAGGTTTCACAGTCTAGCCCAATTGTAAGTTCCGCACCAACACAAGATCAACAATCTACCATACCTCATCATAGTGGGAGGGAAGTAGACAACCCGAGAGATAATCGGTCTAGGAGAATCTGTAGAGAACCTCCAGAACAATGATGATCCCTATAGGTACAAGGAAGCAATTTAAGATTTGATTGTCGCCATTGGCAAAAGGTAATTCAAATTGAAATTGAATCTATGTTCAAAAACAAAGTTTGGTATTTTATAGACTTGCCCAAAGGGATAAAACCCATCGGGTGCAAGTGGGTATACAAGAGGAAAAGAGGAATGGATGGAAATGTGAAACCTTTAAAGCTATATTGGTAACTAAAGGTTATACACAGAAGGAAGGTATCGGTTATGAAGAAACCTTCTCTCCTATGGCTATGCTTAAATCCATTAGGATACTCTTATCCATTTTAGCATCTCTAGACCTAGTGATTTGGTAAATGGATGTCAAGACTGCTTTCCTTAATAGAAGTCTTAACGAAAGCATCTATATGATGTAACCAAAAGGATTCATTGAAAAAGTCCAGAGAAAAGGGTATGCAAGTTGCAAAAATCCATATATGGATTGACGCAAGCATCCAAATTCTTGAACATAAAGTTCGATCAAGCCATGAAAAGTTTTAGAATTATTCAAAACCTTGACGAACCCTGTGTATGCAAAAGGATTATGGGTGACAAGTAGGTTTTCCTAGTTCTTTACATTGATGATATACTACTCATCGGAAATGATAGGTGTACTGACATCAGTAAAAGAACTGTTATGATATGAAGGACTTAGGAGAAGCAAGTTATATTCTTGGTATCCAAGTCATAAGGGATAGAAAGAATAGAACAATTGCATTATCCCAAGCTTTATACATAGATAAAATCTTGTCTAGGTTTCATGCAAGATTCCAAGAAAGGTATGTTACCTTTCAGACATGGAATCAAACTTTCTATGGAACAAGTTCCTAAGAATGAGCATGAAGAGCAATTCATGAGTAGCGTTCCATATGCCTCGGCAGTTGGAAGTCTCATGTATGCAATGCTCTGCACTAGACCAGATATTTGTTTTGTTGTTGGTATAATTAGAAGTTTTAATCGAAACCTGGTCTTGATCATTTGACGACAGTCAAGCATAATTTTAAATATCTCAGGAGAAAGATGGATTTTATGTTTGTATACTCTGGAGGGGATTTAATTCCCGTTGAGTATACAGATTCTGATTTTCAGTCAGAGTCTGACTCCAAAAGATCAACATCAGGATCTGTGTTTACTATTGGAGGTGGGGCAGTCATATGGAGGAGTATTAAGCAATTTTGTTTACTAATTTCACCATGGAAGCTGAGTATGTTGCCGCATGCGAGACGGCTAAAAAGGTTGTCCCGCTTTACCAATTCTTGATTGACTTGGAAGTAGTTCCTGATGCGAATAAGTAGATCACTATCTATTGTGACAATAGTGGAGTAGTGGCTAATTTGAGAGAACCAAGAGGCCATAAGAGAGGGAAACACATTGAAAGAAAGTATCACCTTCTGAGGGAAATTGTGCATAGGGTGACGTGATGATTACCAAGATCGCTTCAGCAGATAATCTAGCGGACCACATTACAAAGGCTCTTCCATAAAAGACTTTTGATGGGCATTTAGAGAATATGAGGTTGAGAGATATGGTACATTTGCTATAGAGCAAGTGGGAGATTGTTGGGATTATGCTCGATAGCAAGAGTATAATATTGTATTTGACAATATTTTTATATTATTAAAATGATTTATAGTTTAACAAATCCTACAGCATTTATAGTTTAATTATTATAATTTTCAAAAGTAAATAATCATAAGGTCAAAAGACTATGAGAAAAGAAGAATTGTTCATACATCTAGATATGTATAAGAAAGAAACAATTCTTTAGTTAGTCTTGAATAATATTCACAACTTAAGATAAAGGTTGAGCGCTTTTATCTTGTCAGAGTTGTAGATTCTTTTGCTAGCATTTGAGTAGGAAAAAAAATGTTATGATGAGTATAAAATCATCAAAGTGTGGTGTCTTTGGGAAAAAAGAATCTAGTGCACTGGGTGCATTGAATAGGATCACATTGAAATACTTTATCCAGAACCGTTGATGGAAAATGTTTTCACTAGAAGACAATCGGAGAGCCTATCTCAATCCTAAGATAAACGATGGACTTATGGTTGCAAGTGTTATCATTTGAGTTATCAATGAGTACGATTATATAGCAAAGTCTATCCTCGATAGTTTGGTGGTATTCATTTGTTAATCGATAGAGGACTTCATTTATGGGTATGGACATCGTGGCTCCATTTATTAAATGAGAGTAGAATATCATCATATGGATATTTTGATATATTGGATATTATATCTTGACATTAAGTTTTCAATAGTGACTATCGATATATTGCTTCTGGATAAGTCAAAATATCCAAGTTCAAAATGTGGTCGTATGAGTAAATATGGTAAGTTAGTGAGCTGTAAACGGTCTATGAGCTCTTGGCGATTACTCATATTCTTCACAAGGATACATTTTCTCCATTAAGATTGTCTAAGGTATGAATGATCAATATTAACTTATTATATCTTTATTTAAGAGTTCAATTTTAGTTCTTTAGTGGAATGAACTAAAATTAATAGATCGGACATGATTGAATTATTTGTTAATTGTGATTGGGTTATGTCTATTGAAGCTTAAATTTAGATTGCCCGCCAAGATCCCAATCCACACGAACTTGCATGGATCACTTGATATATTCGACCAGACCAATTTAAGGGTCCATCTAGAATTGTATTAAGGAATGTGGACTTGTTTCTTTTTGTAAGAATGAGTCTAATTCACATGTATACTTTTTATAAAGGTCCAATGGATTTAATAAAACAAGAAATTAATATATATGTCTATATAATGTCATGGGCGGCAAGGCTAATATATAAAAGCCTAAATATATTAATTTTTATTTTATTATTTAGTTAAATGGAAATTAATAAATTTGTTGATTAATTAATTATTTAATTAAAAGTCAAAATCTTTTATGGAAATTAATTAATTTGTTGATTAATTAATTATTTAATTAAAAATTAAAATATTTTCCTAATAGGAGAAGGTCTCGTAATATTATACTATTGTTGGTAGTATAATTATTGTTGGTAGTATAATTAATATCAAAGATTATATTTAATAAGTAGATAAAAAAAAAGAATTATTTATCTAGTCAAATTAGGAAATCTTTAATATGGTCACAAATATACTATTTGAGTTGGATTATGAGTCTTGATGTAAGAAAAAATTCTTTTTGGAAAAGGATTCTTGGTCACCAAGTAAATCCACCTAAGGATGGAATTTTTACCCATCAAGTAAATCCTCTTTTGGAGAGGATTAAGCCTCCTAAACGAAATGTAAGTTGAATTCGTCCAACCCTAAATAGATTAGGGGAGGGAATTCGGCCATTATATATATGGCTTATATAATTCAGCCAAAGAGAAGAAATTCTACTTTGAGAGAATTCGGCCACTATAAGAATTTTGTGAGAAAAAATTGTTTTTGCTCTACACAAAATTCGATCAACTCTAAAAAATAGTGTGAAATTCCGCAAAAAAGAAAAGAAAGAAAGAACGTTTAGTTTTCGATAGTATACTAGTAGCCTTTACATTAAAAGGTTTTATGTACAATATCGAATCAAGGTTCACACGAGTTTCAATTAAATTGATTGATATTTCACAAGTGACCTAATGTTCTTTGTTTTCTTCTTAGAGGATTATTGTGATTAACAAAGAAAAAGATTTTGTTTGTTTCCATCCTCAGGTATACAATTTAAAGAAAGGGAGCCCACACTTAGGTGATTCACGTTTGTGATTGGATTTGAAGATCTTGCGGATTCAATTCGATGCTAGTTCAATCGTCACGAGAAAAATGTATGATACTTTTTATATACATCAATTAATCTAGGGTTAAGGTTCTTGTTATTAAAAAGGGAAATTTTTTATTTTTACCAAACCCTAATTTCACGCTTCCACAACACGATTTTCCCTACAGTATTGTGGTAAAATGATGTATTTATATGTTTAAGAGGCTAGGGCATGAAATAAGCTTGAAAGGATGGCTCTGCCTTTCTTGGAATGGTTGAAAACCCGTCTTGACCTGAGCTGGAATATGTAGTACGCAGGTAAGAACCCATGCAGTTACCCGCACATGGACCTAATGCCATATTTTTCAGCTTCAGTGTGCAGGAAGATGCGCACACTTAATGCTTATCCTACCCATGCATTCTTCTTCCTTTAATTTCTTCATCACGTGCACGAGTAGTGTGCGGGTAAGGACCTGAGCAGTGACCCGCACACTAGGCCAATTTTAATGAAAAATTATGCTCGTTTGTGCTTGAAAATATCGATTTTCACCTCTAGCACCTAAAATCCAATGAATGCCTGCATCACTACAAAACGAGCCATTATACACCAAAATATACTCAAAAATAGGCTAAAGAATATGGAATTGAGGGCCAAAATATTAGACAATTCTGGTCCGATCAAATACCCCCAAACCAAACCTTTGCTCGTCCTCGAGCAAACAAAAGGATAAAAAAAAAGACACAAGAAACAACAAACATGACTCTGTCTAGAAATTTCCTAACACAAAGAAAATAATTCAAATGTCGCATTTCCAAGTAGCTGTGGGATGCAAGGATATGTGATAGAGAAGAATATACACATGGAAAATGTTCTAAAGCAACTCGAAGGCACTTACGAGAAACTCGCACAATCATGAATCCCACACCTAAAAGCACTCTCATATCGAAAATTACTCACTCATACTTGGAGCATAATTCACTTTGACTCTAAGCCTTACATGGATACTCTCTTTTTATTCGGCTCGGAGTCCTAAGTTCACGCTCATATAAGGTATGCAAGATGGAATTTAAGCATAGGAATTTAATGCATTGCATACATTTATCATTGAAAGAACGCTAATGTCTTGGTGAATTACCTGAAAAATAATCAATGCCATGGATGTGGAAGATCATGCTTCAACAAACACTCCCAATTTAGATTTCTTCGTAGATTAATTAGGACTTTCCTTTTGGTTGTAATAAGGTTTTGGGGTGAAATGTGGAGTACAAAAGAAATTGTAAAATTTTGAGTTCAAAGGTCACCAACCATGTTAGACTCAATACAATACACACCCTTTACTTATGCTCTACTTGTTTCCCACTTATGAACACTAGCATCAAGGATTAACTTTCACATACATTGTGTTAGTACTTTACATTTAACATTCACAGCTCTTTTGATGCCTTTCTTTACATTTCTTATCTTTTCTTCTTATTTTTTTTTTCCTTTTTTTTCTTTGCACTTTTGCACACCTTTCACATTTGACTATTTAGGCTTTAAGTGTACATTTTTCGCACTTTTACATTTGTAAGCCATTTGCCTTGTACATTTACAAATATTGCCTAACTACATGCTATCTTTACATTTTAAAGCTCTGCACCTTTCAACAACTACACCTACACATCCTCACATGATTGGCAACAAGGGTAGGCATGTGTTTGGCTTTGGGTTATACGGCTATATTATGTACCAAATGAAAGGGATATGTACTTGACCTCAAGTTTTGTCTTTAGAGCACACAAAAGGGACTTGGAAATGTGTTTAGGCTAAATTGGTAGTTAATGCACACAGGTTGCCTAAGATCATTTCCACAATTCCATCTATCAAGGGAATGTAAGCATCCATCAAGCAGTCTACACAAATATAACGCAATGTAATGTCCTACGGCAAATGATGTGTGTGACGAGAAAATTGTTTAAGATAAAACAATGATAACACTCAAATGCGCTCTTTAAGTCTTGTGTTTGTGAACTCTCTAGGTAGTCTACAATAGTAGAACAAGGTGCTTGAGCACCGAGTCCCCTCAACTTGAACACAAAAGGATGGGACTAGCCCATGAAGTGCAAACGAGACCCTAGAGTGACTAGGACCTACAACATTAAGCATAACAAGC
The DNA here is from genome assembly GCA_032871835.1 of Dipteronia dyeriana. Taxonomy (NCBI): domain Eukaryota; kingdom Viridiplantae; phylum Streptophyta; class Magnoliopsida; order Sapindales; family Sapindaceae; genus Dipteronia; species Dipteronia dyeriana. Next base: position 83,889,808 of record CM065297.1, read on the forward strand.
ATAAATAAACTTGCGACAAGAACACACTCAAGGCATCACACCCAAGCTAATTAAAGCTCAAAAATTTTGTTCATACGGCATTTTTAAAAAAATTGAAACTAAAAAGACTCAAGACTCAAAAAGATGACTCACGAAGGCATCTACACCCCCAAACCAAAACCCAACATCGTCCTCAATGTTAAAGACAAGAGAGTCTAGCCTAGTGGTGTGCACCTAACACGTCTCAAACATGGCTCATCAAATAAAACAAGTCAGTCAGTGCAATAAGCAATTAAGCACGAAGACATATTAACTCATGCTCAAAACCTACATCACACATTTACCCAAAAATGATGGAATGAGGGCATAACAACCCTTAAACCGAATCCAACATTTTGTATCAAGACCTATACAAAAATAATGTATCCACGCAAAATCCCCAAACCGAATGGCGTTATATATAGAAAATAATTTTGTACACTTGCATGTAATCATCCATAAGAGCCTTCAACTCATTCATTCAACAAAAGAATAAATAAGTATATCTGAAAATCAAATATCACTATTTACAAGTGATCTATCACAATTGTAATTCCATCCAAAAGAGCCTTCGGCTCTTTCATCATGAAAAATAACCAATAAAATCAAGAATATATTCCACCAAAAATATTCAATCATGCACAAGTATACCATCCACACAATATTCACAAAAATCTCCACTAATTATTTACTAAAGCACATGAAAACGAAAAATAAGAAAAAGGAAATTAGAAATGCAAACTTAGGTGAATTGCCTCCCATAAGCACTCTATTTATCGTCTGGGCAAGACGTTGTTATGGCACATCGACTCTTGAACTCCAAATTGTAGCCTTCCTTCATGAGATGAGGTTCTCACCCTTTTTTTGAGCTTTCTTGGTTCGCTTGTCCCTCCAAGACTCGCAAGTTATCCATGTTTCTTCCCAAGAGAGAGAGAAACCTCGTTTTACGCACAAGCTACAAAAATTTACTTCCTAGAGAAGCTATAGACAATCTACACACTTATAAAACTTATTAGAAAGTCCAGACAACTAGGAATCAATCAATACATGCAATGTGCTCAACCGAAGCTCGATATACCACTTAATTAGAGAAAAACAAACTCACACAAACTAAGCAATTGCACAATAGATTCCCCCCCCCCCCCCCCCCCCCCCCCCCAAAAAAAAACATAGCTCTTCCCATACATTTATGTTCATAATAACAAATTGAGGGATAAGAACTTAGTCTACAGGGGAAATATATATTGTGCAATCATAAAATACTCAAAAGTAATCAAAATGAAAACAAACATAACATTTTTATCATGAAGCACATAGGTGATTTACGCCTCACTATCACCAACCATAATCACAACCACAATTGATACATCAAACCCTTCCTAAAGTATTAAAGCACATATATTGGTGTACCCTCTTCAACTCACTCACACATGCTTTGACAATATGCACATTACCCATAATCGTTTAAGCTATGCCCTCATAAGTAGGGTAAGATAAAAAGATAGAAACAGTGAGAGGAATCGATAACGAAAATCAGTTTTAGGAAGAATCTTGCAAAGATCCCACATCTAGCTGCGATCTGACCTTTTTTTACTTGATGCTTAGCCCTACTCGCGTTCTTGGTTGCTTTAACCAGTTAGTTCATCATGGTGTTGCCGTTTAGCTTGGTGAAGTTGTTGGAGTGCAATTCGCAATCATGGTTCTCTTGAGTTGGGCGGTCTTGGCTTCCTAGATTGTTCGTCCCTACTCCAACTTTCATTGATGGCATGCCAACCTAAAGATTTGTCATTCTTTGCACAACACAATTCAAACTACATTACATGCATATACTTTAAATAAAAATCGAAATAATAAACAAACACACAAAAACAACAAAAACAAGCAAATAGAAAACTAATGGGATATTTACATTACTACATTATTTGCTAAAACAAGAAACAGTTAATGAACGAGCCACCTTCATGGAAGCGACATCATTTTGATCGCACTTTTTCTGTCATTAAGAAATTACAAATTCAAAAGAAATTTATAAATTTGTTTACGCAATGTGTTTAAAAGTTTTGAAAACTAGTAAAACGGTAAACGAGGGTATCGTCCACAGGGAGGTGTTATCTATCGATTGTCTCTCATTTTAGTGATAATTGAAAGTAATGTAAATAAAAACATGGCAAGGGTGAGAGTGGTGTGTGTGAATTGTAAGATCAAGAGTAATGAAAAGAAACAAATAAAAAAACGTAAGAAAACATGGATAGATAAGAATGGTGATTAAAATAATAAACGTAAAATAGATGGATATGAGAGATGTAAGAGATTGGTTACATATGGTATTCATGACAACCTAAAATATTCACACCACCTAAAATAACTAAGTGCAAAGACACTCATATATCAAGGTTCAACCTAGCCTTAAGTACGACCTCTAGATATAGCAATGAGAGAGTCAACTAGTCCTATATTGTAACTCACCGAGATGTATCATGCGAGCAACTACTAAGGACCTTATTTAAGCACTGAAATTTCCTAGAAAGTGTGTGTCTATAAACCTAGAGAGGGGTGAATAGGTTTTAAATCTGATTGATTAGCAAATTTCATGAAATAATCATTATTATCAAATCTACCCCATTCTACCAAGTGATCAAATAAATGACAACAAACACAAAGCAATAACAACATGCAATACGTGAAAACCCTCCAAATGGGAAAAACCATAGGTTGTTCAGTGTGACACACTCGATCCTCAAAATCCACTACTGAATGAAAGTTTACAACCTAGGTTGAATTCCTGTCATACTCTCCAGTTACTAACCCTTTCACTCTACCCAGAAGGCCTTAATAGTGATTTTGGATCACCAACCTTGTGCACTAATCACTTAGCCAAAAGCTTAATCAACAATGAAGAGATAATGGCAACCTAAATGAATATGCTAGAATATTATATATGCAAAAATGCTAGGTCAAAACATTCATGCTTATCTAGGATTAATAATGACAAGAAAAGCAAATCCTAGATATCAATTTTCTAAATGCAAAGGCAAGAAGAATTAGCTATAAGGGTAAAACTGTCCTAAATTCTAGCTATAACTAATCAATACTCTCAACCAACAACCAATACCACAATCATGTCATAAAAGCTATTAAGCGCACAAGCATCCATTTAATTTGCAATAAAAGCTAAAACCTAGGTATACATGTTATAATAATGAAACTTTAAAGTCTAGAGCATGTAGAGAATACCTAGTCAAGAACAAACAAGAGAGCCATGCTTGAAAAATGCTTGATGATTATGTTTTGAAGTTTGATTGAGTAAAAACACTTTATTTCCTATATAAAAAGTTGGCCTTAAAAACACTCTATTTCCTATATAAAAAGTTGGCCTTAAAAACACTATATTTGCTATATAAAAAGCTGTATTCACGAAATCAGCCTAAAGATTCCTAGGAACATTGTTGCTAAACAACATCACACGAGCCATCTCTTGGAGGACCCTGTTCTTCCTCTCTACAAATCCATTTTGTTGAGGAGTTCGAGGAGCCGAGAACTCATGGGAGATTCCAAGAGTATACAAAAATTTTAAAAGCAAACATTTTCAAATTCTCTCCCATGGTCACTTCTAATTCTCTTAATGCATTTTATGTGAGAATCCTTCTCATTTTGAATTTTAGTGCAAAGCATTTTAAAATTTTCAAAAGTTTCAGATTTTTCTATAAGAAAATAGATTCATGTAAATCTAGAAAAATCATCAACACACACAAAGATATACCTTTTACCACCGAGACTCTCGGTTTGCATTGGACCAATAAGGTCCATATGAAAAAGCTCTAGTGGCTCCTTGGTGGCGAGATACTTACCCTTCTTATGCACACTCTTAGTTTGCTTTCCTTGTTGACAAGGTCCACACACTCCCTTAATCCTATTCCTAAACTTAGGAAGGCTTCTCACAACATTCAACCTCTCAAGAACTTTCAAGTCTTTGAAATTCATATGACCTAACCTTTCATGCCACAATTCAACTTGATCACAAATAGACAAATTACAAGAGATGCCATTGGAATCAAGAGAATAACAATTGTCACTTGATCTCTTATCACACGGGTTCTTCCCACTTGATAACATTTTATCGAGCTTCTAGGTTCCGGAGGTCATCTTGGAAATCAACTCTTTTACCTCTCTAAGCACAATCTTCAAGTTCTCTTCACTCTTCTTAGTGATCACAAGCTCTAATTTCAAGCTCTCTTCTAACTCTTTTCCACTTTTTACTTTCTCACACAAGTGAGTTATCTTAGAAGTCAACTCGAGATTCTTCGTTTTCAACTCTTGAATCTCTTTCTTCTTTTTCAATCTAGAATTTTCAAAGAACTTCATAAAGTCCACATAGTCCATTTCCTCATCAATCTCAAACCTAGAGTTAGAAGAGGTACTCTCATCACTAGGGTCATCTACTTTTTCCTTATCGCTTACAACTTTCTTGCCATTATGAGATGTTGTGAAGGGAATAAAGTTTGCAACTCTATCTTCATCATCAGAAGATTTTTCTTCCTCTTCTAAGTCTTCACTATCGCTCCAAGTGGCCGCCATCGCCTTTCCCTTCTTCATTTTCTTCAAATTTGCACATTCTGGAGCAGTGTGACCAAAACCACTACATTCATATCAATGAATGCCTTTCTTGGAGTCGATTTCTTGAGACCTTTCCATCTTCTTAAAAGGAATTTTCTTTTCTCCACTTCCTTTCCATTAGACCCAAATCCTTTCCTCTCAAACTTCATGAATTTCTTGAACCTTTTAACCATGAGGGCCATTTCTTCATCCTCGTCCTCCTCCTCTTCTTCAACCTTGGAGATCTTCAAGGTAATACTCTTTTGCTTCTTCAGAGGTGTGGGTGTGGTGGTCCATCTTGATTCATAAGCTAGAAGTCTTCTAATGACTTCATTTGGCTTCATATTCTTGTGCTCACTATTCTCCTCAAGTGCCGTCACCTTTGATTCGAACCTTAGCGGAAGTGACCTCATAATTTTTTGCTTGATTCTCCTATCCGAATAGGGGTCACCTAGTTGATGGCTTTGGTTGACAATATCCATCAAGTTCACTTGAAAGTCATTGAAGCATTCATGCTCCTCCATCCTAATCATCTCAAATTGCATTTGGAGGACTTGGAGCTTTGAGTCCTTGATTACTTCGGTTCCCTCATAAGCTGTTTGAAGAATGTCCCAAGCGTCCTTTGCAATCCTAGTGTTTTGGACCAACTTCTATTGATTAATGTCCATGGCACATAGGATATCATGCATAGCCTTGTTGTTCCACTTGGATGCTTCAAACTCTTGAGTACTCCAACTAGACTTAGGTTTGAGAGCTTCATCTCCCTCTTCAGTGGTCAATGTTAGAGGAGTGTACCCATCTTCAATAGCCATCCAAGCACGGTCATCTATTTGGCAAAGATAGGCTTCCATCTTATCCTTCAAAGAAGCATAATTCACCTCATTGAGCAAATGGGGTCTTGAGCTTGAGGCTCCCTCATAACTACTACCGTTTCCACTCATAGTGTTTGAGGGTAATGAATGTAATGCAAATGCAATGTCACACAACAAAAAAAAACCAATCAAAATGCACTAAGCAAGACACACACAGAGTATGGATCACCGAAGTACATCTAGGCACCTGCTCTGATACCAATAGAAATTCACTAAAAAGTGTGTGTCCATAAATCTAGAGGGGGGGGGGGGGAGGGGTGAATAGGTTTTTAATCTGATTGATTACAAAATTTCACAAATTAATCAATATTATCAAATCTACCTCTTTCTACCAAGTGATCAAATAAATGACAACAAACATAAAGCAATAACCACACAATATATACGCGGAAACCCTCCAAATGGGAAAAACCACAGGCTGTTCAGTGCGCCACACTCGATCCTCAAAATCCAATATTGAATAAAAGTTTACAACCTCGGTTGACCTCCCGTCATACCCTCCAGTTACTAACCTTTTCACTCTACCCAGAAGGCCTTAATAGTGATTTTGGATCATCAACATTATGCACTAACCACTTAGCCACAAGCTTAATCAACAATGAAGACATAATGGCAACCTAAGTGAATATGCAAGAATATTATATATGCAAAAATGCTAGGTCAAAACATTCATTTTTATCTAGGATTAATAATGACAAGAAAAGAAAATCCTAGATATCAATGTTCTAAATGAAAAGGCAAGAAGAATTAGCTATAAGGGGAAAACCGTCCTAAATTCTAGCTGTCACTAATTAATACTCTCAACAAACAACTAATACCACAATCATGTCATAAAAGCTATTAAGCACACAAGCATGCATTTAATTTGCAATAAAACCGAAAACCTAGGTATACATGTCATAATAATGAAACTTTAAAGTCTAAAGCATGTAGAGAATACCTAGTCATGAACAAACAAGAGACCTGTGCTTGAAAGATGCTTGATGATTATGTTTTGAAGTTTGATTGAGGAAAAAAGGCTTCTTGGAGCTTCTCTTACTAAGAAAACATTATCTCTCTCTTAAAATAGGTTTGGAAGCTCTTAGAAACGAGTTGGGAAGAAGATGATATATTTATATGAAGCCCAAAATGAAACTACATCATTTTAACAAAAACTGCCCAAAAGACGCATTGTGCGCTGGTGGTAGCACTGGTCGAGTAGCGCACCACCAATGCATAACCTATTTTTTTGCTGGGCGCCAGAGGAGTAATGCAGGGCAGTGGTTCACGACCAGCGACAAACCACTGAACGAGTTGCATTGGTGTGGTGCGCATGACGACTAGCGCTCCACCAGTGAAAAATCAATGGAAAAGATGTGCTGGTATGGTGTGCATGACGACCAGCGTGCCACCAGTGAAAAACCAATGGAAACCTGTGCTGGTGGTAGCGCAGCTTGAGTGGCGCACTGCTCGTTTCCTTCACACTCATTTACTAATTTTACAAGAGAAAGAAGGTAAAGGGAATGCATCATAATGCCTAACATGACATGAAAATTTAATCATAAAATACAATAAATTTAAACAAACAATAGAGAACAACAATAGGCACACAACAAGACAATTAAGCACTAATACAAAGTGATCAAAAACATGCATGAAAGTGAGTGTATGCACTAAATCTCTTCTAATAAAATTAAGCAAAAGATATACCTGTAGAGCTTGAACTTGATCATGAGCAAGGCCGGTCTAAGCTACCCTTACATAATTATCCCCAAATGTGGTTTGTCAATCGAAATAAGCGAATCAGAAAACCGAGGAACTTACAAGCACATATATTAAAGAGATAAACACATGATCAACCACTAATCTCTACTCACCTGTCACGTGTAAGCAACAACCAATAGAGCATTAAGCATAAATGGACCACCCTCGACCACTACTCGCTGAGATTTATCGTACGATAAGTGGCCAAAAGTAGTGACCCGAATGCTACCCGTCGAGATGTATCGTATGAGCAACGCTCAAGGGTCTCATAAGCATATAGGTTTATAGGACCGAAACCCATAAATGCAGATGTATGCTCTTCATGAGTTCCATCCAAACCAACAAAGGAACTCAAGCCAGTCTAAAATGGGCATTTTGAATAATTCAATGATATATAAGCAATCGTTGGATGCTTAATTAATCTAGTCTTAAATTAAATTAATCTACTCCTAATCCTAATCATAAACACACATCAATTTCTACCCTACATGCCATGAATGTAAAGACAAGAGCTATCCCTAAACATGCATTAAGTGTTGGGTTATCAATCCTACTTATTACAAGTCAATAATCAATTAAGTGCAAATTGAATGGGACAATAAAAGAAGAATTGAAATACAAGTCAATCAAATAAATGGAGCTAGTATTATGGTTTACATATTTCCTAAATTGGGATACCCATCAAAGAAGACAATAACAGGAGAAGAATAAATAGAAGAAGCCGAAGGTGTCACTCTTAGATCTCTAGGCTCAGTAGGGCCCTATTGTCATTTTGGATCTTTAAGCTCCATTGAAGTTCCTCTTCCTCATAGACAAGGTAGGGTGATCTTTCCTTTTGAATCTCCACCAAAGATGGTTGGCTGTAAGTAGATGGTGATGGTGATGAGGCATCCATGGAGGAAAACTCCATGGATGACTTTGAAAGCCCCTCTCTCTCTCTTTTGATTTGGTAAAGAAGATGAAGTGTTTAATGAAGGGATTAATTGGATGAATAATTAATTGTAGTTCTTATAGTAAAATGATATATTTATAGGTTTAAGAGGCTAAGGCATGAAATAGGCTTGAAAAGACGGCTTTGCCATTCTTGAAATGGCTGAAAACCAGTCTTGAGTTAAACTGGAATACGCAGTGCACAGTTAAGGACCCGCGTAACTACCTGTGCATGGACCTGATGCCATATTATTCACCTTCAGTGAGTGGGCAAATGCACACACATAGTACTGGTCTTACCCACGCATTCTCCTTACTTCAATTTCTTCATCATGTACACGGCTAATGCACAGGTAATGACCTGTGTAGTAACCCCCGCACTAGGCCTATTTCATGACAAATTATGCTTGTTTGCGTATCAAAATCACAGTTTCTACGTCCAGCACCTGAAATCCTTTGAATGGCTGCAATCACTGTAAAACGAGCCATTAGACAACAAAATATACTTAAAAACAAGCTAAAGGATATGGAATTGAGGGGCAAAATATATGAAAATTTTGGACCGATTAGAAAGCCCATTTATACTCACAATGGAATGGTATGACCTCTTACTTCACTCCTACATGTCATTTTTTGTGTGTCGATGGTCATATTAGACATAACTGCTTCAAGTTTATTAAAATGTATAGAACTAAAAGCTTGATTGAAAAGAATAGGGCTAGAACTAAAATGCATGCTCTTGGGAAATCTAGAGCCAATGATTTCATGACCACTAGAAGGGAAAATGTCTCATCTAGGTGGATTAGAAGTAATGAATATGTTTGCCATGTAGCTCAAACTGTTTCTAATACATGGTATTTGAATAATGGGTGATCTAGGAACATGACCGAAAATATGAGTTTCTTTGAATCTCTTGTCATGGGGGATGGTGGAGTTGTCACTTTTGGTGATGGATTTAAAAAGAAAGTCATACGGAAAGGAATCATCTCCATTCCCGGTTTGCTCTCCTTGTTGATGTTGGGATTATGCTCGATAGTAAGAGTATAATACTGTATTTAACAATCTTTTCATATTAATAAAAGTGAATTCTAGTTTAACAAATCTTATAGCATTTATAGTTTAATTATTATATTTGTCAAAAGTAAACAATCATAAGGTCAAAATACTATGAGAAAAGAATAATTGTTCATACATCTGGATATGTATGAGGTAGACATAATAATTTAGTTAGTCTTAAACAATATTCACAACTTAAGATAAAGGTTATGCACCTTTATCTTGTTAAGGTTGTGCACATTTACCTTGTTAAAGATGTAGATTCTTTGCTAGCATTTGAGTGGGGTCAAATGTATTATGATGAGTCTAAAATCATCAAAGTGTGGTGTCTTTGGATAAAATAATCTAGTGCACTAGGTGCATTGAATAGGATCACAGTGAAATACTTTATCCAAAACTGTCAATGGATAAAAGTTTCACTTGAAGACAATCGGAGAGTCTATCTCAATCCTGAGATAAATGATGGACTTATGGTTGCAAGTGTTATCATTTGAGCTATCAATGAGTACAATTATATAGCACTGTCTATCCTCGATAATTTTGTGGTATTCATTTGTTAATAGATACAGGACTTCATTTATAGATATGGACATCGTGGCTCCATTTATTAAATAAGAGTAGAATATCATCATATGGATGTTTTGAGGTAATGGATATTAAATCTTAACGTTAAATTTTCAATAGTGTCTATCAAAATATGGGTTCTGGACATGTCAAAATATCCAAGTTCAAAATGTGGTCATATGAGTAATTATGGTAACTTGGAGAGCTATAGCAGGTTTATGGGCTCTTGGCGATTACTGATATTCTTCACGAGGATACATTTTCTCCATTAAGATTGTCCAGGGTATGAATGAGAAATATTAACTTATTCTATCTTTATTCAAGAGTTCAATTTTAGTTATCTATTAGAATGAACTAAAATTAATAGGTTCGACCTAAGTGAATCATTTGTTGATTGTGATTAGGTTATGTCTATTGAAGCTTAAATTTAGATAGCCCGCCAAGATCCCCAATCCACACGAACTTCAATGGGTCACTTGATATATTCTACCGGGCCAATTTATGGGTCCACTTAGAATTGTATTAAGGTATGTTGACTTGTTTCTTTTTGTAAGAATGTGACTAGTTCACATGTAGACTTTTTATAAAAGTCCAATGGATTTATTAAAATAGGAAAAACAATATTTGGCCCATGTATAGGTCTTGGGCGGCAAGGCTATATAAAATAGCTTTTATATTGTTTTTTTATTTATTATTTAATTAAATAGAAATTAATTAATTTGGTAATTAATTAATTATTTAACTAAAAGTCAAAATCTTTTTCCTAATAGGAGAAGGTCTCCTAATATTATACTATTGTTGGTAGTATAATTAATATTAAATACTATATTTGATAAGTAGATAAATAAAAGGAATTATTTATCTAGTCAAATTAGGAAGTCTTTAATATTGTCACAAGTACACTAATGAGTTGGATTAGGAGTCTTGATGTAGGAAAGAATTCTTTTTGGAAAAGTATTCTTGGTCACTAAGTAAATCCACCTAAGAATAGGATTTTTCCTACCAAGTAAATCCTCTTTAGGAGAGGATTTGTGAACCTATAAATATAGGTTGAAAATTTCGGCCAAGGCACAAGAATTCCATGCTCTAGAATTCGGCCATGGCATAGGTGGAGACTTGAAAGAAGTTTTTTTATTTTTATTTTGCTTTTATTGTTAAAAAAAAACTTCATCCAACTATAGTGTGTAGAATTCAGCCAAGGAGAAGAGAAAAGGGAAACGTTCTTGTTTTCGATAGTACACTAGTATCCTTTACATCAAAAGGTTTTTTGTAAAAAATCGAATCGGGTTCACGCGAGTTTCAATCAAGTAGATTGATAATTCATAAGTGACCGGACGTTCTTAGATTTTCTCTTGGACGATTATTGTGACTAACAAAGAAGAAGATTTTGTTTGTTTCCATCCTCAGGTGTACAATTTAATGAAAGGGAGACCACACTCCTAGGTAATTCACGTTCGTGATTGGATTGGAAGATCTTGCGGATTCAATTCGGTGCTAGTTCAATCATCACGAGATAAAAGGTATGACACTTTTAATATACATCAATTAATCTAGGGTTAATGTTCTTTCTATTAAAGGGATTTTTTTTAAATATACTAAACCCTAATTTCACGTTTCCGTTGTGCGATTTTCCCTACAATAGGTATCAGAGCCTAGTTGTACCCTTGATTAATTGATGTATGTGTACGTGAATCTTTTTAGTTTTATGATGATTTTGCACGTTTTAGAAAGAGACGACACTCTAGGTATTCACACACATATATATTTACATTGGAATGTATGTATATATATATGTTCTATTAAGTGGATTGTTATTGCTCAATTTTGGTCATAGAATTTCAATGTATTTTGTTTTGGGATTGTAACAAGAAGGGTGGCTCATCATTGCCATAATTTTCTTCTTGATAGTTGCTAAGTTTTTTTTTTGTTGTAATATAAAAAACTGCACTATATTGGATTAAAAATACCGTAATATTTTATTTTATTTTATTAATTATTTAAAATTCTTCTGTAATACATTCAAGTATTGAAGACTCGAAGGCTTGAAGAATTGGAAGCAACCGGAATAATTTTTGGACCGTGCGAGCCATAGCAATAAACGTGCGTACGAAGAGCACGCGGCCACGTTTATTGTGGCATGGGCTGCGCACGGCAGCCCCATGAAATCCATGGGCTGCACATGACAGCCCTTTACGGGGTTGTGGCATGCGCACGCCCATGGGAGGGAGCTAAGGGTGCACACGCCCATGGGAGGCAGCCAAACGACGAAGGTCGCTTGAAGACTTGTTCACCAAGAAAGGAGTTTTTTTTTTTGGTATTCCAAGACATATGTAATTTACTTGCTTTTCTAGGATGGACAAAAATTGTAGATATTTATATTTTTATAAATATTTCAATGTTTGTCATTGTTTGATAACATGTCATATAGAATAGGAGTGTCACTCATATGTCTCTCTTGGTATGAACATGCACTGAATGGTTTAGGTATCTAATTGGCATTTAGATAACTCGGTAAATCATTCTTTAGAATTCGATCACATGCCTTAAATAATTGAGTGGGAGAAGGTGTTTTGGAACACCTACGGCCTCCAAGTTTAGTTGAGTTTATGTTTCATGTAATAACCCCCCAAGGGGTTTTCATTAATGGAATTTTGCAAGATACTTCCTTACAAGGATAGACTAGACAATTAACCCAAATGATATCTACTCCTAAAGGAGGGATATTCGTGAGGGATTTTATTGAAGGTCTACAACTTGGTAACACACTCAATGTAATTTTATTAATATCTTCTTAAGAGTTCTTGTTAATAAAATTGCGATACTAAAATTGAAAACGTTGGTTGTTATGTTAACAGTTAGGTGGGACCTAGTCTAACTACTAAATGATGTGAACTCCCAAAGGAGGCGTGACATTTATGGGTATTGGATCACCATTGAATTTTATGATTAAATTATTTTATATAATTCAAGATAAATATTCTAAAGTGCTTTATCATGATTGTTTACTTATATAATTTTTGTTATTATTAAGAAATCATGACCCCATCCCTAATCAACATCCTAAAAGATAATATTTTAACTGATGATAATTATGTCATATGGAAAAGGAATATTGGGTTGTTGTTGCAAGCTTAAAACCATAAGTTCATTATGTGTACTCTTAAACCACCTACTCCTTCTAATGAATCTACAGAGGAGTAAAGAGATGAGTATCAGCAGTGGAAGTCCTCAGATGAGATGGCTAAATGTTACATTATGGACACCATCTCCGACCTGTTGCAACAGCAACATGAAAGAATGGAAACTGTTGTTTATATAATGATATCTCTAGAAGAGATGTTTACTATGAAGTTCATGATGACTAAGAGAGAGGCAGTGACTACATTTATGAATCTTAGGATAAAACCTGGATAGGTTGTGAAAGATCACATGATGAAAGTCGTAACACATCTCAACATTGCTGAACTCAATGGTGTTGAGTTAAATGGTGAGATGAAAATTGACATGATCATCAACTCACTATTAGATTCCTTTGGCCAGTTCAAGTTGGACTACACATTGAACAATAAGGAATACACCTTGCAAGGCTTGATACAAGATGTTCAAAGCATCGAGAAAATCCTTGTCAAAGGCAAAGGTCAAGAGATCCATATGGTTGGTAAGTTGCTACTGTTAAGACCTGTAAGAAGGTCAAGAGACAACAGAAGAAAAAAAAACTTAGGCCTACCTAGAAGAGACCAAGAACGTAACCAAGATCAACTGGAAGTGTTTCCTTTGTGGTGAAAAAGGTCAAAGGAATAGACCGAATAAGAATGAATTCAACTTGCGTTTAGGTAACAGAGCGTTTGTGTCTGCTAGTGTAATGGGAGATATTAGAATTAGTTTAGATTCTTATAAGCATTTAGATTTAATAGACATTTATTATGTACCTCAATTAAAGAGGAATTTAATTTCAGTTTCTTGTTTAAATAAATTTGGTTTTTCAGTTATTTTTAATAAAGCTTTTATTATTAGTAAGAATGAAAAATTATTTGCAAAGGTACATGGGAAAACGTTTTATTCTATTTGCATAGAAATATCTCTCACTTTTTAGACATAGAATCAGCAGAACATAATCATAAAAGAGTAAAATTATCAAAAGATGAAACCTACCTATGGCATTTGTGCCTCGGTCATATTAACCTTGATAAGATCAAGAGATTGGTTAGTGATGGACCTTTAAGTGACTTAAAGGTTGATAATCTACTAACTTGTGAATTTTGTCTAGAATGTACTATGACCAAAAGGTCTTTCATGATCAAAGGCACAAGAGCCACTGAATGTTTAGGATTGATACACACTGATGTGTGTGGACCTATAAGCATTCAAGCTAGAGATGGATATGAGTACTTCATCACTTTCATGGATGATTACTCAAGATTTGGTTATGTGTATCTCATGAGACATAAGTCAGATGCTTTTGACATGTTCAAAGCATTTAAAGCTGAAGTGAAAAATCAACTTGAGAAACGCATAAAAATCTTGAGGTCTGATCATGGTGGAGAATATCTATCTGGTGAGTTTCAGTAATATCTTATTGATAATGGGATAATTTCTCAGTTTTCTTCACCAGGTACACCTCAACAAAATGGGGGGCAGAAAAGGAGAAATAGATCTCTTTCGGACATGGTTAGGTCTATATTGAGTTATTCAATGCTTCCTAATTATTTTTGGAGATATTCTTTACAAACTGCCATGTACATTCTAAACGATGTACCATCTAAGTCGGTTCCTAAAACACCGCATGAGTTGTGGACCGGGCGAAAGCCTAGTTTACAATACTTAAGGATATTTGGATGTCTTGTGCACATGTTAAAAGGAAAGACAGAAAAGATGGAGTCCCGTTCAGAAACATGCATTTTTGTAGGGTATCCAAAAGGAACCAAAGGATATTATTTTTATAGTTCTTCAGATCTTAAAGTATTTGTTTCGACAAATGCCAAATTTTCTGGAAGAGGACTATATGAATAATTTTGTGCCTAAAAGTAGATTTGTCCTGAATGAGCTTTCAAAAGATACAATTCCATAAGAGGTTTTACAACCTATCCCAGTTGTGAGTTCAGTACCAACACAAGATCAACAATCATCGATCTAGGAGAATCTATGGAGAATCTCTCGGATGATGATGATCTCTATACGTACAAAGTAGTAATGGAAGATGTTGATTGTCACCATTAGCAAAAGGTAATGCAATCCAAAATTGAATCTATGTTCAAAACGCCTAAAGGGACAAAACACATCGGGTGCAAGTGGGTATACAAGAGGAAAAGAGGAATTGATGGAAAGGTGGAAACCTTTAAAGCTATATTGGTAGCTTAAGATTACACATAGAAAGAAAGTATCGATTATAAAGAAACCTTCTCTCCTGTGGCCTTACTTAAATCCATTAGGATACTCTTATCCATTGCGGCATCTCTAGACCTAGAGATTTGGCAAATTGACGTCAAAACAACTTTCCTTAATGGAAGTCTTGATGAAAGCATGCAACCAAAAGGATTCACTGAAAAAGGCCAAGAGGAAAGGGTATGCAAGTTGCAAAGATCCATATATGGATTGAAGCAAGCATCCAGATCCTAGAACACAAGGTTTAATCGAGCTGTGAAACGTTGTAGCTTTACTTAAAACCTTGACGAACCGTGTGCATACAAAAGGATTGAAGGTAACAAGTTGGTTTTCCTAGTTTTTTACTTTGATGATATACTACTCATTGGAAAAGATGTAGGTGTATTGACATCAGTAAAAGAATAGTTAGCAAAACAATTTGATATGAAGGACTTAGGAGAAGCAAGTTATATTCTTGGTATCCAAGTCATAAGGGATAGAAAGAATAGAACGATTGCATTATCCCAAGCTTCATACATAGATAAAATCTTATCTAGGTTTTCTATGCAAGATTCCAAGAAAGATATGTTACCTTTTAGACATGGAATCAAACTTTCTAAGGAACAAGTTCCTAAGAATGAACATGAAGAGCAATTCGTGAGTAGGGTTCCATATGCCACGATAATTGGGAGTCTCATGTATGCAATGCTCTGCACTAGACCAGATATTTGTTTTGTTTTTGGCATAGTTAGCAGGTTTCAATCGAAACCTGGTCCTGATCACTAGACGGCAAACAAGCATATTTTCAAATATCTCAGGAGAACGATAGATTATATGTTTGTATACTCTGGATGGGATCTAATTCTTGTTGGGTATACAAATTCTGATTTCTAATTAAATTCTGACTCTAGAAGATCAATATCAGGATCTGTGTTTACACTTGGAGGATGGGCAGTCATATGGAGGAGTTTCAAGCAATTTTGTATATCTAATTCCACCATAGAGCCGAGTATGATACCACATGCGAGGCTGTCTAGCTCCGCCAATTCTTGATTGACTTGGAAGTGGTTCCTGATACGAATAAGCAGGCCACTATCTACTGTGACAACAGTGAAGCAGTGGCTAATTCGAGAGAACAAATAAGTAATAAGAGAGGGAAACACGTTGAAAGAAAGTATCACATTCCGAGGGAAATTGTGCATAGGGGTGACGTGATAATTAAAAAGATCGCGTCAACAGATAATCTAGCGGATCCCTTTACAAACGGCTCATCTACAAATGAGTTTTGATGGGCATCTAGAGGACATGGGGATGAGAGATATGACACATTTGCTATAGAGCAAGTGGGAGATTGTTAGGATTATGCTTGATAGCAAGAGTATAATAATGTATTTAACAATCTTTTCATATTAATAAAAATGATTTCTAGTTTAACAAATCTTATAGCATTTATAGTTTAATTATTATATTTGTCAAAAGTAAACAATCATAAGGTTAAAAGACTACGAGAAAAGAAGAATTGTTCAAATTATACCTAGAATAAGTAATAAGTATAAGTAGTTGTAGTTTCAGTTAAAAAAAAATAGTCTACACCCATGAATTGTCTCTTTTTCGCTCTCATTTCGTGTACTCCGAGGTAAAAACCTGACTCTGCTCGTCTCAGTCAAGCTTGCCCATTAAGAATAATTCAGCGTCAAGGAAGCAAGACTACTTATCACTGACTCTCGAGGCGGACAACGCTCTCCTCTGTATCATCCACCGGCATGAGTTCTGACTTGTTCATTCATTCATGTATAAAATCCGGTTTATACGATTATTACGAATGAGCCCAGTCCGGTCTCACTGGAATACCATTACCTATCATATCAGCCACCAAAGAGGCATCCTTCCATCCAGTATGGCTTCTCCACCCGCCGACCATGCTTCAACAGAATGGAATGTCTGACCGCCTTGTTTGTTGCACCATGTGCTGCCCTTTGACACCAACAAGACTTCAGAATCGCCTTATTACACCCTGCTATGGACGTCTTTGATTGGATAGATACAGATATATATATATATATATATATATATAGTATATAGTGTGTAGTGAGAGATCTTTCTAGTTATAGGTTATAGGTAGGTAGTCTTTACTTAACTCGGCCCAAGCAATGCCCAAAGATTCCCATGTCTTTCTTGGTTTTTCCAAGGTGATTTCCCCTGGGGAAGAGGATCAAGTTGGCCCTTGCGAACAACTTGATGCACTATCTCCCTTCAACCTTTTGAGCGAAATGCTACAAAAGGAAGGAGCCGAGGAGCCAAGTGACGTGCCAACGCTTCTAATTGAGTGCCAGCACGTAGCTGTATGCTGTCAGTAAGAAGGGAGTCGGCGCCTTTCGAAGCACTTTCTAATGTGCTGTGCGCTTTAGTTTGATTGCATCTAGCGCGTAATAACATATAAAAGGGCTTTAGGTGGAAATGAAGTCTCTGACCCCACCAGCTCCACAGGTGTTGCTGATGCGGATATGCTGATTGTACCTCAATCCTCAGACTGATGGGGCCCATGAGTCATCCTTTACAATGCATGTGGTCAATGAGCGGCCTGAGGAGTCATCAACAGATTTAGGGTCAGATAAATTCCTAGGATTAGCAAGCACGGCTTAGGCGGAAGTAGAGAATCCCATTCAATCCGGCTTTCTAGTTATATTGATTTGAAGGCAAAGCTTAGAATTGGCTATCTGCTTTCGTGCTCGCCAACTGCATCATCCATCTGGTCAACCGTTCCTCTCGAGAGATTTGATTTGTTTTTCATAGAAAACAAAGAAGGTCGTGGATGGCCTACGGTGCGTGTTATCTGAAGGGAACATGTTTTTTCAACCGCAATGGTATGATTGCCGGAGCTTATCATGGCAAAGCAAACATGGAAAGCATAATCAATATCAGTATGAGTGGGGGGCCGAAAAGACGAAGAAGAGCTCTTTGAACGAATACGCTCTTGGGCCGCAGGAAGAGCATCGTACATATGGATATGTATGAGGTAGACACAATTCTTTAGTTAGTCTTAAAAAATATTCACAACTTAAGATAAAGGTTGTGCACCTTTATCTTGTTAAAGTTGTATATTCTTTTGCTAGCATTTGAGTGGGATCCAATGTGTTATGATGAGTCTAAAATCATTAAAGTGTGGTGTCTTTAGGCAAAAGAATCTAGTGCACTCTGTGCATTGAATAGGATCACAGTGAAATACTTTATCCAAAACCGTCAATGGATAAAAGTTTCCACTAGAAGACAATCATAGAGTCTATCTCAATCCTAAGATAAATGATGGAATTATGGTTGCAAGTGTTATAATTTGAGCTATCAATGAGTACAGTTATATAGCACAGTCTATCTTCGATAGTTTGGTGGCATTCATTTGTTAATCGATACAGGACTTCATTTATAGATATGGACATTGTGGCTCCATTTATTAAATGAGAGTAGAATATCATCTTACGGATGTTTTGAGGTATTTGATATTAAATCTTAAAGTTAAGTTTTCAATAGTGTCTATTGAAATATGGCTTCTGGACAAGTCAAAATCTCCAAGTTCAAAATGTGGTCATATTAGTAAATATGGTAACTTGGAGAGCTATAGGTGGTCTATGAGCTCTTGGCGATTACTGATATTTTTCACGAGGATACATTTTCTCCATTAAGATTGTCTAAGGTATGAATGAGCAATATTAACTTATTCTATCTTTATTTACGAGTTCAATTTTAGTTATTTAGTGGAATGAACTAAAAATTAATAGATTATACCTAAGTGAATCAATTGTTGATTGTGATTAGGTTATGTCTATTGAAGTTTAAATTTAGATAGCCCGTCAAGATCCCCAATCCACACGAACTTCCATGGATCACTTGATATATTCTACCGGACCAATTTATGGGTCCACTTAGAATTGTATTAAGGCATGTGGACTTGTTTATTTTTGTAAGAATGAGACTAGTTCACATGTAGACTTTTTATAAAAGTCCAATGGATTTATTAAAATAGGAAAAACAATATTTGGCCCATGTATAGGTGTTGGGCGGCAAGGCTATAAAAAATAGCTTTTATATTCTTTTTATTATTATTTAATTAAATAGAAATTAATTAATTTGGTAATTAATTAATTATTTAACTTAACGTCAAAATCTTTTTCCTAATAGGAGAAGGTCTCCTAATATTATTCTATTGTTGGTAGTATAATTAATATTAAATACTATATTTGATAAGTAGATAAATAAAAGGAATTATTTTTCTAGTCAAATTATGAAGTCTTTAATATGGTCACAAATACACTAATGAGTTTGATTAGGAGTCTTGGTGTAGGAGAGAATTCTTTTTGGAAAAGGATTTTTGGTCACTAAGTAAAACCACCTAAGAACAAGATTTTTACCTTCCAAGTAAATCCTCTTTTGGAGAGGATTTGTGAACCTATAAATATAGGTTGTAAATTTTGGCTAAGGCATAAGCATCCCATGCTTTAGAATTCGGCCAAGGCATAAATATAGGTGGAGACTTTAAAGAATTTTTTATTTTATTTTACTTTTTTAGTCAAAAAAGAAAACTTCATCCAACTATAGTGAGTAGAATTCGACCAAGGAGAAGAGAAAAGAGGAACGTTCTTGTTTTCGATAGTGCACTAGTATCCTTTACATCAAAAGGGCTTTATGTATAAAATCGAATCGGGTTCACGCGAGTTTCATTCAAGTAGATTGATAAGTCACAAGTGACCGGACGCTCTTGGATTTTCTCTTAGAGGATTATTGTGACTAACAAAGAACAAGATTTTGTTTGTTTCTATCCTCAGGTATACAATTTAAAGAAAGGGAGCCCACACTCCTAGATGATTCACGTTCGTGATTGGATTGGAAGATTTTACGGATTCAATTGGTGCTAGTTCAATCGTCATGAGATGAAAGGTACGACACTTTTAATATACATCAATTATGGGTTAATGTTATTTCTATTATGGGGAATTTTTTTAAATTATACTAAACCCAAATTTCACGCTTCTGTTGTGCAATTTTCCTCACAGTTAAATGTTTTGTTTATGGATGGTTTGCTAGCCAATCTTATAAGTATTTCTCATCTTAATGATGATGGGTTGTTGGTCTTGTTTAATAGAAATGATTGCTCTATTTTGAAATCTAATAGACATACCTTGTTGAAATAAAAGAGATCTATTGATAATTGTTATTGTCTTTAACTTAGTGTCATCTCTATTAATGTGTCCAAGAGAGAGCAAATTAAGTTGTGGCACCAAAGGCTTGGCCACATGACCTATCGAGATTTTAGGATCTTAGATAAGTTCAAAGTTGTGTGTGGGCTTCCCGAACTTGGGTAGAAAATTGATGGTGTTTGTGTTCCTTGTCAACAAGGAAAACAAATAAAAAGCATGCACAAGAAAGGCAAGCAATGAGACATTTGAGCTCCTACATATGGATCTTATAGGTCCCATGCAAACTCTCTACATTTTTGTATATGTTGATGATTTCTCTAGATTTACATGGACATAGTCTCTTAGAGAAAAATCATAAACTTCTGAAAAATTTAAAATGCTTTGCACTAAAATTCAAAATGTGAAAAACTCTCACAATAAAAGCATTAAAAGGATTATAAGTGACTATGGGAAGGAATTTGAAAATGTTTATTTAAACAAAATTTGTAATAGCTTTGGCATTTCCTATGAGTTTTTAGCTCCTCAAACTCCTCAACAAAATAGGGATGTAGAGAGAAAGAATAGGGTCTTTCAAGAGATGACTTGTGCCTTGTTGCTTAGCAACAATGTGCCTAGGAATCTTTGGGCCAAGGCCATCAATATGGCTTGCTATATAGGAAATAGAGTTTTTCTAAGGCCCGACACTAGAAATATCTACCATGAATTGTGGAAGGGTAGGAAGCCAAATGTGAGCTACTTCCACTCATTTGGATGCAAATGTTACATTCTTAATGACCGTGATCAACTTGGCAAATTTAATGCTAAGAGTGATGAGGGAATTTTCATTGGCTATGCCTTAAATAGTAAGGCCTATAGAGTCTTCAATTTGAAAACTTGGAGTGTCATGGAATCATCCAGTGTTGTCATATATGATTGTAGGCCTAGGACTAGTGACCATGATGAGGAGATTATTATGATTGATGATTCTTCCTTTGAGAAGAATGGTGAGACTTCAAGTGGCATGAAGTCAAACCTTGATGAAGAGGTCATTCAACCTCTTTATAGAGATCCATTTTTGGACTCTAAAAAACCCGCTCCATTGGTTATACATCTCCATAACAAGAATGGAATTCTTAAAGATGTGAAGGAGGGTGTTAGAACTAGGCATCAATTAGCTATACTTGTCACACCTCTCAAATTGAACCCAAAAAGGGTGATGAAGCCTTGAATAATGAGTTTGGGGTTCTTGTTATGCAAGAAGAGCTAAACCAATTTGAAAGAAATGAGGTTTGGAATCAAGTTCTTAGACCCAAGAACACCAATGTCATTGGAATAAATGGGTTTATAGGAACAAGTCGGATGAGGATGGCAACATTGAGTGAAACAAGACTAGACTTGTAGAACAGGGATACTCTCAAATTTAGGGTGTCGATTTTGAGGAGACTTTTGCTCTGGTTGCCCGTCTTGAGTCCATAAGCCTTCTCTTGTCCATATCTTGTGTGCACAAGTTCAAATTGCATCAAATGTATGTTAAGAGTGCCTTCCTTAATGACTTCTTGAAAGAGGAAGTTTTTGTTGAGCAACCCAGGGGGTTTATGGATCCATAAAACCCCAACCATGTCTATCGCCTCAAGAAGGCTTTATATGGGTTGAAACAAGCACCAAGGGATTGGTATGTGTGCCGCACTCTATATCTTGTTGACAATGGCAACTATAGAAGTAGTGTTGACAAGACTTTGTTCATCAAGGACAACAAAGATAAGCTTTTCATAGCTCAAATCTATGTCGATGATAAAGTGTTTGGCTCTACCAACAAATCCAAAGTCCAACAATTTGTTGTTGTTATGTCTCAAGAATTTTATATGAGTCTTGTAAGGGAGCTCAATTACTTCCTAGGTTTGCAAATCAAGCAATTGCATAGTGGGATTTTCCTATCCCAAGCTAAGTATGCTAAGAACCTAGTGAAGAAGTTTGGCCTTGAGAATGCCAAACATTGGGACACACCCATGAGTACCACTTTGAAATTAAGCAAGGATACTAGTGGCAAAAGTGTGGATATCGTGGCATGATTGGTAACTTGATTTACTTGACTGCAAGTAGGTCTGATATAGCCTTTAGTGTGGGTGTGTAAACTAGGTACCAAGCAGATCCCAAGGAGTCTCATCTTGTTAGGATTATGCTCGATAGCAAGAGTGTAATATTGTAATTAACAATCTTTTCATATAAATAAAGTGATTTCTAGTTTAACAAATCTTATAGTATTTATAGTTTAATTATTATAATTGTCAAAAGTAAATAATCATATGGTCAAAAGACTATGAGAAAAGAAGAATTGTTCAGACATCTAGATATGTATGAGGTAGACACGATTCTTTAGTTAGTCTTGAATAATATTCACAACTTAAGATAGAAGGTTGGGAGCCTTTATCTTGTCAAAGTTTTATATTCTTATGCTAGCATTTGAGTAGGATCAACTGTTTTATGATGAGTTTAAAATCATCAAAGTGTGGTGTCTTTGGGCAAAAGAATCTAGTGCACTGGGTGCATTGAATAGGATCAAAATGAAATACTTTATCTAGAACCGTCAATGGATAAAAGTTTTCATTTGAAGACAATCGGAGAGTCTATCTTAATCCTGAGATAAATGATGGACTTATGGTTACAAGTGTTATCATTTGAGCTATCAATGACTACGATTATATAGAATAGTCTATCATCGATAGTTTGGTGGTATTCATTTGTTAATCGATAGAGGACTTCATCTATAGATATGGACATCGTGGCTCCATTTATTGAATGAGAGTAGAATACCATCATATGGATGTTTTGAGGTATTGGATATTAAATCTTAACGTTAAGTTTTCAATAGTGTCTATTGAAACATGGCTTTTGGACAAGTCAAAATATCCAAGTTCAAAATGTGGTCATATGAGTAAATATGGTAACTTGGAGAGCTATAGGCGGTCTATGAGCTCTTGGCGATTACTGGTATTCTTCACGAGGATACACTTTCTCCAATAAGGTTGCCTAGGGTATGAATGAGTAACATTAACTTATATTATCTTTATTTAAGAGTTCAATTTTAGTTCTTTAGTGGAATGAACTAAAATTAAATAGATCGGGCCTAAGTAAATTATCTGTTGATTGTGATTTGGTTGTGTCTACTGGAGCTTAAATTTAGATAGCCCGTCAAGATCCCCAATCCACACGAACATGCATGGATCACTTGATATATTCTATTGGACCAATTTAGGGGTCCGTCAAAAATTATATTAAGGCATGCGAACTTGTTTCTTTTTGTAAGAATAAGTCTAGTTTACATGAGGACTTTTTATTAAGGTCCAATGGATTTAATAAAATAAGAAAAATTATATATGTCCCTTATATTAGGTATGGGCGGCAAAGGCAATTGTGAATAGCTTAAATATATTATTTTTATTTTATTATTTAATTAAATGGAAATTAATTAATTTGTTAATTAAATAATTATTTAATTAAAAGTCAAAATCTTTTTCTTAGTAGGAGATGACCTCCTAAAACTATACTATTGTTGGTAGTATAGTTAATGTTAAAGACTATATCTGATAAGCAGATAAATAAAAGGAATTATTTATCGAATCAAATTAGGAAGTCTTTAATATGGTTACAAATACACTATCGAGTTAGATTAGGAGTTTTGGGGTAGGAAAGAATTCTTGATGGAAAAGGATTCTTGGTCACCAAGTAAAACTACTTAGTGGTAGAATTCTTCTTTGAAAAGGATTCATAATCACCAAGTTAATCTACCTAAGGATAGGATTCTTGTCCATCAAGTAAACCTTTTTAGGAAAGAATAAACTCTCCTAATCTACATCAAAGACAAAAATTCGGCCAACAAATATGTTTTTAGGAGAAGTTAGATTTCCTTTTAGATAAGGACTCTTAATTACCAAATAAATCCGCTTAAGGAAAGGATTCTTGCCAACCAAGTAAATCCTTCTTAGGAAAGGATTTATGATCCTATAAATATGTGTTAGAGAATTTCAGTCATGACTAAGTGCAATAAGAGGTGAATTTTGGCCAAGCTCTATTTTTCTTAGTGAAGAATTCGGCAATTATAGGATTTTGTGAGAGAAAAATCTGATTTTACTATAGAAAAAATTCAATCATCTCTAAGCAATAATGTGGGAATTAGGCCAAGTAGAGAAAAAAAAGGGAACGTTTTGTTTTCGATAGTATACTAATATCCTTAACATCAAAAGGGTTTTGTGTACAACATCGAATCAAGGTTCACGCAAGTTTCAATCAAATTGATTGATAATTCATAAGTGACCGGACGTTTTTGGATTTTTCACTTGGAAGATATTTGTAACTAACAAAGAAAAGATTTTGCTTTGTCTCCATCCTCAGGAATACAATTTAAAGAAAGGTAGCTCACACTCCTAGGTGATTCACGTTCGTGATTGGATTGGAAGATCTTACGGAATCAATTCGGCGCTTGTTCAATCATCGCGAGAAAAAGGTACGATACTTTTATATATGTCAATTAATCTAGGGTTAAGGTTCTCGTTGCATAAAGGAAATTTTTTTTATATACGCAAACCCTAATTTCATTTTTTTAACACGCTTCCATTGCGTTTTGAACCCGTTTTTCCGTACAATTGGTATCAGAGCCAGGTTATACCCATAATTAATTGATGTATGTGTTCGTGAATCTTTTTCTTTTTTTGTATATATGCATGTTTTAGAAAGAGATGGCAGTCTAGGTATTCACATATATATTTACATTGGAATGTATGGATATATATATATGTTTTATATGTGGTTTGTTATTGCTCATTTTTGGACCTAGAATTTCAATGTAATTTTGTTTAGGGATTGTAACAAGAAGGGTGGTCTATTATCGCCATAATTTCCTTCTTGGTAGTTGCTAAGTTTTTATTTATTTATTTTGTTGTTGTAATAATAATAATAATAATAAAAACTGCAGTATTTTCTTATGTAAATTCTTCTGTAATACATTCAAGTTTCGAAGACTCGAAGGTTTGAAGAATTAGGAGTAGCCAGAACAAGTTTGGGACCGTGCGAGCCATAACAACAAACGTGCGTGCGAAGAGAGCGCATCCACGTTTGTTGTGGCATGGGCTGCGCACGACAGACCCTTTGGTAGCCATGGGCTGCGCATGGCAGCCCTTTATAGGTTTGTGGCATGCGCATGCCCATGGGTAAGGGCGAGGGGTGCGCATGCCCATGGGAGGTAGCCGAGGGAATCCGAGAGAAGAAGGTCGCGTGAAGACTTGTTCGCCAAGAAAGGAGTTCTTGTATTCCAAGATATATGTAATTTACTTGTTTTTCTAGGATGGACCAAAATTGTAGCTATTTATATTTTTTTGTAAATATTGCAATGTTTGTCATTGTTTGATAACATGTCATATAGAATAGGAGTTCCACTCGTATATCTCTTTTGGTATGAACATGCATTGAATGGTTTAAGTATCTAAATTGGCATCTAGATAACTTGGTAAATCATTCTTTGGAATTCGATCACACACCGTAAACAATTGAGTGGAAGAAGGTGTTTTTGAACACCTACGACCTCCAAGTTTAGTTGAGCTTTATGTTTCGTGAATAACCTCCCAAGTGGTATTCATGAATGGAATTTAGCAAGATACTTCCTTACAAGGATAGACTAGACAATTAGCCCAAACGATATCTACTCCCAAAGGAGGGATATCCATGAGGGACTATATTGAAGGTCGATAACTTGGTAACACACTCAATGTGAGTTTATGAATATCCTCCCAAGAGTTCTTGTTAATAAAATCACAAGGCTAAAATTGAAAACGTTGGTTGTTATGTTGACAATTAGGTGGGACCTAGTCCAACTAGTAAATATTGCGAACTCCCAAAGGAGGCGTGACATTCATGGGTGTTAGATCACCGTTGAGTTTTTACGATTGAATTATTTCATTTAATTCAAGATAAATATTCAAAAGTGCTTAATCATGATTATTCACTTATATAATTTTTGTTGTTGTTCAGAAATCATGACCCCATCCCTAATAACCATCCTTAAAGACAATACTTTAACTGGTGATAATTATGTCACATGGAAAAGGAAAATTGGGCTTCTATTGCAATCCGAAAAGCATAAGTTCGTTATATGCACTCCTAAACCACCTACTCCTACTAATGAATCTATTCAGGAGCAAATAGATGAGTATCAATAGTGGGAGTCTTCTGATGAGATGGCTAAATGTTACATTATGGCCACCATCTCTGACGTGTTGCAACAGCCATATGAAGGAATTGAGACTGCTGCAGATATAATGATGTCTCTAGAGGAGATGTTTGCTTTGAGGTCTAGGATGACTAAGAGAGAGGCAGTGGCTGCTTTTATGAATCTTAGGATGAAACCTGGACAGGCTGTGAAAGATCACATGATGAAAGTCATAGCACTTCTCAACATTGCTGATCTGAATGGTGCTGAGATAGATGGTGAGACCAAAATTGACATGATTGTCAACTCATTGTCGGATTCCTTTGATCAATTCAAGTTGGACTCCACCTTGAATAATAAGGAATACACCTTGCAAGGCATGATGCAAAATGTTCAAAGTGCAGAAAAGATCCTTGTGAAAGGCAAGGTAAAGTTGCTACTGTTAAGACCCATAAGAAGGTCAAGAAACAACAGAAGACAAAGCAACTAGGACCTACAAAGAAGGAGACAAAGAAAGTAACCAAGATCGAAGGAAAGTGTTTCCTTTGTGGTGAAAAGGGACATTGGAAAAGAAATTGCCCAAAGTCTAAAGACAAAAAGGAAGAAGGTAATATTAATTATCTTTAAACATGTTTTTTGGCAGTAGCTATGGATTCTTGGAACATAGACTCCGGAGCCACTAATCATGTTTGTTTTTCCTTACAGGGGTTCAAGGAAAGGAGAAGGCTTAATAAGAATGAATTCAACTTGCATTTAGGCAATGGAGCATTGGTGTCTGCTAGTTCAGTGGGAGATATTTGAATTAGTTTAGATTCTTATAGGCATTCAGATTTAATAGACGTTTACTATGTACCTCAATTCAAGAAGAATTTAATTTCAGTTTCTTGTTTAAATAGATTTGGTTATTCGGTTACTTTTAATAAACTTTTATTATTAGTAAGAATGACAAAATTATTTGCAAGGTACATTGGAAAACGGTTTATTCCATTTGCATGGAAATATCTCTCACTTGTTAGACACGGAATCAACGGAACCTAATCATAAAAGAGTAAAATTATCAAAAGATGAAACCTACCTATGGCATTTGCGCTTAGGTCATATCAACCTTAATAGGATTAAAAGATTGGTATGTGACGGACCTCTAAGTGACTTAAAGGTTGATGATCTACCAACTTGTGAATCTTGTTTGGAAGGTAAAATGACAAAAATGTCGTTTACGACCAAAGGCGAAAGAGCCATCGAATGTTTAGGATTGATACACACTGATGTGTGTGGACCTATGAGAATTCAAGCTGGAGGTGGATATGAGTACTTCATCACTTTCACGGATGATCACTAAAGATTTGGCTATGTGTATCTCATGAGACATAAGTCGGATGCTTTTGACATGCTCGAAGCATTTAAAGCTGAAGTAGAAAATCAGCTTGAGAAACGCAAAAAAATCTTGAGGTCTGATCGTGGTGGAGAATATCTATCTGGTGAGTTTCAGCAATATCTTATTGATAATGGAATAAATTCTCAATTTTGTGCACCAGGCACACCTCAACAAAATGGGGTGGCAGAAAGGAGAAATAGAACTCTTTTGGATATGGTTAGGTCTATGTTGAGTTATTCAACGCTCTCTAGTTCTTTTTGGGGATATGCTTTACAAACTGCCATGTATATTCTAAATGATGTACCATCTAAGTCGGTTCCTAAAAAACCGCATGAGTTGTGGACTGGGTGAAAGCCAAGTTTACAACACTTAAGGATATTTGGATGTCCTGCGCACGTGTTAAAAGGAAAGACAGATAAGATGGAGTCCCGTTAAGAAACATGCATATTTGTAGGGTATCCAAAAGAAACAAAAGGATATTATTTCTATAGTCCTTCAGATCTTAAAGTATTTGTTTTGACAAATGCGAAATTTCTAGAAAAGGACTATATGAATAATTTTGTTCCTAAAATTAGAATTGTCCTGAATGAGCTTTTAGGGGACACAATTCCACAAGAGGTTTAACAACCATGCCCAATTGTAAGTTCTGTACCAACACAAGATCAGCATTCTACCATACCTCGTCGTAGTGGGAGGGTTGTTAGACAACCCAAGAGATACATCGGTCTAGGAGAATCTGTAGAGAATCTTCAGGACGACGATGATCCCTATACGTACAAGGAAGCAATGGAAGATGCTGATTGTCGCATTGGCAAAAGGCATTACAATCCGAAATTGAATCTATGTTAAAAAAACAAAGTCAGGTCTCTTGTAGATTTGCCTAAAGGGACAAAACCCATCGGGTGCAAGTGGGTATACAAGAGGAAAAGAGGTGGATGGTAAAGTGGAAACCTTTAAAGCAAGATTGGTAGCTAAAGGTTATACACAGAAGGAAGGTATCGATTATGAATAAACCTTCTCTGCTGTGGCCATGATTAAATCCATTAGGATACTCTTATCCATTGCGGCATCTCTAAACCTAGAGATTGACGTCAAGACAGCTTTTCTTAATGGAAGTCTTGATGAAAGCATCTATATGATAAAACCAAAAGGATTCATTGAAAAGGGCCAAAAGGGAAGGGATTCATTGAAAAGGGCCAAAAGGGAAGGGTATGCAAGTTGTAAAGATCCATATATGGATTGAAGCAAGCATCCAGATCCTGGAACCTAAGGTTCGATCAATCTGTAAAAAGTTTTTGATTTATTCAAAACCTTGATGAACCTTGTGTATACAAAAGGATTAAAGGCGACAAGTTGGTTTTCCTAGTTCTTTACGTTGATGATATACTACTCATCTGAAACGATGTTGGTGTATTGACATCAATAAAAGAACGGTTAGCAAAACAATTTGATATGAAGGACTTAGGAGAAGCAAGTTATATTCTTGGTATCCAAGTCATAAGGGATAGAAAGAATAGAACGATTGCAATATCTCAAGCTTCATAGATAGATAAAATCTTGTCTAGGTTTTCCATGCAAGATTCCAAGAAAGGTATGTTACCTTTCAGGCATGGAATCAAACTTTCTAAGGAACATGTTCCTAAGAATGAGCATGAAGAGAAACTCATGAGAAGGATTCCGTATGCATCGGTAGTTGGAAGTCTCATGTATGCAATGCTCTGTACTAGACCAGATATTTGTTTTGTTGTGGGCATAGTTAGCAGGTTTCAATCGAAGCCTGGTCCTGATCACTGGACGGCAGTCAAGCATATTTTCAAGTATCTTAGGAGAACAGGAGATTATATGCTTGTATACTCAAGAGGTGATTTAATTCCCGTTGTGTATACAGATTCTGATTTTCAGTCAGATTCTGACTCCAGGAGATCAACATCAGGATCTGTGTTTACTATTGAAGGATGGGCAATCATATGGAGGAGTATCAAGCAATCTTGTATTGCTGATTCCACCATGGACGCCGAGTATGTTGCCATGCGATGCTGCAAAAGAGGTTGTCTGGCTACGCCAATTCTTGATTGACTTGGAAGTGGTTCCTGAAGCGAAAAAGCAGATTACTATCTATTGTGACAATAGTGGAGCAGTGTCTAATTCGAGAGAACCAAGAATTCATAAGCGAGGGAAACACATTGAAAGAAAGTATCACCTTCTAAGGGAAATTGTGCATAGGGGTGACGTGACAATTACCAAGATCGCGTCAGCAGAAAATCTAGCGGATCCCTTTACAAAGGCTCTTCCTCAAAAGAGTTTTGATGGGCATCTAGAGAACATGGGGATGAGAGATATGACACATTTGCTGTAGAGCAAGTGGGAGATTGTTAGGATTATGCTCGATAGCAAGAGTATATTATTGTATTTGACAATCTTTTCATATTAATAAACTGATTTCTAGTTTAACAAATCTTATAGCATTTGTAGTTTAATCATTATAATTGTCAAAAGTAAATAATCATAAGGTCAAAAGACTATGAGAAAAGAAGAATTGTTCATACATCTAGATATGTATGAAGTAGACACAATTCTTTAGTTAGTCTTGAATAATATTCATAACTTCATATAGAAGGTTGGGCCCTTTATCTTGTCAAAGTTGTAGATTCTTTTGCTAGCATTTGAGTGGGATCAAATGTGTTATGATGAGTCTAAATCATCAAAGTGTGATGTCTTTAGGCAAAAGAATCTAGTGCACTGGGTGCATTGAATAGGATCAAAATGAAATACTTTTTCTAGAACCGTCAATGGATAAAAGTTTTCATTTGAAGACAATCGGAGAGTCTATCTTAATCCTAAGATAAATGATGGACTTATGGTTACAAGTGTTATCATTTGAGCTATCAATGAGTACGATTATATAGCATAGTCTATCCTCGATAGTTTGGTGGTATTCATTTGTTAATCGATAGAGGACTTCATTTATAGATATGGACATCGTGGCTCCATTTATTGAATGATAGTAGAATACCATCGTATGGATGTTTTGAGGTATTGGATATTTAATCTTAACGTTAAGTTTTCAATAGTGTCTATTGAAACATGGCTTCTGGACAATTCAAAATATCCAAGTTCAAAATGTGGTCATATGAGTAAATGTGGTAACTTGGAGAGCTATAAGCGGTCTATGAGCTCTTGGCGGTTATTGGTATTCTTCACGAGGAGACACTTTCTCCAATAAGGTTGTCTAGGGTATGAATGAGTAACATCAACTTATTCTATCTTTATTTAAGAGTTCAATTTTAGTTCTTTAGTGGAATGAACTAAAATTAAATAGATCGGACCTAAGTGAATCTTTTGTTGATTGTGATTGGGTTGTGTCTATTGGATCTTAAATTTAGATAGCCCGCCAAGCCCAATCCACACGAACTTGCATGGATCACTTTATATATTCTACCGGACCAATTTAGGGGTCCATCTAGAATTGTATTAAGGCATGTGAACTTGTTTCTTTTTGTAAGAATATGTCTATTTCACATGAGGACTTTTTATTAAGGTCCAATGGATTTAATAAAATAAGAAAAATAATATATGACCCTTATATTAGGTATAGGCGGCAAAGGCTATTGTGAATAGCTTAAATATATATTTTTTATTTTATTATTTAATTAAATGGAAATTAATTAATTTGTTTATTAATTAATTAATTAAATAATTAATTATTTAATTAAAAGTCAAAATCGTTTTCCTAGTAGGAGACGGTCTCCTAAAACTATACTATTGTTGGTAGTATAGTTAATGTTAAAGACTATATTTGATTAGTAGATAAATAAAAAGAATTATTTAACTAATCAAATTAGGAAGTCTTTAATTTGGTTACAAATACACAATTGAGTTAGATTAGGAGTCTTGGTGTAGGAAAGAATTATTGTTGGAAAAGGATTCTTGGTCACCAAGTAAAACTACTTAGTGATAGAATTCTTCTTTGAAAAGGATTCATAACCACCAAGTTAATCTACCTAAGGATAGGATTCTTGTCCATCAAGTAAACCTTTTTAGGAAAGAATAAACTCTCCTAATCTACATCAAAGACTAAAATTCGGCCAACACATATGTTTTTAGGAGAAGTTAGATTTCCTTTTAGATAAGTACTGTTAATTACCAAATAAATCCGCTTAAGGAAAAGATTCTTGCCAACCAAGTAAATCCTTCTTAGGAAAGGATTTATGATCCTATAAATATGTGTAAGAGAATTTCGGTCATGACTAAGTGCAATAAGAGGTGAATTTTGGCCAAGCTCTATTTTTCTTAGTGAAGAATTCGGCCATCATAGGATTTTGTGGGAGAAAAATCTGATTAACTATAGACAAAATTCAATCATCTCTAAGCAATAGTGTGGGAATTCGGCCAAGTAGAGAAAAAAAGGGGAACGTTTTGTTTTCGATAGAATACTACTATCCTTTACATCAAAAGGGTTTTGTGTACAATATCGAATCAAGGTTCACGCGAGTTTCAATCAAATTGATTAATAATTCACAAGTGACCGGACGTTCTTGTATTTTTCTCTTTGAGGATATTTGTAACTAACAAAGAAAAGATTTTGCTTTGTCTCCATCCTCAGGAATACAATTTTAAGAAAGGGAGCTCACACTCCTAGGTGATTCACGTTCGTGATTGGATTGGAAGATCTTACGGAATCATTTCGGCCCTTGTTCAATCATCGCGAGAAAAAGGTACGATACTTTTATATATGTCAATTAATCTAGGGTTAAGGTTCTCGTTGCATAAAGGGAATTTTTTTTATACACGTAAACCTTAATTATTTTTTTAACACGCTTCTATTGCGTTTTGACCCCGTTTTTCCCTACACATCTCTCCTCTGTGAAGAGATTCATTCGATATGTGAATGGGATATCCAACTATGGGATATGGTACTCTTTTGACACTAATGGTCTTAGTTGGCTTTAGTGTTGCAGATTGGGCCAGAAATTATGATGATAGGAAGAGTACATCGGACGATTGCTTCTTCCTAGAGAACAACTTGGTTTCATGGTTTTTCAAGAAGCCAAATTCCATTTCCTTGTTGACAGTCGAGGTAGAGTACATAGCAGCAGGGAGTGCTTGCACGCAACTCTTTTTGATGAATCAAATGCTTGCTGACTACGACTTTCCTCAAGGTACTCTAATCCTTTATTGTAATAACATGAATGCTATTAATATTTCCAAGAATCTTTTTCAGACTCTAGAACTAAGCATATAGACATTAGAAATCACTTCATTAGGGAGCTAGTTGAAAGCAAATGCATTGCACTTGAACTTGTTGGCACAAATGATCAACTAGCAGATTTGTTCACTAAGCCCTTAGACTCAACTAGGTTCAAGTCTCTTAGTATGTCTATTGGTTTTTTCATATGGCTTGATGAGCTTGGTTATTGATCCCATGTGGGGAGCTCAAGCAAAGAGAGCAGTTTGGCATAATAGTGCATTGTGCTCATTGATAATCTTTATGTTTCTTTATTAATTGCTTTAGATGATTGGTTGTACATATGCTTATATGTTCTTTTTTAATAAGTGTGCAACTTTTCTTTACTTGCAAACCATGTCATATTTATGATCACACATGCATTTTTGGAATAGAAAAATTTACTTTAGAAGTACATTTTGAATGATCTATAATTGATCTCCATGACATGATGATTCTATTAATGACATGCCTTAAATTGATATGCATGAAGAAACTCTTGAATGCTTAAGATTGAATGCAAACTTTGTATGTGAAAGCAATGTTGAGACTTCAATCAATAAGGATCTAGTATATATTTAAAGGATTTTACAATCCAAATGTCTGTGTCTCTCACTCTTTATTTGTCGAACATGGCTACTATCATACGGGCATCCCATCCTGAAAAATCTGAAAGGGCGCAATAGTCGCTCATGTCTTATTTTGCTTATAAATTTTTATATAGTTGCTATTAAAATTGAGTTTATCTTAAAATCTATATCTTGCTTAATTTCATGACAAAGGGTGAAATTGGTTAGAATTATTTTGGAAACCTATGTTGTTTGCTTTGCCAAATACCATGATTATTGATCTTGAATGCAACTTGTCTTGCATGAGAAGCAATTTTTTTTAAAAAAAAAATCATGAATTAAAACTCTTTGAATCTCTCTTACTTAATTGAGTTGCATAAATTTGCTTATATGATTATGCATATGTTGTTGTGCCATAAGCTCTCCTTACCAAGTGCTTACCTATTTAGGGGATACTCTTTTGCCTATATCATGACAAAAAGGGGGAGTAGTGTGAAGTTTAGGGGGAGTTTCATATTAGAGGAGATTGACCATTTAAGGGGAATTTATTGGAGTTTATCCTTTGGAAGATTTGTTGTAATCATTGAGGGGGAGCATGTTGCACTGCATAGCATAGCATGATTACACTAGTTGATATATTAGTTTAGTTTACTATAGCTATTGCAATAATTTTGTTAAAAGCACCTCAAACACACTTGGTCTATGAAGGCATTTTCTTGTTGATTGTGTATAGGTTGGATCTTTCTACAAAACTTGGATTGACTTGAATATGTTCAAGACTTAGATTATAGAGAAATTACTATTGACCAACTTATTTTTATTGTTGTGAGATTGCTATGTGAGTGGTGGTTTTGTCACGAAATAACCATAGGGGGAAATTGTAAGTGTCTCATTTTACGAATTGGCTTATTTCGTTGACAAAATCACAATTGGGGTCAAATATTGTAAAGGATAGATTAGGATTTAATGATTTCTCATCATCAAGACATTGCTCCAAGTGAGCCGATAATCACTATTAAAGGTTTGCGGGTAGCAAAAGCATATTAGTAACCATATAGATCAGATGTGGTAAACCTAGGTTGTAATCGATTTTGTAAACAGTGGATTTGAGGGCTCGATTGGCTAGCTTTAGCTAATCCCATGGTTTTTACCTTATCGAAGGTTTTCCACGTAAATTCAAGTGTTATTTATATTCTGCATTTTTTACTTGAATTTGTAGTATTTTTTTTGGTGTTTATTTGAGTTAATATTGATTAACCGAAAAGTTGATAATTAATTTGGTTAAAACCTATTCACTTCCCCATCTAGGTTAAATTGAAACACGTTTAAGTTAATTTCAAGGACATGGGAACGATCTATATGAATCTCTCACCAAGATCCGTTAAATGAAGAGATTCATATAATTCGATAAATGATGACTATATATTGGTGATCTTAATCTTAAGTGTCTGATTGACTTCTTCAGGTTGGATTGTGGCTTTTGACATAACATGGGTGAGATTAGAGTAATATTTCTAATCAATAGCATCGTATCTTGGAGTCATGGTTTAGCTTTTGGATGGTAAGGTTAGCACACAATAGAGGATACCACTCCTTCTTGTGAGAAGTAGAGGAGTAGTTCCCTTAAGGGTTTATTCGGAAGGGAGATTACTTTACTATACTCTTATTTGAAGAGATGTAGTTGCACACATTTACTTGCATGCATTGTATTCTTGTTTACATATTTTTGAAAGATGCATTTCATTACCTCTAAACTTGAACATTTTACATATAAATTAGTGTGTTGAGTTTGCCTAGAAAAGAGGATTTTCCTCTTCACTGTGGTGTAGGTTGTTGGCTATGCACCTGCCTCCGCCTCGGTCTCAACAGCGGGTTGTTGCAAGAGCTACATGCTTTAGGGATAGCGGCATGTGCACTTTTCTACACAGCGGTCCCTACCGTGGTATTCAACAATAGGCCTCTATTGCCTATACTGCGGCCTGTGCTCTTGCACACCCAGAGGTCTCCGCCGTGGTGTTGTCTAAACGATGCACTGTTGCATGCACTGCTGTCTGGATAACTTGCTCGAGACGTAGTCCAGCCAGCAGTAATGATGGGTTTTTATTGCTTATTTCCAAAACGGTGTCATTTTGTCTAAGGCTTTATATATATGTTCTATCCCCTTCTTTACCTTTTTAGAGCTCTAGAATCCATTTTCTCTCATTCCCTTTAGGGCTTAGGAGTGACTTGGAAGGAAAGTAAGCAAGAACCAATTTCTATTGTCCAAAACCCAATTACCCATCATTCATTCATGATTCAAGCATCAGCTAGATTCATCTAGGATGTTTATAAACATGGGTCTTTATCTACACAGTCACCTTAGTAAGTAGAACATCAACTTCATCTATTTTTATATTCTTACTTAACAAGAAACCTCTTTTATGACTTGTTTACAATTAAAATAGGATTTTAATTACAAGTTTAGGTTTTTGCATGTTGATTTGTTGGGTTATTGTATTGTGATAGCTATTGCATCTAGGAATGCTTTTCATTTCATATATCTAGGTTTTATGCATGCCATAGAGCAATATGATATCTAGGAATGTGTTAAATGTCATCATTAATTCTGAGATAAGCATTAAAGGTGTTGACCTAGCATATGTGCACTTAGAATATCTTTCATATTCACTTTAGGTTGCATATCTCTACTCTTTAATAGTTAAGTCTTGTATTTACCGTGGGTAGAATACAAGCAAGAGCCGATTATTGCTATCAAAGGTCTGCGGGTAGGAAAAATGGATTAGTAACCGGATAGGTGCGATGTGGTCAACCTAGGTTGTAATCGTTTTTACAAATAGTGGATTCGGGGGCTCGATTGGCTAGTTATTAGCTAATCCTATGGTTTTTACCTTATCGAAGTTTTTCCACGTAAATTCAAGTGTTATTTACTTTCTATAGCTTTACTTGAATTTATTGTTTGATTGTTGTGGGGTGTTTATTTTAAGTAATATTGATTAAATGAAAATATTGGTAATTGATTTGATTAAAACCTATTCACTCCCCAAGGTTAATTAGACACTTTAAGTTTATTTTCAATAATAATAGCCTTTTTTCTACTTGTGATGTTATTACGACACATGGCAATCATAAATGTCATTAATTGTTTTTCATTAAAATATATATCATATATCATATATCATTTCGTAACATATCATATATGATAATATTAAAAACAGTATTTTTTAATCCGGAGCTAGCATGTGTTCTCCTATTTAATGTTTTGTAAAATCATATATAATAGCATAATATACAACTGTTTATAATAATATTATTAATATAAAATAATCATATCATTGTTTATACTAATGTTATCGTATCATATATAATATAATAATGTAATAAAAGTAGCTATTTTTTTTATATGAAAGTGACATATTTCATTATTTTAAGTTATTATTAATTCATATTATGTATCATATATATTATCATATGATATCATTGTTAGGATTACATTCAATAGCAAGAGTGTAATAATGTATTTGACAATATTTTCATATTAATAAAATAATTTCTAGTTTAACAAATCTTATACATTTATAGTTTAATTATTAAATTGTCAAAAGTAAATAATCATAAGGTCAAAAGACTATGAGAAATGAAGAATTGTTCGTACATCCGAATATGTATGAGATAGATAAAATTCTTTAGTTAGTCTTGAACAATATTTACAACATAAGATAAATGTTAGGCTCTTTTACCTTGTTAAAGTTGTAGATTCTCTTACAGACACTTGAGTGGGATCAAATGTGTTATGATGAGTATAAAATCATCAAAGTATAGTGTCTTTGAGCAAAAGAATCTAGTGCACTATGTGCATTGAATATGATCATAGTGAAATACTTTATCTAGAACCGTTAGTGGATAAAAGTTTTCACTTAAGAACAATCAGAGAGTCTATCACAATCCTAAGATAAATGATGGATTTATGGTTACAAGTGTTATCATTTTAGTTGTCAATGAAGATGATTATATAGCATAGTCTATCCTCGATGGTTTGGTAGTATTCATTTGTTAATCGATAGAGGACTTCATTTATAGATATGAACATCGTGGCTCTATTTATTAAATGTGAGTAGAATATCATCATATGGATATTTTGAGGTATTGGATATTAAATCTTAAGGTTAAGTTTTTAATAGTGTCTATTGAAACATAGCTTCCGGACAAGTCAAAATATCCAAGTTCAAAATGTGGTTATATGAGTAAACATGGTAATTAAAAGAGCTATAGGTGGTCTATGAGCTCTTGGAGATTACTGATATTCTTCACGAGGATACACTATCTCCATTAAGATTTTCTAGGGTATGAATGAGCAATATTAACTTATTCTATCTTTATTTACGAGTTCAATTTTAGTTATTTAGTGGAGTAAACTAAAATTAATAGATTGGATCTAAGTGAATCATTTGTTGAATGTGATTAGGTTATGTCTATTGAAGCTTAAATTATATAGTCCGCCAAGATCCACAATCCACACGAACTTGCATCGATCACTTGATATACTCTATCGGACTAATTTCTGGGTTCATCAAGAATTATTTTGGCAATTCGAAATCCAAAAACTCTGGAGAGGTGCAATCATCTGTGATCAAGACATAATAACTCTTCAAATACCTGGAATGGGAGGCCAAAGATGTGGGAATCCTTGATTAACATTCTATTAATACACTAAGAATATAATTTGCACATTTTAACTAAATGGGCTGTTCAATTTTATTATTGTATTAATTTAAGGCATGTGGACTTGTTTCTTTTTTTAATAAGAATGAGTCTGGTTCACATGTGTACTTTTTATTAAAGTCCAATGGATTTAGTAAAATGGAAAAATAATATCTTGCCCATGGTATATGCTTAGGTGGCTAGGCTAAAATTAGTAGCCTAATATATTGTTTTATTTTGTTATTCAATTAAATGGAGGTTAATTAATTCATTAATTATTTGATTAAAAGTTAAAATATTTTTCTTACTAGGAGAATGTCTCTTAGTGTCGTACTATTGTTGGTAGTATGATAAGTATCAAAACCTTTATTTAATAAGTAGATAAATAAAAGTAACTTATTTATATAATCAAATTAGAAAGTTTTGATATCTATTAAAACTCTAATTGATAATTGGTCAAATTAGGATGTGTTTGGTAAAGCCACAATTTAATTCATATTCAATAACTTATTATTGGATGATACACTCACGAGTTGGGATAGGGTTGAACTTTAAAGTGGATAGGGGTAATGGTGAAACAAAAATCCTCCTTTTGTGGGATTTTCGGCCACCTATATATTCCCATCTAGGGAATTCGGCCAAGGCTAACGGTCTTTTGAGATAATTTTTTTTATTTGCTTGTTTAAAAGAGAAAAAAAAATCATCAAACTCATAGAAAATGTGTGTGAGAATTCGGCCGAGACAAGAAAAAGGGAGCGTTTTTGTTTTCGATAGTGCACTAGTAGCTTTTACATCAAAAGACTTTGTGCACAACATCGAATTAGGTTCACACAAGTTTTTAATCAAAAGATTGATAATTCAGAAGTAACCAAACTTTCTTTGTTTTCTCTAGGAGGGTTACTGTGACTAATAAAAGAAAAAGTTTTTTGTTTTCCATCCTCAGGTACACAATTTTAAGATATGGAGCCCACACTCGTAGGTGATTTATGTTGGTGATTGGATTGAAGGACCTTGTGATTTCAATTCAGCGCAATATCAATCGTCAAATAAAAAAGGTAATGAAATTTCCCTTTATCATTACAGTGTGAATATACCTGGAAGGGGGGGGGGGGGGGGGGAATAGGTATATGCTCCAATTTTTGTCTTTTTTTAAAACAATGCAATTTTAATAATGCTTAATGAAAATTGCAAACAATGACACACAATATTTACGTAGTAAACCTTCGAAGAGGAAACATCCACCGGTTGATGCCACAACCACCGGTGAAAGCAAATACACTATTTCAAATAAGAGTTACACACTCAAGCAATCAACACATGTTCTCCAAGCTATCACTCTTACTCTACCCTTGAACCTAGTGATATACTAAGCCGACTTTCTATCCAAGACCTCCTGTCTCTAGGAAGATTCCTTGCTCACCTATCCGGATCCTCCTGACCCTAGGCAAGACTTCTTGCTCAACAATCCGAGGTCTCACACCTCTTGTCTAGACTTCCACTTGCTTAGCTATCCAAGTCCTCCCGACTCTAGCTAAGACTTCTAATTGCTCAAATCAAAGAATCACTCTAAGATATGAGACTTCCTACCTCTTCACAAGGCATCTAAATGATCATGAATGCAAAACGCAAACAAGCACTCAACATAAAAAATGATGATCAACAAATTCTATGGATATGCAGCTCGATAGCTAGATTATACTTTCAAAGAGCAATCACAAATGTATCTAGACAATCTAAGCATGTTATCAACTAAGAACATAGATATGAAGATATAGACACCAATTGAAACACAACCTAGTTCTTTGAAAATGGAACTAGATCTAGAAATAGTCAATCAAGCACAAGAGAAA
Organism: Dipteronia dyeriana; assembly: GCA_032871835.1. NCBI lineage: Eukaryota > Viridiplantae > Streptophyta > Magnoliopsida > Sapindales > Sapindaceae > Dipteronia > Dipteronia dyeriana. The sequence continues at coordinate 83,930,028 of CM065297.1, forward strand.
AAGATTTCTAAAAGTAATTTCATGTTTATCAAGTTTAGCACAAATCATTCAATTTATCATAAATCTACCTAAACTTGAAAGTCAAATCGACAAACCATAAAATGATATCAAAATCATCCTAGTCATGCTTCTTTATCAAATTGCATCAATCAATAAGAAGATCTAAAAAGAAAACTAAGAAGAAGATGATTTTACCAACAAGGATGAAAATCACGAACTGAAGATCTAACCGCAACGAAAACTCTAGACCTCCTTCGGTTATAGAAATGTTTGTAGTTTGTAGAACTCTTCAAGACACTCGAAATCAGTCTTTAAACAAGTGATTTGGAGTATAAATGAAGAAGTTATCACAAAAACAATAATCAAAATATTGAGAGAAAAATTCTACACTTGTTCTTCAAATTCGTTTTTCTCAACTTCTAATGAATGAGAGGGAAAGAGAGGTTTTAAAGAGAGAACAACCACAAGACCATTTTTGCCTCATGGCTTAGTGCCTCCCCAAGATGGTGCATGGGCATCTCGAGGCAGCAAGGATTTGGGGCCGAGATGGCTATGCGCCATCTCGGGAAGGTGCCAAGTGATGGCTTGTGCCATAGCACCTCTTCCCTTGCGCTTCTCTCGCTTTCTTCGACCTTTCTTTGGCTTTCAAACTTTGAATTTGAATCTGTTTGAAGATTACAAACCAAGACTCCCTTACGGACATGGACATATAAGATACTCAACCCAAAAAATAAGAACTAAACTTGATATATGAAGACGAAGACAGTGTATGCAACATGAGTTGAAAGTGTAGTATCTTTTGACTTAGAACTCGAAATCAATAGTATGATTAGCCGAAATGACCAGAACTCAATCGTGAATAATCTAAGACTACAATCAAGTTCAAGATCCATATTATACAAACATATAAACAAATAAACACATTTCACACAAGAATGCAAACTATATAGAGATAGTCTCCAATCATGAATTTTCCAAAATATGTTACTTTCATACCAATGCATGAGCATTCAACTTCAAGTGTATGAATGTGTTATACCAAATGATGCGCTACGATGCAGGGATACAAATGTATGAATTGTGTGTGTGTGCGCATTTAATGATACACAACTAAGCAAGAACACATATGAATGAATCGTGTGTGTGTGCGCTTACGCCTTGAAAGGGGAAGAAGAATCTCGATACCTTAGCATCCAAGAATAGTATCAATCCTCTTGAAGACGAACTTTGCATCATGAGAAGTTGATTTTATTCCTTTAAGCTCTTATCATCACGAACCACTTAAGCATCTAAGCATTACAAAGAAATGAAGTTTTGTTATGGAATCAAGGCAACACAAATCTAAAACCTAACAATCTCCCCATTTGGCTATTCCATGACAAAACCTCTACTTCACCATACAATGATCACTCATAATCAATGTTGATTGCATTCTCACATCCTCACATTACAATGAGATATTCCTAGACTAACATGTCTTCAAGAATCTTCAAGAATATCTTCACACATTCAAAGCACCCGTGAGACAAGAACAACCAAAAGAATTCTTCTACAAAGAAGATAGGTGAGATAAAAAAACAATATACGAAACAAAACAAAAACTCCCTTATCTCTTCTTATCTCATGCAAACAGGAGTTCTTCTCCCCCTTAAGACAAGATTTCTCCCTCTTAATGAATTGTCTCCCATTTTATATCAAAAGTAAGTAACATGGTGAGGAAAACACTTTCTCCCCCTTTTTGGTAAGGAATAGACAAAAACATATTACACAGCCTAGAGAGAGAGATATAAATGCCAAGAAAATACCTATAAGGTTATAAGGGATGCATAATAAAATCATGAGATATTGAGCAAACAAGTTGTATAGAGAAATAAGTTTAAAAAACTAAGCCCCCCCTTAACATATGCTCCACAAATTAATAAGCAAGTAAACTTGTTCACAAGGGAATCACACAATCACACATTTCAAATAATAAAAGATAGTAAACCATTTTTTTTTAAATTAATAAGAGAATCATAGATTTTCATTATTCTCTAAAAAATAATCTCTCATTGCTAATGAATCAAGCACATTAAGCAAAAATGTGTGTGTGTGAAAATGCTTCTAGCATATATACAAGGAGTGATTGTGATATCAACATGCAAACCACTTCAACACCTATCCATCTAAAGCTTTTCCAATCAAGGTCAAACCGATTATCATCCGGGTTTTTGCTTTAAAGAGAATATATTTCAACATATGAGTGTGTGTGCATGTGGATCGTCATTCCATTTCTGTTTTTCAACCCGAGCAATCACAATTTTCAACTATACTCCATTATAAGCCTTCCTCCATTTCTTTTTAGGCTTTGTATCAAAGACTTTTTATTTTTTTTAATGATTCTTTTTCAACACTTCTTTGATTTTTCTTACATAAACATATACTCTTTATGATGGCTTTCACTCATCACAATGGTGTAGCCCTTTCCTACATTGGGCGACTTCACAACCAAGGTGTGCAGCCCTTTCCATGAAGGTGCTCATTGAGTTCTATGTAGATGCCGAAGCAAAATGGACACTAACCATAGGTCATCTATCATGTACTAGACAACGAACTTCAAGATGCATCCATAATCTACATGCTTTCAAACTCAATTACTCAAATTTAGACATATAAGAGAAGCATTAGTGCACTTTTAAAAACAAGATTTACAAGGACTTAAGTGTATGATCTAGAAGCAATAATAGCTATTTTATCAAGATCATTACTTCTCACATGAGTAGCTCTAAGAGAAATAGATATATAATATAGTTTTGCTTATCAAGCCACTCATAACCACACACGAGCATTAATCAACACAAATCATGCCAATGGATCTTCTAAGAGATACAAATCTCTCTTTGTCCAAGGGCTTTGTGAACAAGTCCGCAAGTTGATTTTTAGTAGGCATATGTTCAAGAGTTACTATTGAATGTTCAACAAGTTCTCTAATGAAATGATGCCTAATGTCTATATGCTTTGTGCGTGAGTGTTGAACTGGATTTTAAGAGATGTTAATGACACTTATATTATCACAATAGAGAGTCATTTTACCTTGATCAATCTCATAATCCTTGAGAATTTGTTTCATCCATAGAAGTTGTGTGCAAGAACTTCCGGCCGCAATTTACTCGGCTTCAGATTAAGAAAGAGAGACAGAATTCTACTTCTTGCTTAGCCAAGCAACCAAATTATTCCCCAAGTAGAAGCAACCGCCCGATGTGCTTTTATGATAATCAATGTTTCCTGCCCAATCCGCATCGCAATAGCCAATAGTATCAAAGGAATATAATAAACCAAGATTATGTGTTCCTTTTATATACCTAATGATTCTTTTAATGGATTTCAAGTGAGATTCTTTTGGATTAGCTTGAAACCTAGCACACAAACCAACACTAAAACAAATATCCGACCTACTAGCCGTTAGGTAGAGAAGGCTACCTATCATGCTCCTATAGAGACTTTGATCAACATTTTTTTCTTTTTTATCTTTGTCAAGTTTTAAAGTAGTACTCATAGGTGTTTCAAATTCTTTTCCACTTTCTAGATTGAGACAACATGATACCATTGCTAGATTGTTTCACTTGCATGCCATGCCAAGAAAGTAATTGAGTTCACCTACCATACTCATTTCAAATTCTCTTGACATAACATTCACAAAATCATCAACCTTGGTTTTACATGTAGACCCAAAAACAATGTCATCAACATATATTTGTGCAACAAAAATGTCATTGTCATAATGCTTGACAAACAAAGTTCTATCAATACCACCTCTCCTCTATTGGTTGTCAATAAGATATTGAGTCAACCTATCATACCAAGCTCTAGGAGCTTGCTTAAGGCTATAAAGAGCATTTTTCAACTTAAACACATGATTAGAAGAGTGTGGGTCTACACCCTTAGGTTGTTCAATATACACTTCTTCTTGTAGATATCCATTGAGAAAAACACTTTTGACATCCATTTGAAACAATTTGAATTTTTTAAGACATGCAATGGTTAACAAAAGCCAAATGGACTCAAGATGTGCAACGGGTGCAAAAGTCTCATCAAAGTCTACACCCTCAACTTGAGTGTATTCTTGAGCCACTAGTCTTGCTTTATTTCTCACTATCTTGCCACATTCATCGGTCTTATTCCTAAACACCAATTTTGTACCAATCACATTGACATCTTTTGGTCTAGGAACTAAGGACCATACTTCATTCCTCTCAAATTGATTTAGTTTTTCTTGCATGGCATTAACCCAATATTCATCAATAATTGCTTCATTAATATTTTTGGGCTCAATTTGAGAAGTGTAGCCAGCCTTCTAGTTCTAACCCCTTCATTCAAATCACCTATGATGTCTTATTGGTAATGCGTGTTCCTAAGTCTAGAATTAGAATTTTCAACATCTTGTTGGTTATCAATCAAACCATTTTCTAACTCTTGACTTTCTTCTCTAGCAACACAACCATTATCATCATTATAACAAGACTCACTTTCATCACAATAGTCACATCAATAGGTGCTTTAGTGTCATTCAACAAATGTTCTTTAGGTTCATTGACACCATTATTATCACACAAATCAAGCATGATAAGATCATTTATTTTCACATTAATAGACTCTATAATAGTCTTAGTTTTCAAAATGAACACACTATATGCACTGCTATTATTAGCATACCCAAGAAAGAGACCATTATCACTTTTAGCATCAAACTTTCCTAAGTGATCTCTGTCATTCAAAATAAAATACTTACTCCCAAAAGCATGGAAGTAACTCACATTGGGCTTCTTGCCCTTCCAAAGTTCATAGGAGGTTTGTTTTGTGCCGGGCCTTCTAAAAACTCTATTAGTGACATAGCATGCGGTGTTGACCGCATCTTTCCAAAGATTTCTGGGGACTTTCTTGCTATTGATCATGACCCTAGACATCTCTTGCAAGACACAATTCTTCCTCTCAACAATACCATTTTGTTGAGGAGTTCTAGGAGCCGAGAACTAATGTGAAATCCTATAATCATCATAAAACTTACTAAATCTAGCATTTTCAAATTCACTCCCATGATTACAAAACTTCTTAAAGTAACCAAAAGTTTCAGTCTTGTCTCTAAGAAAATATACCCAAGCAACCCAAGGAAAATCATCAATACATACAAAAATGTATTTTTTACCATTTATGCTTTCGGCTTGGATTGGTCCCATTAAGTCCATATGCACAAGTTCTAAGGGCTTCTTGGTAGCAAAATTAGTATTCTTTTTATGAGACACTTTGGTTTGTTTACCTAATTGACATGGTTCACAAACACCAAGAAGCTTTGTACCAAGACTAGGAAGACCTCTAACAATGTTATATTTCTCAAGCTTCTTTAAATCTTTATAATTCATGTGGTCTAATCTTTCATGCCATAATTCAAGCTTGTTGCACTCATGTGCCATATTGCATGCTAGTGGACAACCTCTAGACAATAGCAATTGTCCGAAGACCTTTTGACTTTCAAAACTAATTTGCCATTTTTATCGATTATTGTGCACACATCCTTGTTAAAGCTAACTTCTTTAAACATTTCACACAAGTGAGTGATGCTTATTAGATTAGCTTGTAGACCATCTGCATACAAGGTGTCACGAAGTTTAGGCAATCTGGGGATACAAATTGTTCCCTTGCCTAGAACTTGCTTTTTAGTGCCATCACCAAATGTAACCCATCCACCATTGTTCATAACAAGATTCTTAAAGAATTCCTTGTTACCGGTCATATTCCTAGAGCAACCGCTATCTAGGTACCAACAATAGGATGAATTAGCTCTTAAAGCATATTGTGCAACCAAACATTGTGTTGTGTTTTTGTTAACCCAAACTTTCTTGACAAAATTTCTCATTCCTACTTTTATTAACATGCTTTGACTTGTTTTTAGGCACATTGACTTCATTAGTCACATTTTCAAACAAATCAAACAAAGCATTATCAACTTTCTTATGCATAGTAGAACGAGGCACAACACAAGATTTAACAAACAACTCATCAACACATTTATTCTCAACATGCTTTTCCAAGGTCTTCTTAGGTCTAATTCTAGATCCATACATGGTTGATTGCCTATGACCATTCAAAGACATATCATGGAAATCATTGGCAATTCTACATTTACGAATGTATTCAAAACATCTAGGTCTTATGTGTCCTAACATGTTGCAATAATGACAAATAGGTATGAAGTTGAGAAGTTTTCCATTTGCTTGAGCATTCAACTCATTTTGACTTCTCACATTTTTACCTCTTTAGCGTGCAACACTAGATGCCTTGCCTTTTGCATTTGATGATGATGTAGCTTGTCTTTGGCATTGTTGAGTCTTTTCCTTGGCCTTCATTGTTGGTGTTGAGGCACCTCCGGTAGCATTTATGGCATTACCGTTAGAGAGTGTACCTACAATTAAATTGCTACAAGCTTTGACAAAAGTAGATTTGTTAGATATAGGAGTTGATTTTTCATTAACATATCCTAAACCTCTTTTGTCTCTTGAAGACTTTCCAACCTTAATGAGAGCTTTCACTTTATTAGAACTAGATAACATCTTGTTAATCATCTCTTTAGCCTCATTAAGTTTGTCATTAAGCACTTTCTCTTGATTCTCATGCTCATTAAGTTTTGCTCTAAGCACATTTTCAATTCTCCTAGCACGATCAAGAGATTCACCTCTTTGCTCAATTTCATGCTTCAAAATACTTAATCTATCATTGCAATCAATCAAGTTTTTCTCAAGATTAAGAATTTTTTCATTAAGATCAATAACACATTTTGAGCTACAATCATGATTTTCTAACTTCTTAGTGAGAGACTTATTGATCTTAGAGATCCTTTCATTTTCTTGAATAAGATCTTTGATCTTTTGATCATCTAAGTCAATAGACTCACCTTCAATAAGAGAAGCCACAAAAGAATACATTTCTTTAATCATGATGAAACAAAAGAAGATAACAAACACAACAAAGAAGATCTATTTAAGTGTGTCTAGACACCTGATCTGATACCAATTGAAATTTCCCTTTATCTTTATAGTGTGAATATACCTAGTGGGGAGGGGGGGTGAATAGGTATATGCTCCAATTTTTGTCTTTTTTTAAAAACAATACAATTTTAATCATGCTTAATGAAAATTACAAACAATGACACACAATAATTACGTGGTAAACCTCCGAAGAGGAAACATCCACGGGTTGATACCACAACCACCGGAAAAAGCAAATCCACTATTTCAAATAAGAGTTACACACTCAAGCAATCAACACATACTCTCCAAGCTATCACTATTACTCTACCCGTGAACCTAGTTATCTACTAAGCCGACTTCCCATCCAAGACCTCCTGTCTCTAGGAAAATTTCTTGCTCACCTATCCGGATCCTCCTGACCCTAGGCAAGACTTCTTTCTCAACTATCCGAGTCCTCCCGACTCTAGTTGAGACTTCCTTGCTCAACAATCTGAGGTCTCACACCTCTTGTCAAGAATTCCACTTGCTTGGCTATTCAAGTCCTCCTGACTTTAGCTAAGACTTATAATTGCTCAAATCAAAGAATCACTCTAAGATATCAGACTTCCTACCTCTTCACAAGGTATCTAAGTGATCATGAATGGAAAATGCAAACAAGCACTCAACATAGAAAATGATGATCAACAAATTCTATGGACATGCAACTAGATAGCTAGATTATACTTTCAAAGAGCAATCACAAATGTATCTAGACAATCTAAGCATATTATCAACTAAGAACATAGATATGAAGATATAGACACCAATTGAAACACAACCTAGTTCTTTGAAAATGGAACTAGATCTAGAAATAGTCAATCAAGCACAAGAGAAAAAGGTTTCTGAAAGTAATTTCATGCTTATCAAGTTTAGCACAAATCATTCAATTTATCATAAATCTACCTAAACTTGAAAATCAAATTAAAAAACCACAAAATGATATCAAAATCATCCTAGTCATGCTTCTTAATCAAATAGCATCAATCAATAAGAAGATCTAAGAAGAAAACTAAGAAGAAGATGATTTTACCAATAAGGATGAAAATCACGAACTGAAGATCTGATCACAACAAATATTCTAGACATCCTTTGGTTCTCAAAATGCTTGGGGTTTGTATAAATCTTCAAGACACTCAAAATTGGTTTTTTAATCAAGTGATTCAGAGTAGAAATGAAGAAGTTATCACAAAAACAAAAATCAAAATGTTGAGAGAAAAATTCTGCAATTGTTCTTCAAATTCGTTTTTCTCAACTTCTAATGAATGAGAGGGAATGCGAGGTTTTAAAGAGAGGACAACCAAAAGACCATTTTAGCCTCATGGCTTAGTGCCTCCCCGAGATGGTGCATGGGCATCTCGGGGCAGCTAGGCTTTGGGGCCCGGATGGCCACGCGCCATATCGGGAAGGTGGTAAGTGATGGCATGTGCCATCGCACCTCTTCCCTTGCGCTCCTCTCGCTTTCTTCGACTGTTCTTTGGCCTCCAAACTCCAAATTTGAATCTGTTTGAAGATTACAAACCATAAATCTCTCACGGACATGTACATATATGATACTCAACCCAGAAAATAAGAATTCAACTCTATATATGAAGATGAAGACAATATATGCAACATGAGTTGAAAGTGTAGTATCTTTTGACTTAGAACTCAAAATCAATAGTATGAGTAACCGAAATGATCGGAACTCAATCATGAATAATATAAGACTAAAATCAATTTCAAGATCCATGTTATATAAACTATAAACAAATAAACACATTTCACACAAGAATGCAAACTACATAGAGATAGTCTCCAATCATGCATTTTCCAAAACATGTTACATTCATACCATTGCATGAGCATTCAACTTCAAGTGTGTGAATGTGTTATACCAAATGATGCGCTATGATGCAGGGACACAAGTATATGAATTGTATGTGTGCGCATTTATTGATGTAAAACAAAGCAGAAACACATATGAATAAATTGTATGTGTGTGCGCTTAAGCCTTGCAAGAGGAAGAAGAATCTCGATACCGTAGCATCCAAGAATAGTACCAAACCTCTTGAAGATGAACTTTGCATCATGAGAAGTTTCTTTTCTTCCTTGAAGATCTTATCATCACGAACCACTTAAGCAACTAAGCATTACAAAGAAATGAAGTTTTATTATGAAATCAAGCCAACACAAATCTAAAACCTAACAGGTAAGATACCTTTTTAGTTAAATGTTAATTAATCACGGGTTAAGATCCACTCTTTTAAAGATTTTTTTTTGAAATATACCAACCAAACTTTCGCTTCCACCGTGTGTTTTTTTTCCTACAATTGGTATCAGAGCCTGGTTGTACCCTTTATTAATTAATCTATATATACGTAGATCTATTTCTTTTTATTGTAAGTATGCATGTTTTAGAAAGAGATGCCACTATAGGTATTCACATATATAATTACATTGGAATGTATGAATATATTTATATATATATTTTTATAATGTGACTTGTGTTACTCTATTTTGGTCATAGAATTTCAATGTATTTTTGTTTTGGGATTGTAACAAGTAGGGTGTCCTATCATCGCCATAATTTCCTTCTTGGTAGTTGCCAAGTTTTTTTTTATTTTGTTGTTGTAATAAAAAAAAGGATCTAATGTAATATATTCAAGTTTTGAAGATTCGAAGAGTTGAAGAATTAGAAGTAGAAAAAGTTACAACGGTGTAACCCGAGGCTGCCCGTGCGCATCATGGCAACAAGCACGCGCGATCGAGCGTGTAATTCCGCTTTTTACAATGTAGTAGTGCATGCCCTTGCTGTGCCAGCAAAGGAGTTGAGAATAGGGTAGCCGTACAAGGCTTCGGGCATGCACAAATGCCTTATCACAAGACATTTGGACAAACGACCGCTTTATGACTTGTTTTCCAAATTAGGATTAGGGTTTTTTTTCAAAACAATTGTAATTTAATTACTTTTTAGGATGGACCAAAATTATGGCTATTAATTTTTCATTAAATATTGCAATGTTTGTCATTGTTTGATAACATGTCATATAGAATAGGAGTGCCACTCATATATCTCTTTTGGTATGAACATGCATTGAATGTTGTAGGTATCTAAATTGGCATGTAGATAACTTAGTAAATCATTCTTTGGAATTTAGTCACACACCTTAAATAATTAAGTGGGAGAAGCTATTTTGGAACACCTATGGCCTCCAAATTTAGTTCAACTTTATGTTTTGTGTGATAACCCCCCAAGGGGTATCCATGAATGGAATTTAGCAAGATACCTCCTTACAAAGATAGACTAGACAGTTGACTTAAACGATATCTACTCTTAAAGGAGGGATTTTCGTGAGGGAATATATTGAAGATTGATAACTTGGTAACACACTTGATGTGGTTTTATTGATATCTTCCTAAGAGTTCTTGTTAATAAAATCTCAAGGCTAAAATTGAAAATGTTGGTTGTTATTTTAACAATTAGGTGGGACCTAGTCCAACTAGTAGATGGTGCGAACTCCCAAAAGAGTCGTGACATTTATGGGTGTTGGATCACCGTTGATTTTTTTTAATTCAGGATAAATATTCGATAATGTTTTATCATGATTGTTTACTTTTATATAATTTTTATTTTGTTCATAAATCATGACCCCATCCCTAATCAATATCCTAAAAGATAATACTTTAACTGGTGATAATTATGTCACATGAAAAAGGCAAATTGGGTTGTTATTGCAAGCAGAAAAACATAAATTTGTTCTATGTACCCTTCAACCATCTGCTCTTACTGATGAATCTACTAAGGTGCAAAAAGATGAGCATGAGTAGTGAAAGACCTCAGATGAGATGGCCAAATGTTACATTATAACCACCATCTCCGACTTGTTGCAACAACAACATGAAGGAATGGGGACTGCTGCTGATATAATAATGTCTCTAGAGGAGATGTTTACTATGAAGTCCAGGACGACTAAGAGAGAGGCAATGATTGCTTTCATGAATCTTAAGATGAAACCTAGATAGGTTATGAAAGATCATATGATGGAAGTCAGAGCATATCTCAACATTACTGAACTCAATAGTGCTAAGATAGATGGTGAGACAAAAATTGACATGATTGTCAACTCATTCTCAAATTCCTTTGATCAGTTCAAGTTGGACTAACCCTTGAAGATTAAGGAATACATCTTGCAAGGCTTGATGCAAGATGTTCAAAGTGCTGAGAAGATCTTTGTGAAAGGCAAGGGTCAAGAGATTCATACGGTTGTTAAAGTTACTACTGTTAAGACCCGTAAGAAGGTCAAGAAAAAATATAAGAAAAAACATCTTCGGCCTACCAAGAAGGAGACCAAGAAAATAGCCAAGATCAAAGGAAAGTGTTACCTTTGTGGTGAAAAGGGACATTGGAAAAGAAATTGCCCAAAGTATCCGAAAAAGAAGGAAGAAGGTAACATTAATTATCTTGAGACATGTTTTCTGACAGATTCTATAGATTCTTAGATCAAAGACTTTGGAGCCACTAATCATGTTTGTTATTCCTTGCAGGGTTCAAGGAAAGGAAAGACTTAATAAGAATAAATTCAACTTGCTTTTAGGTAATGGAACGATAGTGTCGGCCAGTGCAATGAGAGATATTAGAGTTAATCTAGATTCTAATTGACATTTAGTTTTGGTAGACGTTTACTATGTACCTCAATTCAAGATGAAATTAATTTCAGTTTCTTATTTAAATAAATTTGGACATTTGGTTACTTTTAACAAAGGTTTTATTATTAGTAGGAATAAAAAAATTGTTTGCAAAGGTACGTTGGAAAACGGTTTATTCCATTTGCATAGAAATACCTCTCAATTGTTAGACACAGAATCAACGGAACCTAATCTTAAAAGAGTGAAATTATCAAAAGTTTAAACCTACCTATGGCACTTTTGCCTAGGTTATATTAACCTTGATATGATCAAAAGATTGGTTAGTGATGGACTTTTAAGTGACTTAAAGATAGATGCTACCAACTTGAGAATCTTGTTTAGAAGGTAAGATGGCCAGAAGATCATTCACGACCAAAGGCACAAGAGCCACCGAATGTTTAAGATTAATACACACTGATGTATGTGGTCCTTTGAGAATTCAGGCTAGAGGTGGATATGAGTACTTCATCACTTTCAGGGATGATTACTCAAGATTTGGCTATATGTATCTCATGAGACATAAGTCGAATGCTTTTGACATGTTTAAAGCATTTAAAGCTAAAGTAGAAAATCAGCTTGAGAAACATATAAAAATTTTGAGGTCTGATCGTGGTGGACAATATCGATCTAGTGAGTTTTAGAAATATCTTATTGATAATGGGAGAATTTCTCAATTTTCTATGCCAAGTGCACCACAACAAAATGGGGTGGCAAAAAGGAGAAATATAACTCTTTTGGATTTGGTTAGGTCTATGTTGAGTTATTCAACGCTTCCTAATTCCTTTTAGGGATATGCTTTACAAACTGCTATGTACATTCTAAACGACGTACCATCTAAGTCGGCTCCTTAAACACCACTTGAGTTGTGGACTGGGCGAAAGCCTAGTTTACAACACTCAAGGATATTTGGATGTCATGTGCACATGTTAAAAGGAAAGACAGAAAAGATGGATTCTCGTATAGAAACATGCATACTTGTGGGGTATCCAAAAGGAACTAAAGAGTATTATTTTGATATTCCTTTAGATCTTAAAGTATTTGTTTCGACAAGCTAAATTTCTAGAAAATGACTATATGAATAATTTTTTGCCCAAGAGTATAATTGTCTTGAATGAACTTTCAGGAGATACAATTCCATAAGAGGTCTCACAACCTAGTCCAATTGTAAGTTCCACACCATAACAAGATAAACAACCTACCATTCCTCATCGTAGTGGGAGGGTTAGTATACAACCTGAGAGATACATCGGTTGATGAGAATCTCTCGGACGATGATGATCCTTACATGTACAAGGAAGCTATAGAGGGTGTTGATTGTCATTATTGGCAAAAGCTAAAACAATCTGAGACTGAGTTTATGTTCAAAAACAAAGTCTGGTCTCTTATAGATTTCCCTAAAGGTATAAAACCTATTGGGTGTAAGTGGGTATACAAGAGGAAGAGAAGAATGGATGGAAATATGGAAACCCTTAAAGCTATATTGTTAGCTAAAGGTTACACACAAAAGGAAGGTATCGATTAAGAGGAAACCTTCTCTCCTGTGGCCATGCTTAAATCCATTAGAATACACTTATCCATTTCAGCGTCTCTAGACCTAGAGATTTGGCAAGTGGATGTCAAGACAGCTTTCCTTAACGAAAGTCTTGACGAAAGCATCTATATGATGCAACCAAAATGATTCATTGAAAAAGGCCAAAAGGAAATGGTATGCAAGTTGCAAAGATCCTTATATGGACGGAAGCAAGCATCCAGATCCTGGAACAAAAGGTTCGATCAAGCTGTGAAAGGTTTTGGATTTATACAAAACCTGGACAAACCCTGTGTATACAAAAGGATTAAAAGGAACAAGTTTATTTTTCTAGTTTTTTACGTTGATGATATACTACTCGTCGGAAACGATGTAAGTGTATTCACATTAGTAAAAGAATGGTTAGCAAAACAATTTTACATGAAGGACTTAGGAGAAGCAAGTTATATTCTTGGTATCCGAGTAATAAGGGATAGAAAGAATAGAACGATTGCATTATCCCAAGTTTCATACATAGATAAAATCTTGTCTAGGTTCTCCATTCAAGATTCCAAGAAAGGCATTTTACCTTTCCGACATGGAATCAAACTTTCTAAGGAACAAGTTCCTAAGAATAAGCATGAAAAGCAATTCATGAGTAGGGTTCCATATGCCTCAACAGTTGGAAGTCTCATGTACGCAATGCTTAGTACTAGACCAGATATTTGTTTTGCAGTTGGCATAGTTAACAGGTTTCAATTGAAACCTAGTCCTGATCACGGGATAGCAGTCAATCATATTTTTATGTATCTTATAAGAACAATAGATTATATGCTTGTATACTCTAGAGAGGATTTAATTCTTGTTGGGTATATAGATTCTGATTTTCCGTCAGATTATGATTCTAGGAGATCCACAATAGGATCTATATTTATTCTTAGAAGAGGAACAATCATATGGAGGAGTATCAAGCAATCCTATATTATTGATTCCACTATGAAAGTTGAGTATGTTGTCGCATGCGAAGCTGCTAAAAAGGCTGATTGGCTCCTCCAATTCTTGATTGACTTGGAAGTGGTTCCTTATGCGAACAAGCAGATCACTCTCTATAATGACAACAGTAGAGCAATGGCTAATTTGAGAGAACCAAGAAGCCATAAGAGATGAAAACACACTGAAAGGATTGATCACCTTCTAAGGGAAATTATGCATAGGGGTGACATGACGATTACTAAGATCGCATCAGCATACAATCTAGCGGATCCCTTCAGAAAGGCTCTACCACAGAAGAGTTTTGATGGGCACCTAAAGAACATGGGAAAGAGAGATAAGACACACTTGCTATAGAGCAAGTGGGAGATTGTTAGGATTATGCTCAACAACAAGAGTGTAATAATGTATTTGACAATCTTTTCATATTAATAAAGTAATTTCTTATTTAAAAAATCTTATATCATTTATAGTTTATTTATTATAATTATCAAAAGTAAATAATCATAAGGTCAAAAGGCTAAGAGATATGAAGAATTATTCGTGCATCTTGATATGTATGAGGTAGACAAAATTCTTTAGTTAGTCTTGAACAATATTTATAACTTAAGATAAAGGTTGGGTGCCTTTACCTTGTTAAAGTTGTAGATTCTTTAGCTAGCATTTGAGTGAGATCAAATGTGTTATGATGAATCTAAAATCATCAAGTGTAGTGTCTTTGAGCAAAAGAATCTAGTGAATTAGGTGCATTGAATAGGATCACAATGAAACACTTTATCTAGAACCGTTAGTGGATAAAAGTTTTCAATTAAGGAAAATTGGAGAGTTTATCTCTATCCTAAGATAAATGATGGACTTATGGTTACAAATGTTATCATTTGAGTTGTCAATGAGTGCGATTATACAACATAGTATATCCTCGATGGTTTGATGGTGTTCAAATGTTAATCAATAGTGGACTTCAATTATAGATATGGACATCGTGGGTTCATTTATTAAATGTGAGCAGAATATAATCATATGGATATTTTGAGGTATTGGATTTTAAATCTTAACGTTAAGTTTTCAATAGTGTCTATTGAAACATAGGTTCTAGACAAGTCAAAATATCCAAGTTCAAAATGAGGTCATATGAGTAAACATGGTAATTAAAAGAGCTATAGGCGGTCTATGAGCTCGTGGCAATTACTGGTACTTTTCAAGAGGATATACTATCTCCAATATGGTTGTCTATGGTACGAATGAGAAACATTTACTTATTCTGTCTTTATTTAAGAGTTCAATTTTAGTTATTTAGTGAAATGAGCAAAAATTAATAGACCGAACCTAAGTGAATCCTTTGTTGATTGTGATTAGGTTATGTCTATTCAAGTTTAAATTTATATAGTCCGCCAAGATCCCCAATCCACACTAACTTCCGTGGATCACTTGATATACTCTACCGGACTAATTTATGGTTCCATCTAGAATTGTTTTTGAATTTTGGAATCCAAAAGTTTTGGAGAGGTAGGGTCATGTGTGATCAAGACACACGGTAACTCTTTAAATACCAAGAATAGGCGGCCAAGGATGTGAGAATCATTGGGCAGCCCTAATGTGGTGTAATTAGCATTCCATTAATACATTAAGAATATAATTTACACATTTTAGTTAAATGGGTTGTTAAATTATATTAATATATTAATTTTAGGGATGTGGACTTGTTTCTTTTTTAGTAAGAATAAGTCCAGTTCACGTGTGGACTTTTTATTAAATTAAAGTCAAATAGATTTAATAAAATGGAAAAACAATATCTTGTCCATTGTATATGCTTGGACGGCAAGGCTAATATTATTAGCCTAATATATTGTTTTATTTTATTGTTTAATTAAATGGAAGTTAATTAATTAATTAATTAATTAATTAGTTGATTAAAAGTCAAAATCTTTTTCTTACTAGGAGAATGTCTCTTATTGTCATACTATTGTTGGTAGTGTGATAGTTATCAAAAACTTTATTTGAAAAGTAGATAAATAAAATGAATTTATTTATCTAGTCAAATTAGGAAGTTTTTAATATCTATCAAAACTTTAATTGACAAATAGTCAAATTAGGATGTTTTTTAAAAAGTCGCAATTTAATTCTTATTCAATAACTTATTATTGGATAATACACTCATGAGTTGGGAAATGATTGAACTCTAAAGTTGATAGGAGTTTTGCTTAAACAAAAATCCTCCTTGTGTGAGAATTTTCGGCCACCTATGTATTCCCGTCAAGGGAATTCGGCCAAGGCTAATGGTCTTGTAAGAGAATTTTTTTTATTTGCTTGTTTAAAAGAAAAAAAAATCATCGAACTCATAGAAAATGTGTGTGAGAATTCAGCTAAGAGGAAAGAAAAAAGGAGCATTTTTGTTTTCGATAATGTACTAGTAGCTTTTAGATTAAAAGGCTTTGTTCACAACATCGAATTAGGTTCACACGAGTTTTCTATCAAAAGATTGAGAATTCACAAGTGACCAAACGTTTTCTCTTAGAGGGTTACTGTGTCTAACAAAAGAAAATGTTTTTTTTTTCCATCCGCAGGTACACAATACTAAGAAAGGGAACCCACACTCTTAGGTGATTTATATTCATGATTGGATTGGAAGATCTTGCGGTTTCAATTCAACGGAATATCAATCGTCACGTAAAAAAGGTACAATACCTTTTTAATTATATGTTAATTAATCAAGGTTTAAGATCCACTCTTTTAAAGGAATTTTTTTGATATATACAAATCAAACTTTTCTCTTCCGCCTCGTGTTTTTTTTCTTACAATCATATCATATATAATATAATAAAAATAGTTGATTTTCATGTGGGAGTGACATTTGTCATTATATAATGTTATTATTATATATCATATATAATCATACATAATATCGTATCATATATAATCGTATACAAATAGATTCTTCCCACAAATCCTCATATCATTCATTAATGCTCTTACAATTATTAGAATATTATATAATATATAATCTATCAAAATACGATATGATATATATAATCATGTATCATTTATAAATTCTTTTTTAACAACCTTTCATAAAATAAGAATGAATTATAATTTAAATAATATTATTTAATATGGTTAATTTTAATTTAATTTTTTGGATTTAGTTTCATGTTTGTATTTGACTTTTGCTTATTCCAATTTAGATATATTATTTTAAATGAAATTTATGTGTTTTTGTTTAAAAATAAGGATTAATTTTAATGTAACAATTTCATGTTATTAAGATAAAATTGTTCATATTTAATAAAACTAAACTCAATGTAACCTTTCCATTTTTTAAGATGAAATGAATAAGATTTATTTAATACAATTTATGTGTTCTGATTAATTGCAATGTAACCTTTCCATTTCTTAAGGTGAAATGAATAAGATTAATTTTAATGTAATTTATGTTTTATTATTCCACCATAACCTTTTGGTTTTCCTTACATTCATTCTAATCCAATTCATATTTCTCTCCATCTCTCTTGGTTATTCATTTGCTATTTATCAGTGAAAATCAAATCAAACTCATATTTTCTTCATTTTTTTTCTTTCAATATGTTTACCTCCGTATTTTATATGTTTCCGCATATATCCACTTATACATAATTGTTTCCTTCATATATCATTTTATGCTTTTTCTTCTTTATTTAACATTTTTCTTTAATATTCATTTTTACGGGGTTTAAAGTGATGTATCTATTAGATTTGTTTTTCAAACCTTATATGTTGAAAGTAAACTTTCTATTAAATTTTTGTCTTTTTATCATTTCACTCATAATAATATGACTTATAGTGCAAGATTTAAGACTAGATTTTACCCATTTTTAGTATATGTAATTTCACCATTCATTTCTTTCTTTATGCCCTTGTTTATTGGTTTTCTATACTTTTTTTTTGTTAATTACTTAATGTTAAACTCAGTTTTTTTTTTCTATTTGTAAGAATTTAGTTAAAGCTCAAACATAGATTGATGATAATTAAATCTAGGATTTTTTTTTGTTCTCATCACAACAATACAAAGACCGAAATATGAATTTAACCTAAATGTTACTTTTAATTTGTTTGATTATCAATTCTATAATTTTAATGTACCGTTAATATTTTTTATCTATTGTTACATTTAATTTATATAAAATGTTATAGCTTATTTTCTTTCCTTTCAATTTTAATGTTGGTAATTTAGTTTTTGCTCGACAAGTGTTGATTGTATTTTGTTAGGATACCTTTGGTCAAATTTAATCATTTATGAAATATTTATTAATAATTTTTTTATGAAATAAGATTATACAATAATAAAATATTATATTTATGAAATATACAATATATTTAATCATATATATTATGAATATAATTTAAGCCATATCATTTATTATGATTAATTTCAATTTAATTTTTAAGATTTGGTTTCAAGTTTGTATTTGACGTTTGCTTGTCTCAATTTAATAAGATTATTTTAAATAAAAATCACGTGCTTTAGCTTAAAAAATATTAATTTTAATGAAATATTTTCATTTTATTAAGATGAAAATGCTCAAATTTAATAAATATAATGTCGGTGTAACCTTTTCATTTTTTAAAATGAAATGAATAAGATTAATATCAATGTAATTTATATGTTTTGATTAATTTCAATGTAGCATTTCCACTTTGTAAGATGAAATGAATAAATATTAATTTTTATGTAATTTATGTGTTTTGATTCCACCATAACCTTTTGGCTTTCAATCTAGCCCATTTCATATTTCTCCACATCTCTCTCGGTTATTCATTTCCTATCAATAAGTAAAAATCAAATCAAACTGTTATATTCTTCATTTTTTTTTCTATATGTTTGCCTTCATATTTGTATGTTTTTATATGTATCTACACACATATAATTTTATACTTTTTCTTCTTCATTTGATTTAAAAAAAAATTAATTTTATCAGGTTTAAAGTGAAGTATTTATTAGATTTTCTTTTTTATTATCTTAAATGTCGAAGTGAAGTATCGATTTATTAGCATTTTCTAACTACAATAAAACATTTTTAATAAAGCTCGTATAACACACGGTTGACACACTAGTCATATATAATAATATAATAATAGATTTTTTTCTATTTTTAATGTGGTAACGACACGTCTCTCATTAAATTCCTTGTTTTAAAAAAAATTCTTTTTAATATATTGTATATGATAGCAATTATAAATGATATATATATAGTCATATCGTAGTTTATAATATACAATATAAAAGTAAATAATATAAAACTACATATAATATAATAATAATAATAATAATAATAATAATAATAATAATAATAATAATAATAATATAAAATTATATAGAATAATCTAATAATAGAATTTTTTTTCCTATTTTTAACGTGGCTGCAACACGTGTCTTTCATTAAATTTATTTTTAAAAATTTCCTTTTAATATATCATATATAATGGAAATTATAAATGTTATATATATATATATATATATATATCATAGTATATAATAAATGATATAAAAGTATATATAATCATTTATTTATTTATATATATATATGGGTGAATTCATAAAGAGTCAAATTTTTTATTGATTTATTGTTTTTAGCCATCAATTTATATTTTATTGTTTTCATCACTTTTGGATAAAATTACCCCAAATTTTGAAATTTAAGAATAAAAAATAAAAAAAACGAGGGTTTTATTTTGTTAGGGTTCAATTGAATTCTATCGGGCAACAAACAAAGAAAGAGAGAAAGGAAGAGAGAAAGAGGAGATATTGTCGTCCCTGGTATCGCCGAATCCGCCACCCCTCTTGCCGTCGGTGCTGATGCCCTGCTCGCCAACGCCGTCTCTCTCGGTCGTCGACGTCGTCTTCATCTACCCTCCGTTGTCGCTACTGTTGTACTCGTTCATCAAAGCCGCTGTTTTTGCTCGACGATGTCATCGCCCTTGCTAGTCAACGCCGTCGCCTTTGCTTGTCGACACCGCCTTCTGCTACCAGTGAGTTAACTGGCATAAATTTCTTCTTTTTCAATTGAACGTGCTTTTAATTTTTGGGGTTAAAAAATCGGTTTCATTTAAAAAAAATGATGCCTATTGATACTAAATGATTAAGTAATTTTAGTTCAGATTCACGTATTTAATAAACATAATTATGACAAAGAAGCATTTGTATCAATTTCCTCTATTTCGATTGTATGTGCTTCTATTTATGGACCGGCAACTAATATATGATTTGGATCGTTATTTGGTTGTTTGAGAGATAGTTTTGGTCATTTTATATTACCTATTGTATTGGTTAATTTAACTACTTCAAATATTGTTTGTTTGAATAGAGGAAACATTAGATGTTTCCAACATTTTCAATTTGGCTTTTAATGACTTTTGGGTATATCCATTGTCTAATTTAGTTTTTTCCCCATCTTGAAGAATCGAGAAAATGAAAAGCACTTCATAGCTAGTACTTCTCCAATCCATATCAATCCATATCAGTCCTGGATATAGTCTTGTTCCAAAGCCACTCTAGGTGTCTAGACGTCGTGATGAAGTTTGGTGAGTATAAATGATACGGTCATCCAGTTTTGAAGCACTTATATTGGTTGTGATTAGGGACATCCATCCCTTAGTTATGATTTTTGTATTATTTGTCTAATTTGCTACCCAATAAATGATGATTCCTTGGATAAACCAAAACAATTACTGATGAGGTAAGAATGCTCGATCATCCATTCGGTACTTTTTTTTATAATAAGAAAGGACAAAGCCTAGATGAACTTAAACAGGGGGAACTTGTACGACTTGGCTTATCAGCCTCAACCAGTGAACTAATACAATTTGGGAAGTCCTCCATCCAAAATAAATTTTCACCGGAAGACAGGGTGTACTTCACAAAGCCTTGAGCAACTCGATTAGCTAATCTAGGAACCTAAGTTATTCTAAGACCCTTCGAACATTTAAGGAGGCCAACGATGTTATCAAGGATTACACCATTTGTGGCTCTAGATTGATTATTGATTTTCTTAATTTTAAGGTTGATTTGTAGTTACCAAACTTACTTTGAAACATTCTAATTCCTAGAATTATATGGGCGTTATAGTGTATAGATAGTAAATGACTGTTCTTTGTTAGTGTAAGGATATGTTACCTATTTTATGTAATCTCTTTTGATATGGTCGGACTTGTTTATTTTTCCATTAACAAGTAACTTTGTTTTGATTAGCATGTAATTGTGTAACTTGCCTTGTATTGGCATGTAACTTCATTGTCATATAACTTGCTTTATAGAGGCATGTAACTTTATTGTCATATAACTTGCTTTGTACATGCATGTAACTTGATTAAAACTGGCATGTAACTTTAACTGTAATGCATTTTTTTCTATGATTTTGTAGATGGACAAAAAAAATTATGAGGATTTCCTGATAAAATCGAAGAATCATTGGATCAAAAAAGCCACTACCAAATTGACACCAAAAAGGTTACCAGCACAACTAAACACCGATAGTTATGGTGTCTTAACTTGTCTATACACGAACTGTTTGATGCGTCATCGTTGTTGTCGGCGGTGGGGAACTAGAAACATCCCAAGGTTTAGGGAAAATATGACACTAGAAATTTTTAAAAACAGTGTACCGATAGATTGATAAATGTCAATGTATTAACAATCTTTTACATGTAACTTTACTGGAATTGAAATTTTAAATTATAGTCTTTAAACTGATAATAGCAGTTTGAAGTGACATGTAACTTAATAATAAATTAACATGTACTTAATAACCAACTACAACGAAGAATGTTAGCTACATCTGTTTCGTCTGATGCAATCATTAGCTACTTTTTGAATTTTAAACAACACATGATATTCGTGGTTCGTGCACCTACCTTTACTCTCCCACGTTGTACTTCGTGACGCCTACATGCCCCAATGACATCATCCAATTATATAAATGTATTTTGAAACCTTCTTGTTTCCCTCTCACGACTTCACATATACTTACAAACCTTAAAAAAAAAAATCCTTATTCTCTCCAACGCTCATTTTAGCTTTACCTTTCGGTCATCTCTCATTCTTCAATTTACAAGCACCAGGAGTTCATGCTCCATCGCTCTCAACAATATTTCAGGTATGTATCCTACCCATCATCATCAATATTTTAAACTTCTCATGCGTGCCATTGAGATAGGCGATAAAGAAAATATTGCCAAGCTTGAATCCGTACTGTGGGGTCATTTTCACACATACACTCCTTCATCTCAACTCACTACCCTAAATGTAGATTATTCAGTTGCTGGAGTATGTTCCTACTCATGTTAATCCTCTTATTTCCACCTTTATTGGTGCTTTTTTAGATATGTCAAGGACAACAAGTTCCAGATAAGTTGCTAGATCTTCTCTTAGAGAATCCACTGATTTCACTAGTGATTTAAGGATTACTTCTCAGAGACTAAAAATAGAGGAAGTTCTAAAAAGACGGCGGGCGCATATGTTGAAGTTTGTTGCTGACCACCCATGTACTTTTGACTGTGAGATAAATGTAGTGACCGATCATGAACTTGGATAGTTCTGGTATAGGTTTGACATCCCTCATTCGGTGCTACTGATTTCCAGTGGCAAGCATGCCATGTGGAACCCTCCTTCTGGTGTTGTCACCATCTATGAGGCCATGCCATCTTTTAGAGTTACTATCCCTATCCAGTCCTTCATCGCTCTATTCTTGGCTAATACGGGCATTGCCCCTACACAATTGACCCTTAACTCTTATCAAGTGTTGATCAACTTATGGCATCTTTAGAGGAAAATCATAGCCAAGTACCCCTCCCCCCCGCCCCCCATCCCCGACTCTCCAAGAGATTTACAACTTCTATACCCTTGGTCGCTCGGTTGATGGAGGCACTTTCTACTTGCAGTCAATTTTATCGAGTCACTAAAATCCTCGTGGCTTGGAGGAGAAACCTTCCCCTCCCATTACGAAAGACCACAAGGGCTTCATTTAGGGTTTCCCTTCCTCAATTAAGTACTGGAAGAACAACTGGTTATTCATTAGAGGTGATTGGAGCGCGACTGTGGTAGCCATCCCAATCAACGGCTAAACAGGAATAGTATCCCAAGACACTTTGGTAGCCACGAGCTGTGGAACAAAATTGCACCTGAGATGACTCGGAACTAGGCTGCTTTGGTTGTTAAGGCAGCCTAGACTTTTTGGGAGGTTAGAAATCATCTTAACATGTAAATAAAGAAATACCTGATTGACTTGAGGCTCTTTATAGCCAACTCCGACAAATGCAAACGTTGTTTGTTCTAACTCTCTTATCATATGATTTTCTGTTGTTTGTACATGTCCTTAACATTCTTACCGAATTGTTTTTCCAATGCATGAGATGGACATCGTCGTTGGCAAATAGGCTGAAAAGGCTAAGCACCCTGATCAGGACTGCTTGAGGAAGACCGACGATCAAGTGGCTCCGGGGATTGTACCCTCCGAGTATGATTTGGTGTAATACGTTTATGAGCCTGATCCTAACACAACAACCACTTATGTTGAGCAGGCTGAGTGGATTGAACGTGGTACCCCACTAACAAATAATAGAAGAGGGTCTTCTAAGGATGGACCTGCTTGGGAAAAGCCCTTCCGGGAAAGGTCTGGGAAAGGTCCAGGAAGGAGAGATCTAACGATGAAAGGTCTGGTAGAGAAAGGTTCGGTGGGTAAAAATATTGAGGGGTCCTCTGGCTCTGAAGCCATTCGTAGAAGAATGAAATCCCCGTATGTTACTTACCCAACAGTTCCCCAGGGAGAGGTTGATCCTACCATCCTAACCTGATTGTACGGGAACAATGGTCGAAGAGACTGGGTGATCGAAAGTCTACAACATTTATTTCCCTTTCTTCTGCCCGAACTAGGACAGCTGACCTGGTCCTGGTTGAAGCTAGAGGAGCGGTTGCACTTCCTCAGGTAACACTTCTTTCTCAGTTTGAGCCACCCCATGCCAAAACCGACCCTTCTTTCGATCAGACTTCTACTTACCTACCTATCCAGTGCCCCAAAAAGGCACATATACAATTTTTTGTAAAATGTAAAAGAATCTTCACTGATTCTAACTCTGACAATGGTGAACCCAACACCATGAATCTTTTCATTGATAACGATGTGCTCGAGGTTACTGAACAGCATGTTGATAAAGTATCTCTACGGTTGGATAGGTCATCCAAGGATTTACCAAACGTTACGGTTTCCTTTTTAGTTGATGATGTAAGGACCAGCCAAGGTAGGAGCATCCTTACTAATACTCCTTCTGTATCTCTTCATCACGACAGTGTCAGCGATGGTCAAGCTTCTGAAGGCAGGAATCTGGGACCTCTACAACTATCCTTTAAGCCTGAGAGGGCGCTGGAATTTCAAGACCATCAAAAGTTACATATTTGACCCATTCAGCAGCTTTTCAAGCTATCTCTACACCTGGTCGTGATGGGTCCACCAGCTCTAGTGACAGTTTATACATATGGGCCTTTTATGCCTCCCAACTCAAGTAGTTCTAGTGTCGACCCCCATTCCATGCTTTGCTTCATGCCAGCTAGTGAGGAGCATAGTGGCGATGGATATTGGAGGTAAGCAAGAGCCACCAGTAGCTCCGAGCGAATCTGGATGATCTTTAATAATGGAGTCTTCGTAATTCTCTCCACTTTTGGTTTTCACTTGTGTCCATTATTTTTCTTACCATTCCTTCTATCTTTTAGTTAAATAGTGGAAGAGTTGACTCGAGTCTTGATTGATCATAAGAAACAGGTTACGGGGATATCTCGGCTAACAAATAAGCTTACTAAAAATAACGAAGCCCTCAAGCCCTTAAATCCCCAAAATCAAGCAATCCTATGAACAGATGTTGGAGAATCATGTTGTAACTTAGATTGCCTTGAGGATTTCTACAGCTCATGTCCAGAGTAGGTGCTTCGTAATAGTGTGACTGTTAGGGAACTTAACAAGAAGAATGTTACAGTCACGGAGTGTAGAGCTTAAGTCAAGAGCCATCCTGGCTGAATCGGAGACAACCAAACTTAAGAAAGTGGCCCAAGCAACTGAGAACACCTTTACCTTTGTTCAACAGGCCATGCTCGAATAACAACAAACATCTAAAGAGGTGTGCTTTCATTATGAGTTATTGGCACAAGTTCTAGAACAACAACAGGTTAGTATGGAGTTGCTCTCCCACGAGGCCAAGCTAGCCATTGAAGTTTTGAACATAGACCACTCTAAGAGGTTTCTTGCTTTCGAGGTTGTCATGCTAAGAAAGTTTGAGTGAGGGCTAGCCACCGCTCGAATGTTCTTTAGTTGTAAGGAGCAGTCTTCGGGAGAGGCTAGCCGGAAGTGGGACATGATAATCAAGAAGCATAAGGCTGAGTACTTGAAGGCTATAATGAACTAGAGGATCATGTGGTGAGCTTATTGCATATCAAACAGGAAAGATCCCCATATCATGCACCTGGAAATGCCCCTCCAAATCCTTCCTAGTGACCTTCCATGCTAGAGAGGAGAGTGGCATTCTGAATAAGGGGACTTATATTGTCCCCTACCTGATACGGTTTATTCTCCATTCATGGTCAATGACCAAGAAGAAGATATAACCTGACTTGATTTTAAGGACCTGACCAAGTGGCATAGGGACTATGATGTTTCTCCTGGTGGGTCCAGGCTTGGAGATCCCTCAAACACATCAGGTGTTTGATTTTGTTACCATATCTCTTACTTATTTTTCCTATGTAACCTCTCATCGTCATTTTTGTAACCCATTTTTTGACATCAATAATATCATTCTTTTTGCTACTCTTGTTGTTTTTACAGTTAGTTAAATAACTTAAACTGTATGCTCTTTGTAGCGTTGAGCCGAATTGTCAACCTATATCCGGTCTATCTATGATTGGTTAAAGTCAATCGTTAACTTGAACTATGTTAACTTATTTGCACCAAGTTGAATGACTTAACTATAACTTATTTGCCTGCGGTCGGGGTCAATCAATGATTCAAATGTTTATATACTACCATGCTGAGTTGAATAACCTACCTTCGACCAAGTAATCCACTTTTGGTTGAGGCTATCTATTAACTTAGATTATATGCCTTTTATAGCATTATGTTAATCACCTTAACTTTGACAAGCATCTACATGTGGTCGGGTTTAATCAATAACATAGATTATTTGTCTAATAGTGATGAGTAGTGTAAGTTCTAACTCAATCAGTTGCACTGTTTCCCAACTAGTTCGCTGTTTTTTTGTCAAGCAGTGTTCTTTTCGGAACCATTTGCATCGTATCTAATTTATAGACACTTTTATTTTATCTGTCAACTAAGTCACTGGGACGTCTTTTAGTAGTCTGTTGCTCAAGATTCGTTGCAATAGGGTAACTTATATTGTACTAACTTTAAAAAAGATGCTCAAGTTTTTATTAGCAACTATTTCAAATAAAAATATTTTATTCTGATTCAACTCCTGGCTCGTCCCATTAGGCATATATGGTCTGAAGGTGCCTTAACAGTATTTCAATACACCAATTTAGTTTCGGCAAGTGTACATTAACTTTACGGCATATGTTTTTAACCCCTTCACTGGGCCTCCCAGGTGCGCTATTGGCATCAAGTGATCTTTAGGTGCCCCGAGATTGCTTTTGCGAATGAAAGATAAATTCATAACACTTTACATGATTTCTTGGAATTATTCCTTCGAAGGGGCTTTTATTAAATTATAGAAAAAGATAACAGCTAATTAGCCAATATGAAAATAGAAAACAAATCAATTTCTAATCTAATTAAAGAGAACCACCTAAAGATAGTAAATCTTCAAGGGTAGAAAGTCTTCAAGTATTGGGCATTGCATGGCCTAGGCATTTCACCCCCTTCTGGTCGGGTAAGGCGGTATGCTCTATGGACGTATAACACGACCACTTGGTATGGTCCTTTCCATTTATTTGTCACCGACCTAGCTGATTTTTCATTTGTATTGGGCGACACCCTCCTGAGAACTAAGTCCACAAGCTAGAATCTTCTTATCCAGGCACATGAGTTGTAATATCTGGATGCTCTTTGTTGATAGGAAGCATTCCTTATCTTTGACAAGTCCCTTCTTTCTTCCATCTCATCTAGGTTTTGTTCTAGCATCTCCATATTTACGTTGGGTGAAAAATTTGTACCCTTAGTGAATTATGAATTACTTTGATCGGGATTACTGTTTCTGTCTCGAATGCTAGTGTATAAGAAGTCTCTCATGTCAAAGTTCTTTCTATGGTCCTATAGGCCCATAATACTTCATGCAGCTTATATGCCCAATTTCCTTTCTTAGCATCGAGCTTGACCTTCAGGATGTGTTTGATTATTTTGTTCACTGCCTCTACCTGGCCGTTGGTCATAGGGTGTGGGCTGGCGTGACATAGTAATTCTTTACGCGAAAGTCTTGTCACATTTTTCTGAACTTGTCGCTATCGAATTGGGTCCCTTTGTTAATGACGATGGTGTTCGAGATACCAAATCGGTAGATAATGTTTTTCCTTATAAAATTGGTTGTGTTTGCTTCAGTTATATGTACCAGTGCCTCCGCTTCTATCCATTTAGTGAAGTAGTCTACAAGAAGCAGCCAAGCTTGCTTGCTGCCTGAAAAGGTGCGTGGGCATCTCGGGGCAGGAAGTCTTCTGCCCCAAGATGGCCACACGCCATCTCAGGAATGAAGAGCTTTGCTGTCTTCTTTTTCCCTTGACCTTTCTTCGCGTTCTTCGACCGTTCTCCGGCCTCCAAACTTGGAATTCGAATTCGTTTACGGATTTGAACCATAACTCTCTCATGGCCATGGAAATATAAGATACTCAACCCAGAAAATAATAATTTGACTCGATATATGAAGACAAAGACAATGCATGCAACTTGAGTTGAAAGTGTAGTACCTTTTGACTTAGAACCTGAAATCAATAGTATGAGTAACCGAAATGACCAGAACTCAATCAAGAATTATTTAAGACTAAAATCAAGTTCAATATCCATGTTATACAAACATATACACATACAAACATAATTCACACTAGAATGCAAACTACATAGAGATAGTCTCCAATCATGCATTTTCCAAAACATGTTATTTTCATACCAATGCATGAGCATTCATCTTCAAATGTGTGAATTTGTTATACATGGTGCACAACGATGCAGGGACACATATGAATGAATTGTATGTATGTGTCTATAATGGTACACAACGATGTGGGGACACATATGAATGAATTGTATATGTGTGCCTATAATGGTGCATAACGATGCAGGGACACAAATGTATGAATTGTGTTTGTGTGCCTAAGCCTTGTAAGAGAAAGATAAGGTCTTAGTTTACCTTTGTAGAACCATATTGCATCATTTCTCTTTGAAGACTTTGAACTTGCTTTGACTAGTCGTTTCTTCTTCTTTGAAGCTTGAATCATCAAGAATCTAAACAACTAAATCATTACAAGTAAACAAAATTTTGATATGGAATTAATGCTAACACAATCTAAAACCTAACAAATCCGAAATTGAATCCATGTTTAAAAACAAAGTCTGGTCTCTTGTAGACTTTCCTAAAGGGATAAAACCCATCGGGTGAAAGTGGTTATACAAAGGAAAAGAGGAATGGATGGAAAGTTGGAAACCTTTAAAGCTTGATTGGTTGCTAAAGGTTATACACGGAAGGAAGGTATCGATTATGAAGAAACCTTCTTTCATATGGCCATGCTTAAATCCATTACATATTCTTATCCATTGCGGCATCTCTAGACCTAGAGATGCCGCAAATGGACGTCAAGACAACTTTCCTTAATGGAAGTCTTGAAGAAAGCATCTATATGATGCAACCAAAAGGATTCATTGAAAAAGGCAAAGTGGAAAGGGTATGCAAGTTGTAAAGATCCATACATGGATTGAAGCAAGCATCCAGATCCTGCAACATAAGGTTCGATCAAGCCATGAAAAGTTTTGGATTTATTTAAAATCTTGATGAACCATGTGTGTACAAAAGGATTAAAGGTGACAAGTTGGTTTTCCTAGTTCTTTACATTGATGATATACTACTCATCGAAAATGATGTAGGAGTATTGACATCAGTAAAGAACGGTTAGCAAAGTAATTTGATATGAAGGACTTAGGAGAAGCAAGTTGTATTCTTGGTATCCAAGTCATAAGGGATAGAAAGAATAGAACGATTTCATTATCCCAAGCTTCATACATAGATAAAATCTTGTCTAGGTTTTCCATGCAAGATTCCAAGAAAGGTATGTTACCTTTCAGACATGGAATCAAACTTTCTAAGGAACAAGTTCCTAAGAATGAGCATGAAAATAAATTCATGAGTAGGGTTCCATATGCATCGGCAGTTGGAAGTCTCATGTATGCAATGCTCTGTACTATACCAGATATTTGTTTTGTTGTGGGCATAGTTAGCAGGTTTCAATCGAAGCCTGGTCCTGATCACTGGACAACAGTCAAGCATATTTTCATGTATCTTAGAAGAATGAGAGATTATATGCTTGTATAATCTTGAGGGTATTAATTCCCGTTGGGTATACAGATTCTTATTTTCAGTCATATTCTGACTCTAGGAGATCAACATCAAGATCTGTGTTTATTATTAGAGGAGGGGCAGTCATATGGAGGAGTATCAAACAATCTTTTATTGCTGATTCTATCATGGAAGCCGAGTATGTCGCCGCATGTGAGGCTGCTAAAGAGGTTGTCTGACTCCGACAATTCTTGATTGACTTAGAAGTGATTACTGATGTGAATAAGCATATCATTATCTATTGTGACAATAATGGAGCAGTGGCTAATTCGAGTGAACCAAGAAGTCATAAGTAAGGGAAACACATTGAAAGAAAGTATCATCTTCTGAGGGAAATTGTGCATAGGGGTGACGTGACGGTTACAAAGGTCACGTCAACAGATAATCTACCGGATCCCTTTGCAAAGGCTCTTCCACAAAAGAGTTTTGATAAGCATCTAGAGAACATGGGGATGAGAGATATGACACATTTGCTATAGAGCAAGTGGGATATTGTTGGGATTATGCTCGATAGCAAGAGTATAATAATGTATTTGACAATCTTTTCATACTAATAAAGTGATTTCTAGTTTAACAAATCTTATAGCGTTTATAGTTTAATTATTATAATTGTCAAAAGTAAATAATCATAAGGTCAAAAGACTATAAGAAAATAAGAATTGTTCATACATCTAGATATGTATGAGGTAGACACGATTCTTTAGTTAGTCTTGAATAATATTCACAACGTAAGATAAAGGTTGGGTGCCTTTATCTTGTCAAAGTTGTAAATACTTTTGCTAGCATTTGAGTGGGATCAAATGTGTTATGATGAGTCTAAAATCATCAAAGTGTGGTGTCTTTGGGCAAAAGAATCTATTGCACTGGGTGCATTGAATTGGATCACAGTGAAATACTTTATCTAGAACCATCAATGGATAAAAGTTTTCACTTGAAGATAATCAGAGAGTCTATCTCAATCCTGAGATGAATGATGGACTTATGGTTGCAAGTGTTATCATTTGAGCTATCAATGAGTACGATTATATAGCGTAGTCTATCCTTGATAGTTTGGTGGTATTCATTTGTTAATCGATAGAGGACTTCATTTATAGATATGGACATCGTGGCTCCATTTAATAAATGAGAGTAGAATATCATCATATGGATGTTTACAGGTATTGGATATTAAATCTTAAGGTTAAGTTTTCAATAGTGTCTGTTGAAACATGACTTCTGGACAAGTCAAAATATCCAAGTTCAAAATGAGATCATATGAGTAAATATGGTAACTTGGAGAGCTATAAGCGGTCTATGAGCTCTTGGCGATTACTGGTATTCTTCACGAGGATACACTTTCTCCATTAAGATTGTCTAGGGTATGAATGGGAGATATTAACTTATTCTATCTTTATTTAAGAGTTCAATTTTAGTTCTTTAGTGGAATGAACTAAAATTAATAGATTGGAACTAACTGAATCATTTGTTGATTGTGATTAGGTTATGTCTATTGAAGCTTAAATTTAGATAGCCCGCCAAGATCCTCAATCCACACGAACTTGCATGTATCACTTGATTAATTCTACTGGACCAATTTAGGGGTCCATCTAGAATTGTATTAAGGCACGTGGACTTGTTTCTTTTTGTAAGAATGGGTCTAGCTCACATGTGGACTTTTTATTAAGGTCCAATTGATTTAATAAAATAAGAAAAATAATATATATGCCTATATAATGTCATGGGCGGCAAGGCTAATATATAAAAGCCTAATATATTAATTTTTTTATTATTATTATTTGATTAAATGGAAATTAATTTATTTGTTGTTTAATTAATTATTTAATTAAAAATAATAAAAAAAATCCTAATAGGAGAAGGTCTCCTAATATTATACTATTGTTGGTAGTATAATTAATATTAAAGACTATATTTGATATGTAGATAAATAAAAGGAATTATTTATCTAATCAAATTAGGAAGTCTTTAATATGGTCACAAATACACTAATGAGTTGGATTAGGAGTCTTGGTGTAGGAAAGAATTCTTTTCCAAAAAGAATTCTTGGTCACTAAGTAAATCCACCTAAGAATAGGATTCTTGCCTACCAAGTAAATCCATTTTCGGAGAGGATTGAGAGGATTTGTGAACCTATATATAGGTTGTAAATTTTGACCAAGCCTTAGTTTTTGGTGCGAGAAGTTGTTTTTTTTTATTATTATTGTTATAAAAAAAACTTTGTCCAATTCATTGTGTAAAGAATTCGGCCAAGCATAGAGAAAAGAGTGAACATTTTTGTTTTCGATGGTACAATAGTATCCTTTGTATCAAAAGGGTTTTGTGTACAATATCGAACCAAGGTTGACGTGTGTTTCAATCAAATTGATTGATAATTCACAAGTGATCAGACATTCTTGGTTTTTCTCTTCGACGATTATAGTGACTAACAAAAAATAAGATTTTGTTTGTTTCCATCCTCAAGTATACAATTTAAAGAAAGGGAGCCCACACTCCTAGGTGATTCATGTTCGTGATTGGATTGGAAGTTCTTACGGATTCAATTCGACGCTATTTCAATCTTCAAGAGAAAAAAAAGGTACGATACTTTTTATATATATCAATTAATCTAAGGTTAAGGTTCTTATTATTGTAAAGGATTTTTTTTTATTTCTACCAAAACCCTAATTATTAATTTTCACACTTCCGTTGTGCGATTTTCCCTACATAAAAGTTTTCACTTAAGAACAATCAGAGAGTCTATCTTAATCTTGAGATAAATGATGGACTTACGGTTACTAGTGTTATCATTTGGGTTATCAAAGAGTACAATTATACAACATAGTCTATCCTCGATGGTTTGGTGGTATTCATTTGTTAATCAATAGAGGACTTCATTTGTTAATCGATAGATGACTTCATTTATAGATATGGACATCGTGGCTCTATTTATTAAATGTGAGTAGAATTTCATCATATGGATATTTTGAGGTACAGGATATTTAAGTTTTCATTAGTGTCTATTGAAACATGACTTCTGGACAAGTCAAAATATCCAAGTTCAATGTATGGTCATATGAGTAAATATGGTAACTTGGAGAGCTATATGATGTCTATGAGCACATGGCAATTACTGGTATTTTTCACGAGGATACACTATTTTCAATAAGGTTGTCTAGGGTACGAGTGAGGAATTTTAACTTATTCTATCTTTATTTAAGAGTTCAATTTTAGTTTTGTAGCGGAATGAGCTAAAATTAATAGATTGAACTTAAGTGCATCATTTGGTTAATATGAATAGGTTATAGATAACCCGTCCAGATCCCCAATTCACACGAACTTGCGTGGATCACTTGATATATTATGCCAGACTAACTTCTAGGCCCATCTAGAATTGTTTTCGGATTTCGGAATCCAAAAGTTTTAGAGAGGTACGGTTATCTGTGATCAAGACATGGAGTAACTCTTGAAATAATTGGAATGGGAGGCCACGGATATGGGAATCCTTGTACGACCCTATTGAGGTGTGGTTAGCATTCCATTAATACATTAAGAATATATTTTTCACATTTTAAATAAATTAGCTGTTAAATTATATTAATGTATTAATTTAAGGCATGTGGACTTGTTTCTTTTTTAGTAATAAAGGTCTAGTTCACAGGTGGACTTTTTAATCAAGTCCAACGGTTTTAATTTAATGGAAAAACAATATCTTGCCCATGGTATATGCTTGGGCAGAAAAGCTAAAATTATTAGCCTAATATATTATTTTACTTTTATTATTTAATCAAATGGAAGTTAATTAATTAATTAAGTTATTTTTTGTTTGATTAAAAATCAAAGTCTTTTTCTAACTTGGAAAAGGTCTCTTAGTATCGTACTATTGTTGACAGTATGATAAGTATCAAAAACTTTATTTGATAAATATATATATAAAATGAATTTATTTATCTAGTTAAATTAGGAAGTTTTTGACATCTATCAAAACTCTAATTGACAATTGGTCAAATTAATAACTTATTATTGTGTAATACACTCATGAGTTGGGATAGGGTCGAACTCTAAAGTTGATAGGAGTTTTGGTGGAAAATCCTCCTTGTGTGAGGATTTTTGGGTGAGGATTTTCGGCCACCTATATATTCCTGTCAAGGGAATTCGGCCAAGGCATATGGTCTTGCGAGAGAATTTGTTTTATTTGCTTATTTAAAAAAAAAAACATCCAACTCATAGAAAAAAGTGTGTGAGAATTCAGCCAAGAGAAAAGAAAATGGGAGCGTTTTTGCTTTTGATAGAGCACTAGTAGCATTTACATCAAAAGGCTTTGTGCACAACATCGAATTAGGTTCACGGGAGTTTTTAATCAAAAGATTAATAATTCACAAGTGACCAAACATTCTTTGTTTTCTCTAGGAGGGTGATTATGACTAACAAAAAAACAAAATTTGCTTTCCATTCCTAGGTACACAATTCTAAGATATGGAGCCCACACTCATTGGTGTTTCATGTTCATGATTGGATTAGAAGACCTTACGGTTTCAATTTGACGCAATATCAAACGTGACATAAAAAGGTATCATACCGTTTTAATTATATGTTAATTAATCAAGCGTTAAGATCCACTCCTTTAAAGGAAAACTTTTAAAATATACCAATCAAACTTTTCGCTTTCGTTGGGTGTTTTTTTTTCCAACAATTAGTATCGAAATCTGGTTGTACCTTTGATTAATTAATGTATATGTACGTAGACCTATTTATTTTTATTGTAAACATGCTTGTTTTAGATTGAGATGACACTCTAGGTATTCACATATATAATTACATTAGCATGTATGGATATATATATATATATATATATATATATATATATATATATATATATGTTTTTATAATGTGACTTGTTGTTGCACGATTTTGGTCATAGAATTTCAATGTATTTTTTTTTTAAGATTGTAAAAAGAAGGGTGGTCTGTCATCGCTATAATTTTGTTCTTGGTAGTTGCTAAGTTTTTTTTCTAATATCTTATTATTGTAATTAAAAAAAGATCTAATGTAATATATTCAAGCTTCGAAGATTCGAAGAGTTGAATAATTAGAAGCATAAAGGTAGAAATGGTGTAACCCGAGGCAACCTATGCGCACCAAGGCAACAAGCACGTGCAATCGAGCGTGCAGCTGCGCTTGTTGCAGTGTGGCAGTGCAAGACCTTGCAATGGGCTGGGCGCATGCGTGCGCCCATGGTGTCACAGTAAAGAAGCTACACATAGGGCAACCGCGTAAGGCTTCAGGTGTGCAAGTGCCTTGTCACAAGACTTTTGGAAGGACGACCGTTTGATGACTTGTTCGCCAAGTTAGGATTGTGGTTTTTGTTTCCCTAATCAAATGTAATTTTCTTTCTTTTCTAGTATTGACCAAAATTGTGGCTATTTATATTTCCGTAAATATTGCAACGTTTGTCATTGCTTGATAACATTCCATATTAAAAAAGAGTGCCACTCATATATCTCTTTTGGTATGAACATGCATTGAATGATGTAGATATCTAAATTGACATCTAGATAACTTGGTAAATCATTCCATAGAATTCAGTTACACGCCTTAAATAATTTAGTGGGAGAAGGTATTTTGGAATACCTATGGCCTCAAAGTTTAGTTGAGCTTTATGTTTCATGTGATAACCTCCCAAGGAGTATCCATGAATAAAATTGAGCAAGATACATCTTACAAGGATAGATTAGACAATTGACTTAAACTATATCTACTCTCAAATGAGGGATTTTCGTGAGGGACTATAATGATATCTTCCCAAGAGTTCTTGTTAATAAAATTGCAAGGCTAAAATTAAAAATGCTAGTTGTTTTGTTAACAATTAGGTGGGACCTAGTCCAACTAGTAGATGGTGCGAACTCCCAAAAGATGCCTGACATTTTTGGATGTTAGATCAACGTTGAATTTTACGATTGAATTATTTTATTTAATTCAAGATAAATATTTGAAAGTGCTCTATCATGATTGTTTACTTATATAGAATTTTTTTTACTCACAAATCATGACTCCATCCCTAATCAACAACATAAAAGATAATACTTTAACTTGTGATAACTATGTTACATGGGAAAGGAAAATTGGATTGTTGTTGCAACCTGAAAAGCATAAGTTTATTCTGTGTACCCTTTAACACCTGCTCCTACTGATGGATCTACTGAAATGCAAAGAGACAAGTATAAGCAGTGGAAGGCCTCATATGAGATTGTCAAATGTTACATTACAACCACCATCTCCAACGTGTTGCAACAACAACATGAGGGAATAAGGACTACTACTGATATAATGATATCTCAATATGAGATGTTTGCTATGAAGTCCAGGATGAATAAGAGAGAGGCAGAGACTACGTTCATGAATCTTAGCCTAAAATCTGGACAGGCTATAAAAGATCACATGATGAAAGTCATAGTACATCTCAACATTACTGAACTCAATGGTGCTGAGAAAGATGGTGAGACAAAAATTGACATGATTGTTAACTCACTGTCAGATTCCTTTGATCAGTTCAAGTTGGACTACACCTTGAACAATAATGAATACACCTTACAGGGCTTGATTCAAGATGTCCAAAGTGCTGAAAAGATCCATGTGAAAGGCCAAAGGTCAAGAGATTCATACGGTGGGTAAAGTTGGTACTATTAAGACCCATAAAAAGATCAAGGAAGAACAGAGGAAAAAACAACTTGGGCCTACCAATAAGAAGACCAAGAAAGTAACCAAGATCAAATGGAAGTGTTTCCTTTGTGGTGAAAAAGGACATTGGAAAATAAATTGCCTAAAGTCTTAGAAAAAGAAGGAAGAAGGTAATACTAATTGTCTAGAAATATGTTTTCTGGCAGATTCTATAGATTTTTGGATCATAGACTGTGGAGCCGTTAATCATGTTTGTTATTCATTGTAGGGGTTCAAGGAAAGGAAAATACTGAATAAAAATGAATTCAACTTGCGTTTAGACAATGGAGCATTAGTGTCTACTAGTGCAGTGGGAGATATTATAGTTAATATATATTCTAGTACGCATTTAGATTCGATAGATGTTTATTATGTACCTCAATTAAAAAGGAATTTAATTTCAGTTTCTTATTTAAATAAATTTGGATATTCGGTTACTTAAAATAAAAGTATTATTAATAGTGTTAACCGAAAATTTGTTCAAGGTAAGGAATATCAGTTAACACCCTCAACCCTCTACCTAGGTTGGCTGCGGGGGGTAGGTACTTCGTACCAAAGAGATTCGAAAGAGATTAAGGGATGATTAAAGTAAAGTGAGATTGCTAGCAGATAACTGTTTTATCAATCAAAATGGGAGACAAGTCTTAAATGGAGTACAATAATCATGTAAATGATACAAATTTGATCTTACTATGCTCTCACTCTCTCTAAACACTGTTGGAGATAGTGAACTCGTTCATGTCGATAAATGGCTAAATTCTCTAAGAAAAGTGGCGAAGAAACTCTCCATTTTCCTCTCTGTTTTTTGATACCCTGTTTGGATTCTGAAGTCTCCTTTTAATCCCTCTCACCGTTACTCAAATCCCTGTAATTTAGGCCAACTGATTGGTCGTGTTACCGAAAAAGATTGGCATTGATGGGGGGATCAAATTACCTGAGAATTACTCTCGTTGATTACGTCAGGTTCCGTTTTGGGCTTAAATTTGAATAAACGGTGAATCCGTTCACCAATCTGGTCACATTATGGTGCTTCAATGGTAAGGAAGTCAACTCTGTAACTTAGAGAAGAAACCATGATTCTACGTATAAAACGGTGAGGTACCTCAGTTACTAGTCTGGTGGCCAGGTGCTTAACCGATCCTACTAGAGCATTCCAGCTAGCTTCCTCCTTACTGGGTAGGCTTGTCATGTACCTTGTAACCAGTGTTGAGATGGTATCGAGGTACCCATCCAAACATTTTGGTGCTTTCCATATATGTTGAAATCTCCCAGGTATTAGCATAGAAGTATTTGGGTGATGGGCTAAAGGAGATACCTAGATATCAGGCTGAAGATATCCCAGTACCTAGGTAACAAGTCGGATATACCTTGGACTGGCCACGGGCTGGTGTCGAGGTACTAGGTATGAGTTACCTCATTGCTGGCTAGTCCTGGTCTTTGGGTGGTACAGAAACTGGTACTATGAGGTAGGTTGTAGCATGCCAGAACTACCTGGTATCAGAAGACATGTCTTAACAGGTACCAATTGGGTGAAAAACTTCACTTTGACCCCTATAAAAATGGTTATTAATAGAAATCCCCTATGATTTTAACATAGTGACTGATTGGGGTTGGAGTGAGAATTCCATAATTGTTTGGGAAATTTTCCATTTTTCAGTCGGTTACCAAAATTTAGGAATAACTCTTATCATTAAATGCGATAGCCACGTGTCAAGCGAGGGGAAGGATACCCGTTTGAAAAAGGAGAGATTTTTGACGGCACATATATCGAGGCTAAAAACCTCTTCGCTTCGATCATGCTCCTGCCACAGGTTACTCTTCCATTCCACTATTAATACTAATTACTCTCTTCATATTTTTAACGCTACTAAATTTCCTCTTTGAAAATTAAAACAAAAAATCCCTATTTGCTCGCTTATGTCTTCTTTATCTTATTTGTCTTCTCCCAACCAATCTTATAGTGTTACCATGTCTCATTCTGATTATGACTATGAAGAACGTCTTGTTTAGGGTGACTCCTCAAACCTCGCTTGTGGGAAGAGGGTTCGGGAAGAGGATAGCGGCTAAAGTGATGCCCTTCTGCTACTGCACCGCTGCTCAAGCCGAAACACCGCCATTAGCACCAATTTTTCAAACAACCCTAATACCTCACTGAAGATTATCAAGGGAGATTCAAGTGAGGAATCCAGCGACATCGAAGCTGTTGAAGGTCTTACCGGGGACCATTCAAGCTTACTAGGGGAAGCTCACACTTTGTTACGACTTTCGTGTCATCCCGAATTCCACTGCTACAATCGAGTCAATCAGCCATCTAAGAATAAAATTCCTCATTCCTGATAGTATCAAGATTACCATCCAATACTGGGGGTATGATGTGTACACCCCTTCCTCAGACGTGCTCTCCATTCACACTGCTACCTTTAAAGTTGTGTTAGTCTACCTCTCCATCCTTCTCTCTTTTGGGCGCTTCACGCCCTACAACTTGCTCCCCATCAACTAAACTTGAGATTCTAGAGGCATTTGGTAGGGTTCCTCATGTTTTGGAAGGAGCGATACGAGAAGGATGACATCAACAGAGAACCAGGACCAGATGAATTGAAGTATGTCTTCCGGGTTGCCGCTAATTCTCTTGGTCCAAATGCTAGGGAAAAAAGTAGTTTGAATTTTATTGTCCTTAGTTTCGTTAAGAAGGACTCCGC
This sequence comes from Dipteronia dyeriana, assembly GCA_032871835.1. Taxonomy (NCBI): domain Eukaryota; kingdom Viridiplantae; phylum Streptophyta; class Magnoliopsida; order Sapindales; family Sapindaceae; genus Dipteronia; species Dipteronia dyeriana. Next base: position 83,969,183 of record CM065297.1, read on the forward strand.
CTAAAAGAAAGAATGGGTCATGGTAGGTGGCGACTGGGGGAGCTCGATTCATATCAGGGGTACTAAGTATAGGGTCTCTACCCAGTTTAGTGGCAACCGGTCTGGGAGAAGACTACCCTTTCGCTAGAGTCGAGGTTGATCTTGAAGCCCAAAGTTGACCGGTTCATCGTCAATTTGTAATACCCTACCTTAGATCCTTTTGATGTTGGCAGGGTGGACCACTACCTAATGCATTTCCATTGCTTCCCTAGGTAAATGAGATTCTATGTTTTCTTTTTCTTTTTTTACTGTGTCTTCTAACTGATCCTGGTTGATTCTAACCCTTTCCTCATTTCTTGTAGTTTTCGCAGTCCATTTACCAATCTAGCAAGAGCCTTCACCTTCTGATGATCTGTCATTTTCCCTTCATCCTACTCTTTTAGGGTCTCCCATCACTCGGACTGTTAGAACCCCTCATCTTTCTACCCTGGTTGGATAAGCCGGGCATGCAACTATCTCAACCAGGGTTCAAAGGACACCTCTCTTTTCCCCTCTCCCCCCTACCCCACCCCCGACACGGATCCCGGATAGATGTGTTTGCATCCTGATTGGTAAGGGTAATCGATCAAGATTCCACTACCACTATTGCTACTTCTACTACTGTTGTTGCTACTGCCACTACCATTGTTGCCACTACTTCTACTATCGTTGCTACTGCTACTGTTCCCTCTCCCCTGCCCGTTACTACTCTTACCAGGGTAAGAGGAGGTGCTGATCCAGCTATGGCCACTGTTGTTGTGGCTCATCATGATCAATCCCAATCCAAGCGGAGGATTACTTGCCATGATGAAGTCCTGGATCGGTTTATAGTCTCATACCCTGATGGGAGACTAGGGGTGATGACTTTCACGCTAGTGAATGTGATGATGACCTGGCAACCCTTCTAGCTGAGGTAAAGTATTCTGCTTCTTCTTACCTCGTATGTGTGTCTAAGTGGTAGTTAACATGTATGTTGTAAATTGCAGGCCTTTAAGTTTAACACTGCCATGAGCCATCAGGTTACCTCTCTCAGGGGCATGCTGAAGATGCAGAGGCAGAACTCAAAGGAACTTAGAAAGAGCTCACAAAGTTTAGGGTTGCCAACAAAGAGCTGAGTCAGTCCTTAGATAAGGCTAAGAGGTCTCTTGAAGAAGCCCAATACAGCATGGAGCGATATGACACAGATACTCTTAGGTCTAAGCGCTACGCTTTAGAGAGAGACAATATAAAAAATAAGGTCTAGGAGTTGGAGGAAGAAAATCAAGCTCTGTAGGCTAAGATGGCAGGTTAAGAGTCCGAGGTAGACACCTCATTTGGTGATGGTAACTTCTATGCTGCCTTCCAAGTAGCTCAAGCCTTACCCATTCCATTTGACCTGTGTGTCATAGATAATTGGGACAGGTAAGGGATAATGAAGAAGGCCAAAAAAATGGTGTCTCCTACCACTAATGAGGCTAGTACCTCTCAGGTTGCTGGGGTTGATGAAGGTGTAGATGATGATGAAGATCAACAACCTATCTCATCTCTTCTGCTAGGCATGGGAGCTACTGGTGTAGATTCTTCCTTGAAGTTCCCAGCTAAAGTTACATCCTAGCAGAAGGGAGAGTCCTGGTCTTGCCTGCTACGCCAACCAGACCTGCTAAAACAATAGAGGATCACCCTGCTCCTAAGAGGGTAATAGAGGAGTAGGCTACCATTGAAGAGGTGGTGGAGCAGGCAGCTACCAGGTCGGTTATTGATCAATTAGCTAGTGAGCCTCCTGTTTTGCTAGATGTTGGTTTTGATCTTACGGAATGGACGTCTAGCCGGAGAGAGAGCATGAAGAGTGGAAAACCATGAGGAGATTCACCCATGATCCGTTTGTAAGCTTTATATGTTATCCGTAAAAGTTGGTAGGCACCCTACTTGATCAAGAAAGAATCTATCAAATCATTTCATGTATCTACTTTTTTTTACAAGTATGTAGCCTGATATAAAGGGATGGCCATTACCATATTCGTGATACATTCAAGGTACCGAGACTCCCTAATGAATCCTATTTTTAACATCTTGTAGACCTCTACTTGGATCATATCATTTCTTTTTGAGTTGAAATGTCGTCTCTTTTGCTTTACCGGTTTAAAGGGAGGATCGAATGCTAGCCTGTGAGCTGCCAAGATGATAGGAATCCAGAGCATTTAGTCACGGCTCCAAGCAAGGATGTCACTATATTAATAGAGAAGCCTGATCAAGCCTTTCTTCACTTTTTCCTCTGATCTGGCTTCATTCTTGACCACTTTAGAAGGGTCATTCTCTCTGACTGGTACTTCCTCTAACACGTCAATTGGGTGGCCACTGGCATACCCCCTGTTATCCTCCACCTTCTTTTCCAACATGATCTCTGCCTCTAGTTCTTCTATTGTAGAATCTGGGATTTTGAGATCCCTTTCAGACCGCTCCTACACGATTACTACCTACACACCATGCTTGGCCAAAGCTATTTGGGTTAGCTGATATGGTGTAGTACTAGCGGGCTACCAGTGGGGCATTATGGTAGATGGACAACAATCTCTTGCAAGATGACAAGAACGGTCTCCCCATGATAAATTTTTAGGTTGATGGGGTATCGACTACCACAAAGTCAGTCATGAGATTCTATTATAAGGGAGCAGTCCCTACGATGACCAATAAAATCTTTGACCCAACTGGTACTACTAAGTCCTTGGTAAACTCGTATAATGGGGTGGTGCAATTATTGTAGAAGCATTGATTCAGATTGAACCTCTCCAAGGTTTCTTTGAATAGGATGTCCACTCTGCTACCAGTATCTATTAATATGCAGTGGACTAGACAATTCTGAACCGTGACAACCGTAGGATCATCATATGGTTGCACGGTATTGTATACATCGTCTTCAGTAAAGACTATCTGGGTTGAACAAGAGGTACCTCTTGATTCCCAGACAACTTTAAAAACGTCATGTCCATCTTCAACCCGAGGTTCTTTCCTAGGGTGATTTTTCCTTGAATTATTGGAAAACCCAGCTAGGGTTGGTCCTCTACTGATAGTATGTATGACCTAGATCTGTTGCATCAGGTTTTTTCCCTTCATTTTCCTTCTCTCTACATGTTATCTGGTTTTGGCGTGTACCTCATTCCCCATGCAGATGCTATCACGCATTTGCTATAGGAACTCCTCCAAGTAGTCGCCTCTCACTAGAGCCTAATCTAGTTGCGCAGGCTATAGCATTCCGAGGTGTTATGCCATAAATCGTTATGGAAGTAGTAATATTTATAGTGATTCCTTATGTTAGCGGATGATTTTAAAGAACTGGGCTTTTTACGTATCCTCATGTCATGGATGACGAGGTAAATTATCTCGCGAGATGCATTAAGGGGGTGTAGTGATTGTACCTCATTTCATCCTGGTCTATAGGGCCTATTTCTCTAGAAGGAGGAGGAGAAGCTTAATGTGGAGTTCTTCTTACTAGATATCGATTCCACTAAGGTTGGAAAGGTGGATAACGGTACGTGGACTAGTTAGACGGTTTATTCTGGGCCATTTGGACTGGTGCTGGCTTGGATATTTCTTTCTTTTGACGTTTGCCAGCCATCTGGTCGTCATGCTCAATCTTGACCCAGAGTTGTTCATCTATCTCCACTTGTCCGAGCACTCTATCATAGGTCTTTCGATACATCTCTGGTGGTAGCTTGGAGAACAATCGGAACAACCTGTCATCCCAGAGATTTATTCTAAAGTTAGCTAGGGTCTCTTTTTTTACGCAGACTACCGTTTGGATCATCTCCTTGTGAAATCTCTCCTCCTAAGCTCTGAGCGACTGGCTCTACTCCTGGACTATGTACCATAAACCGATGGGGTCTTTTTTACGTCGATTGGTTCCCTAAATCTGTGATTGGAAATTACTAAATAGTTATTGAATGAATCAACACTACCTACCGATAACTTTTGAAATAACGTCTTAGCGTAGTCGGTTAACGTGGTGGGGAACATCCTGCACATGGAAGCCCTGGTAGTGTTTAGGACCTCCATTTACTGTATAAAGCTCTCTAGGTGGCTCAAGGGATCCTCTGTTCTAGAGTACTTATCAACAGGCAACTTAAATTTATGGGAAGTTCCGCTTCCCTAATCCTTATGGAAAATGAGGCATTCATCTCGCCTAATGGATCTTTTCGGTTCTTCCGGTGTTTCCTTTTTCTTCAGTTCTTGGATTTCTTTTACCATCTGAGCTACCTAGTCTTGCAAGAGCCTGTTTCTATAATTTTTAGACCTGACATCGGAATCCTCAACACCAGGCCCATCTGAGCCACAGAGGTTTCATTTCGGTTCTCCTCTTATGGAGGGGTTCTCTCGGGCACTTCTCATGCTCCCTTCCACAGCTGATCGAGGTGGCCTTCCACCCACTACCAATAATGCTAGCTGACGAGGTTCCTTAACTGGAAGGTCAATAGTTGAACTTACCTATCGGGGCTTGTAGCTCACCGATCTATCTAGTGTGGGGGCACAGGCCTTGACGACCTGTCTACAACTGAGGGTAGAGCCCTAGCCTCTCTTGGATCGGTACCTGTTGTCGTAGTCCAAATCTGTTAAAGGCTTGTACCCTAGTACCTGGCCTACTGGTATCACCTCTAGCCTCCCACACCGTCAGTTACGGGGTGATACTTTTCATGGCTAGCCTGAGCCGTACACTTTCCACAAAGGTCACAACTTGCTGCTCCTAAATAGTTTGGCCTACTACCAGGGCGGTTAGGACTTGGGTTGTGACTCATGTGGTAACTGGAGGTGTTGAAGCAGGTTTAAGGTGCTTCGAATTCTTTCCTTTCCTTTGAACCTTCTGGGTAAAGGCTATGGACTAGTATCCTTGTCCTTAGGAGGATCGAAGTCTCATGATTTATGTAGTGAAAGCTAAAAAGTAATTTCGAAGGCTTTCGAAAGATAGATGTGGAAACTTTCCACAGACGATGCCTAAGAGTCTTAACCAAAAATTCGCTCAAGTTGAGGAATATCAGTTAACACTCACAACCTACTACCAAGGTTAATTGCGCGGGGTAGGTACTTCATACCATGGAGGTTCAAAAGAGATTAAGGGAAAAGGAAAGAAAAATGAGATTGCTAGCAGATAACTGTTTTATTAATCAACATGGGAGGCATGTCTTCAATAGAGTACAATGATCATTGTAAAGTCCTCATTTGTTGATTGGCTTATTTCGTGAACAAATCACATTTTTGGGGTATTATGTAAGGGTATCTTAGGCTCTCAAGACCTCAAAAGGAGAAGCACTGAAGGTAAAATTCTTGTGCTTACTTACTTTGAAGAGATAGTTGCACACACTCACAAATTCATGCATAACTTTAATTCTTATATGTTGAGTGTTTTCTTGTGTGCATTTTGATAACTCTTATTGATTTATTTGCATCTTGTAATTAAATGTTTTATGTCATGTTTGGCATTAGAATAGGATGCATGTTTCATCACTCTTGAACTTGCTGAAATTTTATATTTGAGTGTTGAAATCAGGTTGTGCGCCGGTGGTGCGTTACTTGACTAGTGCACCTCACCAGCGTAACATTCTAGTGAAACGCCGCTAGTCATACGCCACTAAGCTACGCCATTGCACCCGCGCACAGTTGAAAAAAGTGGGCGTGCGCTGGTGATGCGTTACTCGTCCAGCGCACCTCACCATCGCAAACATTCTAGAGGATTTACGCTTGTGTTGCGCCACAGGGATGCACTACTCATTCTGCGCCTATTGTAAAAATAGGTTATGCGCCGGTGGTACACTACTCGACCAGCGCACGTCACCAGTGCACACAGAGGAAGCTGGAACGTTTATTCCAAAACGACCTCACTATTTTTGGATCTTATATATATATATAACTCAGTGCTTTAAGGTCGTGTAAGAGTTCAGAACATCAAATATTTTCCTTAGAACACATTTCAAAGGAAAAACACTTTCAAGAACTCATTTTTAATCACTTAAAGCATTCCCATGTGCATCAAAACTTCATCTTGCATCATCTAAGTTCATTTAGAGTGCATCAATGGATAGGGTTGCTTCATCACATCTTGTTTGGTAAGTTCTTCACTATCTTCTTACAAGTTAAGTGTTTTACTTGCTAAACCTTCTCTTTAATTATTTGTATGCTCTTAGAAGATTTTCTAGATACAAATTAGAGATTGTTGTGATGCCATGATTGAGTGTTGTATTGTGATAGCTTCATAGGATTGTTTAATCTATGTTTAGCTAAGCTTCTTGAACATGTCATTTAGCTCATGATACCTAGGATTGCATTAATTGTCATCTCATTATCCTAGATAAGCATATAATGTTTCCTAGCCTTGTTTGTTCATTGAATATCATCACATATTCACATAGGACTCTATATCTCTTCATTGAGAAGTAAGACTTGTGTTGCTTCCGGGAGTAGGTACCTTAAATCACAGGCAAGATGGACTAGGTTCACTTATACCAGGATTAGGTAGTGGTAGTGGTAGTGGTAGTGGATTAAACTGGGATTAGGTTGTAATTCCTTTACCATTAGTGGATTCGAGATTCTAGTGTGGCGCACTCATCAGCCTGTGGTTTTTTCCTTGGAGGGTTTCCACATATATCTCAAGTGTCTTTACTATTTTCGCATTTATTACACTTGTGGTATTTTTGTAACTAGATAGAGGCATTTTTGTAATCTTGACCTTTAACGAAAATTGGGTAAATTTGGTTAAAATCTATTCACCCCCCTCTAGATTAATATATTACACACCATAATATTTGTTTCAATCATGTAAACAATACAAATTTGATCTCATTATGTTCTCTCTCTATCTCTTTAAAACTATTGGAGATGGCGAACTTGTTCATGTCGATAAGTGGCTAAATTCTCTAAGAAAAATATCAAGAAACTATATCTTTTTCTCTATGTTTTTCGATACCCTGTTTGGATCCTGACATCTCCTTTTAATCCCTCCCAACATCAATCAAATCCCTATAATTTACACCGATTGATTGGTCGTATTACCAGAAATGATTGGCTTTGATGGGGGAATCAAATTACGTGGGAATTACTCTTGTTGATTACGTCAGGTTTCCATTTTAGGTTTAAATTTGAATAAATGGTGAATCAATTGACCTATCTGGTCACATTATGGCGCTTTAATGGCAAGGAAGTCAACTCTGTAACTTGGAGATGAAACCACGATTCTATGTATCAAATGGTGAGGTACCTCAGGTACTATTCTGGTGGTGTGGCGCTTGACTGGTTCTTTTGTAGCTTTCCGACTAGCTTCCTCCTTACCTGGTAGGCTTGTCATGTACTCGGTAACTGGTGGTGAGATAATATCAAGGTACCCAGCTAGATATCTTGGTGCTTTCCACAGATGCTGAAATCTCTCGGGTGGTAGCATAATAGTATTCGGGCGTCGGGCTGAAGAAGATGCCTAGATATCAGGCTAAAGATATCCCGGTACCTAGGTAAAAGGTTGGAGATACCTTGGACTAGAAACAGACTGGTGTCGAGGTACTAGGTAGGAGTTACCTCGTTGCTTGCTAGTCCTATTTTTTAGGTGGTACAGAGACTGGTACTTTGGGTAGGTGGTAGCGTGCCAACCATACCTAGTATTAGAAGGCATGTCTTTACCAGCTACCAGTTGGGTGGAAAATTTTACTTTGACCCCCTACCAAAATAGACTATTAACAATTAGGAAGAATAACAAATTTGTTTGCAAAGGTACATTTGAAAATAGTTTATTTCATGTGCATAGAAATATCTCTCACTTGTTAGACACAGAATCAATGGAACCTAATCTTAAAAGAGTGAAATTATCAAAAGATGAAACCTACCTATGGCGTTTGCGCTTAGGTCATATTAACCTTGATATGATCAAAAGATTGGTTAGTGATGGACCTTTAAGTGACTTAAAGGTTAAGGATCTACCAACTTATGATTCTAGTTTGAAAGGTAGGATGACCAAAAGATCGTTCACGACCAAAAGCATAAGAGCCACAAAATGTTTAGGATCAATACACACTAATGTATGTGGTCCTATTAGCATTCAAACTAAAGGTGGATATGAGTACTTCATCAATTTCACGGATGATTACTCAAGATTTGACTATGTGTATCTCATGAGACATAAGTCGGACGTTTTTGACATGTTCAAAGCATTTAAAGCTGAAGTAGAAAATCAGCTTTAGAAACACATGAAAATCTTAAGGTCTGATCGTGGTGGAGAATATCTATCTAGTGAGTTTAAGTAAAATCTTACTGATAGTGGGATAATTTCTCAGTTTTCTACACCAGGTACACGTCAACAAAACGGGGTGGCAGAAAGGAGAAATAAAACTCTTTTGGACATGGTTAGGTTTATGTCGAGTTATTCAACGCTTCCTAATTCCTTTTAGGGATATGCCTTGCAAACTGCTATGTACATTCTAAACAATGTGCCGTCTAATTCAGTTCCTCAAACACTGCATGAGTTGTGGACTGGGCAAAAGCCTAGTTTACAACACTAAAGGATATTTGGATGTCTTGCGCACGTGTTAAAAGGAAAGACAGAAAAGATGGAGTACTGTTTGGAAACATGCATATTTGTGGTGTATCCAAAATGAACCAAAGGATATTATTTCTGTAGTCCTTCAGATCATAAAGTATTTGTTTCGACAAATGTTAAATTTTTGGAAAATGAATATATAAGTAATTTTATGCCTAAGAGTAGAATTGTACTAAATGAGTTTCAAGAGATATAATCCCACAAGAGGTTCACAACCTAGCCCAATTGTAAGTTTCACACCATCACAAGATCAATAACCTACCATTCCTCATCGTAAAGACAATTGAGCATTCGCATCGGTTTATTCTTTCAATCTCAAAATCTTGCACTTTATCTTGATATATCTTTGTCTACAAAATTATGCATATGAATGGATGAAATTATCATTGAATACCAATTTTGGTTGTGTGTAAATAGGATGAAGGGAAACACTTGTGAATGATTATACAATTTTGGTTTCCAAGTTTTTGCATGGATTGATTAATTATTTCATTTTTGGAATGATGAGCCGAAGGCTCTTGTGGATATATATGTGAGTGTACAGGTGCTTAATTTTCATATATTGTCCTATTCGTTTTGGTGGTGGTACATATTCATACACTTGTATAGGGTTGAGCATAGAGTGAAAAATTGGTTTGGGGGTTATTTCGTCCCCATGCCATCAATTTTGAATGTTAACGCTTGATGTTGGTTTGTGCTTAAAGGTCAATATTGTATTGAATTGCCTTATTTTATGTATGAGCCATTTTGAATCTTTTTGATTTGAGTCATGTTAGGTGCGCTCCGCTAGGCCGGACTCTCTAGTCTTCAACATTAAGAAGAATGTTAGGTTTTTGTTTAGGGGTGTAGACGTCTTTTTGAGTCGTCTTGAGCCTTTTGTTTGTCATTTTTGGTCCAAATTTTCAATTTTGTCGCATTGGCCAAAATTTTGAGCTTTAACTAGCTTGGGTGTGATACCTTGAGCGTATGCTTTTGGCGAGTCTATACATGCATCGTGAGCTTGTGTAACAAACCTTTGTCACTCGTGGGTTATATTTGCATTGTCATTGGCTAGTCCCATCTTTTGTATGCTTGATCTGAGGGGACTCAGTGCTCTTGCACCTTGTTCTAATAGTGAAGACACATGTGAGTTCACAAACACTGTTAAATTCTTTCTATTCTTTAAACACTATTCTCGTCATTAGTATCGCATGCCATAAGACATACATCTCATACATATAGTGGATTGCTTGTTGGATGCATTCATTCCCTTGATAGACTAATTATGGAAATGATCTTAGGCAGTATGTGTAATTAACTGCTTAAAATGCCTAAACACATTCCTTTATCCCTTATGTGTGCTTCAAAGCCAATTTTACGGTCTAACACTTACCTTTCGTTTGGAACCAAAAATGAACAATATAACCATAGTCAAACACAAGCCTACCCTTTATTGCCAATCACGTGGAGTGTGTGTGTTGTGTGGTTTGAAAGATGTAAGCTCTAAAGTAAAGAGAGCGTGTATGTAGGCAATAATGAATTGTGTGTGAAATTGCTCAATTTGTAAAAGTGCCAAATTTGCACTTATGAGCTTAAATTATAAATATGTAATATGCAAGTGTGCAAAAAGAAAAGAAATGAAAAGAAAATCAAAAGAAAGAAAAAGGCAAAGAAAAGAGATAAAGAAAAGAGACTTGAAAGTAATGTTAAGTACTCACAATATAGAGTACAATTTTGAATCACAATATGTGTATATTTGTAAATGTCTACTTGCTAAAATGTGTAAATGTGTAGTAGAGCTTTGTATGGGGAGTGTGAGTATACGTAAGCATGATTGGTGATCTTTGAACTAAAAAAAAATCCCATTCTTCTTTGTTCACCACATCTAACCCCATGGCCCCATTACAACCAAAGGGAAAGCCCTATTTGATCCATAGTAGGTCTTGATTGGGAATGTTTGTTGATAGCTTGATCTTCCGCGTTCATGGCATAGTGAATCGTTTCTAAGATAGTTCACATACACTTATCATTTTTTTAATGTATTTGTATGCAATGCATTATATTTCTATACATAAATTCCATCATTGCATGCTTTGATCGAGTGAACTTAGGACTCTAAGTGGAAAAAATAATCAAAGTGAATTATGCACAAGGTGTGAGAGTGAGTAGCTCCTGATATAAGAGCGTTCTTATGTGTGAGATTCGTGGTAGTGCTAATTCGCCTCAAGTGCCTTTGAGTTGTTTTAGATTGCTTTGCATATGTTTACTACTCTCTGTCACACATCCTTGCATCTCAACACCGGTTGGACATGCGACTTATTGGATTATTTGATTTTGAGTCTTTGGTCGAGTCAATTTTTGTTTGAGTCTTTGTTTTGTTTTAAGTTTGTTTGAGGACGAGCAAAGGTTTGGTTTGGGGGTGTTTGATCATGCCAAAATAGTTATATATTTTGGCCCTCATTTCCTTATTCATTGTCTCGTTTTCAGATGTTTTTGCATCCCTTATGGCTCTTTATTGTGTTTTCAAGTGATTAGGTACATTCCGGACTACTGGATAAAATATGCGGTTTTGTGTGGAAAAAGGTCAAAAATCTGATAAAGTATAAAGGCCAGGTGCGCTGGTCATGTGCAGATCACTACCTGTGCATATTGAAGTGAAAAAAAACATCAGGTCAATGGGCGGGTCTGGACTCGTGCACAACCGTGCATTTGTCCGTGCATTTGCCATAAACTGAGAGTTGATAATCGAGCAACAGGAAATTGCGTGGGTCACTGCGCGGGTCTTTACGTGTCAGGACTACAATATCAACATTTTTAGCCTTATTTGGGAATCCCTATTAATATATCTTGTTCTTATCATCTAGAGGACGAATTTCTGGATCTAAATTCCACTCTTCTTTCTCCCAAACACTAACATTCCCCTCAAAGTCTAACCATTCTTTATCATCATCTACTCAAGGACACTTGGTAATTTGTTTTGATCTTAGAGGAAGGAGAATCTCTACATGGGTCTTCTCTCTCTCTTATCTCCTAGTTATTTTTATGTATTTGTCATGAGTAGCTAATCATCCCACTAGGGGATTGATGTGATTCATTTGTGAACCTTGGGCTTGTATTGAATTTTATTTACTTTATTAAATCTATTGAATAAGTTTCATTCATCGTTTTAGTCGATTTTAAGAATAGTTTGTCTTAGATTGTACCCTCTTTTCTTTGCAAATTGTTTGAGAAATTATTTGAGTAGAGAATTGGGTATACCCTCTATTCGATTCTCTTAAGCTCATTTGAATGGAAGGATTGAACAAGAGTACCCTCCTCGAGTGAAATCCGGATAATTTAATCTCAATCTCTAACTAATTTCAAACGGGTGACCAATACTATATCCTCTAGGTTGGTTGCTTGTGAGAGTTTAAGCACCAAGTCTATACCCTCTAGGTTGGTGAATTTATAAAGAGATTAGTCTCTTAATTTGATAGATGTGCATTTTAATGAACAATCACTTGTGGGTAGCCAATACTATACCCTCTAGATTGGAAACCCATAAGGGATATACAACCAATGCTATACCCTCTAGATTGGTTACAATAGATTAATGTTCGTTTATATTAATTACCAATACGCCCATTGTTTGCTTGTGTGATCCATCAATTCCTTAGCCATAACCATCATATTTTAACACTCATTCTCATTAACACTAATTACATGTTAGATTAACTAGCCTAATTGTAGTTGCATTGTAGTTAATTAACATTTCAAAACCAAAACCATTTATCTTTACCTTTTCATGCATAGTTTTAGTTTAATAATAGTTAACTAGTTTTAGCCATTCGATTTCCCTTTCCCTGTGGACGATACCCTTGCTTGTCATTATACTTGTTTTCACATTTTAAGGACATAGCTAAGGACTTTATAAATATTTGTTTGACGAGAATTTTATAACTACTAAAAATAACTTGGGTCACCTACGATCTTAAAGTCTCCATCATTACCCCTACAATAAACATTAAAATTTCTCAAAATAAAATAATATATATATATATATATGAAAAACAGAAGTTCTGCCATTAACGTCTCTATAAAGGGTGATCGTAAATCTCTCTTAATGGAGAGTTCACTTTTGCTCACCCCCCCTTCAAGGTGGGTGAGCATTACCCCCTCCCAAAAAGCTCACATGTGTAAAGGGAGGAGGTAATTTTTTCCAAAATTTGTCACACATTTGGATAGAATTACCCCTCTATGGACACATAATAACTTTCTTTGGATAAAATTACCTCCCCCCTTGACACATGTCAGCTTTCTAGGAAAGGGTAATGCTCACCCACCTTGAAGGGGATGAGCAAAAATGGACTCCTTAATAAAGACTAAATCTCTATTAAGAGAGATTGTGATTTCTTTAATGGAGAATCAAGATCTCTTTATTAGAGATTGAAGATCTCTGTTAATGGAGATTGGTGATCTCTTTTTGCAGACCCAGATCTTCAAAAAAAATTACTTTTAGTTTTTTACTCTTTTAGTGTACTCAAATGTAATATTTAAATGTTTTTGGTTTATTTTTTAATTTTAATTGTTGTAATTTAAAAACTATTTGACATTGTTTTGTAATTATGTAAGTTTTAAATATTGCGATGTTTAAAAAGATGATTGTACCCCTAGATCGTTAAGTTGGATGTCGGTTTAACCATTAGTCAACGTTTTTCTAGATATATTTGCCCAATTAAAGGAAACGTTGGATATGTGTGCAGTTTCATATAAAATCATGGGATGTTTATGCAATTAATTCTAAAAATAATAACCCTAAAATTGATGGAGTTAATGTGATACAGGAAACAGGACCACCACTGGGCTACTCATGGGCTCACATAGTGAAAATTATAAAAAAGGGATAATTACCCCGGTGACCATCAATTTGGGTCACCACTATCAAAATTGTCATTGGATGTGGAATTAGTTTCAAACTAGTCATTTTTTATAGACATGGTTATACTAATGGTCATTTCATTCAATTCCATCTAATGAGTGGTATTTTGGTAAATAAAGGGATGATTTTAATTTATTTTAGAAGTTTTTCGGAAATCAATTTTTTCTTTTGTTTTTTGAAAAGAATAATTATATTAATATGTGTATAAATGTATAGGATATCTCAAATATATATATATATATATATAGAGAGAGAGAGAGAGCGAGGAAATACCCCTTTTTACTCAAAACAATAAGGAGGTTTTTTGTTTTTATCCAACATTAATATTTTATTGTTTTTACCCAATAATTGGCTGAGAATACCTAAATGCCCCTCATTAGTTTTCTTACCTCTTCTCTCTTCTTCGGTCAGAATCATTTTTTTCATTCTCTCTTCATTCTTTCTCTCTTCAATATCTTCTTTCTCTCTCTCTCTTTCTCGTACGCCTCTCTCCTCTCTCTACCACAAATTTTTCAGTTATTTTTTTGAAACAGATCTCCTCTCTAACGCCTCTCTCCTCTTTCATCCAAGCATTCGTTTTTGTTCCTCTTCTCTCCTTTGGTTTGCAGATCAAGGTTGTGGTTCGGATTTGAGTGTTAGCTGTTGATTTTAAGGGTGGTTGTAGTTTTGTTTAAATTTGAGCATTGTTTTGTTTTAAAAAATTCATATTTCGTTTGTTTAAAAAAAATTCCAAATTTTTTTGGTTTTGAAAATTTTCCATATTTTAAAAAAATTCCAGAATATGTTTGTTAATTTTTTTTCCAGATTTGATTTTGTTTAAAGAAAAATTCCATATTTTTTTAATTTAAAAAATTTCCAGATTATGTTTGTTAATTTTTTTTTTCCAGATTATTTTTTTTTTTAAAACAAAATTCTAGATTTTACTCCATTGAAACAAAAATTCCTTCCTAAAAACAATAAAATTTACTGGAGATCCATTGTTTCAAAGAAAGAAATCAGAAAATTTCCATTTCTATTCAAATTTGAATTTTTTTCTAGATTTCTTTGAATACACCAGGCCACTAATTAAACACACCACAACAACCCAACTAAACACACTAGGGCAGACCATTTAAACACATAAAGACATCCTAATTAAACACACCAGGCATGAATCAATTAAACACACCACGGCAACCCAATTAAACGCACCAAGGTTAACCAATTAAACACACCAAGGCAACTCAATTACACACAACGGGAAAACTCAATTAAACACACAAGGACATACCAATTAAACACACGAGAGCAACTCAATTGAACACACTATGGAAAATCTATTAAACACACCACGATAACACCAAATTAAACACACCAAGTCTAACACAATTAAACACATCCAGGAAGAAGAAGAAGAAGAATACCAGAGGTCTGGGAAGAACAAGAAGAAAAAGAAAAAAACATAGAGAAGAAAAAGTTGCTTTATTTTTTTTAAGATGAAAAAGAAAAAGAAAAAGACCAAGAAAATAGAGATTTTTTTTATATATAAAGAAGTACAATTTTATCCAAATAGTGGATATTTTGGTAGAAACAAAAAAATGATAATCTTGGGTAAAAACAATAAACCCACTAATTTTATGGTTAATTTTAAAGTTCTCCCATATATATATATATACATATAAATTATCTCACACACTAAATATAACTATTCGTTTCAAAAAATAAAAAGAAAAAATTGATTTTAAAAAAAAATCTAAAATAAATTATTGTCATCCCCTTATTTATCAAAATGTCACTCATTGTATAAAATTGGAAGGATATGACCATTATTGTAACAGTGTTCGATAAAAGTGGTTATTTTGAAACCAATTCTCCATCCAATGACCATTTTAATATTGGTGACCCAAATTGATAACCGTAGATATCAATAAGGTTTTTTTTTAAGATAACCGTAGATATCAGTAAGCTTTTTTTAAAAGATAGTTGTATAAATAAGAGAATTCCAGATTGAAAATTTCTTGGCCCCACATAAGGCTTCTACATTGGAGATATTTCCAAAAGTAAATTGGATCATCATTAAAAGAGCATTTATGTTAATAGTCATTTTTGGTAAGGGGTCAAAGGGAAATTTTTCACCTAGTTAGCACCTTGTATAAGGCATCTCCATACACTGGATAAATACTATACGAAAATATTTACCTCGAAGTACCAAGTCTAGCACAACCTTGGATACCAACGGGCCACCCAATTGGTACCCAAGTACCCTGACATTGATCTACTGCCACGTCAAGGTACATATCCTACCTCTCTAGCAAGAAAGAAGATGCCCATAAAGCTCCTAGAAGATCACAAAGCTCCGATGAGATCGACCAAGCACCTCTCTACCGGAATGGTAGCCCGAGGTACCTTGCCATCGCAATCGAACAAGCGCCACGTTATCAGGATAGTACCTTAAGGTACCTTATCAGCAAACTTGTACTCCGTGGTACCTTGTCGTCGAGGTGATCAAACACCACATCACCAAGTTGATACTTTAAGGTATCGTACCTCTAACAAAAGAAATAAAATTATTCTCCAAACTATAATCAAATTCCACGTACATACAGCCATAATAAAAGAATCCAAAAAGGAAACAAACATGATTGTCTCCAGGATATCCTTCGCCAACCGATTTTCTAGGGTCAACAACATTAAATAAAAAATTCCACCAAATGGGGACAAAGAAAAATTGAGTCCTGAAACATTAAGAACTATCGCTTGATTCTGTAGTTAGCATCAAGCCTAGCCATAATCATTGTTATTTGTGTCAACTTATCAACATGTGTGCATTCACCACCTCTAATTAGGTAAAGAGAGAAAAGAGAGATAGAGAGTAACTCTAGACATTTGTACACCTCGAATTATTGAATAAAGTAAACATCATTAAGTTTGCTATCATTTATTCTCGTATTTCACCTAAAAATACACGTGTAACCAGTACCGAAGGCACCTACCCTGACCGTGATCTACCTAGGTTACAATCCAGAGGGTGTTAGCTGAGATTCCTCACTTAGAGTGAATTTTTTCCTAACACTGCCTAACAGTTACATGTGTGCAATGCTTAGCTAGTGTCGCTGGGGGTGGACAATGCATAGCATTTATGTGCAGCCTATTGATCTCCCCGTACATCGCCCATTTTGTCACCTACTGATAACTTCAAGACATTATGGTAGATTGACAGGACCACCTTGAGGGCTAATGGAAAAGGCCTCCCATGGATGGCTTTGTAGGCAGATGGGGTATCCACCTTGACAAAATCAGTCATAAGGTTCTGCTGGAATGGAGCATCTCCTACTAATATCGATAAGATCTTTGATCCCACTAGTATCAATGAGTCCCCGGTGAAACCATACAGTGGTACAGTGTAGCTATTGTAGAAGCACTGCTTTTAGTTGAACTTCTCCAAGGTGTCCTTGAAGAGGATATCCACGTTGCTACCGGTGTTTATCAGGAAGTGGTGGACTAAGCAGTTAGCAATCTAAACATTGACAACCGTAGGGGTTATTGTAAGGTTGCACTGTGTTATATATGTCCTCCTTGGTGAAGACAATCTGAGCTGATTGAGATGACCCTACTGATTCCCGGATGACTATGAGAAAGTTCTGTCCTCCCTCAATCCGGGGTACCTTTCTGGCTTGATTTTTCCTAGAGTTTTTGGAAGTACGTGCCAAGGTGGGACCTCCACTAATGGTATGGATGACTTGTATCAGTTGCATCAGATCTTTGCCATTTGCCTTTCTCCTCTCATCATTCACCTTGATCTCGGTTTGCATTTCTTTCCCTGTAAGGATACTGTATCGAACCTACTATAGGAACTCTATCAGGTAACGACACCTCACTAGAGCCTCAATCTTGTTACACAGGCTGTAGCATTCTAAGGTGTTATATCCCACATCCTCATAGAAGACATAATACTTGTAGCAATTTTGTTGATCAACTGGTGCTTTGATGGGATCGGGCTTTCTGAGTAGTCCTCTATCATAGATGTTGAGGTAGATAGTCTCACGAAATATATTGAGCGAGATGTAATGACTATACCCCTCTTCCTTTTGGGCTATCCGTGTCACTTCCCTAGAAGGATGTATTGCTCCAAGTGTGGTCCTCCATGTTAGGTACTATTTCCGTTGAGACTGGAATGGTGAGAGGTGGTATGTGGCTAGGTTAGGAGGTCGGTTATGGACCTTCTAGACCAGTGTAGGCTTAGAAACTTCTTTTTTGGGCACTTGGCATCCCTCAGGTCATCGTCTTCTATCTTGACTCAGAATTGCTCATCAATTTCCACATATTCCAAAGCTTTATCATAGGCCTTCTTGTATGTCTGTAGTGAGTGCTTGGCATATGATCAGAATAGCCTACCAGTCGATTGGTTCCTCTTAAAGTTGGCCAGGGTTTATTTCTCAGGAAAGACCCTCATTGAATCACCTCCTTCTGAAACCTCTCCACGTATGATCTGAGCGATTCACTTCGCTCTTGGATTCTGTATTGTAAGTGGATGGGATCCTAGGAGCGTGGATTGATACCCTGGAATTAAGCACAAAAGTCACCTGGATAACTTAGTAAAGGAATAAACACTACCTGCCGGCAATTACCTAAGCCACATCTTGGCGTAGTCTGTCAGCGTGGTTAAGAACATTCTATACATGGGGCCCGGGTAGCATTCTAGACTTCCATCTGCTACACGAAGTTGTCCATATGGCTCAAGCGATCCTCTATCCAAAAATACTTGTCAGTAGGTATTTTAAACTTTGGGGGGAGCTCTGCCTCCCATTCTTTTGAAGAAAGGAGTTTTCATCTCGCCCAAGGGATCCTTCTATCTCTCTTGATGCTTTCCCTTCTCTATCTCATGGATCTTCTTTGTCATCCATGTTATCTAGTTCTGCA
The DNA here is from genome assembly GCA_032871835.1 of Dipteronia dyeriana. Classification (NCBI taxonomy): domain Eukaryota; kingdom Viridiplantae; phylum Streptophyta; class Magnoliopsida; order Sapindales; family Sapindaceae; genus Dipteronia; species Dipteronia dyeriana. The sequence continues at coordinate 83,987,542 of CM065297.1, forward strand.
GGTGCTTGTTCCAGGCATTCTTAGATTCAACATCAGAATCTTCATTATTAGATCCCTCCGACACTACAGAGGCTTTATCCTGATTTTTCTTTTAGGGGGGGGGGGGGGGGGGGTTATCCTTGGCACTCATTTTGTTACCTTCTGTGGCGGATCATGGTTGCCTCAACTACCAACTGGGTCGGGTGGAGAGGCTTCCTATGTGGGAAATCAAAAGCTGACTTTACCCATCTAGGTCGATAGCTCGTAGGTCTGTTTGAAACTGAGGGCATGGGCTCTAGCCTATCAAGAACCGGATGAGGGCGGCCTTAGCCTATCGTGGACTGGTACTGGTGGCGGAGGTCCCAATCTATCAAAGGCAGGTAGCCTGGTACCTGGTCTACTAGTATCTCCCCTAGCATCTAGTACCGCAAGTTGAGGGGTGATACCTTCAGCAGCTAATCGGAGGCGAACGAACTCCACGAAGGTTGTTGTCTATTGCTCCATGATAGCTTGACCTACTACCGGGGTAACTGAGACCTGGGATTTAGCCCGCATGATAGCTGGTGGCACAGGAACTGGATTATGATGCTTTGATCTCTTCACTTTTTTTTAAACCTTCCACGTGGAAGCGATAGATTGGTGCCCCAATGTTTCGGGCTGCCTTTGAGAGGATCGAAGTCTCACACTGGCATACTGCAAAAACAAACTAGAATTCATATGCTTATCAAAAGGGTGTGAAAGGTTTCCACAGACGGCGCCAAAAAGTGTTAGTTGAAAATTCACTCAAGGTAAGGAATACTAGTTAATACACTCAAGACCGATACCTGGTAGGTCACGATCGGGGTAGGTACCTCGTACCTAGGTGATTAAGAGAGATGATAGATGGAAGAGTAATGACAGAGAAGGAGAAATATAATAAAGAGATATCCTTAATCGAAAGTGATGCTATTTCATTGAATATCAAGCTACACAATAGTGACAATAATTCACTCCTCTCAATCTCTCTCTTTCACACTATGGAGATGGTGAATTCGTTCCTATCGATAAGTGGTTACGTCCTCTATAGTGGAAAACACTTTTTGAAATGGCAAAAACACTCTGTTCTTGATCTCAAATTTTTTGATTCCTTTTCTCTGGACTTGGACAATGTATTTATACCCTCTCTTTCCCACCGATCGAATCCCTATAACTTAGACCAGCTGATTGGTTGTGTTATCGAAATTGATTGGCATTGATGGATGGTGTCAATTTCCATGGTACTTGCTCTCGTTTATTACGTCTTGTTTCCGTTTGAATATGAATACAAATAAATGGTGAATATATTGTCCTATTTGGTCTCATTATGGCACTTTAATGGTGAATAAGACAACCCTTTAATCCTGTCTTACTTGGAAAAAAAATTGGTGTTTTCCTGGTGGCGTGGTACCCTGATATACCGGCCTGCTGGGATGGCACTTGTTCTAGTTTGCTAGAAAGGTTGGATGCGTACTCTGGATGGGTCTCGAATTGGTGTAGAGGTGCTTAGGTACCGGATAGATATCCATGTACCTTGGTACCTCCGGTACCTAAGCACCAGGTAGCAACCGTGATACCGGCTCTTCCTGATTTCTGGTAGTCTTGTAGAGGTGGTGCTTGCCTTTTCCCAGGAAGTGGCATCGAAGTTCATAGGCTGTGTGGAAACCGGTCCTGATGCAATCCTACCAAGTACCAGGTATGTGGAAAATTTCTCTTTGGTCCTTTGTCAAAATTGACTATCAACAACTCTATTCCATAACAAAACTCTCTTTCTTTGTAATGTCTAGTTGTTTATCCGGTTCATGGTTTATAAGAGCTTCAAAGATGAAAATGAACTTCTCATGCAAAGATAGTCTTCAAGAGGAAATGTGCTTACTTGAATGTTAAGGTATCTAGATTCTTCTTCCTCTTATAACGCGTAGGTGCACATGCACACATTGCATCCATATGTGTCCCTGCATCATTGTACAAAATTTATTTTACACATGCACACACTTATTAATGTATGCATGCTTTAGATTCAATTTGACAATTTTTGAAAAATTGCATGTTCTAGGACTATATTTAGGAAATGGCATACTTTTGTGTTCTTGTGTTTATTTGTTTATATTTCTTTGGCATTGGACTTTAATTTGTGCTTATTTTATTCCTTATTGAGTTCCGTTCATTTTGGTTACTCATTCACTAAATTCAAGTTCCAATTAGGAAGTTATGAAAATTTCCGTGTCTTTTTCGTATATGGTTTTCATCCTTGTGCGTCAAATTGAATTACATATTTATTATGAAATTTTTGTTGACATTCTTATGTATGAGGGAGCCCCAGATAGTAATCTTAAAATGGATTCTAATTTGTAGTTCGGAGGTTGGAGAATAGTCAAAGAACGTAAAAGTGCTCGAGGGGAGATGTTGTAGCCAAATGAGGGTCAAGCACCTCTTCTAATGGAGGCATGCTGCTTCCACGAGAGGAGATGCCCTCTACCCCCGTGTAGGCCACACGCCTCCACAGGAAGACGGAGGTGGCACCTCTTGATTGGCCACTTGTATTGGTCTTGGCTTCCTTCATTTCAATGTCTCATTTCCCTCACATTTTTTAAGAAGTTGAAGAAGAAAACCTGTTCAGATTTTCTCTCAAATTTTTTCAATTTCCAAACACCATAACTCTGTCAAATCAACTCCGATTTTAAATTTTTAAAAGTCAAAATTGTTGGTTTTGAAAAGAGGAACAAGTCCCAAGCCTTTTTAGAGTCAAATGATGGCCATAACTGTTGTGATGATCTGATTTCTAATCGTGAGTCATAATTTGTAAGTGAATCATTTTCTTTCATTTCTCTTTTGTGATCAATTTGACGAATCTTCTTATTTGATTAGAGAAAAATTATTACAATGTTTTTGAATCCAATTGTAGCATCTTTTAATTGATTTTTGAGATTTTCTCTTGTGTCTTTGATTGAATATCAGTTTAGCTAATCTTGAAGAACTTGAACTTAAATCTATAATCTCAGTAAGTTTCTCAGTTTTTGATTGGCTCATTTTGTTGACAACCACATTTAGGGATTATTGTGTAAGGGTAGTTTAGGCCATCAATGCTCAAGACCCAGCTCAAGCTTCAAAAGGTAAATCACTTGTTTAACCTTGTTTGAAGAGATTTTAGTGCACACACACACTCTCATGCATGTCTTTGATCATCTTGCATGATTGCTTAATTGGCTTAATTGTGTGCCTCTTTGCATGAATCTTGGTTTGGTGTTTGATGCATTTAGTTTGCCCTTAGAAGAGGATTTTCCTCAACTGCTGTCGGAACCGCTCCCAATGCATTGCCTCCGTCGCGGTATGCACAACGGTGTTCTCCAGGCATTGCACGCTGCTGCTACCGCGGCCTGTGCTTATTGCATGCACAACGGTCTCTCAAGTGGAGGTTCCCAGGCGATGCACCGCTCGCTCTACCGCGGTCCGGACACTTGCCTAGGCCGTGGCACGCACAATGGTCATGACGGGATTTAGTTGCCCTTTGTCCAAAACGATGTCGTTTCTTGTAGGGCACATTATATATATGTTCTCTTCTCTTCTCTTTGGCTTGGGAGTCTAATAAGCCATTTTTTGTTGTTCAATCTTTTCTTTGAGAGAGAAATTGACTCCAAGAGAGAGATGATCGATCTATTTCTGTACATGTTTTAGGTCCCCATTTCCTATTATTTGTGCTTTTTTCTTAGGTAAAATTAGGTATTTTATGTGTTTGTTAAGCATGTGTAGGTCACATTTCATTCAAGAGGTGTTGGATGTTATTTTGGAGAAAAGGAGCAAAAATATCAATTTCAGACCAGTGCAGAACAGTAATATTATGGGGCCTATATCTCTCAGCTTAGATCGAGTTGTGTGTCCTACTACCTATGGATATGGATTGAAAGCCCCGGAAGTCTAGTTTCTGGAGCATCTTACGGGTCGCAATTCCGATATTCCTAGAAGAAGTTATGCTCAGTTTAGTAACCAAAGGTCAATGCTGGATCGTCAACCGCGGCCTAGACCGCCATCCAGGCACAAGACCTAGCCAGCGGTCTACGGAGCGGAAATTGGCAGAGAAATTCCGCGGTCTGGACCGCGGTGACTTCCGGAGCAACCCATGCCGCGATTTGACTGATTTTTGGCGGAAAACTACTCCGAATTGGTCCAGAATTGTTCCAAAACTTTCCAAATCAAATTCTAATGATTTTAGAAGACCAAAACATGTTTGGGAAACTTCCAAAACTCAAATTATGAGTCAAACATCAAAAGAGGAAATTCAATTTAGGAAAGGATTCTCATTCCTTGTTTCATTCTACTTTCCGACTTGATGGATTTCCTAAACCTAAGAAGAATTGGGGGTTCACAAGGAAAAATAACCTATAAATATTTTCTATTCTTTGCAATTCATGAGAGGAAGCCAAGGGAGGTCCCAAGCCACCAAGGGGGCCGTCCCCCACCACTCCATCACCATACAATTTACATTCATCTTTGCACATCGAAGATTGAAGACGAAGAAGAATTCATCAATGGGTTTTATTGTTTCTTTCTCTTCTCTTTCTATTTTCGCCATGTGTAACTAATTCCATACTAGGGAATCAATGTGAACCTCTATGAATGCTCTTTGTTAGAATTGACTATATTTAATTAAATTAAGTTTTGATTCATTCAATTCATCATATGTCTTAATTCTTATTTCTTGTTAATGCATGATCATACGTTGGCATGAATTTAGGGATTTGATAATTTAATGATTAAGGTTGGAGTATTGATCTATACGTAATCTTAATTAATATTCAATTGAATGGATAAAACTGATCTTGCCATTAATCTATGCAAGTAGGTTTTGGTTCATTGTTCTTACACTTAATGGGTTCTCGATTGTAGTTTGCGCCATTGATCTATGGGTAAATTGTAATTGAGAACACTTGTTTCATCCCAGGATCATACAGTAATAATCATACTTAAGATAAGAATGAACCCTTAACTTGATTAATATCTTTCACAGTCAATTCGAAACATTGAGTAAACATAGTAGGGGAGCATTGATGACCTAGTGCTTTCTTACCTTTGATCACAACCAAATCTCTTCAATTGCTTTCATTAGATTAATTTAATTTAAGTTTTTAGTTTAAATCAATTCACCATCAATTTTTGGTTGTTTTTAGTTTAACTTTAATTAGAATTAGATCTAACCAAATAAATCACTTTTCCTCGTGGGAACGATCCTTACTTGTTGATGTATGATATCTTCACGATTCGTGCACTTGCGAGTATTGTTTTTATAACACGATTTACATCACATCAAGAGAGAGCTCCAAAGAACTCATCTTGACTCAACCAAACTTCAATCCATGAGCATCTAGCATCTTATTACATCTTCCAAGCATGGATTTTCTTGTTTGTCTTTGACTAGGTAATCTTTATATGCCCTAGAATCTCTTGTTCCATTCTTATGATATGTATGCCTAGGTTTAGCAATTATTATTGATTAAGTGTATGTCATTGAGGTTAATTGTATTTATAACATGCTTGGGTTGTTGATTGTTGGTTGAGATTTATATTTTGTGATAGCTAGAATTTGTGACCATTTTGCCCTTCTAGCTAAATCTTTTTGTTTTGCATTTAGATATTGTTTAGGACTCATTGATTGCATTTTGTGATTGCATTATATTCCTTGCCATGCTTAATGACAACTTGTGTTGATTGGCCCTTTGTTTGATAACTAGAATATAATGTTGCATAACTATATCTAGTTAAGTCTTTATGAACATTCATTTAGACATTGATATCTAGGAATTGTACTAAGTGACATTCTTAATTTCCTAGATAAGCATTTAGTGTTGTCTAGCATTACTTGCATGTTTAAATATTATATCAAATTCACTTAGGTTATTTTGACTGTTCATTGAGGTTAAGTCTTTTGACTAAGTGGTTAGTGCAAAAGAAAATAGATCAAGAGTCACTATTAAGGCCCCGTTGGGTAGAGTGAAAGGGTTAGTAACCGGATGGTGTGACAGGAGGTCAACCTAGGTTGTAAACTTTCATTCAATAGTGGATTTGAGGAACGAGTGTGGCGCACATATCAGCCCGTGGTTTTTTCCATTTGAAAGGTTTCCATGTAAATATTGTGTGTTTTTATTGTTTTAAGCATAATTGATTTTATTGAATGCTTGTTTATTTGGGATAATTTGTGTTATTAATGATTAATCAAAAAATCGGTAATTGATTCGATTAAAACCTATTCACCCCTATAGGCTTATAGACACACGTTTTTAGGGAACTTTCAATTGGTATTAGAACCAGTGCCTAGATATACTTAGGTGATCCGTGCTCTGTGTGTGTCTTGCTTGTGCATTTTTTTTTGGTGTTTGCATATTGTGTGGTGCATTACATTTGCATCTCATTCATTTAACCCAAACACTATGAGTGAGCTTGGGATGAGTAAAGAGGGAGATTCAAGCATAAGACCACCTTTGCTTAAAGGTGATAATTATGCCTCATGGAAAGGCAAGATGGAGTTTTATATTTTCCAAATAGATGACCGTGCATGGATGGCGGTTGAAGATCGGTACACTTTTCCGTGGATGACCAATGATGATAGAGATGAAGTTCTCAAGCCTAAGTCTCAATGGAGCACACAAGAATTTGAAGCTTCCAAGTGGAACAACAAGGCTATGCATGCAATATTGTGTGCCATGGATAACAATCAATACAGGTTGGTTCAAAATACCTGGTATACAAAGGAGGCTTGGGAGATTCTACAAATGGCTCATGAAGGAACCGAAGTGGTCAAGGACTCCAAGCTTCAAGTCCTTCAAATGTAATTTGAGATAATTCGGATGGAAGAGAACGAGTGCTTTAATGACTTCCAAGTGAAGTTGATGGACATCGTAAATCAAAGACATCAACTAGGTGACTCTTATTCGGATAGAAGAATCAAGAAAAAGATCATGAGGTCACTCCCCAAGATATTTGAGTCCAAGGAGACGGCACTGGAAGAAAATAGCAGCAACAAGACTATGAAGCCGAGTGAAGTGATTGGAAGGCTTCTATCCTGGAATATATGGATATATATGTGTGTGTGTGTGTGTGTGTGTGTGTGTGTGTGTGTGTGTGTGTTTTTATGTGGTTTGTTATTGCTCAATTTTGGTCCTAGAATTTCAATGTATTTTTGTTTTGGGATTGTAACAAGAAAGGTGGCCTACCATCGCCATAATTTCCTTCTTGGTAGTTGCTAAGTTTTTTATTTATCTTGCTATTGTAATAAAAAAAAAAATGTACTATATTGTATTAAAAATACTGCAGTATTTTATTATTTAAAATTCTTCTGTAATACATTCAAGTATCGAATACTCAACGGTTTGAAGAATTAGGAGCAACCGGAACAAGTTTGGTATCGTGCAAGCCATATCAACAATCGTGTGTACGAATGAGCGTGCAGCCACGATTGTTATGGCATGGGCTGCGCACGGCAGCCCTATGGATGCCATGGGCTACCCACAGCAGCCCTTCATGAAGCCAAGGGTGCACACATCATGGAAGGCAGTCGAGGGGTGTCCAAACGGACGATGGTCGTGTGAAGACTTGTTCGCCAAGAAAGGAGTTTTTGTATTCCAAGACATATGTAATTTACTTGCTTTTCTAGGATATACCAAAATTGTAGCTATTTATATTTTCGTAAATATTTCAATGTTTGTCGTTGTTTGATAACATGTCATATAGAATAGGAGTGTCACCCATATATCTCTTTTGGTAAGAACATGCATTGAATGGTTTAGGTATCTAATTGGCATCTAAATAAGTTGGTAAATCATTCTATGGAATTTGATCACACGCCTTAAACAATTGAGTGGGAGAAGGTGTTTTGGAACATCTACGGCCTCCAAGTTTAGTTGAGCTTTATGTTTCATGCAATAACCCCCCAAAGGGTATTCATGAATGGAATTTAGCAAGATACTTCCTTACAAGGATAGACTAGACAATTTGCTCAAACAATATCTACACCCAAATGAGGGATATTCGCGTGGGAATATATTGAAAGTCGATAATTTGGGAACACACCCAATTTGATTTTATTAATATCCTCCCAAGAGTTCTTGTTAATAAAATCGTAGGGCTAAACTTGAAAACGCTGGTTGTTATGTTAACAATTAGGTAGGACCTAGTCCAACTAGTAAATGGTGTGAACTCCCAAAGGAGGTGTGACATTTATGGGTGTTGGATCACCGTTGAATTTTACGATTGATTTATTTTATATAATTTAAGATAAATATTCAAAAGTTCTTTATCATGATTGTTTACTTATATAATTTTTGTTATTGTTCAAAAATCATGACCCCATCCCGAATCAACATCCTAAAAGATAATACTTTAACTGGTGATAATTATGTCACATGGAAAAGGAAAATTGATCCGAAAAGCATACGTTTGTTCTATGCACTCCTAAAATACATACTCCTACTAATGAATCTACTCATGAGCAAAGAGATGAGTACAAGCAGTGGAAGTCTTCAAAAGAGATGGCTAAATGTTACATTATGGCCACCATCTCCGACTTGTTGCAACAACAACATGAAGGAATGGAGATTGCTGTCGATATAATGATGTCTCTGAAAGAGATATTTGCTATGAAGTCCAGGACGACTAAGAGAGAGGCAGTGACAGCTTCCATGAATCTTATGATGAAACCTGGACAGGCTGTGAAAGATCATATGATGAAAGTCATAACACATCTCAACATTGTTGAACTGAATGGTGCTGAGATAGATGGTAAGACGAAAATTACATGATCTTCAACTCACTATCAGATTCCTTTGATCAGTTCAAGTTGGACTACACCTTGAACAATGAGGAATACACCTTGCAATGCCTGATGCAAGATGTTCAAAGCTCCGAGAAAATCCTTATGAAGAGCAATGGTCAAGAGATTCATGTCATAGGTAAAGTTTCTACTGTTAAGACTCGTAAAGAGGTCAAGAAACAACAGAAGAAAAAACAACTAGGACCTACTAAGAAGGAGACAAAGAAAGTAACCAAGATCAAGAAAAGTGTTTCCCTTGTGGTGAAAAAGGGACATTGGAAAAGAAATTGCCAAAAGTCTCAGAACAAGAAGGAAGAAGGTAATAATAATTATATTGAAACATATTTTTGGGTGGATTAAATGGATTCCTGGATCATAAACTCCGGAGCCACTAATCATGTTTGTTTTTCCTTACAGGGGTTCAAGGAAAGGAGAAGGCTTAATGCAAATGAATTCAACTTGCGCTTAGGCAATGAAGCGTTGGTATCTGCTAGTGCAGTGGGAGATATTAGAATTTGTTTAGATTCTTATAGGCATTTAGATTTAATTGACGATTATTATGTACCTCAATTCAAGAGGAATTTAATTTCAATTTCTTGTTTAAATAAATTTGGATATTCGAATACTTTTAATAAAGATTTTATTATTAGTAGAAATAACAAATTTGTTTGCAAAGGTACATTGGAAAATTGTTTATTCTATTTGCATTACAATATCTCTCACTTTTTAGACACGGAATCAACGGAACCTAATCATAAAAGAGTAAAATTGCCAAAAGATGAAACCTACCTATGGCATTTGCACCTAGGTCATATTAACCTTGATAGGATTAAAAGATCTGTTAGTGACGGATATCTAAGTGACTTAAAGGTTGATGATCTACCAACTTGTGAATCTTGTTTGGAAGGTAAAATGACCAAAAGGTCGTTCATGACCAAAGGCATAAGAACCATCGAATGTTGAGGATTGATACACACTGATGTGTGTGGTCTTATGAGCATTCAAGCTAGAGGTGGATATGAGTACTTCATCACTTTCACAGATGATCACTAAATATTTGGCTATGTGTATCTCATGAGACATAAGTCGGATGGTTTTGACATGTTCAAAGCATTTAAAGCTGAAGTAGAAAATCAGCTTGAGAAACACATAAAAATCTTGAGGTCTGATCGTGGTGGAGAATATCTATCTGGTGAGTTTCAACAATATCTTATTGATAATGGGATAATTTCTTAGTTTTCTGCACCGGATACACTTCAATAAATTGGGGTGTCAGAAAAGAGAAATAGAACTTTTTTGACATGGTTAGGTCTATGTTGAGTTATTCAACGCGTCCTAATTCATTTTGAGGATATGCTTTACAAACTGCTCTGTACATTCTAAACAATGTACCATCTAAGTCAGTTCTTAAAACACCGCATGAGTTATGGACCGGGTGAAAGCCTAGTTTACAACATTTAAGGATATTTAGATGTCCTGCGCATGTGTTAAAAGAAAAGACAGAAAAGATGGAGTCCCATTCAGAAACATGTATATTTATAGGGTATCCAAAAGGAACCAAAGGATATTATTTCTATAGTCCTTCAGATCTTAAAGTGTTTGTTTCGACAAATGCTAAATTTCTAGAAGAGGACTATATGATATTTTTGTGCCTAAAAGTAGAATTGTCCTGAATGAGCTTTCAGGAGATACAATTCCACGAGAGGTTCACAACCTAGCCCAATTGTAAGCTCCGTACCAATACAAGATCAATAATCTACCATACCTCATCGTAGTGGGAGGGTTAGTAGATCACCTAGGAGAAACATCGGTCTAGTAGAATCTGTAGAGAATCTCCGAGACGACGATGATCCATATATGTACAAGGAAGCAATGGAAGATGTTGATTGTCGACATTGGCAAAAGGCAATGCAATATGAAATTGAATCTATGTTCAAAAACAAAGTCTGGTCTCTTGTAGAATTGCCTAAAAGGATAAAACCCATCGGGTACAAGTGTGTATACAAGAGGAAAATAGGAATGGATAGAAAGATGGAAACCTTTAAAGCTAGACTGGTAGCTAAAGGTTACACAAGGAATGAAGGTTTCGATTATGAGGAAACATTCTCTCTTGTGGCCATGATTAAATCTATTAGGATACTCTTATCAATACGGCATCTCTAAACCTAGAGATTTAGAAAATTGGCGACAAGACAGCTTTCCTTAATGGAATTCTTGACGAAAGCATCTAAATGATGCAACCAGAAGGATTCAATGAAAAAGGCCAAGAGGAAAGGGTATGCAAGTTGTAAAGATCCATATATGGATTGAAGTAAGCATCCAGATCATGGAACATAAGGTTTGATCAAGCCGTAAAAAGTTTTTGATTTATTCAAAACCTTGACGAACCTTGTGTATACAAAAGGATAAAAGGTGACAAGTTGGTTTTCCTAGTTCTTTACTTTGATGATATACTGCTCATCGGAGACGATGTAGGTGTATTGACATCAGTAAAAGAATGGTTAGCAAAATAATTTGATATGAAGAACTTAGGAGAAGCAAGTTATATTCTTGGTATCCATGGCATATGGGATAGAAAGAATCAAATGATTGCCTTATCCCAAGCTTCATATATAGATAAAATCTTGTCTAGGTTTTCCATGTGAGATTCCAAAAAAGGTATGTTACCTTTCGAACATGGAATCAAAGTTTATAAGGAACAAGTTTCTAAGAATGAGCATGAAGAGCAATTCATTAGTAAAGTTCCCTATGCCTCGGCAGTTGGGAGTCTCATGTATGCAATGCTCTGCACTAGACCAGATATTTGTTTTGTTGTTAGCATAGTTAGCAGGTGACCTTGCCAAAATTGTTATATATTTTGGCCCTCATTTCCTTAACCTTGGTCTTGTTTTCGGGTGTTTTTGCATCTCTTATGGTTCTTTATTTGTGTTTTTAGGTGATTAGGTATATTTTGGTTAATTGGATGAAAAGTACAAGAATTGGACGAAAACAAACCGAAATAGATGAAGAAATGCTCTAGTGTGCAGGTCAATATGCGGGTCCATAACCCGCACGCAACCGTGCAATTACAAAAAATAGAGAAGTGAAAATCAAGCATCAGCGTATTGCGTGAGTCCTTACCCATGCACGACCTTCAAATTTGGTGCATTAGACAGCTACACCAGCAATTTTCAGCCCTATTTTGGAAACCTTATAAATATGTCTTGTTCCCATTACGAAAGAAGGGGAGGATAAACGAATTTTGGGATCAAAGAATCATTTTATTCTCTCTTCCAAACACTTTCTCTCATCTCTAACCATCCTTTGTCATCATCTGCTCAAGGACACTTGGAGATTGGAATTGAAGCTTCAAGAAAGGAGGAGCTCTCTTCAATGGGTCTTCTCTATCTCTTTTCTCCTTGTTATTTTATTGTATTTGTCATCAGTAGCTAAACATCCCACTAGGGGATTGATGTGAACACTTGTGGATATTGAGCTTTGTAATGAACTCTATTTTTAATCTAATTAAATCTATAAATTATGTCCTATCCATTGTTTTAATTGCTTCCCTTTGTTGATTTGTCTTTGATTGTACATTCCTCTCTTAGCTAATTGATTGAGGGAATTAATTGGGTAGTTGACTAGGTATACATCTATGTTGTCTTCTTAAACTCATGTATTGTTTGGGTGATTGGGTATACATCTACTCAATCTCCTTAGGCTAAATTGAATGGAAGAGTCAAACGAGAGTACATCCTCAAGTGAGACCTTGACTCAATAAACTCAATTTTTAATCTAATCTTGAATGGGTGATCAATTCTATACATCTACGTTGGTTGCTTGTGATAGGTTAAGCATCAACACTATACATCTTGGTTGGTGAATTTATAAAGAGATTAGTCCCTTAATTGGATAGATGTGCATTCATGAACAATCACTCATGAGTGGCCAATACTATACATCTATATTGGAAACTCAAGAGGGAATACAACCAATGCTATACGTCTAGATTGGTTGCAATCGATTCTTGTGCATTCATTTCATGAGAGTTCGTACAAGCCCATAATTCACTTGTTGGATCATCAAATCCTTAGTCTTAGCCATCATTTCTCACACCTATCTCATATTAACACTAATTGCATTTAGATTAACTTGCCTAATTGTAGTTTGCATCTTTACAATTAACTTTTCAATACCAAAACCATTTACCTTTACTTTTCATGCTTAGCTTAGTTTAATATTAGTTAACTAGTTTTAGCCATCTGATTTCCCTTTCACTGTGGACGACACCTGACTTGCCATTATACTTGTTTTGTAAACATTTTAGGAATTGTTGAGGTTTTATAAATATTGTTTGATGAGCATTTTTTAATGACAAAAATAGCTCGGTCAGCAAGTTTCATTCGAAACTTGGTCCTAATCACTGGACAACAGTCAAGCATAGTTTCAAGTATCTCAGAAGAACGAGAGATTATATGCTTGTATACTCTTTAGGGGATCTAATTCCCATTGGGTATACAGATTATGATTTCCAATCGAATTTTGACTCCAGAAGATCAACATCAGGATTTTTGTTTACACATGGAGGAGGGGCAGTCATATAGAAGAGTATCAAGCAATCTTGTATTGCTAACTCCACCATGGAAGCTGAGCATGTTACTACATGCGAGGCTGCTAAAGAGGCTGTTCGGCTCCGCCAATTCTTGATTGACTTGGAAGTGGTTCTTGATACAAATAAGCAGATCATCATCTATTATGATAATAGTGGAGCAGTGGTTAATTCGAGAGAACCAAGAAGTCATAAGAGAGGGAAACACATTGAAAGAAAGTATCACCTTTTAAGGGAAATTATGCATAAGGGAGACGTGATGATAACCAAGATCGCGTCAGTAGAAAATCTTGCGGATGCCTTCACCGGCTCTTCCACAAAAGATTTTTGATAGGCACCTTGAGAATATGGGGATAAAGATATGACATAATCGCTATAGAGCAAGTGGGAGACTGTTGGGATTATGCTTGATAGCAAGAGTGTAATAATGTATTTGAAAATCTTTTCATATCAATAAAGTGATTTCTAATTTAACAAGTCTTATAGCATTTATAGTTTAATTATTATAATTGTCAAAAGTAAATAATCATAAGGTCAAAAGACTATGAGAAAAGAAGAATTATTCGTACATCTGGATATGTATGAGGTAGACACAATTCTTTAGTTAGTCTTGAATAATATTCACAACTTAAGATAAAGGTTGGGCGCCTTTATCTTGTCAAGGTTGTAGATTATTTTGTTAGCATTTGACTGGGATCAAATGTGTTATGATGAGTCTAAAAATCATCAAAGTGTGGCGTCTTTGGACAAAATAATCTAGTGCACTAGGTGTATTGAATAGGATCACAGTGAAATACTTTATCCAGAACTGTCAATGGATAAAAGTTTTAACTTGAAGACAATCGGAGATCTATCTCAATCCTGAGATAAATGATGGACTTATGGTTGCAAGTGTCATCATTTGAGCTATCAATGAGTACGATTATATAGCATGGTCTATCCTCGACAGTTTGGTGGCATTCAATTGTTAATCGATAGAGAACTTCATTTATGAATAAGGAAATTGTGGCTCCATTTATTAAATGAGAGTAGAATATTATCATATGGATGTTTTTGAGGTATTGGATATTAAATCTTAACATTATGTTTTCAATAGTGTCTATTGAAATATGGCTTCTGGATAAGTCAAAATATCCAAGTTTAAAATGTGGTCATATGAGTAAATATGGTAACTTGGAGAGCTATAGACAGTCTATGAGCTCTTGATGATTACTGATATTTTTCACGATGATACATTATCTCCATTAAGATTGTCTAGGGTATGAATGAGCAATATTATCTTATTCTATCTTTATTTAAGAGTTCTATGTTAGTTCTTCAGTGGAATAAACAAAAATTAATAGATCGGACCTAAGTGAATCATTTGTTGATTGTGATTATGTTATATCTACTGGAACTTAAATTTAGATGGCCCGCCAAGATCCCTAATTCACACGAACTTGCATGGATCACTTGATATATTCTATCGAACCAATTTATGGGTCCATCTAGAATTGTATTAAGGCATGTGACCTGTTTCTTTTAGTAAGAATGAGTCTAGTTCACGTGTGGACTTTTTATTTAAGTCCAATGGATTTAATAAAATAGAAAAAACAATATTTGGCTCGTATTTATATAGCTTGGGTGGCAATGGACTATATAATTGCCTTATATATTGTTTTTTATTTTACTATTTAATTAAATAATTATTTATTTATTTATTTATTTATTTATTTATTTATTTAAAAGTCAAAATATTTTTCCTTGTAGAAGATGGTCGCCTAGAGTCATATTATTGTTGGTAATATGATAAATATCAAATACTATATTTGATAAGTAGATAAATAATATGAATTTATTTATATAGTCAAATTATGAAGTATTTGATTTCTAATAAAACTCTAGTAGACAATTGGTCAAATTAGGAAGTTTTAATATAGTAACGGTTTAATTGTATTCAATAATTGGTTATTCAATAAATACACTATTTGAGTTGAATTAGGAGTCTTTGTGTGGAAAAGAAATCTTTCTTTGAAAATGATTATTTGTCACCAAGTAAATCCACCCAGAGATATGATTCTTGTGCACCAAGTAAATCTTTTGGAAAGGATAGAGAAACCTATATATAAATCTAGGTGAATTCGGCCAAGGCATAATTTTACTAGAGAAATTCGGTCAAGGCTAGGTTTTATACAAGAAGAAAATTCGGCCAAGGCTAGGGTTTATATAAGAGTAAAATTCAACAAAGAAAGAATTTTGAGTGAAAAAAAGTTAGTTTTTTGCTCTAGACAAAATTCATCAAACTCTAAAGATTGAGGTGTGAAAATTCGGCAAAAAAGAAAAGGAAGAAAGAACATTTTTTGTTTTTGATAGTACATCAGTAGCCTTTACATTAAAAGGTTTTGTGTACAACATCAAATCAAGGTTCACACGAGTTTCAATCAAATTGAATGATAATTCACAAGTGACCTAACGTTCTTTGTTTTTCTTTTTGGAGGATTATTGTGACTAACAAAAGAAAGAGATTTTGTTTGTTTCCATCCTCAGGTATACAATTTAAAGAAAGGAAGTCCACACTCCTTGGTGATTCACGTTCGTGATTGAATTAGATGATCTTACGGATTCAATTCAACGCTAGTTCAATTGTCACGAGAAAAAGATACGATACTTTTAATATATGTCAATTAATCTAGGGTTAAGGTTCTTTCTATTAAAGGGAAAATTTTAAAATATACAAAACCCTAATTTTACGCTTCTGCCGTGTTTTGAACCGATTTTTCCCTACAAAAACAATGGTTTTAAGAAAACCTAGCTCAACATACAATTCTAATTAAGCATAAACTAGCTTCATTTGAGTCTCTAACTCTAATCAACTACTATACATCAAACATACACATATAGAAGAAGAAAACCCGTGGTAATTGAAAACTTGAAGAACAAAAACAAAAGAGAGAAATCAATACCTTAAGAAACAAGTGCAGTTTCGGTTTTAAGGGTAGAGCTACCAGAAATCTTTATCAAATGACCTCAAACTC
Source organism: Dipteronia dyeriana (assembly GCA_032871835.1). Taxonomy (NCBI): domain Eukaryota; kingdom Viridiplantae; phylum Streptophyta; class Magnoliopsida; order Sapindales; family Sapindaceae; genus Dipteronia; species Dipteronia dyeriana. Next base: position 84,003,938 of record CM065297.1, read on the forward strand.
TTTTGGAGATGATAGAGGACTGGTAGACAAAGATTCTCAAACTCGTATCACTCTAATCAGACTTCAAATGAGTAAATATGGTGTTTGGAAGTTGAGAAAATTTGAGAGAAAAATTCTACAAGGGTTTTTCAATTTTCTTCTTAGAATGAAAAGTGGTCAAGAAAATCAATTTAAAGGAGAAGGAATAAAGAAGATTTAGAACCACCAAATGAGGAAGTGCAACCACAACATCCCGTGGAGGCACGTGGAATCCACAGGGAAGGGATGCAAGGCACCCCCTCTTCCCTCGCACTCCGGCCTCTGAACTTCGATTTCGAATCCATTTTTGGATTACAATCCGAGACTCCCTTACACACATAGACGTCAACAAAACTTTCACAAAATATATGAAAATAAACTTGATATCATTTGAGGAGCATCAATCATTTCTCCTTACTTGCTATTTGGGTCGTGGAACTACAAAGAAGACCTAGAGAAGAGCCTAGGACCGAGTACTAGGACCAAGGACCGGGACCAACCCCTCACACTAGCAAGGGAACCTCAAGTACCATCTCTTCTCCTAATCCTTGAAGCCCCGACGGGCAGGAAACCCGTACCCCTCCCCCTCTGACCGTGGAACACCGCTCCATCTAGTCTAAATGTTGTACAAAAAGTCCCAGCCGAAATTTTCGGATAACATTTTTTGCACTGTCTGTGAGAATTAAACTTGACCAACGTGGCTTCCTTGTCTCTATATGAGCGTATATTTCTCTATCTTTTACATATTATCACTTTACATGTGATTTAATGCATTGCTATATTCACTACATGTTTATGCCATGATGCTATGATGCCATGCTACTTTATTTTGCCTTACTAGTTCCTTAATACTGGCGTTATTAAATAAGTTGTATGGATCTCGTGATCTAAATGAACTTCTGCTATGATTGGTTGATATTTCTCTTTATATACGTTGCCACTTAAATACATTGAACATGTAGACTGCATCATGTTGTAGATCCTTAAAATCAATCTAATTTGTTTCCATGCAAGCTCGACTTTCTACCATTGAGGTGATAAATTAGTTATTCATGGCATATTATTCATTATTTGAGATGTCCTTTCTCCATATTTGTATATACTGCCTATACACCACGTGTGATGCTCACTTTATCATTTGATGAGTTTTGTTTGTTATGGAACAAATATGGTGTGTGGGAATCCTTGTGGAGCCAGTCTACTATGATACCCCTATGCAGCAAACCTGCTCATATACTTGTGGAGGTCCACTGCAGTAGCTCTGTGCTTGGAGGGCTCCTCTACAGCAGATCCGCTCCGGTACATCTAGAGCTCCTATACAGTAGAGCTACACCTCTCCTGCTTTATTACCAAAGAATTACTCACTTTCAGTATATAGGGAAAATACGCACAGCGGAAGCGTGAAAAATTTAAGATTAGGGTTTTGGTACAAATAATTATTTTTTTCTTTTTAATAACAAGAACCTTAACCCTAAATTAATTGACATATATATAAGTATCGTACCTTTTTCTCATGATGATTGAACTAGCGTCGAATTGAATCCGCAAGATCTTTCAATCCAATCACGAACGTGAATCACCTAGGAGTGTGGGCTCCCTTTCCTTAAATTGTATACCTGAGGATGGAAACAAACAAAATCTTTTGCTTTGTTAGTTACAATTATCCTCCAAGAAGAAAAAAAAGAACGTTAGGTCATTTGTGAATTATTAATCAATTTGATTGAAACTCGCGTGAACCTCGATTCAATGTTGTATACAAAACCTTTTAATGTAAAGGCTACTAGTGTACTATCAAAAACTAATCGTTCTTTCTTCATTTTCTTCTTTGCCTAATTCTCACACTATTTCTTAGAGTTGTTCGAATTTTGTCTACAACAAAAACTGATTTTTCTCCCTCAAAATTCTACGGTAGCCGAATTCTCTTCACAAAGAAACCCTTGCTTGACCGAAATCTTCTCTTAAATTGCACTAGGGCTAGCCGAAAATCCTCTCCAAAAATTATATGGGTTGGCCGAATTTTAAGAGAAATATATATAGGATCATAAATCCTGTCCTAAGAAGGAATTACTTGGTTGTTAAGAATCCTTTCCTTAGGTGGATTTACTTGGTGGTTAAGAATCCTTTTCTAAAAGGAATTCTATCCTACACCAATACTCCTAATCCAACTCAATAGTGTATTTGCAACCATATTGAAAACTTCCTAATTTGATTAGATAAATAATTCCTTTTATTTATCTACTTATCAAATATAGTCTTTAATATTAATTATACTACCAACAATAGTATAATTTTAGGAGATCATCTCTTACTAGAAAAAGGATTTTGACTTTTAATTAAATAATTAATTAATTAATCAACAAATTAATTAATTTCTATTTAATTAAATAATAAAATAAAATAAAATAATTAAGCTATTTTAAATAGTCTTACCGCCCAACACATATATATGGAACAATATATTATTTTTCTTATTTTATTAAATCCATTGGACCTTAATAAAAAGTCCACATGTGAACTAGACCCATTCTAACAAAAAGAAACAAGTTCACATGCCTTAATACAGTTCTAGATGGACCCCTAAATCTGTCCAGTAGAATATATCAAATGATCCATGCAAGTTCGTGTGGATTGGAGATCTTGGCGGGCTATCTAAATTTAAGCTCCAATAGACACAACCCAATCACAATCAACAAATGATTCACTTAGGTCCGATCTATTTAATTTTAGTTCATTCCACTAAAGAACTAAAATTGAACTCTTAAATAAAGATAGAATAAGTTGATGTTACTCATTCATACCCTAGACAACCTTATTGGAGAAAAGTGTATCCTCGTGAAGAATATCAGTAATCGTCAAAAGCTCATAGTCTGCCTATAGCTCTCCAAGTTACCATATTTACTCATATGACCACATTTTGAACTTTGATATATTGACTTGTCCAGAAGCCATGTTTCAATAGACGTTATTGAAAACTTAACGTTAAGATTTAATATACAATGCCTCAAAACATCCATATGATGATATTCTACTCTCATTTAATAAATGGGGCCACGATGTCCATATCTATAAATGAAGTCCTCTATCGATTAACAAATGAAAACCACCAAACTATCGAGGATAGACTATGTTATATAATCGTACTCATTGATAGCTCAAATGATAACACTTGTAACCATAAGTCCATCATTTATCTCAGGATTGAGATAGACTCTCTGATTGTCTTCAAATAAAAACTTTTATCCATTAACGGTTCTAGATAAAGTATTTCATTGTGATCCAATTCAATGCACCCAGTTTACTAGATTCTTTTGCCCAAATAAAACCACACTTTGATGATTTTAGACTCATCATAACACATTTGATCCCACTCAAATGCTAGAAAAAGAATCTATAACTTTAACAAGATAAAGGCGCTCAACCTTTTATCTTAAGTTGTGAATATTATTCAAGACTAACTAAAGAATTGTGTCTACCTCATACATATCTAGATGTATAAACAATCCTTCTTTTCTCATAGTCTTTTAACCTTTTGATTATGTACTTTTGACAATTATAATAATTAAACTATAAATGCTATAAGATTTGTTAAACTAGAAATCACTTTATTAATATGAAAATATTGTCAAATACATTATTACACTCTTGCTATCGAGCATAATCCAACAATCTCCCAGTTGCTCTATAGCAAATGTGTCATATCTCTCATCCTCATGTTCTCTAGATACCTATCAAAACTCTTTTATGGAAGAGCTTTTGTAAAGGGATCCGCTAGATTATTTGATGACGCGATCTTGGTAATCGTCACGTCACCCATATGCTTAATTTCTCTTAGAAGGTGATACTTTCTTTCAATGTGTTTCCTTATTTTATGACTTCTTGGTTCTCTCGAATTAGCCACTGCTCCACTATTGTCATAATAGATAGTGTTCAGCTTATTTGCAACAAGAACCACTTCCAAGTCAATCAAGAATTGTAGGAGCCATACAGCCTCTTTAACAGCCTTGCTTGCGGTAACATACTCGGCTTCCATGGTGGAATCAACAATACAAGATTGCTTGATAATCTTCCATATGACTTCCCCTCCTCCAAGTGTAAACACAGATCCTGATGTTGATCTTCTGGAGTCAGAATCTGATTGGAAATCAGAATCTGTATACCCAATGGGAATTAGATCCTCTCTAGAGTATACAAGCATATAATCTCTCGTTCTCCTGAGATATTTGAAAATATACTTGATTGTTGTCCAGTAATCGAGACCATGTTTCGATTGAAACCTGCTAACTATGCCAACAACAAAACAAATATGTGGTCTAGTGTAGAGCACTGCATGCATGAGACTTCCAACTGTCGAGGCATACGAAACCCTACTCATGAATTGCTCTCCATGCTCATTCTAAGGAACTTGTTCCTTAGAAAGTTTGATTCCATGTCTGAAAGGTAACATACCTTTCTTGGAATCTTGCATGGAAAACCTAGACAAGATTTTATCTATGTATGAAGCTTAGGATAATGCAATCGTTTTATTCTTTCTATCCCTTATGACTTGGATACCAAGAATATAACTTGCTTCTCCTAAGTCCTTCATATCAAATTGTT